>CM042692.1:167515033-168138218 GCA_023614405.1 Avena insularis | reverse complement strand
ATGAATCCACCAGTGTCATTGCATAAGTCCTCTTTTTACTAACAACAACCAGAGTCATTGCATGTGTGTTCTGTTCAGAGACCACACATGGATCCACCAATGTCATTGCATGTGTGTTCTTTTTACTAACAATAACGAGAGTCATTGAAATTTGTGTTCTCTTCAGAGACCACACATGGATCCACCAGGGTCATTGCATGTGTGTTCTTTTTACTAACAACAACTGGAGTCATTTTACCGTGTGTTCTTTTCACATACATTATATGGATCCACCAGTGTCATTGCATGTGTGTTCTTTTCACAATCCACATATGGATCCACCAGTGTCATTGCCTATGTGCTCTTTTTACTAACAACAACCACAGTCGTTGCATGAGTGTTCTCTTCAGAGACCACACATGAATCCACCAGTGTGATTGCATGAGTCCTCTTTTTACTAACAACAACCAGAGTCATTGCATGTGTGTTCTTTTCACATACCACATATGGATCCACCAGTGTCATTGAAATGTGTGTTCTCTTCAGAGACCACACATGGATCCACCAGTGTCATTGCATGTGTGTTCTTTTTACTAACAACAACCAGAGTCATTGAAATGTGTGTTCGTTTCACATACCACACATGGATCCACCAGTGTCATTGCATGTGTGTTCTTTTTACTAATAACAACCAGAGTCATTGCATGTGTGTTCTTTTCACATACCACATATGGATCCACGAGTGTCATTGCATGTGTGTTCTTTTCAAGATCCACCTAAGGATCCACCAGTGTTAGTGCATGTGTGCTCTTTTTACTAACAACAACCAGAGTCATTGAAATTTGTGTTCTCTTCAGAGACCACACATGGATCCACAGTGTCATTGCATGTGTGTTCTTTTTACTAACAACAACTGGAGTCATTTCATGTGTGTTCTTTTCACATACCACATATGGATCCACAAGTGTCATTGAAATGTGTGTTCTCTTCAGAGACCAAACATGGATCCACCAGTGTCATTGCATGTGTGTCATTTTTACTAACAACAACTAGAGTCATTGCATGTGTGTCCTTTTCACATACCACATATGGATCCACCAGTGTCATTGGATGTGTGCTCTTTTCACAATCCACCTATGGATCCACCAGTGTAATTGCATGTGTGTTATTTTCACATACCACATATGGATCCACCTGTCATTGAAATGTGTGTTCTCTTCAGAGACCACACATGGATCCACCAGTGTCATTGCATGTGTGTTCTTTTTACTAACAACAACTGGTGTCATTTTACTGTATGTTCTTTTCACATACATTATATGGATCCACCAGTGTCATTGCATGTGTGTTCTTTTCACAATCCACATAGGATCCACCAGTGTCATTGCATGTGTGCTCTTTTTACTAACAACAACCAGAGTCGTTGCATGAGTGTTCTCTTCAGAGACCACACATGAATCCACCAGTGTGATTGCATGAGTCCTCTTTTTACTAACAACAACCAGAGTCATTGCATGTGTGTTCTTTTCACAATCCACATATGGATCCACGAGTGTCATTGCATGTGTGTTCTTTTCACAATCCACCTATGGATCCACGAGTGTCATTGCATGTGTGTTCTTTTCACAATCCACCTATGGATCCACCAGTGTCATTGCATTTGTGCTCTTTTTACTAACAACAACCAGAGTCATTGAAATGTGTGTTCTCTTCAGAGACCACACATGGATCCATAGTGTCATTGCATGTGTGTTCTTTTTACTAACAACAACCAAAGTCATTGAAATGTATGTTCTCTTCAGATACAACACATGGATCCACCAGTGTCATTGCATGTGTGTTCTTTTTACTAACAACAACCAAAGTCATTGAAATGTGTGTTCTTTTCATATACCACACATGGATCCACCAATGTCATTGCATGTGTGTTCTTTTCACATACCACATATGGATCCACCGGTGTCATTGCATGTGTGTTCTTTTCACAATCCACCTATGGGTCCACCAGTGTCATTGCATGTGTGCTCTTTTTACTAACAACAACCAGAGTCATTGCATGCGTGTTCTCTTCAGAGACCACACATGGATCCACTAGAATCATTGCATGTGTGTTCTTTTTACTAACAACAACCAGAGTCCTTGTAATGTGTGTTCCCTTCAGAGACCACACATGGATCCACTAGTGTCATTGCATGTGTGTTCTTTTTACTAACAACAACTAGAGTCATTGCATGTGTGTTCTTTTCACATACCACATATGGATCCACCAGTGTCATTGCATGTGTGCTCTTTTCACAATCCACCTATGGATCCACCAGTGTCATTGCATGTGTGTTCTTTTCCCATACCACATATGGATCCACAAGTGTCATTGAAATGTGTGTTCTCTTCAGAGACCACATATGGATCCACCAGTGTCATTGCATGTGTGTTCTTTTTATTAACAACAACTGGAGTCATTTCATGTGTGTTATTTTCACATACCACATATGGGTCCACCAGTGTCATTGCATGTGTGTTCTTTTTACTAACAACAACTGGAGTCATTGCATGTGTGTTCTTTTTACTAATAACAACCAGAGTCATTGCATGTCTGTTCTTTTCACATACCACATATGGATCCACGAGTGTCATTGCATGTGTGTAATTTTCAAGATCCACCTATGGATCCACCAGTGTCAGTGCATGTGTGCTCTTTTTACTAACAACAACCAGAGTCATTGAAATTTGTGTTCTCTTTAGAGACCACACATGGATCCACAGTGTCATTGCATGTGTGTTCTTTTTACTAACAACAACTGGAGTCATTTCATGTGTGTTCTTTTCACATACCACATATGGATCCACAAGTGTCATTGAAATGTGTGTTCTCTTAAGAGACCACACATGGATCCACCAGTGTCATTGCATGTGTGTCATTTTTACTAACAACAACTAGAGTCATTGCATGTGTGTTCTTTTCACATACCACATATGGATCCACCAGTGTCATTGCATGTGTGCTCTTTTCACAATCCACCTATGGATCCACTAGTGTCATTGCATGTGTGTTATTTTCACATACCACATATGGTTCCACCAGTGTCATTGAAATGTGTGTTCTCTTTAAAGACCACACATGGATCCACAAGTGTCATTGCATGTGTGTTCTTTTTACTAACAACAACTGGAGTCATTTTACCGTGTGTTCTTTTCACATACATTATATGGATCCACCAGTGTCATTGCATGTGTGTTCTTTTCACAATCCACATATGGATCCACCAGTGTCATTGCATGTGTGCTCTTTTTACTAACAACAACCAGAGTCGTTGCATGAGTGTTCTCTTCAGAGACCACACATGAATCCACCAGTGTGATTGCATGAGTCCTCTTTTTACTAACAAAAACCAGAGTCATTGCATGTGTGTTCTTTTCACAATCCACCTATGGATCCACGAGTGTCATTGCATGTGTGTTCTTTTCTAAATCCACCTATGGATCCACGAGTGTCATTGCATGTGTGTTCTTTTCACAATCCACCTATGGATCCACCAGTGTCATTGCATTTGTGCTCTTTTTACTAACAACAACCAGAGTCATTGAAACGTGTGTTCTCTTCAGAGACCACACATGGATCCACAGTGTCATTGCATGTGTGTTCTTTTTACTAACAACAACCAAAGTCATTGAAATGTATGTTCTCTTCAGATACAACACATGGATACACCAGTGTCATTGCATGTGTGTTCTTTTTACTAACAACAACCAAAGTCATTGAAATGTGTGTTCTTTTCATATACCACACATCGATCCACCAATGTCATTGCATGTGTGTTCTTTTCACATACCACATATGGATCCACCGGTGTCATTGCATGTGTGTTCTTTTCACAATCCACCTATGGGTCCACCAGTGTCATTGCATGTGTGCTCTTTTTACTAACAACAACCAGAGTCATTGCATGCGTGTTCTCTTCAGAGACCACACATGGATCCACCAGAATCATTGCATGTGTGTTCTTTTTACTAACAACAACCAGAGTCCTTGTAATGTGTGTTCTCTTCAGAGACCACACATGGATCCACTAGTGTCATTGCATGTGTGTTCTTTTTACTAACAACAACTAGAGTCATTGCATGTGTGTTCTTTTCACATACCACATATGGATCCACCAGTGTCATTGCATGTGTGCTCTTTTCACAATCCACCTATGGATCCACCAGTGTCATTGCATGTGTGTTCTTTTCCCATACCACATATGGATCCACAAGTGTCATTGAAATGTGTGTTCTCTTCAGAGACCACATATGGATCCACCAGTGTCATTGCATGTGTGTTCTTTTTATTAACAACAACTCGAGTCATTTCATGTGTGTTCTTTTCACATACCACATATGGGTCCACCAGTGTCATTGCATGTGTGTTCTTTTTACTAACAACAACTGGAGTCATTGCATGTGTGTTCTTTTTACTAATAACAACCAGAGTCATTGCATGTGTGTTCTTTTCACATACCACATATGGATCCACGAGTGTCATTGCATGTGTGTTCTTTTCAAGATCCACCTATGGATCCACCAGTGTCAGTGCATGTGTGCTCTTTTTACTAACAACAACCAGAGTCATTGAAATTTGTATTCTCTTCAGAGACCACACATGGATCCACAGTGTCATTGCATGTGTGCTCTTTTTACTAACAACAACTGGAGTCATTTCATGTGTGTTCTTTTCACATACCACATATGGATCCACAAGTGTCATTGAAATGTGTGTTCTCTTCAGAGACCACACATGGATCCACCAGTGTCATTGCATGTGTGTCATTTTTACTAACAACAACTAGAGTCATTGCATGTGTGTTCTTTTCACATACCACATATGGATCCACCAGTGTCATTGCATGTGTGCTCTTTTCACAATCCACCTATGGATCCACCAGTTTCATTGCATGTGTGTTATTTTCACATACCACATATGGATCCACCAGTGTCATTGAAATGTGTGTTCTCTTCAGAGACCACACGTGGATCCACCAGTGTCATTGCATGTGTGTTCTTTTTACTAACAACAACTGGAGTCATTTTACCGTGTGTTCTTTTCACATACATTATATGGATCCACCAGTGTCATTGCATGTGTGTTCTTTTCACAATCCACATATGGATCCACCAGTGTCATTGCCTATGTGCTCTTTTTACTAACAACAACCACAGTCGTTGCATGAGTGTTCTCTTCAGAGACCACACATGAATCCACCAGTGTGATTGCATGAGTCCTCTTTTTACTAACAACAACCAGAGTCATTGCATGTGTGTTCTTTTCACATACCACATATGGATCCACCAGTGTCATTGAAATGTGTGTTCTCTTCAGAGACCACACATGGATCCACCAGTGTCATTGCATGTGTGTTCTTTTCACAATCCACCTATGGATCCACCAGTGTCATTGCATTTGTGCTCTTTTTACTAACAACAACCAGAGTCATTGAAATGTGTGTTCTCTTTAGAGACCACACATGGATCCACAGTGTCATTGCATGTGTGTTCTTTTTACTAACAACAACCAAAGTCATTGAAATGTATGTTCTCTTCAGATACAACACATGGATCCACCAGTGTCATTGCATGTGTGTTCTTTTTACTAACAACAACCAAAGTCATTGAAATGTGTGTTCTTTTCATATACCACACATGGATCCACCAATGTCGTTGCATGTGTGTTCTTTTCACATACCACATATGGATCCACCGGTGTCATTGCATGTGTGTTCTTTTCACAATCCACCTATGGGTCCACCAGTGTCATTGCATGTGTGCTCTTTTTACTAACAACAACCAGAGTCATTGCATGCGTGTTCTCTTCAGAGACCACACATGGATCCACCAGAATCATTGCATGTGTGTTCTTTTTACTAACAACAACCAGAGTCCTTGTAATGTGTGTTCTCTTCAGAGACCACACATGGATCCACTAGTGTCATTGCATGTGTGTTCTTTTTACTAACAACAACTGGAGTCATTGCATGTGTGTTCTTTTCACATACCACATATGGATCCACCAGTGTCATTGCATGTGTGCTCTTTTCACAATCCACCTATGGATCCACCAGTGTCATTGCATGTGTGTTCTTTTCCCATACCACATATGGATCCACAAGTGTCATTGAAATGTGTGTTCTCTTCAGAGACCACATATGGATCCACCAGTGTCATTGCATGTGTGTTCTTTTTATTAACAACAACTGGAGTCATTTCATGTGTGTTCTTTTCACATACCACATATGGGTCCACCAGTGTCATTGCATGTGTGTTCTTTTTACTAACAACAACTGGAGTCATTGCATGTGTGTTCTTTTCACATACCACATATGGATCCACCAGTGTCATTGCATGTGTGTTATTTTCACAATCCACCTATGGATCCACCAGCGTCATTGCATATGTGTTCTTTCACAAACCACATATGGATCCACAAGTGTCATTGAAATGTGTGTTCTCTTCAGAGACCACACATGGATCCACCAGTGTCATTGCATGTGTGTCATTTTTACTAACAACAACTGGAGTCATTGCATGTGTGTTCTTTTCACATACCACATATGGATCCACTAGTGTCATTGCATGTGTGCTCTTTTCACAATCCACCTATGGATCCACCAGTGTCATTGCATGTGTGTTATTTTCACATACCACATATGGATCCACCAGTGTCATTGAAATGTGTGTTCTCTTCAGAGACCACACATGGATCCACCAGTGTCATTGCATGTGTGTTCTTTTTACTAACAACAACTGGAGTCATTGCATGTGTGTTATTTTCACATACCACATATGGGTCCACCAGTGTCATTGCATGTGTGCTCTTTTCACAATCCACCTATGGATCCACAGGAGTCATTGCATGTGTGTTCATTTTACTAACAACAACCGGAGTCATTTCATGAGTGTTCTTTTCATATACCACATATGGATCCACCAGTGTCATTGCATGTGTGTTCTTTTCATAATCCACCTATGGATATACCAGTGTCATTGCATGTGTGCTCTTTTTACTACCAATAACCAGAGTCATTGCATGTGTGTTCTCTTCAGAGACCACACATGGATCCATCCGTGTCATTCCATGTGTGTTCTTTTCACTAACAACAACCAGAGTCATTGAAATGTGTGTTCCCTTTAGAGACCACACATGGATCCACCAGTGTCATTGCATGTGTGTTCTTTTTACTAACAACAACTGGAGTCATTTTACTGTGTGTTCTTTTCACATATATTATATGGATCCACCAGTGTCATTGCATGTGTGTTCTTTTCACAATCCACATATGGATCCACCAGTGTCATTGCATGTGTGCTCTTTTTACTAACAACAACCAGGGTCATTGCATGAGTGTTCTCTTCAGAGACAACACATGAATCCACCAGTGTGATTGCATGAGTCCTCTTTTTACTAACAACAACCAGAGTCATTGCATGTGTGTTCTTTTCACAATCCACCTATGGATCCGCGAGTGTCATTGCATGTGTGTTCTTTTCACAATCCACCTATGGATCCACGAGTGTCATTGCATGTGTGTTCTTTTCACAATCCACCTATGGATCCACCAGTGTCATTGCATTTGTGCTCTTTTTACTAACAACAACCAGAGTCATTGAAATGTGTGTTCTCTTCAGAGACCACACATGGATCCACAGTGTCATTGCATGTGTGTTCTTTTTACTAACAACAACCAAAGTCATTGAAATGTATGTTCTCTTCAGAGACCACACATGGATCCACCAGTGTCATTGCATGTGTGTTCTTTTTACTAACAACAACCAAAGTCATTGAAATGTGTGTTCTTTTCATATACCACACATGGATCCACCAATGTCATTGCATGTGTGTTCTTTTCACATACCACATATGGATCCACCGGTGTCATTGCATGTGTGTTCTTTTCACAATCCACCTATGGGTCCACCAGTGTCATTGCATGTGTGCTCTTTTTACTAACAACAACCAGAGTCATTGCATGCGTGTTCTCTTCAGATACCACACATGGATCCACCAGAATCATTGCATGTGTGTTCTTTTTACTAACAACAACCATAGTCCTTGTAATGTGTGTTCTCTTCAGATACCACACATGGATCCACTAGTGTCATTGCATGTGTGTTCTTTTTACTAACAACAACTGGAGTCATTGCATGTGTGTTCTTTTTACTAACAACAACTGGAGTCATTTCATGTGTGTTCTTTTCACATACCACATATGGATCCACCAGTGTCATTGCATGTGTGTTCTTTTCACAATCCACCTATGGATATACCAGTGTCATTGCATGTGTGCTCTTTTTACTACCAACAACCAGAGTCATTGCATGTGTGTTCTCTTCAGAGACCACACATGGATCCACCGGTGTCATTCCATGTGTGTTCTTTTCACTAACAACAACCAGAGTCATTTAAATGTGTGTTCCCTTTAGAGACCACACATGGATCCACCAGTGTCATTGCATGTGTGTTCTTTTTACTAAAAACAATTGGAGTCATTTTATTGTGTGTTCTTTTCACATATATTATATGGATCCACCAGTTTCATTGCGTGTGTGTTCTTTTCACAATCCACATATGGATCCACCAGTGTCATTGCATGTGTGGTCTTTTTACTAACAACAACCAGAGTCATTGCATGAGTGTTCTCTTCAGAGACCACACATGAATCCACCAGTGTCATTGCATGAGTCCTCTTTTTACTAACAACAACCAGAGTCATTGCATGTGTGTTGTTTTCACAATCCACCTATGGATCCACGAGTGTCATTGCATGTGTGTTCTTTTCACAATCCACCTATGGATCCAAAAGTGTCATTGCATGTGTGTTCTTTTCAAAATCCACCTATGGATCCACCACTGTCATTGCATTTGTGCTCTTTTTACTAACAACAACCAGAGTCATTGAAATGTGTGTTCTCTTCAGAGACCACACATGGATCCACAGTGTCATTGCATGTGTGTTCTTTTTACTAACAACAACCAAAGTCATTGAAATGTATGTTCTCTTTAGAGACCACACATGGATCCACCAGTGTCATTGCATGTGTGTTCTTTTTACTAACAACAACCAAAGTCATTGAAATGTGTGTTCTTTTCATATACCACATATGGATCCACCAATGTCATTGCATGTGTGTTCTTTTCACATACCACATATGGATCCACCGGTGTCATTGCATGTGTGTTCTTTTCACAATCCACCTATGGGTCCACCAGTGTCATTGAATGTGTGCTCTTTTTACTAACAACAACTAGAGTCATTGCATGCGTGTTCTCTTCAGAGACCACACATGGATCCACCAGAATCATTGCATGTGTGTTCTTTTTACTAACAACAACCAGAGTCCTTGTAATGTGTGTTCTCTTCAGAGACCACACATGGATCCACTAGTGTCATTGCATGTGTGTTCTTTTTGCTAACAACAACTGGAGTCATTGCATGTGTGTTCTTTTCACATACCACATATAGATCCACCAGTGTCATTGCATGTGTGTTCTTTTTATTAACAACAACTGGAGTCATTTCATGTGTGTTCTTTTCACATACCACATATGGGTCCACCAGTGTCATTGCATGTGTGTACTTTTTACTCACAACAACTGGAGTCATTGCATGTGTGTTCTTTTCACATACCACATATGGATCCACCAGTGTCATTGCATGTGTGTTCTTTTTACTAACAACAACTAGAGTCATTGCATGTGTGTTCTTTTCACATACCACATATGGATCCACCAGTGTCATTGCATGTGTGTTCTTTTCACAATCCACCTATGGATCCACCAGCGTCATTGCATATGTGTTCTTTTCACATACCACATATGGATCCACAAGTGTCATTGAAATGTGTGTTCTCTTCAGAGACCACACATCGATCCACCAGTGTCATTGCATGTGTGTCATTTTTACTAACAACAACTGGAGTCATTGCATGTGTGTTCTTTTGCACATACCACATATGGATCCACTAGTGTCATTGCATGTGTGCTCTTTTCACAATCCACCTATGGATCCACCAGTGTCATTGAAATGTGTGTTCTCTTCAGAGACCACACATGGATCCACCTGTGTCATTGCATCTGTGTTCTTTTTACTAACAACAACTAGAGTCATTGCATGTGTGTTATTTTCACATACCACATATGGGTCCACCAGTGTCATTGCATGTGTGCTCTTTTCACAATCCACCTATGGATCCACAGGAGTCATTGCATGTGTGTTCATTTTACTAACAACAACCAGAGTCATTTCATGTGTGTTCTTTTCATATACCACATATGGATCCACCAGTGTCTTTGCATGTGTGTTCTTTTCACAATCCACCTATGGATATACCAGTGTCATTGCATGTGTGCTCTTTTTACTACCAACAACCAGAGTCATTGCATGTGTGTTCTCTTCAGAGACCACACATGGATCCACCGGTGTCATTCCATGTGTGTTCTTTTCACTAACAACAACCAGAGTCATTGAAATGTGTGTTCCCTTTAGAGACCACACATGGATCCACCAGTGTCATTGCATGTGTGTTCTTTTTACTAACAACAATTGGAGTCATTTTATTGTGTGTTCTTTTCACATACATTATATGGATCCACCAGTGTCATTGCATGTGTGTTCTTTTCACAATCCACATATGGATCCACCAGTGTCATTGCATGTGTGCTCTTTTTACTAACAACCAGAGTCATTGCATGAGTGTTCTCTTCATATACCACACATGAATCCACCAGTGTCATTGCATAAGTCCTCTTTTTACTAACAACAACCAGAGTCATTGCATGTGTGTTCTGTTCAGAGACCACACATGGATCCACCAATGTCATTGCATGTGTGTTCTTTTTACTAACAATAACGAGTGTCATTGAAATGTGTGTTCTCTTCAGAGACCACACATGGATCCACCAGTGTCATTGCATGTGTGTTCTTGTTACTAATAACAACCAGAGTCATTGCATGTGTGTTATTTTCACATACCACATATGTATCCACCAGAGTCATTGAAATGTGTGTTCTCTTCAGAGACCACACATGGATCCACTAGTGTCATTGCATGTGTGTCCTTCTTACTAACAACCAGAGTCATTGAAATGTGTTTTCTCTTCAGAGACCACACATGGATCCACTAGTGTCATTGCATGTGTGTCCTTCTTACTAACAACAACCGGAGTCATTGAAATGTGTTTTCTCTTCAGAGACCACACATGGATCCACTAGTGTCATTGCATGTGTGTTCTTTTTACTAACAACAACCAGAGTCATTTCATGTGTGTTCTTTTCACATACCACATATGGATCCACCAGTGTCATTGAAATGTGTGTTCTCTTCAGAGACCACACATGGATCCACCAGTGTCATTGCATGTGTGTTCTTTTTACTAACAACAACCAGAGTCATTGAAATGTGTGTTCTTTTCACATACCACACATGGATCCACCAGTGTCATTGCATGTGTGTTCTTTTTACTAATAACAACCAGAGTCATTGCATGTGTGTTCTTTTCACATACCACATATGGATCCACGAGTGTCATTGCATGTGTGTTCTTTTCAAGATCCACCTATGGATCCACCAGTGTCAGTGCATGTGTGCTCTTTTTACTAACAACAACCAGAGTCATTGAAATTTGTGTTCTCTTCAGAGACCACACATGGATCCACAATGTCGTTGCATGTGTCTTCTTTTTACTAACAACAACTGGAGTCATTTCATGTGTGTTCTTTTCACATACCACATATGGATCCACAAGTGTCATTGAAATGTGTGTTCTCTTCAGAGACCACACATGGATCCACCAGTGTCATTGCATGTGTGTCATTTTTACTAACAACAACTAGAGTCATTGCATGTGTGTTCTTTTCACATACCACATATGGATCCACCAGTGTCATTGCATGTGTGCTCTTTTCACAATCCACCTATGGATCCACCAGTGTCATTGCATGTGTGTTATTTTCACATACCACATATGGATCCACCAGTGTCATTGAAATGTGTGTTCTCTTCAGAGACCACACATGGATCCACCAATGTCATTGCATGTGTGTTCTTTTTAGTAACAACAACTGGAGTCATTTTACTGTGTGTTCTTTTCACATACATTATATGGATCCACCAGTGTCATTGCATGTGTGTTCTTTTCACAATCCACATATGGATCCATCAGTGTCATTGCATGTGTGCTCTTTTTACTAAAAACAACCAGAGTCATTGCATGAGTGTTCTCTTCAGAGACCACACATGAATCCACCAGTGTCATTGCATGAGTCCTCTTTTTACTAACAACAACCAGAGTCATTGCATGTGTGTTCTTTTCACAATCCACCTATGGATCCACGAGTGTCATTGCATGTGTGTTCTTTTCACAATCCACCTATGGATCCACGAGTGTCCTTGCATGTGTGTTCTTTTCACAATCCACCTATGGATCCACCAGTGTCATTGCATTTGTGCTCTTTTTACTAACAACAACTAGAGTCATTGAAATGTGTGTTCTCTTCAGAGACCACACATGGATCCACAGTGTCATTGCATGTGTGTTCTTTTTACTAACAACAACCAAAGTCATTGAAATGTATGTTCTCTTCAGAGACCACACATGGATCCACCAGTGTCATTGCATGTCTATTCTTTTTACTAACAACAACCAGATTCATTGAAATGTGTGTTCTTTTCATATACCACACATGGATCCACCAATGTCATTGCATGTGTGTTCTTTTCACATACCACATATGGATCCACCGGTGTCATTGCATGTGTGTTCTTTTCACAATCCACCTATGGGTCCACCAGTGTCATTGCATGTGTGCTCTTTTCACTAACAACAACCAGAGTCATTGCATGCGTGTTCTCTTCAGAGACCACACATGGATCCACCAGAATCATTGCATGTGTGTTCTTTTTACTAACAACAACCATAGTCCTTGTAATGTGTGTTCTCTTCAGAGACCACACATGGATCCACTAGTGTCATTGCATGTGTGTTCTTTTTACTAACAACAACTGGAGTCATTGCATGTGTGTTCTTTTCACATACCACATATGGATCCACCAGTGTCATTGCATGTGTGCTCTTTTCACAATCCACCTATGGATCCACTAGTGTCATTGCATGTGTGTTCTTTTCCCATACCACATATGGATCCACAAGTGTCATTGAAATGTGTGTTCTCTTCATAGACCACATATGGATCCACCAGTGTCATTGCATGTGTGTTCTTTTTATTAACAACAACTGGAGTCATTTCATGTGTGTTCTTTTCACATACCACATATGGGTCCACCAGTGTCATTGCATGTGTCTTCTTTTTACTAACAACAACTGGAGTCATTGCATGTGTGTTCTTTTCACATACCACATATGGATCCACCAGTGTCATTGCATGTGTGTTCTTTTCACAATCCACCTATGCATCCACCAGCGTCATTGCATATGTGTTCTTTTCACATACCACATATGGATCCACAAGTGTCATTGAAATGTGTGTTCTCTTCAGAGACCACACATGGATCCACCAATGTCATTGCATGTGTGTTCTTTTTACTAACAACAACTGGAGTCATTGCATGTGTGTTCTTTTCACATACCACATATGGATCCACTAGTGTCATTGCATGTGTGCTCTTTTCACAATCCACCTATGGATCCACTAGTGTCATTGCATGTGTGTTCTTTTTACTAACAACAACCAGAGTCATTGCATGTGTGTTCTTTTCACATACCACATATGGATCCACCAGTGTCATTGCATGTGTGCTCTTTTCAGAATTCACCTATGGATCCACCAGTGTCACTACATGTGTGTTCTTTTTACTAACAACAACTAGAGTCATTGCATGTGTGTTCTTTTCACATACCACATATGGATCCACCAGTGTCATTGCATGTGTGTTCTTTTCACAATCCACCTATGGATCCACCAGTGTCATTGCATGTGTGCTCTTTTTACTAACAACAACCAGAGTCATTGAAATTTGTGTTCTCTTCAGAGACCACACATGGATCCACAGTGTCATTGCATGTGTGTTCTTTTTACTAACAACAACTGGAGTCATTTCATGTGTGTTCTTTTCACATACCACATATGGATTCACCA
This sequence comes from Avena insularis, assembly GCA_023614405.1. Taxonomy (NCBI): domain Eukaryota; kingdom Viridiplantae; phylum Streptophyta; class Magnoliopsida; order Poales; family Poaceae; genus Avena; species Avena insularis. The sequence continues at coordinate 168,124,113 of CM042692.1, read as the reverse complement.
GTGTCAATGCATGTGTGGTCTTTTTACTAACAACAACCAGAGTCATTTCATGTGTGGTCTTTTCACATACCACATATGGATCCACTAGTGTCATTGAAATGTCTGTTCTCTTCAGAGACCACACATGGATCCACCAGTGTCATTCCATGTGTGTTCTTTTTACTGATAACAACCAGGGTCATTGCATGTGTGTTCTTTTCACATACCACATATGGATCCACCAATGTCATTACATGTGTGTTCTTTTCACAATCCACCTATGGATCCACCAGTGTCATTGCATGTGTGCTCTTTTTACTAACAACAACCAGAGTCATTGCATGTGTGTTCTCTTCGGAGACTACACATGGATCCACCAGTATCATTGCATGTGTGTTCTTTTTTCTAACAACAACCAGTCATTGAAATGTGTGTTCTCTTCAGAGACCACACATGGATCCACCAGTGTCATTGCCTGTGTGTTATTTTACAAAAAACAACTAGATTCATTGCATGTGTGTTCTTTTCACATATCACATATGGATCCACCAGTGTCATTGCATGTGTGCTCTTTTCACAATCCACCTATGGATCCACCAGTGTCATTGCATGTGTGTTCTTTTCACATACCACATATGGATCCTGAAGTGTCATTGAAATGTGTGTTCTCTTCAGAGACCACACATGGATCCACCAGTGTCATTGCATGTGTGTTCTTTTTACTAACAACAACTGGAGTCATTGCATGTGTGTTCTTTTCACATACCACATATGGATCCACCATTGTCATTGCATGTGTGTTCTTTTCACATACCACATATGGATCCACTAGTGTCATTGAAATGTGTGTTCCCTTCAGAGACCACACATGGATCCACGAGTGTCATTTCATGTGTGTTCTTTTTACTAACAACAACTGGAGTCATTGCATGTGTGTTCTTTACACATAGCACATATGGATCCACCAGTGTCATTGCATTTGTGCTCTTTTCACAATCCACCTATGGATCCACTAGTGTCATTGCATGTGTGTTCTTTTTACAAACAACAACCAGAGTCATTGCATGTGTATTCTTTTCACATACCACATATGGATCCACCAGTGTCATTGCATGTGTGCTCTTTTCACAATCCACCTATGGATCCAGCAGTGTCATTGCATGTGTCTTCTCTTTAGTAACAACAACCAGAGTCATTGCATGTGTGTTATTTTCACATACCACATATGGATCCACCAGTGTCATTGCATGTGTGTTCTTTTCACAATCCACCTGTGGATCCACCAGTGTCATTGCATTTGTGCTCTTTTTACTAACAACAACCAGAGTCATTGAAATGTGTGTTCTCTTCAGAGACCACACATGGATCCACAGTGTCATTGCATGTGTGTTCTTTTTACTAACAACAACCAAAGTCATTGAAATGTATGTTCTCTTCAGAGACCACACATGGATCCTTCAGTGTCATTGCATGTGTGTTCTTTTTACTAACAACAACCAGAGTCATTGAAATGTGTGTTCTTTTCATATACCACACATGGATCCACCAATGTCATTGCATGTGTGTTCTTTTCACATACCACATATGGATCCACCGGTGTCATTGCATGTGTGTTCTTTTCACAATCCACCTATGGGTCCAGCAGTGTCATTGCATGTGTGCTCTTTTTACTAACAACAACCAGAGTCATTGCATGCGTGTTCTCTTCAGAGACCACACATGGATCCACCAGAATCATTGCATGTGTGTTCTTTTTACTAACAACAACCAGAGTCCTTGTAATGTGTGTTCTCTTCAGAGACCACACATGGATCCACTAGTGTCATTGCATGTGTGTTATTTTTACTAACAACAACTGGAGTCATTGCATGTGTGTTCTTTTCACATACCACATATGGATCCACCAGTGTCATTGCATGTGTGCTCTTTTCACAATCCACCTATGGATCCACCAGTGTCATTGCATGTGTGTTCTTTTCCCATACCACATATGGATCCACAAGTGTCATTGAAATGTGTGTTCTCTTCAGAGACCACATATGGATCCACCAGTGTCATTGCATGTGTGTTCTTTTTATTAACAACAACTGAAGTCATTTCATGTGTGTTCTTTTCACATACCACATGTGGGTCCACCAGTGTCATTGCATGTGTGTTCTTTTTACTAACAACAACTGGAGTCATTGCATGTGTGTTCTTTTCACATACCACATATGGATCCACCAGTGTCATTGCATGTGTGTTCTTTTCACAATCCACCTATGGATCCACCAGCGTCATTGCATATGTGTTCTTTTCACAAACCACATATGGATCCACGAGTGTCATTGAAATGTGTGTTCTCTTCAGAGACCACACATGGATCCACCAATGTCATTGCATGTGTGTTCTTTTTACTAACAACAACTGGAGTCATTGCATGTGTGTTCTTTTCACATACCACATATGGATCCACCAGTGTCATTGCATGTGTGCTCTTTTCACAATCCACCTATGGATCGACTAGTGTCATTGCATGTGTATTCTTTTTACTAACAACAACCAGAGTCATTGCATGTGTGTTCTTTTCACATACCACATATGGATCCACCAGTGTCATTGCATGTGTGCTCTTTTCAGAATTCACCTATGGATCCACCAGTGTCACTGCATGTGTGTTCTTTTTACTAACAACAACCAGAGTCATTGCATGTGTGTTCTTTTCACATACCACATATGGATCCACCAGTGTCATTGCATGTGTGTTCTTTTCACAATCCACCTATGGATCCACCAGTGTGTCACATCCCAAGATTTTCCAAATCTTGTAATGTGAAAAATAATTAAACAAAATAAATTTTTGTTGAAAAACAGGGTGAAAAGAAACTTTTGTTTCTAAAAGGAGACTTAAAATCCCATCTTGAACAAACTTTGGCAGAAGTTTGAATTCAACAAAAATCCAAATCAAGGGAAATGCATTCCTCAATGAATGTATCTGGAAATTTGAACATTTGGAAAGTAAACCAAAACCCTAGACCCTGATGGAAGGAAATCATTTTCCAAAGTATCTCCAAATCTATGGATTTGATCCATACCAAATTTGATCAATAAATTTTCACAAAGGATCAAGAAAGACCTTAGAAGTTGGTTTCACTCAATTTGGAACCATAAGCAAAATCTTAGAAGTATAATAAGATAAGGAAATTGAATTTCCAAAGTCAATAAAGCCCTTACCAAAAGCCCATACCCTTTGGTGAACAAATAATCCTAAAGGGATTTAAAGAGTAAAACATTTATCAAAGGAAAATAAATTGTTTTGGAAACACTGTTTTAGATCTTTTAATAAAAGACTTTGATTTCAAATGAAAAGATAAGCCAAATTAATTTTGGCTAAACTTTTGAAAATAAAATATTTTGTTTTGATAAAATGAGTAAAGGTTTATTTAAATAAAATAAAAGGATTTAAATATCCAATTTTATTTAAGTAAAAGCTTTTCCCATTTTAAATAAACACCAAGTATTTTATTACTACTTTGAAATCTTTTATTAAAAGGTTTTGCTTTGATTAAAATGAGTAAAGAATTATTTAAATAAAATAATAAGGATTTAAATATCCAATTTTATTTAAGTAAAAGGCTTTCCCATTTTAATTAAACACCAAAACTTATTTATTTATTTAAATAAGTTTCCAAGTGATCTTTTTAATTTTCAAATTAAACCTTCTGGTTTGGTTTTGAAAATAATTGGAATTCAAATGGAAATATTATTAAATAAATCAAACCCTAATAACTAAAGACCCATTTTATTTAATGGATCCTAAATTAAATAAAAATAATATTTTATTTTGAGATTTGGAATATGTTGAAAAACAGAACCAAATTCAAAATACAAAGTTGAGTGTTTGTTTGAATTGATTTGAAATTGTTTGATTGTTTGGTTAATTGTTTGGAAATTAAAAAACAGAAAATAAATTAGAAAAGGAAAAAGAATTAGACAGAAAAAAATAGGAAAACAGGAGCAGCCCAATAGGCCCAACTACAGCCCAGCCTTTCACTGCCCGAAGAAACCTTTTCTCACCCAGCTTCTGACCCACACAGTCAATGACAACCGAGACCCACTTCTCCCTTTCTCCCACTCGCTGACGAGACGGTCCCACCTCTCTCTCTCACGCCCCGAAACGTTTTCTTCACCAATTAAATAGCCCACAGTGACACTGACCCGTGGACCCCGTTCCTTCTCTTTTTCCCACTGACTGGTAGGCCCACTCTCCACTGTTCTCCTTCTTCCCCGCGCGACGACCACGCCCTCTTCCTCGCTGCCGTTGCTGCCTTCAAACCACGGATTAAATTCGCCTTAACGCGACCGTCGTTACCAGCCTTGATCACGCAGATGGAAACGCCTCCCTCTCCTCTATAAATCCCCTCTGACACCCCGCGCTAGCACGCCCTAGACGCCCTCAATTTCTCCCCGAGCCACCTCTGTCCGACGATGTTCCGGTGATGATTCCAGCGAAACCAGACCTCCCCTTGCCTCATTAACCACGCACGCATACTCCACGCATCCAGACGCATCTGTCCGTGCCCTCCGTTCAGACGCGGGTGCCTTGAAACCTCGCCTTCGACGACGACCTGCAGCGCCGCCGTCTGTTCCAACTACGGCGACATTCCCCGGTGAGCACAGACCTCCCCAGCACCTCTCAATGATGCTCCCTCGTTCGCGACCCTCGTGCGCACCTAACCCTGCCTCTCCTTTGCCTTAGGGCGATCTCCAGCGACGACTCCGACAAGCTCTAAACGCCGCCGTGTCTGCTTCTTCTCCGGCAACGTTTCCCGGTAAGACCAGACCGCCCCTTCACTCCTCGTTCACGCCCATAGCCCCGACAAGATCTCCTGCATCTAACCCTGCCCTCGGTCTGTCCTCTCTTGATCTGTAGCACCGTCTTCGACTACGGACAGAGCCGCCCGACGCCGTCCTCTACTCCGACGAGGAATTGCGACTGCCCCTGTGCGCCCCTCGTCGAGCCATCAGCACGTCGAGCTTCACCGCAGCCTTCCGAGCACGGTGAGCTACTCCTCCTTCTCCCTCACCCCCTGTAGCATCGCCTCCGTCACCGACCGATCACTCCGCTGCCGCCGCGCGGCCAGCCCTTAGTGGTCAAACGCCTAGCTACCGTTAGATGTAGATCCATCGGTTACGATAGATCACTTAAACGCCGAAGAGGTACGCTACCTAAGCCGCACGATCTAACTTAGATCTAACGTTCCACAGAGACGATCCACACCGAACCGGTACCGTCCAATAGAATTACGCCGCGTGGCCAGTATTAGATCTGAATTAGAATTTGAAAACAGATTTATTTGCCATTTTCAAACCCATGTATCTTTTGATCCACACGTCCAAATTTTACAAATTTGATGTCGTTGGAATCAGCAAGACAAGCTCTAGCCAACCCTGCCCTTAGTTTAGCATATAGTACCTGTTAACTTGTTTAACTTTGCAGATTCTTTTGTATGCTTGCTAACATTAGAAAAATCATTTAAAAATGATATTTAGGTTAAAACCTTTGCCAATTAGTTTGTTGTGACCTTGCTGACCATAGGAACCAACCCATAGTTTGGAAAGTGATTTTGGAAAAGAATAGAATGGATTAATTAGTTTAGTCCATTTCTAGCTAACTAAAACTATTTGTTTTGTTTATGAAAATGCTTTCATAAAGAAACTTTGAGAGAATGTTTTGGACCAAACCTACTGACCAAAAGCACCAAGTTTTGCAATAGCAACTCATTTGGTGAACCCTATAGACTAAAACCCTAGTAGACATATTTCTTCACCACATAAAATGACCAAATAGGTGCCTTGTTTTGAAATTGGTTTTTGCGGTGAAACCTTTTGCTAACAACTTTGCCACTTTGGTAAATGACCAATTTGGATCTTACAAAGTTTAGGAATCTAATAGAAACCCTTTTGCAAATGACTTTGCCATTTTGGTAAATGACCAATTTGGAACTTACAAAGTTTAGAAGCCTAGTGAGGACCATCCCTACATTAGAACCGACCTTTGCATGCCTATGCAAGACTTTGCCACTTTACAAAAATGACCATTAGGTGTACCCAAATGTCTATGACCCACTAGGAACCACTTTTGCAAACAAAGCAAAGCTTGGCATGCTTGCATGCATTTCTTTGACTTTGTTATTTTATGTGTGTTGATTTGCTTGATTGGTAGATTGAGTTTGTGCCTTGCTTGATTGATTGTAGTGACTTGAAGAGTGTGAGTGTTGCAAGGACAAGGAGTGAACTTATACCCTCTACCAAAAAGGCAAGTGATGCTTCATATCTTATGTCCCATTATTTTCACTATGCATTAGTGTTTTTGCCAAGTAAAACTTGCATGGTTTTTATTTTGCTAAGTATAGACCTTGCTATAGGAAATCTAGTAGATGAATCCTTAGTAGGATTTTCCTAAGTTAAGAATCCTATTACTACCAAGCTTAGCCTAGCTAATAGAAAACTTGGGTGGGATATATATTCACACTATGAAAAATATTCTAAGTCTGAGGACTTGTGTTTTGTTTAATAAAACAACTAAGATTAATGAATCTCCTGGGTGGAATGGGACTGCATGGTGGTTTTTGGTTGAGTGGTTCACAAGGCCATGGGACTTGGCTTGTGTATCTCACTTGTGGATGGCCACCCAGGAAACAAAGAGATTTGAGATGTCAAATGTTGAGAAACTTCAAGTGCAACCACTTGGCATTATGGGCTCTGCCATGATCTTAGGATGCTGGAACTTAGTCTTTTGGACAGTGGGTGGTAGTGATTGATAGGTTGGAACACGTCCATTTGACTAAGGAAAGGCTACTGAAGGATCATTCTTGGGAAACCAAGGCTTGTGGGGAAAGTGCACCACCTCTGCAGAGTGTAAAACCTAAGTACTTAGCCATGTCCCTGGTAAAGGACAATTTGAGCATCAAGACATGGAAGCAATCAAGAATCTCATCATTCCAATTTCTAAATTAAAACTTGTGGGTGAACAAGGGTTGTGTGAAATTCTTCAATCTTTGATGGAGAGATGGCTTGGTACAAGGATCTCAAAATCTTAGATTGGGAAATTGTTTTTACCAAGAAAATCTTCAATCTTGATTGGAAGATGCCTTGAGAGGATCTTCAGTCTTGTTGATAGATGCCTTGGTGGTTTTTGTCAAAACAAAACTTGTATTTTCAAAATGATAGGAAAAATCTATTTTGAGCAATGCAAAGCCTCAACTCCACTTAGCCAAATGCATATAGATGATAGACTCCACTATACTACCAAAGTATCACTTGCCAATACAATTCAAATGTATTGACCCTTGTGGCTGTAACTTATTATGTTGCAGGTTTGATTGTTTTAGTGAAGATTGATTGATTAGGATTACAAAGTCTACAACCAACATGTCTGCCTGTGGCACTTTGAAGATGAAGGACCCAATGCTTATAGTTATTCCGCTGCAATGTAATGTAATAGCCTAATGAGCTATGTTTGATGTAATAAAATTATGTTATTCCTGGTTATAAAGTTGTATTATGACCTTTGTTTCTCGATATTACATCTGAACTGTGGATGCTAGCTATTGATCCAGGGACTAGCATTGTAAACACAGGGGACTCAATCTTATTAAAGGTTGGGGATCCTACACAGTGTCATTGCATGTGTGCTCTTTTTACTACCAACAACCAGAGTCATTGAAATTTGTGTTCTCTTTAGAGACCACACATGGATCCACAGTGTCATTGCATGTGTGTTCTTTTTACTAACAACAACTGGAGTCATTTCATGTGTGTTCTTTTCACATACCACATATGGTTCCACCAGTGTCATTGCATGTGTGGTCTTTTTACTAACAACAACTAGAGTCATTTCATGTGTGGTCTTTTCACATACCACAAATGGATCCACTAGTGTCATTGAAATGTGTGTTCTCTTCAGAGACCACACATGGATCCACCAGTGTCATTGCATGTGTGCTCTTTTCACAATCCACCTATGGATCCACCAGTGTCATTGCATGTGTGCTCTTTTTACTAACAACAACCAGAGTCATTGCATGTGTGATCTCTTCAGAGACCGGACATGGATCCACCAGTATCATTGCATGTGTGTTCTTTTTACTAACAACCAGAGTCATTGAAATGTGTGTTCTCTTCAGAGACCACACATGGATCCACTAGTGTCATTGCATGTGTGTTCTTTTTACTAACAACAACTGGAGTCATTGCATGTGTGTTCTTTTCACATACCACATATGGATCCGCTAGTGTCATTGCATATGTGCTCTTTTCACAATCCACCTATGGATCCACCAATGTCATTGCATGTGTGTTCTTTTCACATACCACATATGGATCCAGCAGTGTCATTGAAATGTGTGTTCTCTTCAGAGACCACACATGGATCCACCAGTGTCATTGCATGTGTGTTCTTTTTACTAACAACAACTGGAGTCATTGCATGTGTGTTCTTTTCACATAAGACATATGGATCCACCAGTGTCATTGCATGTGTGTTCTTTTCACAATCCACCTATGGATCCACCAGCGTCATTGCATGTGTGTTCTTTTCACATACCACATATGGATCCACTAGTGTCATTGAAATGTGTGTTCTCTTCAGAGACCACACATGGATCCACCAGTGTCATTGCATGTGTGTTCTTTTTACTAACAACAACCAGAGTCATTGCATGTGTGTTCTTTTCACATAGCACATATGGATCCACCAGTGTCATTGCATGTGTGCTCTTTTCAGAATTCACCTATGGATCCACCAGTGTCACTACATGTGTGTTCTTTTTACTAACAACAACCAGAGTCATTGCATGTGTGTTCTTTTCACACACCACATATGGATCCACCAGTGTCATTGCATGTGTGTTCTTTTCACAATCCACCTATGGATCCACCAGTGTCATTGCATGTGTCCTCTTTTTACTAACAACAACCAGAGTCATTGAAATTTGTGTTCTCTTCAGAGACCACACATGGATCCACAGTGTCATTGCTTGTGTGTTCTTTTTACTAACAACAACTGGAGTCATTTCATGTGTGTTCTTTTCACATACCACATATGGATCCACCAGTGTCATTGCATGTGTGTTCTTTTTACTAACAACAACTGGAGTCATTTCATGTGTGTTCTTTTCACATACCACATATAGATCCACCAGTGTCATTGAAATGTGTGTTCTTTTCACATACCACATATGGGTCCACCAGTGTCATTGCATGTGTGTTCTTTTTACTAACAACAACTAGAGTCATTGCAAGTGTGTTCTTTTCACATACCACATATGGATCCACCATTGTCATTGCATGTGTGTTCTTTTCACAATCAACCTATGGATCCACCAGCGTCATTGCATATGTGTTCTTTTCACATACCACATATGGATCCACAAGTGTCATTGAAATGTGTGTTCTCTTTAGAGACCACACATGGATCCACCAGTGTCATTGCATGTGTGTTCTTTTTTACTAACAACAACTGGAGCCATTGCATGTGTGTTCTTTTCACATACCACATACTGATCCACCAGTGTCATTGCATGTGTGCTCTTTTCACAATCCACCTATGGATCCACTAGTGTCATTGCATGTGTGTTCTTTTTACTAACAACAACCAGAGTCATTGCATGTGTGTTCTTTTCACAAACCACATATGGATCCACCAGTGTCATTGCATGTGTGCTCTTTTCAGAATCCACCTATGGATCCACAAGTGTCATTGCATGTTTGTTCTTTTTACTAACAACAACTCGAGTCATTGCATGTGTGTTCTTTTCACATACCACATATGGATCCACCAGTGTCATTGCATGTGTGTTCTTTTCACAATCCACCTATGGATCCACCAGTGTCATTGCATGTGTGCTCTTTTTACTAACAACAACCAGAGTCATTGAAATTTGTGTTCTCTTTAGAGACCACACATGGATCCACAGTGTCATTGCATGTGTGTTCTTTTTACTAACAACAACTGGAGTCATTTCATGTGTGTTCTTTTCACATACCACATATGGATCCACCAGTGTCATTGAAATGTGTGTTCTCTTTAGAGACCACACATGGATCCACCAGTGTCATGGCATGTGTGTCATTTTTACTAACAACAACTGGAGTCATTGCATGTGAGTTCTTTTCACACACCACATATGGATCCACCAATGTCATTGCATGTGTGTTCTTTTCACAATCCACCTATGGATCCACCAGTGTCATTACATGTGTGCTCTTTTTACTAACAACAACCAGAGTCATTGAAATGTGTGTTCTCTTCAGAGACCACACATGGATCCATAGTGTCATTGCATGTGTGTTCTTTTTACTAACAACAACTGGAGTCATTTCATGTGTGTTCTTTTCACATACCACATATGGATCCACCAGTGTCATTGCATGTGTGTTCTTTTTACTAACAACAACTGGAGTCATTTCATGTGTGTTCTTTTCACATACCACATATGGATCCACCTGTGTCCTTGAAATGTGTGTTCTCTGCAGAGACCACACAAGGATCCACCAGTGTCATTGCGTGTGTGTTCTTTTTACTAACAACAACTGGAGTCATTGCATGTGTGTTCTTTTCACATACCACATATGGATCCAGCATTGTCATTGCATGTGTGCTCTTTTCATAATCCCCCTATGGATCCACCAGTGTCATTGCATGTGTGTTATTTTCACATACCACATATGGATCCACCAGTGTCATTGAAATGTGTGTTCTCTTCAGAGACCACACATGGATCCACTAGTGTCATTGCATGTGTGTTCTTTTTACTAACAACAACTGGAGTCATTGCATGTGTGTTCCTTTCACATACCACAGATGGGTCCACCAGTGTCATTGCCTGTGTGCTCTTTTCACAATCCACCTATGGATCCACGAGTGTCATTGCATGTGTGTTCTTTTTACTAACAACAACCAGAGTCATTACATGTGTGTTCTTTTCACATACCACATATGGATCCACCAGTGTCTTTGCATGTGTGCTCTTTTCACAGTCCACCCGTGGATCCACTTGAGTCATTGCATGTGTGTTCTTTTTACTATCAACAACCAGAGTCATTTCATGTGTGTTCTTTTCACATACCACATATGGATCCACCAGTGTCATTGTATGTGTGTTCTTTTCACAATGCACCTATGGATCCACCAGTGTCATTGCATGTGTGCTCTTTTTACTAACAACAACCAGAGTGATTGTATGTGTGTTCTCTTCAGAGACCACACATGGATCCACCGGTGTCATTGCATGTGTGTTCTTTTTACTAACAATAACCAGAGTCATTTCATGTGTGTTCTTTTCACATACCACATATGGATCCACCAGTGTCATTGAAATGTGTGTTTTCTTCAGAGACCACACATGGATCCTACAGTGTCATTGCATGTATGTTCTTTTTACTAACAACAACCAAAGTCATAGAAATGGTGTTCTCTTCAGAGACCACACATGGATCCACCAGTGTCATTGCATGTGTGTTCTTTTCACTAACAACTACCAGAGTCATTGAAATGTGTGTTCTTTTCACATACCACACATGGATCAACCAGTGTCATTGCATGTGTGTTCTTTTTACTAATAACAACTAGAGTCATTACATGTGTGTTCTTTTCACATACCACATATGGATCTACCAATGTCATTGCATGTGTTTTTTTTTCACAATCCACCTATGGATCCACCAGTGTCATTGCATGTGTGCTCTTTTTACTAACAACAACCAGAGTCATTGCATGTGTGATCTCTTTAGAGACCGCACATGGATCCACCAGTATCATTGCATGTGTGTTCTTTTGACTAACAACAGAGTCATTGAAATGTGTGTTCTCTTCAGAGACCACACATGGATCCACTAGTGTCATTGCATGTGTGTTCTTTTTACTAACAATAACTGGAGTCATTGCATGTGTGTTCTTTTCACATACCACATATGGATTCGCTAGTGTCATTGCATGTGTGCTCTTTTCACAATCCACCTATGGATGCACTAGTGTCATTGCATGTGTGTTCTTTTCACATACCACATATAGATCCAGCAGTGTCATTGAAATGTGTGTTCTCTTCAGAGACCACACATGGATCCAGCAGTGTCATTGCATGTGTGTTCTTTTTACTAACAACAACTGGAGTCATTGCATGTGTGTTCTTTTCACATAAGACATATGGATCCACCAGTGTCATTGCATGTGTGTTCTTTTCACAATCCACCTATGGATCCACCAAGGTCATTGCATCTGTGTTCTTTTCACATAACACATATGGATCCACTAGTGTCATTGAAATGTGTGTTCTCTTCAGAGACCACACATGGATCCACGAGTGTCATTGCATGTGTGTTCTTTTTACTAACAACAACCAGAGTCATTGCATGTGTGGTCTTTTCACATACCACATATGGATCCACCAGTGTCATTGCATGTGTGCTCTTTTCAGAATTCACCTATGGATCCACCAGTGTCACTGCATGTGTGTTCTTTTTACTAACAACCAGAGTCATTGCATGTGTGTTCTTTTCACACACCACATATGGATCCACCAGTGTCATTGCATGTGTGTTCTTTTCAAAATCCACCTATGGATCCACCAGTGTCATTGCATGTGTGCTCTTTTTACTAACAACAACTAGAGTCATTGAAATTTGTGTTCTCTTCAGAGACCACACATGGATCCGCAGTGTCATTGCATGTGTGTTCTTTTTACTAACAACAACTGGAGTCATTTCATGTGTGTTCTTTTCACATACCACATATGGATCCACCAGTGTCATTGCATGTGTGTTCTTTTTACTAACAACAACTGGAGTCATTGCATGTGTATTCCTTTCACATACCACAGATGGGTCCACCAGTGTCATTGAAATGTGTGTTCTTTTCACATACGACATATGGGTCCACCAGTGTCATTGCATGTGTGTTCTTTTTACTAACAACAACTAGAGTCATTGCATGTGTGTTCTTTTCACATACCACATATGGATCCACCATTGTCATTGCATGTGTGTTCTTTTCACATACCACATATGGATCCACCATTGTCATTGCATGTGTGTTCTTTTCACAATCCACCTATGGATCCACCAGCGTCATTGCATATGCGTTCTTTTCACATACCACATATGGATCCACAAGTGTCATTGAAATGTGTGTTCTCTTCAGAGACCACACATGGATCCACCAGTGTCATTGCATGTGTGTTTTTTTACTAACAACATCTGGAGCCATTGCATGTGTGTTCTTTTCACATACCACATATTGATCCACCAGTGTCATTGCATGTGTGCTCTTTTCACAATCCACCTATGGATCCACTAGTGTCATTGCATGTGTGTTCTTTTTACTAACAACAACCAGAGTCATTGCATGTGTGTTCTTTTCACAAACCACATATGGATCCACCAGTGTCATTGCATCTGTGCTCTTTTCAGAATCCACCGATGGATCCACCAGTGTCATTGCATGTTTGTTCCTTTTACTAACAACAACCAGAGTCATTGCATGTGTGTTCTTTTCACATACCACAAATGGATCCACCAGTGTCATTGCATGTTTTTTCTTTTCACAATCCACCTATGGATCCACCAGTGTCATTGCATGTGTGCTCTTTTTACTAACAACAACCAGAGTCATTGAAATTTGTGTTCTCTTTAGAGACCACACATGGATCCACAGTGTCATTGTATGTGTGTTCTTTTTACTAACAACAACTAGAGTCATTTCATGTGTGTTCTTTTCACATACCACATATGGATCCACCAGTGTCATTGAAATGTGTGTTCTCTTCAGAGACCACACATGGATCCACCAGTGTCATTGCATGTGTGTCATTTTTACTAACAACAACTGGAGTCATTGAAATGTGTGTTCTTTTCACATAGCACACATGGATCCACCAGTGTCATTGCATGTGTGTTCTTTTTACTGATAACAACCAGGGTCATTGCATGTGTGTTCTTTTCACATACCACATATGGATCCACCAATGTCATTGCATGTGTGTTCTTTTCACAATCCACCTATGGATCCACCAGTGTCATTGCATGTGTGCTCTTTTTACTAACAACAACCAGAGTCATTGCATGTGTGTTCTCTTCAGAGACCACACATGGATCCACCAGTATCATTGCATGTGTGTTCTTTTTACTAACAACAACCAGAGTCATTGAAATGTGTGTTCTCTCCAGAGACCACAAATGGACCCACCAGTGTCATTGCATGTGTGTTATTTTACTAACAACAACTAGATTCATTACATGTGTGTTCTTTTCACATACCACATATGGATCCACCAGTGTCATTGCATGTGTGCTCTTTTCACAATCCACCTATGGATCCACCAGTGTCATTGCGTGTGTGTTCTTTTCACATACCACATATGGATCCTGAAGTGTCATTGAAATGTGTGTTCTTTTCACATACCACACATGGATCCACCAGTGTCATTGCATGTGTGTTCTTTTTACTAACAACAACTGGAGTCATTGCATGTGTGTTCTTTTCACATACCACATATGGATCCACCAGTGTCATTGCATGTGTGTTCTTTTCACAATCCACCTATGGATCCACCAGCGTCATTGCATGTGTGTTCTTTTCACATACCACATATGGATCCACCAGTGTCATTGAAATGTGTGTTCTCTTTAGAGACCACACATGGATCCACGAGTGTCATTTCATGTGTGTTCTTTTTACTAACAACAACTGGAGTCATTGCATGTGTGTTCTTTTCACATACCACATATGGATCCACCAGTGTCATTGCATTTGTGCTCTTTTCACAATCCACCTATGGATCCACTAGTGTCATTGCATGTGTGTTCTTTTTACAAACAACAACCAGAGTCATTGCATGTGTATTCTTTTCACATACCACATATGGATCCACCAGTGTCATTGAATGTGTGCTCTTTTCACAATCCACCTATGGATCCAGCAGTGTCATTGCATGTGTCTTCTTTTTACTAAAAACAACCAGAGTCATTGCATGTGTGTTCTTTTCACATACCACATATGGATCCACTAGTGTCATTGCATGTGTGTTCTTTTCACAATCCACCTATGGATCCACCAGTGTCATTACATGTGTGCTCTTTTTACTAACAACAACCAGAGTCATTGAAATGTGTGTTCTCTTCAGAGACCACACATGGATCCATAGTGTCATTGCATGTGTGTTCTTTTTACTAACAACAACTAGAGTCATTTCATGTGTGTTCTTTTCACATACCACATAAGGATCCACCAGTGTCATTGCATGTGTGTTCTTTTTACTAACAACAACTGGAGTCATTTCATGTGTGTTCTTTTCACATACCACATATGGATCCACCTGTGTCATTGAAATGTGTGTTCTCTTCAGAGACCACACATGGATCCACCAGTGTCATTGCATGTGTGCTCTTTTCACAATCCACCTATGGATCCACCAGTGTCATTGCATGTGTGTTATTTTCACATACCACATATGGATCCACCAGTGTCATTGAAATGTGTGTTCTCTTCAGAGACCACACATGGATCCACCAGTGTCATTGCATGTGTGTTCTTTTTACTAACAACAACTGGAGTCATTGCATGTGTGTTCCTTTCACATACCACAGATGGGTCCACCAGTGTCATTGCATGTGTGCTCTTTTCACAATCCACCTATGGATCCACCAGTGTCATTGCATGTGTGTTCTTTTTACTAACAACAACCAGAGTCATTGCATGTGTGTTCTTTTCACATACCACATATGGATCCACCAGTGTCTTTGCATGTGTGCTCTTTTCACAATCCACCCGTGGATCCACTTGAGTCATTGCATGTGTGTTCTTTTTACTAACAACAACCAGAGTCATTTCATGTGTGTTCGTTTCACATACCACATATGGATCCACCAGTGTCATTTTATGTGTGTTCTTTGCACAATCCACCTATGGATCCACCAGTGTCATTGCATGTGTGCTCTTTTTACTAACAACAACCAGAGTCATTGTATGTGTGTTCTCTTCAGAGACCACACATGGATCCACCGGTGTCATTGCATGTGTTTGTTCTTTTTACTAACAACAACCAGAGTCATTTCATGTGTGTTCTTTTCACATACCACATATGGATCCACCAGTGTCATTGAAATGTGTGTTCTCTTCAGAGACCACACATGGATCCTACAGTGTCTTTGCATGTATGTTCTTTTTACTAACAACAACTAGAGTCATAGAAATGGTGTTCTCTTCAGAGACCACACATGGATCCACCAGTGCCATTGCATGTGTGTTCTTTTCACAAACAACTACCAGAGTCATTGAAATGTGTGTTCTTTTCACATACCACACATGGATCCACCAATGTCATTGCATGTGTGTTCTTTTTACTAATAACAACTAGAGTCATTACATGTGTGTTCTTTTCACATACCACATATGGATCCACCAATGTCATTGCATGTGTTTTTTTTCACAATCCACCTATGGATCCACCAGTGTCATTGCATGTGTGCTCTTTTTTACTAACAACAACCAGAGTCATTGCATGTGTGATCTCTTCAGAGACCGCACATGGATCCACCAGTATCATTGCATGTGTGTTCTTTTTACTAACAACCAGAGTCATTGAAATGTGTGTTCTCTTCAGAAACCACACATGGATCCACTAGTGTCATTGCATGTGTGTTATTCTTACTAACAACAACTGGAGTCATTGCATGTGTGTTCTTTTCACATACCACATATGGATCCACTAGTGTCATTACATGTGTGATCTTTTCACAATCCACCTATGGATCCACCAGTGTCATTGCATGTGTGTTCTTTTCACATATGACATATGGATCCAGCAGTGTCATTGAAATGTGTGTTCTCTTCAGAGACCACACATGGATCCACCAGTGTCATTGGATGTGTGTTCATTTTACCAACAACAACTGGAGTCATTGCATGTGTGTTCTTTTCACATAAGACATATGGATCCACCAGTGTCATTGCATGTGTGTTCTTTTCACAATCCACCTATGGATCCACCAGCGTCATTCCATGTGTGTTCTTTTCACATACCACATATGGATCCACTAGTGTCATTGAAATGTGTGTTCTCTTCAGAGACCACACATGGATCCACGAGTGTCATTGCATGTGTGTTCTTTTTACTAACAACAACTGGAGTCATTGCATGTGTGTTCTTTTCACATACCACATATGGATCCACCAGTGTCATTGCAATTGTGCTCTTTTTACTAACAACAACCAGAGTCATTGAAATGTGTGTTCTCTTTAGAGACCACACATGGATCCACTAGTGTCATTGCATGTGTGTTCTTTTTACTAACAACAACCAGAGTCATTGCATGTTTGTTCTTTTCACATACCACATATGGATCCACCAGTGTCATTGCATTTGTGCTCTTTTCACAATCCACCTATGGATCCACTAGTCTCATTGCATGTGTGTTCTTTTTACTAACAACAACCAGGTCATTGCATGTGTGTTCTTTTCACATACCACATATGGATCCACCAGTGTCATTGCATGTGTGCTCTTTTCACAATCCACCTATGGATCCAGCAGGGTCATTGCATGTGTGTTCTTTTTACTAACAACAACCAGAGTCATTGCATGTGTATTCTTTTCACATACCACCTATGGATCAACCAGTGTCATTGCATGTGTGTTCTTTTCACAATCCACCTATGGATCCACCAGTGTCATTGCATGTGTGCTCTTTTTACTAACAACAACTGGAGTCATTTCATGTGTGTTCTTTTCACATACCACATATGGATCCACCAGTGTCATTGCATGTGTGTTCTTTTTACTAACAACAACTAGAGTCATTTCATGTGTGTTCTTTTCACATACCACATATGGATCCACCAGTGTCATTGAAATGTGTGTTCTCTTCAGATACCACACATGGATCCACCAGTGTCATTGCGTGTGTGTTCTTCTTACTAACAACAACTGGAGTCATTGCATGTGTGTTCTTTTCACATACCACATATGGATCCACCAGTGTCATTGCATGTGTGCTCTTTTTACTAACAACAACTAGAGTCATTTCATGTGTGTTCTTTTTACATACCACATATGGATCCACCAGTGTCATTGAAATGTGTGTTCTCTTCAGAGACCACACATGGATCCACCAGTGTCATTGCGTGTGTGTTCTTCTTACTAACAACAACTGGAGTCATTGCATGTGTGTTCTTTTCACATACCACATATGGATCCACCAGTGTCATTGCATGTGTGCTCTTTTCACAATCCACCTATGGATCCACCAATGTCATTGCATGTGTGTTATTTTCACATACCATATATGGATCCACCAGTGTCATTGAAATGTGTGTTCTCTTCAGAGACCACACATGGATCCACCAGTGTCATTGCATGTGTGTTCTTTTTACTAACAACAACTGGAGTCATTGCATGTGTGTTCCTTTCACATACCACAGATGGGTCCACCAGTGTCATTGCATGTGTGCTCTTTTCACAATCCACCTATGGATCCACCAGTGTCATTGCATGTGTGTTCTTTTTACTAACAACAACCAGAGTCATTGCATGTGTGTTCTTTTCACATACCACATATGGATCCACCAGTGTCTTTGCATGTGTGCTCTTTTCACAATCCACCCGTGGATCCACTTGAGTCATTGCATGTGTGTTCTTTTTACTAACAACAACCGGAGTCATTTCATGTCTGTTCTTTTCACATACCACATATGGATCCACTAGTGTCATTGTATGTGTGTTCTTTTCACAATCCACCTATGGATCCACCAGTGTCATTGCATGTGTGCTCTTTTTACTAACAACAACCAGAGTCATTGCATGTGTGTTCTCTTCAGAGACCACACATGGATCCACCGGTGTCATTGCATGTGTGTTCTTTTTACTAACAACGACCAGAGTCATTTCATGTGTGTTCTTTTCACATACCACATATGGATCCACCAGTGTCATTGAAATGTGTGTTCTCTTCAGAGACCACACATTGATCCTACAATTTCATTGCATGTATGTTCTTTTTACTAACAACAACTAGAGTCATTGAAATGGTGTTTTCTTTAGAGACCACACATGGATCCACCAGTGTCATTGCATGTGTGTTTTATTTACTAATAACAACCAGAGTTATTGAAATGTGTGTTCTTTTTGCATACCACACATGGATCCACTAGTCTCATTGCATGTGTGTTCTTTTTACTAACAACAACCAGAGTCATTGCATGTGTGTTCTTTTCACATACCACATATGGATCCACCAGTGTGATTGCATGTGTGTTCTTTTCACAATCCACCTATGGATCCACCAGCGTCATTACATGTGTGTTCTTTTCACATACCACATATGGATCCACCAGTGTCATTGAAATGTGTGTTCTCTTCAGAGACCACACATGGATCCACTATTGTCATTGCATGTGTGTTCTTTTTACTAACAACAACTGGAGTCATTGCATGTGTGTTCTTTTCACATACCACATATGGATCCACCAGTGTCATTGCATGTGTGCTCTTTTCACAATCCACCTATGGATCCACTTGTGTCATTGCATGTGTGTTCTTTTTACCAAAAACAACCAGAGTCATTGCATGTGTGTTCATTTTCACATACCACATATGGATCCACCAGTGTCATTGCATGTGTGCTCTTGTCACAATCCACCTATGGATGCACCAGTGTCATTGCATGTGTGTTCTTTTTACTAACAACAACCAGAGTCATTGCATGTGTGTTCTTTTCACATACCACATATGGATCCACCAGTGTCAATACATGTGTGTTCTTTTCACAATCCACCTATGGATCCACAAGTGTCATTGCATGTGTGCTCTTTTCACAATCCACCTATGGATCCACCAGTGTCATTGCATGTGTGTTCTTTTCACATACCACATATGGATCCTAAAGTGTCATTGAAATGTGTGTTCTCTTCAGAGACCACACATGGATCCACCAGTGTCATTGCATGTGTGTTCTTTTTACTAACAAGAACCAGAGTCATTGAAATGTGTGTTCTTTTCACATACCACACATGGATCCACCAGTGTCATTGCATGTGTGTTCTTTTTACTAATAACAACTAGAGTCATTACATGTGTGTTCTTTTCACGTACCACATATGGATCCACCAATGTCATTGCATGTGTTTTTTTTTTACAATCCACCTATGGATCCACCAGTGTCATTGCATGTGTGCTCTTTTTTACTAACAACAACCAGGGTCATTGCATGTGTGATCTCTTCAGAGACCGCACATGGATCCACCAGTATCATTGCATGTGTGTTCTTTTTACTAACAACCAGAGTCATTGAAATGTGTGTTCTCTTCAGAGACCACACATGGATCCACTAGTGTCATTGCATGTGTGTTATTCTTACTAACAACAACTGGAGTCATTGCATGTGTGTTCTTTTCACATACCACATATGGATCCACTAGTGTCATTGCATGTGTGCTCTTTTCACAATCCACCTATGGATCCACCAGTGTCATTGCATGTGTGTTCTTTTCACATACGACATATGGATCCAGCAGTGTCATTGAAATGTGTGTTCTCTTCAGAGACCACATGGATCCACCAGTGTCATTGGATGTGTGTTCATTTTACTAACAACAACTGGAGTCATTGCATGTGTGTTCTTTTCACATAAGACATATGGATCCACCAGTGTCATTGCATGTGTGTTCTTTTCACAATCCACCTATGGATCCACCAGCGTCATTGCATGTGTGTTCTTTTCACATACCACATATGGATCCACTAGTGTCATTGAAATGTGTGTAATCTTACGAGACCACACATGGATCCACGAGTGTCATTGCATGTGTGTTCTTTTTACTAACAACAACTGGAGTCATTGCATGTGTGTTCTTTTCACATACCACATATGGATCCACCAGTGTCATTGCAATTGTGCTCTTTTTACTAACAACAACCAGAGTCATTGAAATGTGTGTTCTCTTCAGAGACCACACATGGATCCACTAGTGTCATTGCATGTGTTTTCTTTTTACTAACAACAACCAGAGTCATTGCATGTGTGTTCTATTCACATACCACATATGGATCCACCAGTGTCATTGCATTTGTGCTCTTTTCACAATCCACCTATGGATCCACTAGTCTCATTGCATGTGTGTTCTTTTTACTAACAACAACCAGAGTCATTGCATGTGTGTTCTTTTCACATACCACATATGGATCCACCAGTGTCATTGCATGTGTGCTCTTTTCACAATCCACCTATGGATCCACCAGTGTCATTGCATGTGTGCTCTTTTCACAATCCACCTATGGGTCCACTTGTGTCATTGCATGTGTGTTCTTTTTACCAAAAACAACCAGAGTCATTGCATGTGTGTTCATTTTCACATACCACATATGGATCCACCAGTGTCATTGCATGTGTGCTCTTGTCACAATCCACCTATGGATGCACCAGTGTCATTGCATGTGTGTTCTTTTTACTAACAACAACCAGAGTCATTGCATGTGTGTTCTTTTCACATACCACATATGGATCCACCAGTGTCAATACATGTGTGTTCTTTTCACAATCCACCTATGGATCCACAAGTGTCATTGCATGTGTGCTCTTTTCACAATCCACCTATGGATCCACCAGTGTCATTGCATGTGTGTTCTTTTCACATACCACATATGGATCCTGAAGTGTCATTGAAATGTGTGTTCTCTTCAGAGACCACACATGGATCCACCAGTGTCATTGCATGTGTGTTCTTTTTACTAACAAGAACCAGAGTCATTGAAATGTGTGTTCTTTTCACATACCACACATGGATCCACCAGTGTCATTGCATGTGTGTTCTTTTTACTAATAACAACTAGAGTCATTACATGTGTGTTCTTTTCACGTACCACATATGGATCCACCAATGTCATTGCATGTGTTTTTTTTTTACAATCCACCTATGGATCCACCAGTGTCATTGCATGTGTGCTCTTTTTTACTAACAACAACCAGGGTCATTGCATGTGTGATCTCTTCAGAGACCGCACATGGATCCACCAGTATCATTGCATGTGTGTTCTTTTTACTAACAACCAGAGTCATTGAAATGTGTGTTCTCTTCAGAGACCACACATGGATCCACTAGTGTCATTGCATGTGTGTTATTCTTACTAACAACAACTGGAGTCATTGCATGTGTGTTCTTTTCACATACCACATATGGATCCACTAGTGTCATTGCATGTGTGCTCTTTTCACAATCCACCTATGGATCCACCAGTGTCATTGCATGTGTGTTCTTTTCACATACGACATATGGATCCAGCAGTGTCATTGAAATGTGTGTTCTCTTCAGAGACCACACATGGATCCACCAGTGTCATTGGATGTGTGTTCATTTTACTAACAACAACTGGAGTCATTGCATGTGTGTTCTTTTCACATAAGACATATGGATCCACCAGTGTCATTGCATGTGTGTTCTTTTCACAATCCACCTATGGATCCACCAGCGTCATTGCATGTGTGTTCTTTTCACATACCACATATGGATCCACTAGTGTCATTGAAATGTGTGTTCTCTTCAGAGACCACACATGGATCCACGAGTGTCATTACATGTGTGTTCTTTTTACTAACAACAACTGGAGTCATTGCATGCGTGTTCTTTTCACATACCACATATGGATCCACCAGTGTCATTGCAATTGTGCTCTTTTTACTAACAACAACCAGAGTCATTGAAATGTGTGTTCTCTTCAGAGACCACACATGGATCCACTAGTGTCATTGCATGTGTTTTCTTTTTACTAACAACAACCAGAGTCATTGCATGTGTGTTCTATTCACATACCACATATGGATCCACCAGTGTCATTGCATTTGTGCTCTTTTCACAATCCACCTATGGATCCACTAGTCTCATTGCATGTGTGTTCTTTTTACTAACAACAACCAGAGTCATTGCATGTGTGTTCTTTTCACATACCACATATGGATCCACCAGTGTCATTGCATGTGTGCTCTTTTCACAATCCACCTATGGATCCACCAGTGTCATTGCATGTGTGCTCTTTTCACAATCCACCTATGGGTCCACTTGTGTCATTGCATGTGTGTTCTTTTTACCAAAAACAACCAGAGTCATTGCATGTGTGTTCATTTTCACATACCACATATGGATCCACCAGTGTCATTGCATGTGTGCTCTTGTCACAATCCACCTATGGATGCACAGTGTCATTGCATGTGTGTTCTTTTTACTAACAACAACCAGAGTCATTGCATGTGTGTTCTTTTCACATACCACATATGGATCCACCAGTGTCAATACATGTGTGTTCTTTTCACAATCCACCTATGGATCCACAAGTGTCATTGCATGTGTGCTCTTTTCACAATCCACCTATGGATCCACCAGTGTCATTGCATGTGTGTTCTTTTCACATACCACATATGGATCCTGAAGTGTCATTGAAATGTGTGTTCTTCAGAGACCACACATGGATCCACCAGTGTCATTGCATGTGTGTTCTTTTTACTAACAAGAACCAGTCATTGAAATGTGTGTTCTTTTCACATACCACACATGGATCCACAGTGTCATTGCATGTGTGTTCTTTTACTAATAACAACTAGAGTCATTACATGTGTGTTCTTTTCACGTACATATGGATCCACCAATGTCATTGCATGTGTTTTTTTAACAATCCACCTATGGATCCACCAGTGTCATTGCATGTGTGCTCTTTTTTACTAACAACAACCAGGGTCATTGCATGTGTGATCTCTTCAGAGACCGCACATGGATCCACCAGTATCATTGCATGTGTGTTCTTTTTACTAACAACCAGAGTCATTGAAATGTGTGTTCTCTTCAGAGACCACACATGGATCCACTAGTGTCATTGCATGTGTGTTATTCTTACTAACAACAACTGGAGTCATTGCATGTGTGTTCTTTTCACATACCACATATGGATCCACTAGTGTCATTGCATGTGTGCTCTTTTCACAATCCACCTATGGATCCACCAGTGTCATTGCATGTGTGTTCTTTTCACATACGACATATGGATCCAGCAGTGTCATTGAAATGTGTGTTCTCTTCAGAGACCACACATGGATCCACCAGTGTCATTGGATGTGTGTTCATTTTACTAACAACAACTGGAGTCATTGCATGTGTGTTCTTTTCACATAAGACATATGGATCCACCAGTGTCATTGCATGTGTGTTCTTTTCACAATCCACCTATGGATCCACCAGCGTCATTGCATGTGTGTTCTTTTCACATACCACATATGGATCCACTAGTGTCATTGAAATGTGTGTTCTCTTCAGAGACCACACATGGATCCACGAGTGTCATTGCATGTGTGTTCTTTTTACTAACAACAACTGGAGTCATTGCATGTGTGTTCTTTTCACATACCACATATGGATCCACCAGTGTCATTGCAATTGTGCTCTTTTTACTAACAACAACCAGAGTCATTGAAATGTGTGTTCTCTTCAGAGACCACACATGGATCCACTAGTGTCATTGCATGTGTTTTCTTTTTACTAACAACAACCAGAGTCATTGCATGTGTGTTCTATTCACATACCACATATGGATCCACCAGTGTCATTGCATTTGTGCTCTTTTCACAATCCACCTATGGATCCACTAGTCTCATTGCATGTGTGTTCTTTTTACTAACAACAACCAGAGTCATTGCATGTGTGTTCTTTTCACATACCACATATGGATCCACCAGTGTCATTGCATGTGTGCTCTTTTCACAATCCACCTATGGATCCACCAGTGTCATTGCATGTGTGCTCTTTTCACAATCCACCTATGGATCCACTTGTGTCATTGCATGTGTGTTCTTTTTACCAAAAACAACCAGAGTCATTGCATGTGTGTTCATTTTCACATACCACATATGGATCCACCAGTGTCATTGCATGTGTGCTCTTGTCACAATCCACCTATGGATGCACCAGTGTCATTGCATGTGTGTTCTTTTTACTAACAACAACCAGAGTCATTGCATGTGTGTTCTTTTCACATACCACATATGGATCCACCAGTGTCAATACATGTGTGTTCTTTTCACAATCCACCTATGGATCCACAAGTGTCATTGCATGTGTGCTCTTTTCACAATCCACCTATGGATCCACCAGTGTCATTGCATGTGTGTTCTTTTCACATACCACATATGGATCCTGAAGTGTCATTGAAATGTGTGTTCTCTTCAGAGACCACACATGGATCCACCAGTGTCATTGCATGTGTGTTCTTTTTACTAACAAGAACCAGAGTCATTGAAATGTGTGTTCTTTTCACATACCACACATGGATCCACCAGTGTCATTGCATGTGTGTTCTTTTTACTAATAACAACTAGAGTCATTACATGTGTGTTCTTTTCACGTACCACATATGGATCCACCAATGTCATTGCATGTGTGTTTTTTTTACAATCCACCTATGGATCCACCAGTGTCATTGCATGTATGCTCTTTTTTACTAACAACAACCAGGGTCATTGCATGTGTGATCTCTTCAGAGACTGCACATGGATCCACCAGTATCATTGCATGTGTGTTCTTTTTACTAACAACCAGAGTCATTGAAATGTGTGTTCTCTTCAGAGACCACACATGGATCCACTAGTGTCATTGCATGTGTGTTATTCTTACTAACAACAACTGGAGTCATTGCATGTGTGTTCTTTTCACATACCACATATGGATCCACTAGTGTCATTGCATGTGTGCTCTTTTCACAATCCACCTATGGATCCACCAGTGTCATTGCATGTGTGTTCTTTTCACATACGACATATGGATCCAGCAGTGTCATTGAAATGTGTGTTCTCTTCAGAGACCACACATGGATCCACCAGTGTCATTGGATGTGTGTTCATTTTACTAACAACAACTGGAGTCATTGCATGTGTGTTCTTTTCACATAAGACATATGGATCCACCAGTGTCATTGCATGTGTGTTCTTTTCACAATCCACCTATGGATCCACCAGCGTCATTGCATGTGTGTTCTTTTCACATACCACATATGGATCCACTAGTGTCATTGAAATGTGTGTTCTCTTCAGAGACCACACATGGATCCACTAGTGTCATTGCATGTGTGTCTTTTTACTAACAACAACTGAGTCATTGCATGTGTTCTTTTCACATACCACATATGGATCCACCAGTGTCATTGCAATTGTGCTCTTTTTACTAACAACAACCAGAGTCATTGAAATGTGTGTTCTCTTCAGAGACCACACATGGATCCACTAGTGTCATTGCATGTGTTTTCTTTTTACTAACAACAACCAGAGTCATTGCATGTGTGTTCTATTCACATACCACATATGGATCCACCAGTGTCATTGCATTTGTGCTCTTTTCACAATCCACCTATGGATCCACTAGTCTCATTGCATGTGTGTTCTTTTTACTAACAACAACCAGAGTCATTGCATGTGTGTTCTTTTCACATACCACATATGGATCCACCAGTGTCATTGCATGTGTGCTCTTTTCACAATCCACCTATGGATCCAGCAGGGTCATTGCACGTGTGTTCTTTTTACTAACAACAACCAGAGTCATTGCATGTGTATTCTTTTCACATACCACCTATGGATCAACCAGTGTCATTGCATGTGTGTTCTTTTCACAATCCACCTATGGATCCACCAGTGTCATTGCATGTGTGCTCTTTTTACTAACAACAACCAGAGTCATTGAAATGTGTGTTCTCTTCAGAGACCACACATGGATCCATAGTGTCATTGCATGTGTGTTCTTTTTACTAACAACAACTGGAGTCATTTCATGTGTGTTCTTTTCACATACCACATATGGATCCACCAGTGTCATTGCATGTGTGTTCTTTTTACTAACAACAACTGGAGTCATTTCATGTGTGTTCTTTTCACATACCACATATGGATCCACCAGTGTCATTGAAATGTGTGTTCTCTTCAGAGACCACACATGGATCCACCAGTGTCATTGCGTGTGTGTTCTTCTTACTAACAACAACTGGAGTCA
Organism: Avena insularis; assembly: GCA_023614405.1. Classification (NCBI taxonomy): domain Eukaryota; kingdom Viridiplantae; phylum Streptophyta; class Magnoliopsida; order Poales; family Poaceae; genus Avena; species Avena insularis. The sequence goes on along the minus strand of CM042692.1, from coordinate 168,097,082 downwards.
TTGCATGTGTGTTCTTTTCACATACCACATATGGATCCACCAGTGTCATTGCATGTGTGCTCTTTTCACAATCCACCTATGGATCCACCAATGTCATTGCATGTGTGTTATTTTCACATACCACATAGGGATCCACTAGTGTCATTGAAATGTGTGTTCTCTTCAGAGACCACACATGGATCCACCAGTGTCAATGCATGTGTGTTCTTTTTACTAACAACAACTGGAGTCATTGCATGTGTGTTCCTTTCACATACCACAGATGGGTCCACCAGTGTCATTGCATGTGTGCTCTTTTCACAATCCACCTATGGATCCACCAGTGTCATTGCATGTGTGTTCTTTTTACTAACAACAACCAGAGTCATTGCATGTGTGTTCTTTTCACATACCACATATGGATCCACCAGTGTCTTTGCATGTGTGCTCTTTTCACAATCCACCCGTGGATCCACTTGAGTCATTGCATGTGTGTTCTTTTTACTAACAACAACCGGAGTCATTTCATGTGTGTTCTTTTGACATACCACATATGGATCCACCAGTGTCATTGTATGTGTGTTCTTTTCACAATCCACCTATGGATCCACCAGTGTCATTGCATGTGTGCTCTTTTTGCTAACAACAACCAGAGTCATTGCATGTGTGTTCTCTTCAGAGACCACACATGGATCCACCGGTGTCATTGCATGTGTGTTCTTTTTACTAATAACAACCAGAGTCATTTCATGGGTGTTCTTTTCACATACCACATATGGATCCACCAGTGTCATTGCATGTGTGTTCTATTTACTAATAACAACCAGAGTTATTGAAATGTGTGTTCTTTTTGCATACCACACATGGATCCACTAGTCTCATTGCATGTGTGTTATTTTTACTAACAACAACCAGAGTCATTGCATGTGTGTTCTTTTCACATACCACATATGGATCCACCAGTGTGATTGCATGTGTGTTCTTTTCACAATCCACCTATGGATCCACCAGCGTCATTGCATGTGTGTTCTTTTCACATACCACATATGGATCCACTAGTGTCATTGAAATGTGTGTTCTCTTCAGAGACCACACATGGATCCACTAGTGTCATTGCATGTGTGTTCTTTTTACTAACAACAACTGGAGTCATTGCATGTGTGTTCTTTTCACATACCACATATGGATCCACCAGTGTCATTGCATGTGTGCTCTTTTCACAATCCACCTATGGATCCACTAGTGTCATTGCATGTGTGTTCTTTTTACCAAAAACAACCAGAGTCATTGCATGTGTGTTCATTTTCACATACCACATATGGATCCACCAGTGTCATTGCATGTGTGCTCTTGTCACAATCAACCTATGGATGCACCAGTGTCATTGCATGTGTGTTCTTTTTACTAACAACAACCAGAGTCATTGCATGTGTGTTCTTTTCACATACCACATATGGATCCACCAGTGTCAATACATGTGTGTTCTTTTCACAATCCACCTATGGATCCACAAGTGTCATTGCTTGTGTGCTCTTTTTAATAACAACAACTAGAGTCATTGAAATGTCTGTTCTCTTCAGAGACCACACATGGATCCACAGTGTCATTGCATGTGTGTTCTTTTTACTAACGTCAACTAGAGTCATTTCATGTGTGTTCTTTTCACATACCACATATGGATCCACCAGTGTCATTGCATGTGTGTTCTTTTTACTAACAACAACTGGAGTCATTTCATGTGTGTTCTTTGCACATACCACACATGGATCCACCAGTGTCATGGCATGTGTGTTCTTTTTACTAACAACAACTGGAGTCATTGCATGTGTGTTCTTTTCACATACCACATATGGATCCACCAGTGTCATTGCATGTGTGCTATTTTCACAATCCACCTATGGATCCACCAGTGTCATTGCATGTGTGCTCTTTTCACAATCCACCTATGGATCCACCAATGTCATTGCATGTGTGTTATTTTCACATACCACATATGGATCCACCAGTGTCATTGAAATGTGTGTTCTCTTCAGAGACCACACATGGATCCACCAGTGTCATTGCATGTGTGTTCTTTTTACTAGCAACAACTGGAGTCATTGCATGTGTGTTCCTTTCACATACCACAGATGGGTCCACCAGTGTCATTGCATGTGTGCTCTTTTCACAATCCACCTATGGATCCACCAGTGTCATTGCATGTGTGTTCTTTTTACTAACAACAACCAGAGTCATTGCATTGTGTTCTTTTCACATACCACATATGGATCCACCAGTGTCTTTGCATGTGTGCTCTTTTCACAATCCACCTGTGGGTCCACTTGAGTCATTGCATGCGTGTTCTTTTTACTAACAACAAGCGGAGTCATTTCATGTGTGTTCTTTTCACATACCACATATGGATCCACCAGTGTCATTGTATGTGTGTTCTTTTCACAATCCACCTATGGATCCACCAGTGTCATTGCATGTGTGCTCTTTTTACTAACAACAACCAGAGTCATTGCATGTGTGTTCTCTTCAGAGACCACACATGGATCCACCGGTGTCATTGCATGTGTGTTGTTTTTACAAACAACAACCAGAGTCATTTCATGTGTGTTCTTTTCACATACCACATATGGATCCACCAGTGTCATTGAAATGTGTATTCTCTTCAGAGACCACACATTGATCCTACAATTTCATTGCATGTATGTTCTTTTTACTAACAACAACCAGAGTCATTGAAATGGTGTTCTCTTTAGAGACCACACATGGATCCACCAGTGTCATTGTATGTGTGTTCTATTTACTAATAACAACCAGAGTTATTGAAATGTGTGTTCTTTTCGCATACCACACATGGATCCACCAGTGTCATTGCATGTGTCTTCTTTTTACTAACAACAACTAGAGTCATTGCATGTGTGTTCTTTTCACATACCACATATGGATCCACCAGTGTCATTGCATGTGTGTTCTTTTCACAATCCACCTATGGATCCACCAGTGTCATTGCATGTGTGCTCTTTTTACTAACAACAACCAGAGTCATTGCATGTGTGATCTCTTCAGAGACCGCACATGGATCCAATAATATCATTGCATGTGTGTTATTTTTACTAACAACCAGAGTCATTGAAATGTGTGTTCTTTTCAGAGACCACACATGGATCCACCAGTGTCATTGCATGTGTGTTCTTTTTACTAACAACAACTGGAGTCATTGCATGTGTGTTCTTTTCACGTACCACATATGGATCCACAAGTCTCATTGCATGTGTGCTCTTTTCACAATCCACCTATGGATCCACCAGTGTTATTGCATGTGTGTTCTTTTCACACACCACATATGGATCCACCAGTGTCATTGAAATGTGTGTTCTCTTCAAAGACCACACATGGATCCACCAATGTCATTGCATGTGTGTTCTTTTTACTAACAACAACTAGAGGCATTGCATGTGTATTTATTTCACATACCACATATGGATCCACAGTGTGATTGTATGTGTGTTCTTTTCACAATCCACCTATGGATCCACCAGCGTCATTGCATGTGTGTTCTTTTCACATACCACATATGGATCCACCAGTGTCATTGAAATGTGTGTTCTCTTCAAAGACCACACATGGATCCACTAGTGTCATTGCATGTGTGTTCTTTTTACTAACAACAACTGGAGTCATTGCATGTGTGTTCTTTTCACATACCACATATGGATCCACCAGTGTCATTGCATGTGTGCTCTTTTCACAATCCACCTATGGATCCACTAGTGTCATTGCATGTGTGTTCTTTTTACCAAAAACAACCAGAGTCATTGCATGTGTGTTCATTTCACATACCACATATGGATCCACCAGTGTCATTGCATGTGTGCTCTTGTCACAATCCACCTATGGATGCACCAGTGTCATTGCATGTGTGTTCTTTTTACTAACAACAACCAGAGTCATTGCATGTGTGTTCTTTTCACATACCACATATGGATCCACCAGTGTCAATACATGTGTGTTCTTTTCACAATCCACCTATGGATCCACAAGTGTCATTGCTTGTGTGCTCTTTTTAATAACAACTAGAGTCATTGAAATGTGTGTTCTTTTTACTAACAACAACCAGAGTCATTGCATGTGTGTTCTTTTCACATACCACATATGGATCCACCAGTGTCATTGCATGTGTGTTCTTTTCACAATCCACCTATGGATCCACCAGTGTCATTGCATGTGTGCTCTTTTTACTAACAACAACCAGAGTCATTGCATGTGTGTTCTCTTCAGAGACCACACATGGATCCACCGGTGTCATTGCATGTGTGTTGTTTTTACAAACAACAACCAGAGTCATTTCATGTGTGTTCTTTTCACATACCACATATGGATCCACCAGTGTCATTGAAATGTGTATTCTCTTCAGAGACCACACATTGATCCTACAATTTCATTGCATGTATGTTCTTTTTACTAACAACAACCAGAGTCATTGAAATGGTGTTCTCTTTAGAGACCACACATGGATCCACCAGTGTCATTGTATGTGTGTTCTATTTACTAATAACAACCAGAGTTATTGAAATGTGTGTTCTTTTCGCATACCACACATGGATCCACCAGTGTCATTGCATGTGTCTTCTTTTTACTAACAACAACTAGAGTCATTGCATGTGTGTTCTTTTCACATACCACATATGGATCCACCAGTGTCATTGCATGTGTGTTCTTTTCACAATCCACCTATGGATCCACCAGTGTCATTGCATGTGTGCTCTTTTTACTAACAACAACCAGAGTCATTGCATGTGTGATCTCTTCAGAGACCGCACATGGATCCACCAATATCATTGCATGTGTGTTATTTTTACTAACAACCAGAGTCATTGAAATGTGTGTTCTTTTCAGAGACCACACATGGATCCACCAGTGTCATTGCATGTGTGTTCTTTTTACTAACAACAACTGGAGTCATTGCATGTGTGTTCTTTTCACGTACCACATATGGATCCACAAGTGTCATTGCATGTGTGCTCTTTTCACAATCCACCTATGGATCCACCAGTGTTATTGCATGTGTGTTCTTTTCACACACCACATATGGATCCACCAGTGTCATTGAAATGTGTGTTCTCTTCAAAGACCACACATGGATCCACCAATGTCATTGCATGTGTGTTCTTTTTACTAACAACAACTAGAGGCATTGCATGTGTATTTATTTCACATACCACATATGTATCCACAGTGTGATTGCATGTGTGTTCTTTTCACAATCCACCTATGGATCCACCAGCGTCATTGCATGTGTGTTCTTTTCACATACCACATATGGATCCACCAGTGTCATTGAAATGTGTGTTCTCTTCAAAGACCACACATGGATCCACTAGTGTCATTGCATGTGTGTTCTTTTTACTAACAACAACTGGAGTCATTGCATGTGTGTTCTTTTCACATACCACATATGGATCCACCAGTGTCATTGCATGTGTGCTCTTTTCACAATCCACCTATGGATCCACTAGTGTCATTGCATGTGTGTTCTTTTTACCAAAAACAACCAGAGTCATTGCATGTGTGTTCATTTCACATACCACATATGGATCCACCAGTGTCATTGCATGTGTGTTCTTTTCACAATCCACCTATGGATCCACCAGTGTCATTGCATGTGTGCTCTTTTTACTAACAACAACCAGAGTCATTGAAATTTGTGTTCTCTTCAGAGACCACACATGGATCCACAGTGTCATTGCATGTGTGTTCTTTTTACTAACGTCAACTAGAGTCATTTCATGTGTGTTCTTTTCACATACCACATATGGATCCACTAGTGTCATTGCATGTGTGTTCTTTTTACTAACAACAACTGGAGTCATTTCATGTGTGTTCTTTTCACATACCACACATGGATCCACCAGTGTCATGGCATGTGTGTTCTTTTTACTAACAACAACTGGAGTCATTGCATGTGTGTTCTTTTCACATACCACATATGGATCCACCAGTGTCATTGCATGTGTGCTCTTTTCACAATCCACCTATGGATCCACCAGTGTCATTGCATGTGTGTTATTTTCACATACCACATATGGATCCACCAGTGTCATTGAAATGTGTGTTCTCTTCAGAGACCACACATGGATCCACCAGTGTCATTGCATGTGTGTTCTTTTTACTATAAACAACTGGAGTCATTGCATGTGTGTTCTTTTCACATACCACAGATGGGTCCACCGGTGTCATTGCATGTGTGCTCTTTTCACAATCCACCTATGGATCCACCAGTGTCATTGCATGTGTGTTGTTTTTACTAACAACAACCAGAGTCATTGCATGTGTGTTCTTTTTACTAACAACAACAAGAGTCATTGCATGTGTGTTCTTTTCACATACCACATATGGGTCCACCAGTGTCATTGCATGTGTGATCTTTTCACAATCCACCTATGGATCCACCAGTGTCATTGCATGTGTGTTCTTTTTACTATCAACAACCAGAGTCATTACATGTGCGTTCTTTTCACATACCACATATGGATCCACCAGTGTCATTGCATGTGTGCTCTTTTCACAATCCACCCGTGGATCCTCTAGAGTCATTGCATGTGTGTTCTTTTTACTAACAACAACCGGAGTCATTTCATTTGTGTTCTTTTGTAAGGATCCCAACCTTTAAATAGGTAGAGTCCCCTGTGTTTACAATGCTAGTCCCTGGATCAATAGCTAGCATCCATAGTTTAGATGTAATATCAAGAAGCAAAGGTCATAATATAACTTTATAACCAGGAATAACATAATTTTATTACATCAAACATAGCTCATATGGCTATTACATTACATTGCAGCGGAATATCTATAAGCATGGGGTCCTTCATCTTCAAAGTGCCACAGGCAAATGTTGGTTGTAGACTTTGTAATCCTAATCAATCAATCTTCACTAAATACAATCAAACCTACAACATTACAAGTTACAGCCACAAGGGTCAATACATTTGAATTGTATTGGCAAGTTTCACTACTATGATGAATATAAGTGGATCCTATCATTACATGCAAATTTGGCTAGGTAGAGTTTCAGGCTCATTTGCATAAAGCAATATTTTATCCTATCTTTTCAAAATGGTTTTGGTCTTTTGTCAAATCTCCTTTCAAAAATCCCTTGAAACACCTTGGTAAAATCTCAAGTATTGAAGTCCTTGTCAAAATCTCTTGAGCACCTTGGAAACCCCAAGTGCATCAAGTTTTAAAAGTTTTCTTTTAGAAATTAGAGTGTCGAGATCTTCCATAGCTTCAGGCCTTAGTTGCTCAGTATTGTCCATTACCGGGGACACGGCTAAGTACTTAGATTTTATTATCTTCTGCAGAAGTTGTACACTTTACCCACATGACACAATCTCATCTTGTTGCCACCAGTGGCCGCTGGATTAGTACTCACCAAGATGGAATCTTGGATTGAGAATGTGTGAAGTCTTTCCAAAGCGTCCTCCCATACACCATTGCTAGCTTGTCTTCAGTACCCATGAAGCAATTCTAGATCCCCATGTCCAGTAAACTGAAGACAATGCATGGGTCTTCCCAATGTAGTTGACTAAGCCAGAGCCATAATAGCATGTGGTTGCACACGGAAGCCACTGTACGAGAAACATGTTCAATCTCTAAGTTTCCTGGGTGGTTTTTCTTTGGAGCACAACACAAAGAGATTTGCCATAGACAAGATTCCTTTTGTTGCCACCTTCTCCAAAACTCAAAGTATCCTTGGCCACCCAGGTGGTTCATTGAGTCCTTGTTTTATTATATAAAACATATGTCTTTTCTCAACCTTTGTAATATCTCAACATGTATCTCTTTTCAAAATATAGCATGGCTAAGCATGTAACAACTACAATATTTTCACTAAGGAGTGTATAGGGAATCCTATTAGGATTTAGCATAGCATAAGTATAAAATTGTTTTCATGCATGTTTCAAAATCCACTAAGTATAATGAAAATAGTAGGACTTTGGATGATAGTGTAACTTGCCTTTTTGGTAGGGAATGGTGGTTCACTCCTTGATCTTGCTAGTCTCACACTTCTCTAACTTCACTACAAGTCAATCAAGCAAACACCAAATCAACTAACATTCCATACCAAGAATCACTCAAACAAATTCACACACAAGACAATGGAATCTAAGTCATGCATAAGCATGCAAAGGTTGGTTCTATTGTAAGGATGGTCTCCACTAGGCTTCTAAACTTTGTAAGTTCCAAATTGGTCATTTACCAAAATGGCAAAGTCATTTGCAAATGGGTTTCACTACAAAAACCTTTTTTAAAACAAAGTGTCATTTTATGTGGTGTAGAAATATTTTTACTAAGGTATTAACCTATAGGGTTCACCAAATATGTTTTCAAATCACAAAACTTGGGGTTTGGGGTTAGTGAGTTTAAAACAAAACATTTCTCAAAGGTTTTCCTTTATTGAAACAATTTTAATAAATAACCCACATTTCTATTTGACTAGAAATGGTTTTAAATCAAAGAATCAATCTTTTGTTTCACCAAAAACATTTTTGAATCCACAAAGTGTTTCCTAGGGTCAGTAGGTTTGGTCCAAAACATTTTCTCCAAAGTTTTCTTTATAAAAGTATTTTCATAACCAAAATCTTTATTTTCATTTGGCTAGAAATGGGCTAAATCAAGTTTTCCATCCTAAACTTTGCCAAATCCATTTTCCAAACTATGGGTTGGTTCCTAGGGTCAGTAAGGTCACAACAAACCATTTTGCAAAAGTTTTAACCCTAAACTCATTTTTAAACAATTTTTCTAATCTAAACAAGCACACAAAAGAATCTGCAAAAACAAGCAAACTAACCGATACTATTTGCTAAACTAAGGGCAGGGTTGGTTAGGTCTTGCTTTCTTGAATCCAACGACATAAAATTTGTAATTTTTGGACGTGTGGATCTAGAGTTATAAGGGTTTGAAAATGGCACTTAAATCTGTTTTTCAAATCTGTTTTAAAACAGACCTGGCCACGCGTCATGTTTTAATTCGCCCGTACCGGTTCGCTGGGATCGAGCTACGTGGTGCGTTAGATCTAAGTTTAATCGTGCGGTCCAGAAAGCATACCCCTTCGCGTTTAAGTGGTCTAATCTTGCTCGCCCGATCTAGATCGAGCGGCGTGGGTGCTCGGCCATGACGGCAGCAATGGCGGCTGATGGCGGAGCGACCGGACGGTGGCGGCACCGGTGAAATAGGAAGCGAGGGAGGAGGAAAAGGTTCTCACCGGAATCGTTGACGCTTGCTGATGCTCAACGTGGTACTGGTTGGTGAAGGGGCGCACGGGGTTGCAGACAATTGCTCGTCGGAGTCCTTGCTGCCGTCGGGTGCTCTCTGTTGAAGATGGTGGCGAGGTTACGGTGCACGCCAGAGGAAAATAGAGGTGGCTTAGATGCGTAGGTTCATGGCGAGTATGTGCGTGTGAAAAATAGGGAGAGGGGAGGTCTGGTCTTACCAGCAGTGCTCGTCGGAGCGGGGCAGACGGCGGTGGCGAGTCGAGCTTGTCCTTGCCGACGCTGTGATGCTCAGCATGGATGAACGGGAGGCATGAGGAGGCGCCAGAGGTCGGGAACATGTGAGAATGGTCGAGGAGGCTCGGGGTATCGGCTGGCTGGGAATCGCTTTGAGCGGCCGGAGACAGCGGTAGGTACAAAGAAGAAAGAAGAATTGGGCGTGCCAACATGCAGGTGTTAGAGGGGAATTATAGAGGAGACATGGGCGTTTCAATCTGCATGATCACTGCAGGTTTTACTCGCGTCATTAAGGTGAATTAAGCCGGAGGAATCAAAGCCTGTGGCGTTAGAGGAGGAAGAACCGTCGCGAGGTGGGGAAGGAGAACAAGAGAGATGGGGTCCACTTGGTCAATGGGCAAAGAAAGGAGGGAGGGTCCACTGGTCAGCTGCTTAGCGGGTAGCTTAATCGGTGTCAACCGTTTTCTTCGGGAGGGAATACTGGGTTGTTGCTGGGCCTTAGTGGGCTCTGTCGTTTGGGCTGGTCCTTTTCTTATTTTTTTCTGTTTCTAATTCTTTTTCCTTTTCTAAATTTAATTTCTGTTTTGATTCTCAAACAATCAAACAAGGTTCAAAACAATTCAAACAATCACCAAACAACTTGCAATTAAGTTTTTGGTTCTGTTTATCAACATAAACCAAATCTCAAAATAATATTTTTATTCATTTTTAGGATCCATTCAATAATTAAATAAAATGGATCTTTAGTTTATTAATAAAATAGGGTTTGATTTAATTAATAAAATTTTCCATTTGAAATCCAAATATTTTCAAAACCAAAACAGTAGGTTTTATTTGAAAACAAAGAATACTTGGAAAACTTGTTTAAAACAAAATAACCTTTTATTTTAGGTTCCATTAATAATTAAATATAATGGACCTTAGTTAATAAATCAAGTAGGGTTTGTTTTATTTAAAAACTTTATTTTGAAATCTAAAATAAAACCAAAACACTTCAGTAGGTTTTATTTTGAGAAAACAAAATTCTTGGAAAACTTATTTTTAAAAGAATAAATAAGTTTTGATGTTTTGAAAATAGTAAAACCTTTATTAATAAAACTTGGATATTTAAATCCTTTTTATTTTAAATAAACCTTTACTATTTTAATCAAATCAAAACCTTTTGTTTCAAAGTCTTGGCCAAGGTTTAATTTGGCTTTATAAAATAATCTTTATTTAAAATATTTCTTTTCATTTTGAAAACCAAAGTCTTTTATTAAAAGATTCCAAATTAGTAATTCCAAAACATTTTATTTGCCTTTATTAAATGTTTATCTTTATAAATCCCTTTAGGATTTTATTTGATTCAACTGGTTTGAAGTCCCAATTGAATTCAAAAGTTTCTTCTGGCCTTGAAAATCAAACAATGTTTTATTTTATTCATTTATTTTTCACATTACAAGATTTGGAAATCTTGGGATGTGACAGGCTACCACCCTTAAAATAAATCTCGTCCCGAGATTTGGGAAGGATAGGGTTACAAGTTGGCTCAAAACAACTAGGGTACTACCACCCTTAAAATTTTTCCAACTAAATTACATCTTGGCTTGCTTGGGATCTTGATGAATCTTCTCCGGGAAAACATCTGCGTAGTGTCCTTTGTTTCCACACTTGAAACATGTGACTTGGCTGATATCCCTCATAGGATTGTTTATCTTGTGTTTCATCTTCTCTGGACAGTTGCTTGCATAATGTCCTAGCTCTTCTTGATTGTTGCACCATACTTGGCTAATATCTTTCTTTTCCTTTGATATCATTGCCTCTTGTTTGTTTCTTTGGTTCTTCTTCTTCTTCTTGGGTTTCTCCAAAGCTAGGAGTTCTTCTAGTTCATGCTCTTCATATTTCACCACAAAGGTGGGAAATCTTTCTCTCTCCTTGGGGCAGTTACTGAGATATGACCTTCTTCACAAGAGTAGCAACACTTTATGGTCACTTTGGATTTGGCCTTATGTGGCATGGTTCTGACTTTGCCTTCATCCTTCTTGGTAGAAGTTTTTCCCTTATGGAGGTTTCCAAACATTTGATGCATTCCATCTTGCTTCATTTGTTGAACTATAGGATAGATGGGGCATTGGATAGGGACATGATTATTTACTTCACATAGGAAGCAAGTCACTTGAGATGTGGGGCATTGGCCAACTGGATGTTCCTCTTCACAATTGGGGCATTGATCTCCATGCTCCTTGGAAGTGTGATCCTTGTCTCCACAAATATTGCAAGCTTGAGTTCCTTCTAGAATATCATCTTTGTCATCCTTGTTGTCACAAACTCCTTGGGAAGAGTTGTTTCCAATGTTGATTATTTGAGTGGCCATCCCTTGCATCAATTGGGATTGAAGCTTCAAAATCCTTTATATGGCTGGGTCTAATCCATTGTTGTTGGCTAAAAGCTGAGTTGTCTCTTGGCTCAACTGGGTTTGGTTTGCTAGTAGTTGTTCTCTCATGTGCATCTCTTGGTTGTTGTTGTTGTCACCATCCTTGATGTTGGAGTTTCTTGGAGTAGTCATCTGTTTGGGTTGGATTGGGATTAGAATAGGCAAAAGATTTCTAAGGAATCAATTCTAATCACACACATCACAATTCACACAAGCAATGTGCAAGCAGTCAAACAAACATTCCACTCAAACAACAAGTTTCAAGCATATTTTTAGGCAACCAAAAATATTTTTGTTACACCACCTAAGTTGGTGTGTTTGACTTTAACTATAAATGGTGGTCCATCTACATGGTTCACTTGTGATCCTTCCATCCTTCTTGATTCTTCTTGAATGAGATCTTTGTATCCTTGGAGAATTCTTGAATCTTGGTCACAAAACTTCAAAGTGATGATGGTTCCTTCTAAGTTGTTTTTTCCTTAGTCTTCAAGTTTTGAGTAACATTTCCTTGTCTCACTTGTAGTCCTTAGTGATATCCAAGATTGAAGTCTTTGGTGAACATGCTAAAGATGTTGAAGTCATTAGAGTTGAAGAAGTTGAAGATGTCCTTTGCACATGGTGAAGTCTTTGGTCATGGGGTAGGCTTTTCCATCAAGTTGAATTAGAAGAGAAGTAGAGTTGAAACCAAAATGGTTGAGGAAAGAGTTTACAAGATTGTTTGTAAATAAGTTTTTGTAACAAACATAACTCCTATTTTCTAAGGGGTTTTGTCCAATCCTAGAGTTACAAATCCTACAGGCAACACAATGCTCTGATACCATGTAAGGATCCCAACCTTTAAATAGGTAGAGTCCCCTGTGTTTACAATGCTAGTCCCTGGATCAATAGCTAGCATCCACAGTTTAGATGTAATATCAAGAAGCAAAGGTCATAATATAACTTTATAACCAGGAATAACATAATTTTATTACATCAAACATAGCTCATATGGCTATTACATTACATTGCAGCGGAATATCTATAAGCATGGGGTCCTTCATCTTCAAAGTGCCACAGGCAAATGTTGGTTGTAGACTTTGTAATCCTAATCAATCAATCTTCACTAAATACAATCAAACCTGCAACATTACAAGTTACAGCCACAAGGGTCAATACATTTGAATTGTATTGGCAAGTTTCACTACTATGATGAATATAAGTGGATCCTATCATTACATGCAAATTTGGCTAGGTAGAGTTTCAGGCTCATTTTCATAAAGCAATATTTTATCCTATCTTTTCAAAATGGTTTTGGTCTTTTGTCAAATCTCCTTTCAAAAATCCCTTGAAACTCCTTGGTAAAATCTCAAGTATTCAAGTCCTTGTCAAAATCTCTTGAGCACCTTGGAAACCCCAAGTGCATCAAGTTTTAAAAGTTTTCTTTTAGAAATTAGAGTGTCGAGATCTTCCATAGCTTCAGGCCTTAGTTGCTCAGTATTGTCCATTACCGGGGACACGGCTAAGTACTTAGATTTTATTATCTTCTGCAGAAGTTGTACACTTTACCCACATGACACAATCTCATCTTGTTGCCACCAGTGGCCGCTGGATTAGTACTCACCAAGATGGAATACTGGCAGATTGAGAATGTGACGAAGTCTTTCCAAAGGGTCCTCCCATACACCATTGCTAGCTTGTCTTCAGTACCCATGAAGCAATTCTAGATCCCCATGTCCAGTAAACTGAAGACAATGCATGGGTCTTCCCAATGTAGTTGACTAAGCCAGAGCCATAATAGCATGTGGTTGCACACGGAAGCCACTGTACGAGAAACATGTTCAATCTCTAAGTTTCCTGAGTGGTTTTCTTTTGGAGCACAACACAAAGAGATTTGCCATAGACAAGATTCCTTTTGTTGCCACCTTCTCCAAAACTCAAAGTATCCTTGGCCACCCAGGTGGTTCATTGAGTCCTTGTTTTATTATATAAAACATATGTCTTTTCTCAACCTTTGTAATATCTCAACATGTATCTCTTTTCAAAATATAGCATGGCTAAGCATGTAACAACTACAATATTTTCACTAAGGAGTGTATAGGGAATCCTATTAGGATTTAGCATAGCATAAGTATAAAATTGTTTTCATGCATGTTTCAAAATCCACTAAGTATAATGAAAATAGTAGGACTTTGGATGATAGTGTAACTTGCCTTTTTGGTAGGGAATGGTGGTTCACTCCTTGATCTTGCTAGTCTCACACTTCTCTAACTTCACTACAAGTCAATCAAGCAAACACCAAATCAACTAACATTCCATACCAAGAATCACTCAAACAAATTCACACACACAAGACAATGGAATCTAAGTCATGCATAAGCATGCAAAGGTTGGTTCTATTGTAAGGATGGTCTCCACTAGGCTTCTAAACTTTGTAAGTTCCAAATTGGTCATTTACCAAAATGGCAAAGTCATTTGCAAATGGGTTTCACTACAAAAACCTTTTTTAAAACAAAGTGTCATTTTATGTGGTGTAGAAATATTTTTACTAAGGTATTAACCTATAGGGTTCACCAAATATGTTTTCAAATCACAAAACTTGGGGTTTGGGGTTAGTGAGTTTAAAACAAAACATTTCTCAAAGGTTTTCCTTTATTGAAACAATTTTAATAAATAACCCACATTTCTATTTGACTAGAAATGGTTTTAAATCAAAGAATCAATCTTTTGTTTCACCAAAAACATTTTTGAATCCACAAAGTGTTTCCTAGGGTCAGTAGGTTTGGTCCAAAACATTTTCTCCAAAGTTTTCTTTATAAAAGTATTTTCATAACCAAAATCTTTATTTTCATTTGGCTAGAAATGGGCTAAATCAAGTTTTCCATCCTAAACTTTGCCAAATCCATTTTCCAAACTATGGGTTGGTTCCTAGGGTCAGTAAGGTCACAACAAACCATTTTGCAAAAGTTTTAACCCTAAACTCATTTTTAAACAATTTTTCTAATCTAAACAAGCACACAAAAGAATCTGCAAAAACAAGCAAACTAACCGATACTATTTGCTAAACTAAGGGCAGGGTTGGTTAGGTCTTGCTTTCTTGAATCCAACGACATAAAATTTGTAATTTTTGGACGTGTGGATCTAGAGTTATAAGGGTTTGAAAATGGCACTTAAATCTTTTTTTCAAATCTGTTTTAAAACAGACCTGGCCACGCGTCATGTTTTAATTCGCCCGTACCGGTTCGCTGGGATCGAGCTACGTGGTGCGTTAGATCTAAGTTTAATCGTGCGGTCCAGAAAGCATACCCCTTCGCGTTTAAGTGGTCTAATCTTGCTCGCCCGATCTAGATCGAACATTGGGGTGCTCGCCATAAAAGCGCCTGCGGCCATTGTTGCGGCGGAGCAGCCGGTGATGGCGGCACCGGTGAAATAGGGCGAGGAGGAGGAAAAGGTTCTCACCGGAATCGCTGACGCTTGCGATGCTCAACGTGGTACTGGTTGGTGAAGGCGCACGGGGTTGCGACAATTGCTCGCCGGAGTCAGTCCTTGCTGCCGTCGGGTGCTCTCTGTGAAGATGGTGGCGAGGTTACGGTGCACGCGAGGAGAAAATAGGTGGCTTAGATGCGTAGGTTCATGGCGAGTATGTGCGTGTGAAAAATAGGGAGAGGGGAGGTCTGGTCTTACCAGCAGTGCTCGTCGGAGCGGGGCAGACGGCGGTGGCGAGTCGAGCTTGTCCTTGCCGACGCTGTGATGCTCGCGCGGATGAACGGGAGGCACAGTGAGGTGCGCCAGAGGCTGGGGAACATGTGAGAATGGTCGAGGAGGCTCGGGGTATCGTCGGCTGGCCGGAATCGCTCGCGGAGCTCGCCGGAGACAGCGGTAGTACAGAGAAGAATTGGGGCGGTCTAAGGCGTGCCAGCGCGGGGTGTTAGAGGGGAATTATAGAGGAGACATGGGCGTTTCAATCTGCATGATCACTGCAGGTTTTACTCGCGTCATTAAGGTGAATTAAGCCGGAGGAATCAAAGCCTGCAACGGCGACGAGAGGAGGAAGAACCGGTCGCAGGGTGGGGAAGGAGAACAGTAGAGATGGGGTCCACCGGTCAGTGGGCAAAGAAAGGAGGGGGAGGGTCCACTGGTCAGCTGCTTAGCGGGTAGCTTAATCGGTGTCAACCGTTTTCTTCGGGAGGGAATACTGGGTTGTTGCTGGGCCTTAGTGGGCTCTGTCGTTTGGGCTGGTCCTTTTCTTATTTTTTTCTGTTTCTAATTCTTTTTCCTTTTCTAAATTTAATTTCTGTTTTGATTCTCAAACAATCAAACAAGGTTCAAAACAATTCAAACAATCACCAAACAACTTGCAATTAAGTTTTTGGTTCTGTTTATCAACATAAACCAAATCTCAAAATAATATTTTTATTCATTTTTAGGATCCATTCAATAATTAAATAAAATGGATCTTTAGATTATTAATAAAATAGGGTTTGATTTAATTAATAAAATTTTCCATTTGAAATCCAAATATTTTCAAAACCAAAACAGCAGGTTTTATTTGAAAACAAAGAATACTTGGAAAACTTGTTTAAAACAAAATAACCTTTTATTTTAGGTTCCATTAATAATTAAATATAATGGACCTTAGTTAATAAATCAAGTAGGGTTTGTTTTATTTAAAAACTTTATTTTGAAATCTAAAATAAAACCAAAACACTTTAGTAGGTTTTATTTTGAGAAAACAAAATTCTTGGAAAACTTATTTTTAAAAGAATAAATAAGTTTTGATGTTTTGAAAATAGTAAATCCTTTATTAATAAAACTTGGATATTTAAATCCTTTTTATTTTAAATAAACCTTTACTATTTTAATCAAATCAAAACCTTTTGTTTCAAAGTCTTGGCCAAGGTTTAATTTGGCTTTATAAAATAATCTTTATTTAAAATATTTCTTTTCATTTTGAAAACCAAAGTCTTTTATTAGAAGATTCCAAATTAGTAATTCCAAAACATTTTATTTGCCTTTATTAAATGTTTATCTTTATAAATCCCTTTAGGATTTTATTTGATTCAACTGGTTTGAAGTCCCAATTGAATTCAAAAGTTTCTTCTGGCCTTGAAAATCAAACAATGTTTTATTTTATTCATTTATTTTTCACATTACAAGATTTGGAAATCTTGGGATGTGACAGGCTACCACCCTTAAAATAAATCTCGTCCCGAGATTTGGGAAGGATAGGGTTACAAGTTGGCTCAAAACAACTAGGGTACTACCACCCTTAAAATTTTTCCAACTAAATTACATCTTGGCTTGCTTGGGATCTTGAGGAATCTTCTCTGGGCAAACATCTGCGTAGTGTCCTTTGTTTCCACACTTGAAACATGTGACTTGGCTGATATCCCTCATAGGTTTGTTTATCTTGTGTTTCATCTTCTCTGGACAGTTGCTTGCATAATGTCCTAGCTCTTTGCAGTTGTTGCACCATACTTGGCTAATATCTTTCTTTTCCTTTGATATCATTGCCTCTTGTTTGTTTCTTTGGTTCTTCTTCTTCTTCTTGGGTTTCTCCAAAGCTAGGAGTTCTTCTAGTTCATGCTCTTCATATTTCACCACAAAGGTGGGAAATCTTTCTCTCTCCTTGGGGCAGTTACTAGAGATATGACCTTCTTCTTCACAAGAGTAGCAACACTTTATGGTCACTTTGGATTTGGCCTTATGTGGCATGGTTCTGACTTTGCCTTCATCCTTCTTGGTAGAAGTTTTTCCCTTATGGAGGTTTCCAAACATTTGATGCATTCCATCTTGCTTCATTTGTTGAACTATAGGATAGATGGGGCATTGGATAGGGACATGATTATTTCCTTCACATAGGAAGCAAGTCACTTGAGATGTGGGGCATTGGCCAACTGGATGTTCCTCTTCACAATTGGGGCATTGATCTCCATGCTCCTTGGAAGTGTGATCCTTGTCTCCACAAATATTGCAAGCTTGAGTTCCTTCTAGAATATCATCTTTGTCATCCTTGTTGTCACAAACTCCTTGGGAAGAGTTGTTTCCAATGTTGATTATTTGAGTGGCCATCCCTTGCATCAATTGGGATTGAAGCTTCAAAATCCTTTGTATGGCTGGGTCTAATCCATTGTTGTTGGCTAAAAGCTGAGTTGTCTCTTGGCTCAACTGGGTTTGGTTTGCTAGTAGTTGTTCTCTCATGTGCATCTCTTGGTTGTTGTTGTCACCATCCTTGATGTTGGAGTTTCTTGGAGTAGTCATCTGTTTGGGTTGGATTGGGATTAGAATAGGCAAAAGATTTCTAAGGAATCAATTCTAATCACACACATCACAATTCACACAAGCAATGTGCAAGCAGTCAAACAAACATTCCACTCAAACAACAAGTTTCAAGCATATTTTTAGGCAACCAAAAATATTTTTGTTACACCACCTAAGTTGGTGTGTTTGACTTTAACTATAAATGGTGGTCCATCTACATGGTTCACTTGTGATCCTTCCATCCTTCTTGATTCTTCTTGAATGAGATCTTTGTATCCTTGGAGAATTCTTGAATCTTGGTCACAAAACTTCAAAGTGATGATGGTTCCTTCTAAGTTGTTTTTTCCTTAGTCTTCAAGTTTTGAGTAACATTTCCTTGTCTCACTTGTAGTCCTTAGTGATATCCAAGATTGAAGTCTTTGGTGAACATGCTAAAGATGTTGAAGTCATTAGAGTTGAAGAAGTTGAAGATGTCCTTTGCACATGGTGAAGTCTTTGGTCATGGGGTAGGCTTTTCCATCAAGTTGAATTAGAAGAGAAGTAGAGTTGAAACCAAAATGGTTGAGGAAAGAGTTTACAAGATTGTTTGTAAATAAGTTTTTGTAACAAACATAACTCCTATTTTCTAAGGGGTTTTGTCCAATCCTAGAGTTACAAATCCTACAGGCAACACAATGCTCTGATACCATGTAAGGATCCCAACCTTTAAATAGGTAGAGTCCCCTGTGTTTACAATGCTAGTCCCTGGATCAATAGCTAGCATCCACAGTTTAGATGTAATATCAAGAAGCAAAGGTCATAATATAACTTTATAACCAGGAATAACATAATTTTATTACATCAAACATAGCTCATATGGCTATTACATTACATTGCAGCGGAATATCTATAAGCATGGGGTCCTTCATCTTCAAAGTGCCACAGGCAAATGTTGGTTGTAGACTTTGTAATCCTAATCAATCAATCTTCACTAAATACAATCAAACCTGCAACATTACAAGTTACAGCCACAAGGGTCAATACATTTGAATTGTATTGGCAAGTTTCACTACTATGATGAATATAAGTGGATCCTATCATTACATGCAAATTTGGCTAGGTAGAGTTTCAGGCTCATTTTCATAAAGCAATATTTTATCCTATCTTTTCAAAATGGTTTTGGTCTTTTGTTAAATCTCCTTTCAAAAATCCCTTGAAACTCCTTGGTAAAATCTCAAGTATTCAAGTCCTTGTCAAAATCTCTTGAGCACCTTGGAAACCCCAAGTGCATCAAGTTTTAAAAGTTTTCTTTTAGAAATTAGAGTGTCGAGATCTTCCATAGCTTCAGGCCTTAGTTGCTCAGTATTGTCCATTACCGGGGACACGGCTAAGTACTTAGATTTTATTATCTTCTGCAGAAGTTGTACACTTTACCCACATGACACAATCTCATCTTGTTGCCACCAGTGGCCGCTGGATTAGTACTCACCAAGATGGAATACTGGCAGATTGAGAATGTGACGAAGTCTTTCCAAAGGGTCCTCCCATACACCATTGCTAGCTTGTCTTCAGTACCCATGAAGCAATTCTAGATCCCCATGTCCAGTAAACTGAAGACAATGCATGGGTCTTCCCAATGTAGTTGACTAAGCCAGAGCCATAATAGCATGTGGTTGCACACGGAAGCCACTGTACGAGAAACATGTTCAATCTCTAAGTTTCCTGGGTGGTTTTTCTTTGGAGCACAACACAAAGAGATTTGCCATAGACAAGATTCCTTTTGTTGCCACCTTCTCCAAAACTCAAAGTATCCTTGGCCACCCAGGTGGTTCATTGAGTCCTTGTTTTATTATATAAAACATATGTCTTTTCTCAACCTTTGTAATATCTCAACATGTATCTCTTTTCAAAATATAGCATGGCTAAGCATGTAACAACTACAATATTTTCACTAAGGAGTGTATAGGGAATCCTATTAGGATTTAGCATAGCATAAGTATAAAATTGTTTTCATGCATGTTTCAAAATCCACTAAGTATAATGAAAATAGTAGGACTTTGGATGATAGTGTAACTTGCCTTTTTGGTAGGGAATGGTGGTTCACTCCTTGATCTTGCTAGTCTCACACTTCTCTAACTTCACTACAAGTCAATCAAGCAAACACCAAATCAACTAACATTCCATACCAAGAATCACTCAAACAAATTCACACACACAAGACAATGGAATCTAAGTCATGCATAAGCATGCAAAGGTTGGTTCTATTGTAAGGATGGTCTCCACTAGGCTTCTAAACTTTGTAAGTTCCAAATTGGTCATTTACCAAAATGGCAAAGTCATTTGCAAATGGATTTCACTACAAAAACCTTTTTTAAAACAAAGTGTCATTTTATGTGGTGTAGAAATATTTTTACTAAGGTATTAACCTATAGGGTTCACCAAATATGTTTTCAAATCACAAAACTTGGGGTTTGGGGTTAGTGAGTTTAAAACAAAACATTTCTCAAAGGTTTTCCTTCAAAAACAATTTTAATAAATAACCCACATTTCTATTTGACTAGAAATGGTTTTAAATCAAAGAATCAATCTTTTGTTTCACCAAAAACATTTTTGAATCCACAAAGTGTTTCCTAGGGTCAGTAGGTTTGGTCCAAAACATTTTCTCCAAAGTTTTCTTTATAAAAGTATTTTCATAACCAAAATCTTTATTTTCATTTGGCTAGAAATGGGCTAAATCAAGTTTTCCATCCTAAACTTTGCCAAATCCATTTTCCAAACTATGGGTTGGTTCCTAGGGTCAGTAAGGTCACAACAAACCATTTTGCAAAAGTTTTAACCCTAAAATCATTTTTAAACAATTTTTCTAATCTAAACAAGCACACAAAAGAATTTGCAAAAACAAGCAAACTAACCGATACTATTTGCTAAACTAAGGGCAGGGTTGGTTAGGTCTTGCTTTCCTAAATCCAACGACATAAAATTTGTAATTTTTGGACGTGTGGATCCAGAGTGATAAGGGTTTGAAAATGGCACTTAAATCTGTTTTTCAAATCTGTTTTAAAACAGACCTGGCCACGCGTCATGTTTTAATTCGCCCGTACCGGTTCGCTGGGATCGAGCTACGTGGTGCGTTAGATCTAAGTTTAATCGTGCGGTCGTAGCATACCCTTCGCTTATGGTCTAATCTTGCTCGCCCGATCTAGATCGAACGGTGGGGTGCTCGACCATAGACGGCGCACAAGGGCAGCGGCGGAGCGACCAGACGGTGGCGGCGCCGGTGAAATAGGAAGCGAGGGAGGAGGAAAAGGTTCTCACCGGAATCGTTGACGCTTGCTGATGCTCAACGTGGTACTGGTTGGTGAAGGGGCGCACGGGGTTGCAGACAATTGCTCGTCGGAGTCCTTGTTGCCTTAGTGGGCTCTGTCGTTTGGGCTGGTCCTTTTCTTATTTTTTTCTGTTTCTAATTCTTTTTCCTTTTCTAAATTTAATTTCTGTTTTGATTCTCAAACAATCAAACAAGGTTCAAAACAATTCAAACAATCACCAAACAACTTGCAATTAAGTTTTTGGTTCTGTTTATCAACATAAACCAAATCTCAAAATAATATTTTTATTCATTTTTAGGATCCATTCAATAATTAAATAAAATGGATCTTTAGTTTATTAATAAAATAGGGTTTGATTTAATTAATAAAATTTTCCATTTGAAATCCAAATATTTTCAAAACCAAAACAGTAGGTTTTATTTGAAAACAAAGAATACTTGGAAAACTTGTTTAAAACAAAATAACCTTTTATTTTAGGTTCCATTAATAATTAAATATAATGGACCTTAGTTAATAAATCAAGTAGGGTTTGTTTTATTTAAAAACTTTATTTTGAAATCTAAAATAAAACCAAAACACTTCAGTAGGTTTTATTTTGAGAAAACAAAATTCTTGGAAAACTTATTTTTAAAAGAATAAATAAGTTTTGATGTTTTGAAAATAGTAAAACCTTTATTAATAAAACTTGGATATTTAAATCCTTTTTATTTTAAGTAAACCTTTACTATTTTAATCAAATCAAAACCTTTTGTTTCAAAGTCTTGGCCAAGGTTTAATTTGGCTTTATAAAATAATCTTTATTTAAAATATTTCTTTTCATTTTGAAAACCAAAGTCTTTTATTAAAAGATTCCAAATTAGTAATTCCAAAACATTTTATTTGCCTTTATTAAATGTTTATATTTATAAATCCCTTTAGGATTTTATTTGATTCAACTGGTTTGAAGTCCCAATTGAATTCAAAAGTTTCTTCTGGCCTTGAAAATCAAACAATGTTTTATTTTATTCTTTTATTTTTCACATTACAAGATTTGGAAATCTTGGGATGTGACATCTTTTCACATACCACATATGGATCCACCAGTGTCATTATATGTGTGTTCTTTTCACAATCCACCTATGGATCCACCAGTGTCATTGCATGTGTGCTCTTTTTACTAACAACAACCAGAGTCATTGCATGTGTGTTCTCTTTAGAGACCACACATGGATCCACTGGTGTCATTGCATGTGTGTTCTTTTTACTAACAACAACCAGAGTCATTTCATGTGTGTTCTTTTCACATACCACATATGGATCCACCAGTGTCATTGAAATGTGTGTTCTCTTCAGAGACCACACATGGATCCTACGGTGTCATTGTGTGTGTGTTCTTTTTACTAACAACAACCAGAGTCATTGAAATGGTGTTCTCTTCAGAGACCACACATGGATCCACCAGTGTCATTGCATGGGTGTTCTTTTTACTAACAACAACAAGAGTCATTGAAAGGTGTGATCTTTTCACATACCACACATGGATCCACCAGTGTCATTGCATGTGTGTTCTTTTTACTAACAACAACTAGAGTCATTGCATGTGTGTTCTTTTTACATACCACATATGGATCCACCAGTGTCATTGCATGTGTGTTCTTTTCATAATCCACCTATGGATCCACCAGTGTCATTGCATGTGTGCTCTTTTTACTAACAACGACCAAATTCATTGCATGTGTGATCGCTTCAGAGACCGCACATGGATCCACCAGTATCATTGCATGTGTGTTCTTTTACTAACAACCAGAGTCATTGAAATGTGTGTTCTCTTCAGAGACCACACATAGATCCACCAGTGTCATTGCATGTGTGTTCTTTTTACTAACAACAACCAGAGTCATTGCATGTGTGCTCTTTTCACATACCACATATGGGTCCACCAGTGTCATTGCATGTGTGCTCTTTTCACAATCCACCTATGGATCCACCAGTATCATTGCATGTGTTTTCTTTTTACTATCAACAACCAGAGTCATTACATGTGCGTTCTTTTCACATAACAGATATGGATCCACCAGTGTCATTGCATGTGTGCTCTTTTCACAATCCACCTGTGGATCCTCTAGAGTCATTGCATGTGTGTTATTTTTACTAACAACAACCAGAGTCATTTCATTTGTGTTCTTTTCACATACCACATATGGATCCACCAGTGTCATTGTATGTGTGTTCTTTTCACAATCCACCTATGGATCCACCAGTGTCATTGCATGTGTGCTCTTTTTACTAACAACAACCAGAGTCATTGCATGTGTGTTCTCTTTAGAGACCACACATGGATCCACTGGTGTCATTGCATGTGTGTTCTTTTTACTAACAACAACCAGAGTCATTTCATGTGTGTTCTTTTCACATACCACATATGGATCCACCAGTGTCATTGAAATGTGTGTTCTCTTCAGAGACCACACATGGATCCTACAGTGTCATTGCGTGTGTGTTCTTTTTACTAACAACAACCAGAGTCATTGAAATGGTGTTCTCTTCAGAGACCACACATGGATCCACCAGTGTCATTGCATGGGTGTTCTTTTTACTAACAACAACAAGAGTCATTGAAATGTGTGATCTTTTCACATACCACA
The DNA here is from genome assembly GCA_023614405.1 of Avena insularis. Lineage (NCBI taxonomy): Eukaryota > Viridiplantae > Streptophyta > Magnoliopsida > Poales > Poaceae > Avena > Avena insularis. The sequence goes on along the minus strand of CM042692.1, from coordinate 168,073,027 downwards.
CATGGATCCACCAGTGTCATTGCATGTGTGTTCTTTTTACTAACAACAACAAGAGTCATTGAAATGTGTGATCTTTTCACATACCACACATGGATCCACTAGTGTCATTGCATGTGTGTTCTTTTTACTAACAACAACTAGAGTCATTGCATGTGTGTTCTTTTCACATACCACATATGGATCCACCAGTGTCATTGCATGTGTGTTCTTTTCATAATCCACCTATGGATCCACCAGTGTCATTGCATGTGTGCTCTTTTTACTAACAACAACCAGAGTCATTGCATGTGTGATCGCTTCGGAGACCGCACATGGATCCACCAGTATCATTGCATGTGTGTTCTTTTACTAACAACCAGAGTCATTGAAATGTGTGTTCTCTTCAGAGACCACACATAGATCCACCAGTGTCATTGCATGTGTGTTCTTTTTACTAACAACAACTAGAGTCATTGCATGTGTGTTCTTTTCACATACCACATATGGGTCCACCAGTGTCATTGCATGTGTGCCCTTTTCACAATCCACCTATGGATCCACCAGTGTCATTGCATGTGTGTTCTTTTTACTATCAACAACCAGAGTCATTACATGTGCGTTCTTTTCACATAACACATATGGATCCACCAGTGTCATTGCATGTGTGCTCTTTTCACAATCCACCCGTGGATCCTCTAGAGTCATTGCATGTGTGTTCTTTTTACTAACAACAACCGGAGTCATTTCATTTGTGTTCTTTTCACATACCACATATGGATCCACCAGTGTCATTGTATGTGTGTTCTTTTCACAATCCACCTATGGATCCACCAGTGTCATTGCATGTGTGCTCTTTTTACTAACAACAACCAGAGTCATTGCATGTGTGTTCTCTTTAGAGACCACACATGGATCCACTGGTGTCATTGCATGTGTGTTCTTTTTACTAACAACAACTAGAGTCATTTCATGTGTGTTCTTTTCACATACCACATATGGATCCACCAGTGTCATTGAAATGTGTGTTCTCTTCAAAGACCACACATGGATCCAACAGTGTCATTGCGTGTGTTTTTTTTTACTAACGACAACCAGAGTCATTGAAATGGTGTTCTCTTCAGAGACCACACATGGATCCACCAGTGTCATTGCATGGGTGTTCTTTTTACTAACAACAACAAGAGTCATTGAAATGTGTCATATTTTCACATACCACACATGGATCCACCAGTGTCATTGCATGTGTGTTCTTTTTACTAACAACAACTAGAGTCATTGCATGTGTGTTCTTTTCACATACCACATATGGATCCACCAGTGTCATTGCATGTGTGTTCTTTTCATAATCCACCTATGGATCCACCAGTGTCATTGCATGTGTGCTCTTTTTACTAACAACAAACAGAGTCATTGCATGTGTGATCGCTTCAGAGACCGCACATGGATCCACCAGTATCATTGCATGTGTGTTCTTTTACTAACAACCAGAGTCATTGAAATGTGTGTTCTCTTCAGAGACCACACATGGATCCACCAGTGTCATTGCATGTGTGTTCTTTTTACTAACAACAACTGGAGTCATTGCATGTGTGTTCTTTTCACATACCACATATGGATCCACCAGTGTCATTGCATGTGTGCTCTTTTCACAATCCACCTATGGATCCACCAGTGTCATTGCATGTGTGTTCTTTTCACATACCACAGATGGATCCACTAGTGTCATTGAAATGTGTGTTCTCTTCAGAGACCACACATGGATCCACCAATGTCATTGCATGTGTGTTCTTCTTACTAACAACAACTGGAGTCATTGCATGTGTGTACTTTTCACATACCACATATGGATCCACCAGTGTCATTGCATGTGTGTTCTTTTCACAATCCACCTAAGGATCCACCAGCGTCATTGCATGTGTGTTCTTTTCACATACCACATATGGATCCACCAGTGTCATTGAAATGTGTGTTCTCTTCAGAGACCACACATGGATCCACTAGTGTCATTGCATGTGTTTTCTATTTACTAACAACAACTGGGTCATTGCATGCGTGTTCTTTTCGCATACCACATATGCATCCACCAATGTCATTGCATGTGTGCTCTTTTCACAATCCACCTATGGATCCACTAGTGTCATTGCATGTGTGTTATTTTTACCAACAACAACCAGAGTCATTGCATGTGTGTTCTTTTCACATAACACATATGGATCCACCAGTGCCATTGCATGTGTGCTCGTTTCACAATCCACCTATGGATCCACCAGTGTCATTGCATGTGTGTTATTTTTACTAACAACAACCAGAGTCATTGCATGTGTGTTCTTTTCACATACCACATATGGATCCACCAGTGTCAATACATGTGTTTTTTTTTCACAATCAACCTATGGATCCACCAGTGTCATTGCATGTGTGCTCTTTTTACTAACAACAACCAGAGTCATTGCATGTGTGTTCTCTTCAGAGACCACACATGGATCCACCGGTGTCATTGCATGTGTGTTCTTTTTACTAACAACAACCAGAGTCATTGCATGTGTGTTCTTTTCACATACCACATATGGATCCACCAGTGTCATTGAAATGTGTGTTCTCTTCAGAGACCACACATGGATCCTACAGTGTCATTGCATGTGTGTTCTTTTTACTAACAACAACCAGAGTCATTGAAATGTCTGTTCTCTTTAGAGACCACACATGGATCCATCAGTGTCATTGCATGTGTGTTCTTTTTACTAACAACAACCAGTGTCATTGAAATGTGTGTTCTCTTTAGAGACCACACATGGATCCACCAGTGTCATTGCATGTGTGTTCTTTTTACTAACAACAACCAGAGTCATTGAAATGTGTGTTCTTTTCACATACCACATATGGATCCAGTAGTGTCTTTGAAATGTGTGTTCTCTTCAGAGACCACACATGGATCCACCAGTGTCATTCCATGTGTGTTCTTTTTTACTAACAACCAGAGTCATTGAAATGTGTGTTCTCTTTAGAGACCACACATGGATCCACCAGTGTCATTGCATGTGTGTTCTTTTTACTAACAACAACTAGAGTCATTGCATGTGTGTTCTTTTCACATACCACATATGGATCCACCAGTGTCATTGCATGTGTGTTCTTTTCATAATCCACCTATGGATCCACCAGTGTCATTGCATGTGTGCTCTTTTTACTAACAACAAACAGAGTCATTGCATGTGTGATCGCTTCAGAGACCGCACATGGATCCACCAGTATCATTGCATGTGTGTTCTTTTACTAACAACCAGAGTCATTGAAATGTGTGTTCTCTTCAGAGACCACACATGGATCCACCAGTGTCATTGCATGTGTGTTCTTTTTACTAACAACAACTGGAGTCATTGCATGTGTGTTCTTTTCACATACCACATATGGATCCACCAGTGTCATTGCATGTGTGCTCTTTTCACAATCCACCTATGGATCCACCAGTGTCATTGCATGTGTGTTCTTTTCACATACCACAGATGGATCCACTAGTGTCATTGAAATGTGTGTTCTCTTCAGAGACCACACATGGATCCACCAATGTCATTGCATGTGTGTTCTTCTTACTAACAACAACTGGAGTCATTGCATGTGTGTACTTTTCACATACCACATATGGATCCACCAGTGTCATTGCATGTGTGTTCTTTTCACAATCCACCTAAGGATCCACCAGCGTCATTGCATGTGTGTTCTTTTCACATACCACATATGGATCCACCAGTGTCATTGAAATGTGTGTTCTCTTCAGAGACCACACATGGATCCACTAGTGTCATTGCATGTGTTTTCTATTTACTAACAACAACTGGGTCATTGCATGCGTGTTCTTTTCGCATACCACATATGCATCCACCAGTGTCATTGCATGTGTGCTCTTTTCACAATCCACCTATGGATCCACTAGTGTCATTGCATGTGTGTTATTTTTACCAACAACAACCAGAGTCATTGCATGTGTGTTCTTTTCACATAACACATATGGATCCACCAGTGCCATTGCATGTGTGCTCGTTTCACAATCCACCTATGGATCCACCAGTGTCATTGCATGTGTGTTATTTTTACTAACAACAACCAGAGTCATTGCATGTGTGTTTTTTCACATACCACATATGGATCCACCAGTGTCAATACATGTGTTTTTTTTTCACAATCCACCTATGGATCCACCAGTGTCATTGCATGTGTGCTCTTTTTACTAACAACGACTAGAGTCATTGAAATGTGTGTTCTCTTCAGAGACCACACATGCATCCACAATGTCATTGCTTGTGTGTTCTTTTCACAATCCACCTATGGATCGACCAGTGTCATTTCATGTGTGCTGTTTTACTAACAACAACCAGAGTCATTGCATGTGGGTTCTCTTCAGAGACCACACATGGATCCACCGGTGTCATTGCATGTGTGTTATTTTTACTAAGAACAACTAGAGTCATTGAAATGTGTGTTTTCTTTAGAGACCACACATGGATCCACCAGTGTCATTGAAATGTGTGTTCTCTTCAGAGACCACACATGGATCCACCAGTGTCATTGCATGTGTGTTCTTTTTACTAACAACAACTGGAGTCATTGCATGTGTGTTCTTTTCACATACCACATATGGATCCACCAGTGTCATTGCATGTGTGCTCTTTTCACAATCCACCTATGGATCCACCAGTGTCATTGCATGTGTGTTATTTTCACATACCACATATGGATTCACCAGTGTCATTGAAATGTGTGTCTTCTTTAGAGACCATGCATGGATCCACCAGTGTCATTGCATGTGTGTTCTTTTTACTAACAACAACTGGAGCCATTGCATGTGTGTTCTTTTCACATACCACATATGAGTCTACCAGTGTCATTGCATGTGTGCTCTTTTCACAATCCACCTATGGATCCACCGGTGTCATTGCATGTGTGTACTTTTTACTAACAACAACAAGAGTCATTGCATGTGTGTTCTTTTCACATACCACATATGGATCCACCAGCGTCATTGCATGTGTGCTCTTTTCACAATCCACGCGTGGATCCACTGGAGTCATTGCATGTGTGTTCTTTCTACTAACAACAACCGGAGTCATTTTATGTGTGTTCTTTTCACATACCACATATGGATCCACCAGTGTTATTGTATGTGTGTTCTTTTCACAATCCACCTATGGATCCACCAGTGTCATTGCATGTGTGCTCTTTTTACTAACAACAACCAGAGTCATTGCATGTGTGTTCTCTTCAGAGACCACACATGGATCCACCGGTGTCATTGCATGTGTGTTCTTTTTACTAACAACAACTAGAGTCATTGCATGTGTGTTCTTTTCACATACCACATATGGATCCACCAGTGTCATTGAAATGTGTGTTCTCTTCAGAGACCACACATGGATCCTACAGTGTCATTGCATGTGTGTTCTTTTTACTAACAACAACAAGAGTCATTGAAATGTCTGTTCTCTTCAGAGACCACACATGGATCCACCAGTGTCATTGCATGTGTGTTCTTTTTACTAACAACAACCAGAGTCATTGAAATGTGTGTTCTTTTCACATACCACATATGGATCCAGTAGTGTCTTTGAAATGTGTGTTCTCTTCAGAGACCACACATGGATCCACCAGTGTCATTCCATGTGTGTTCTTTTTTACTAACAACCAGAGTCATTGAAATGTGTGTTCTCTTTAGAGACCACACATGGATCCACCAGTGTCATTGCATGTGTGTTCTTTTTACTAACAACAACTAGAGTCATTGCATGTGTGTTCTTTTCACATACCACATATGGATCCACCAGTGTCATTGCATGTGTGTTCTTTTCATAATCCACCTATGGATCCACCAGTGTCATTGCATGTGTGCTCTTTTTACTAACAACAAACAGAGTCATTGCATGTGTGATCGCTTCAGAGACCGCACATGGATCCACCAGTATCATTGCATGTGTGTTCTTTTACTAACAACCAGAGTCATTGAAATGTGTGTTCTCTTCAGAGACCACACATGGATCCACCAGTGTCATTGCATGTGTGTTCTTTTTACTAACAACAACTGGAGTCATTGCATGTGTGTTCTTTTCACATACCACATATGGATCCACCAGTGTCATTGCATGTGTGCTCTTTTCACAATCCACCTATGGATCCACCAGTGTCATTGCATGTGTGTTCTTTTCACATACCACAGATGGATCCACTAGTGTCATTGAAATGTGTGTTCTCTTCAGAGACCACACATGGATCCACCAATGTCATTGCATGTGTGTTCTTCTTACTAACAACAACTGGAGTCATTGCATGTGTGTACTTTTCACATACCACATATGGATCCACCAGTGTCATTGCATGTGTGTTCTTTTCACAATCCACCTAAGGATCCACCAGCGTCATTGCATGTGTGTTCTTTTCACATACCACATATGGATCCACCAGTGTCATTGAAATGTGTGTTCTCTTCAGAGACCACACATGGATCCACTAGTGTCATTGCATGTGTTTTCTATTTACTAACAACAACTGGGTCATTGCATGCGTGTTCTTTTCGCATACCACATATGCATCCACCAGTGTCATTGCATGTGTGCTCTTTTCACAATCCACCTATGGATCCACTAGTGTCATTGCATGTGTGTTATTTTTACCAACAACAACCAGAGTCATTGCATGTGTGTTCTTTTCACATAACACATATGGATCCACCAGTGCCATTGCATGTGTGTTCTTTTCACAATCCACCTATGGATCCACCAGTGTCATTGCATGTGTGTTATTTTTACTAACAACAACCAGAGTCATTGCATGTGTGTTTTTTCACATACCACATATGGATCCACCAGTGTCAATACATGTGTTTTTTTTTCACAATCCACCTATGGATCCACCAGTGTCATTGCATGTGTGCTCTTTTTACTAACAACGACTAGAGTCATTGAAATGTGTGTTCTCTTCAGAGACCACACATGCATCCACAATGTCATTGCTTGTGTGTTCTTTTCACAATCCACCTATGGATCGACCAGTGTCATTTCATGTGTGCTGTTTTACTAACAACAACCAGAGTCATTGCATGTGGGTTCTCTTCAGAGACCACACATGGATCCACCGGTGTCATTGCATGTGTGTTATTTTTACTAAGAACAACTAGAGTCATTGAAATGTGTGTTCTCTTTAGAGACCACACATGGATCCACCAGTGTCATTGAAATGTGTGTTCTCTTCAGAGACCACACATGGATCCACCAGTGTCATTGCATGTGTGTTCTTTTTACTAACAACAACTGGAGTCATTGCATGTGTGTTCTTTTCACATACCACATATGGATCCACCAGTGTCATTGCATGTGTGCTCTTTTCACAATCCACCTATGGATCCACCAGTGTCATTGCATGTGTGTTATTTTCACATACCACATATGGATCCACCAGTGTCATTGAAATGTGTGTTCTCTTTAGAGACCACACATGGATCCACCAGTGTCATTGCATGTGTGTTCTTTTTACTAACAACAACTGGAGCCATTGCATGTGTGTTCTTTTCACATACCACATATGAGTCTACCAGTGTCATTGCATGTGTGCTCTTTTCACAATCCACCTATGGATCCACCGGTGTCATTGCATGTGTGTACTTTTTACTAACAACAACAAGAGTCATTGCATGTGTGTTCTTTTCACATACCACATATGGATCCACCAGCGTCATTGCATGTGTGCTCTTTTCACAATCCACGCGTGGATCCACTGGAGTCATTGCATGTGTGTTCTTTCTACTAACAACAACCGGAGTCATTTTATGTGTGTTCTTTTCACATACCACATATGGATCCACCAGTGTTATTGTATGTGTGTTCTTTTCACAATCCACCTATGGATCCACCAGTGTCATTGCATGTGTGCTCTTTTTACTAACAACAACCAGAGTCATTGCATGTGTGTTCTCTTCAGAGACCACACATGGATCCACCGGTGTCATTGCATGTGTGTTCTTTTTACTAACAACAACTAGAGTCATTGCATGTGTGTTCTTTTCACATACCACATATGGATCCACCAGTGTCATTGAAATGTGTGTTCTCTTCAGAGACCACACATGGATCCTGATGTCATTGCATGTGTGTTCTTTTACTAACAACAACAAGAGTCATTGAAATGTCTGTTCTCTTCAGAGACCACACATGGATCCACCAGTGTCATTGCATGTGTGTTCTTTTTACTAACAACAACCAGTGTCATTGAAATGTGTGTTCTCTTTAGAGACCACACATGGATCCACCAGTGTCATTGCATGTGTGTTCTTTTTACTAACAACAACCAGAGTCATTGAAATGTGTGTTCTTTTCACATACCACATATGGATCCACTAGTGTCATTGAAATGTGCGTTCTCTTCAGAGACCACACATGGATCCACCAGTGTCATTGCATGTGTGTTCTTTTTACTAACAACCAGAGTCATTGAAATGTGTGTTCTCTTTAGAGACCACACATGGATCCACCAGTGTCATTGCATGTGTGTTCTTTTTACTAACAACAACTAGAGTCATTGCATGTGTGTTCTTTTCACATACCACATATGGATCCACTAGTGTCATTGCATGTGTTTTTTTTTCATAATCCACCTATGGATCCACCAGTGTCATTGCATGTGTGCTCTTTTTACTAACAACAACCAGAGTCATTGCATGTGTGTTCTCTTTAGAGACCACACATGGATCCACCAGGATCAGTGCATGTGTGTTCTTTTACTAACAACTAGAGTCATTGAAATGTGTGTTCTTCTTGAGACCACACATGGATCCACCAAATGTCATTGCATGTGTGTTCTTTTACTAACAACAACTGGAGTCATTGCATGTGTGTTCTTTTCACATACCACATATGGATCCACCAGTGTCATTGCATGTGTGCTCTTTTCACAATCCACCTATGGATCCACCAGTGTCATTGCATGTGTGTTCTTTTCACATACCACAGATGGATCCACTAGTGTCATTGAAATGTGTGTTCTCTTCAGAGACCACACATGGATCCACCAATGTCATTGCATGTGTGTTCTTCTTACTAACAACAACTGGAGTCATTGCATGTGTGTACTTTTCACATACCACATATGGATCCACCAGTGTCATTGCATGTGTGTTCTTTTCACAATCCACCTAAGGATCCACCAGCGTCATTGCATGTGTGTTCTTTTCGCATACCACATATGGATCCACCAGTGTCATTGAAATGTGTGTTCTCTTCAGAGACCACACATGGATCCACTAGTGTCATTGCATGTCTGTTCTTTTTACTAACAACAACTGGAGTCATTGCATGCGTGTTCTTTTCACATACCACATATGGATCCACCAGTGTCATTGCATGTGTGCTCTTTTCACAATCCACCTATGGATCCACCAGTGTCATTGCATGTGTGTTATTTTTACCAACAACAACCAGAGTCATTGCATGTGTGTTCTTTTCACATACCACATATGGATCCACCAGTGTCATTGAAATGTGTGTTCTCTTCAGAGACCACACATGGATCCACTAGTGTCATTGCATGTCTGTTCTTTTTACTAACAACAACTGGAGTCATTGCATGCGTGTTCTTTTCACATACCACATATGGATCCACCAGTGTCATTGCATGTGTGCTCGTTTCACAATCCACCTATGGATCCACCAGTGTCATTGCATGTGTGTTATTTTTACTAACAACAACCAGAGTCATTGCATGTGTGTTCTTTTCACATACCACATATGGATCCACCAGTGTCAATACATGTGTTTTTTTTCACAATCCACCTATGGATCCACCAGTGTCATTGCATGTGTGCTCTTTTTACTAACAACAACTAGAGTCATTGAAATGTGTGTTCTCTTCAGAGACCACACATGCATCCACAATGTCATTGCTTGTGTGTTCTTTTCACAATCCACCTATGGATCGACCAGTGTCATTTCATGTGTGCTGTTTTACTAACAACAACCAGAGTCATTGCATGTGGGTTCTCTTCAGAGACCACACATGGATCCACCGGTGTCATTGCATGTGTGTTATTTTTACTAAGAACAACTGGAGTCATTGAAATGTGTGTTCTCTTTAGAGACCACACATGGATCCACCAGTGTCATTGAAATGTGTGTTCTCTTCAGAGACCACACATGGATCCACCAGTGTCATTGCATGTGTGTTCTTTTTACTAACAACAACTGGAGTCATTGCATGTGTGTTCTTTTCACATACCACATATGGATCCACCAGTGTCATTACATGTGTGCTCTTTTCACAATCCACCTATGGATCCACCAGTGTCATTGCATGTGTGTTATTTTCACATACCACATATGGATCCACCAGTGTCATTGAAATGTGTGTTCTCTTTAGAGACCACACATGGATCCACCAGTGTCATTGCATGTGTGTTCTTTTTACTAACAACAACTGGAGCCATTGCATGTGTGTTCTTTTCACATACCACATATGAGTCTACCAGTGTCATTGCATGTGTGCTCTTTTCACAATCCACCTATGGATCCACCGGTGTCATTGCATGTGTGTACTTTTTACTAACAACAACAAGAGTCATTGCATGTGTGTTCTTTTCACATACCACATATGGGTCCACCAGCGTCATTGCATGTGTGCTCTTTTCACAATCCACGCGTGGATCCACTAGAGTCATTGCATGTGTGTTCTTTCTACTAACAACAACCGGAGTCATTTTATGTGTGTTCTTTTCACATACCACATATGGATCCACCAGTGTTATTGTATGTGTGTTCTTTTCACAATCCACCTATGGATCCACCAGTGTCATTGCATGTGTGCTCTTTTTACTAACAACAACCAGAGTCATTGCATGTGTGTTCTCTTCAGAGACCACACATGGATCCACCGGTGTCATTGCATGTGTGTTCTTTTTACTAACAACAACCAGAGTCATTGCATGTGTGTTCTTTTCACATACCCCATATGGATCCACCAGTGTCATTGAAATGTGTGTTCTCTTCAGAGACCACACATGGATCCTACAGTGTCATTGCATGTGTGTTCTTTTTACTAACAACAACCAGAGTCATTGAAATGTCTGTTCTCTTCAGAGACCACACATGGATCCACCAGTGTCATTGCATGTGTGTTCTTTTTACTAACAACAACCAGTGTCATTGAAATGTGTGTTCTCTTTAGAGACCACACATAGATCCACCAGTGTCATTGCATGTGTGTTCTTTTTACTAACAACAACCAGAGTCATTGAAATGTGTGTTCTTTTCACATACCACATATGGATCCAGTAGTGTCTTTGAAATGTGTGTTCTCTTCAGAGACCACACATGGATCCACCAGTGTCATTCCATGTGTGTTCTTTTTTACTAACAACCAGAGTTATTGAAATGTGTGTTCTCTTCAGAGACCACACATGGATCCACCAGTGTCATTGCATGTGTGTTCTTTTTACTAACAACAACTAGAGTCATTGCATGTGTGTTCTTTTCACATACCACATATGGATCCACCAGTGTCATTGCATGTGTGTTCTTTTCATAATCCACCTATGGATCCACCAGTGTCATTGCATGTGTGCTCTTTTTACTAACAACAAACAGAGTCATTGCATGTGTGATCGCTTCAGAGACCGCACATGGATGCACCAGTATCATTGCATGTGTGTTCTTTTACTAACAACCAGAGTCATTGAAATGTGTGTTCTCTTTAGAGACGACACATGGATCCACCAGTGTCATTGCATGTGTGTTCTTTTTACTAACAACAACTGGAGTCATTGCATGTGTGTTCTTTTCACATACCACATATGGATCCACCAGTGTCATTGCATGTGTGCTCTTTTCACAATCCACCTATGGATCCACCAGTGTCATTGCATGTGTGTTCTTTTCACATACCACAGATGGATCCACTAGTGTCATTGAAATGTGTGTTCTCTTCAGAGACCACACATGGATCCACCAATGTCATTGCATGTGTGTTCTTCTTACTAACAACAACTGGAGTCATTGCATGTGTGTACTTTTCACATACCACATATGGATCCACCAGTGTCATTGCATGTGTGTTCTTTTCACAATCCACCTAAGGATCCACCAGCGTCATTGCATGTGTGTTCTTTTCACATACCACATATGGATCCACCAGTGTCATTGAAATGTGTGTTCTCTTCAGAGACCACACATGGATCCACTAGTGTCATTGCATGTCTGTTCTTTTTACTAACAACAACTGGAGTCATTGCATGCGTGTTCTTTTCACATACCACATATGGATCCACCAGTGTCATTGCATGTGTGCTCTTTTCACAATCCACCTATGGATCCACTAGTGTCATTGCATGTGTGTTATTTTTACCAACAACAACCAGAGTCATTGCATGTGTGTTCTTTTCACATACCACATATGGATCCACCAGTGTCATTGAAATGTGTGTTCTCTTCAGAGACCACACATGGATCCACTAGTGTCATTGCATGTCTGTTCTTTTTACTAACAACAACTGGAGTCATTGCATGCGTGTTCTTTTCACATACCACATATGGATCCACCAGTGTCATTGCATGTGTGCTCTTTTCACAATCCACCTATGGATCCACTAGTGTCATTGCATGTGTGTTATTTTTACCAACAACAACCAGAGTCATTGCATGTGTGTTCTTTTCACATACCACATATGGATCCACCAGTGCCATTGCATGTGTGCTCGTTTCACAATCCACCTATGGATCCACCAGTGTCATTGCATGTGTGTTCTTTTTACTAACAACAACCAGAGTCATTGCATGTGTGTTCTTTTCACATACCACATATGGATCCACCAGTGTCAATACATGTGTGTTCTTTTCACAATCCACCTATGGATCCACCAGTGTCATTGCATGTGTGCTCTTTTTACTAACAACAACCAGAGTCATTGAAATGTGTGTTCTCTTCAGCGACCACACATGCATCCACAATGTCATTGCTTGTGTGTTCGTTTCACAATCCACCTATGGATCGACCAGTGTCATTGCATGTGTGCTGTAGGGTCCCCAACCTTTAATAAGATTGAGCCCCCTGTGTTTACAATGCTAGTCCCTGGATCAATAGCTAGCATCCACAGTTTAGATGTAATATCAAGAAACAAAGGTCATAATACAACTTTATAACCGGGAATAAAATAATTTTATTACATCAAACATAGCTCATTGGCTATTTACATTACATTGCAGCGGAATAACTATAAGCATGGGGTCCTTCATCTTCAAAGTGCCACAGGCAGATGTTGGTTGTAGACTTTGTAATCCTAATCAATCAATCTTCACTAAAATCAATCGAACCTGCAACATTACAAATTACAGCCACAAGGGTCAATACATTTGAATTGTATTGGCAAGTGATACTTTGGTAGTATGGTGGAGTCTATTATATATATGCATTTGGCTAAGTGGAGTTGAGGCTTGCATTGCTCAAAATAGATTTTTCCTTAACATTTGAAAATACTAAGTTTTTGTTTGACAAAAATCTTTCCCAAGGCATCTACCAATCAAAGACTGAAGATCCTTTCCAAGGCATCTACCAATCAAAGACTGAAGATCCTTTAACCCTTGTTCACCCTCAAGTTTTATTCAGAAGTTGGAGTGATGAGATTCTTGAAGCTTCCATGTCTTGATGCTCAAATTGTCCTTTACCAGGGACATGGCTAAGTACTTAGATTTTACACTCTGCAGAGGTGGTGCACTTTCCCCACAAGACTTGGTTTCCCAAGACAAGATCTTTCAGAAGCCTTTCCTTAGTCAAATGGACGCGCTCCAACCTATCATTCCCACTACCACCAACTGTCCAAGAGACTAAGTTCTAGCAACCTAAGATCATGGCAGAGCCCATATTGCCAAGTGGTTGCACTTGAAGCTTCTCAACATTTGACATCTCAAATCTCTTTTATTCCTGGGTGGCCATCCACAAGTGAGATACACTAAAGTAAACCATAAACATGGACCTTGTGAACCACTCAACCAAAAACCACCAAGCAAGTCCCATTCCACCCAGGTGATTCATTAACTTAGTTGTTTTTTTAATCAAAACACAAGTCCTCAGACTTAGAAATTTTCCATAGCATGAATATATATTCCACCCTTGTTTTGTATTAGCTAAGCTAAGCATGATAGTAATAGGAATCTTGACTTAGGTAATTTTCACTAAGGTTTCCTCTACTAGGTTTTCCCATAGCAAGGTCTATACTTAGCAAATAAAATCCATGCAAGTTTTACTTAGCAAAAACACTAATGCATAGTGAAAATAATGGGACAAAAACATGAAGCATCACTTGCCTTTTTGGTAGAGGGTATAGGTTCACTCCTTATCCTTGCCACAATCACACTCTTCAAGTCACTACAATTCAATCAAGCAAGGCACAAACTCAATCTACCAATCAAGCAAAACAACACACATAAAACTAACAAAGTCAAAGTAGTGCATGCAAGCATGCCAAGCTTTGTTTTGTTTGAAAAAGTGATTCCTAGTGGGTCATAGACATTTGGGTACACCTAAGGGTCATTTTGTAAAGTGGCAAAGTCATTTGCAAAAGGTTTCACTTTAAAAACCATTTTTAAAACAAAGTGTCATTTTATGTGGTGTAAAAATATTTTTACTAAGGCATTAACCTATAGGGTTCACCAAATGAGTTGCTATTGCAAAACTTGGTGTTTTGGGTCAGTAGGTTTGGTTCAAAACATTTCCTCCAAAGTTTTTACTCAAAACCATTTTTCATAAACAAAACAATAGTTTTAATTAGCTAGAAATGGACTAAACCAAGTAATCCATTCTAAACTTTTCCAAATTCATTTTCCAAAACATGGGTTGGTTCCTAGGGTCAGTAAGGTCACAACAATCCATTTTGTAAAGGTTTTAATCCCAAAAATCATTTTTAAACAATTTTTCTACTCTAAACAAGCTCACAAAAGAATCTGCAAAAACAAGCAAACTAACAGTTACTATTTGCTAAACTAAGGGTAGGGTTAGTTAGGTCTTGCTCTCCTGAATCCAACGACATAAAATTTGTAATTTTTGGACGTGTGGATCCAAAGTTATAAGGGTTTGAAAATGGCAAATAAATCTGTTTTCAAATTTCTTTTAAACAGATCTAGTGCCACGCGTCGTGTTCCTATTGGTCCCGTTCGGTTGATTGCGGATCTAGGCGTTGGATCTAGTTAGATCGAGTGGTCCAGAGAGCGTACCCATTCGTGTTTAAGTGGTTCTATCGCACTCGCCCGATCTAGATCGAACGGCCGGGCGTTGACTGACCTAAAGTGGGCGGGCGGCATGGCTACTAACGAAGTCAACGGTCAATGCTTGATGCTACAGGAAGTGAGGGAGAAAGGGGAGATGCTCACCAGGCTCAGGAGAACACGGCGATGCTCAGGGAGGTGTTGGTCGGGCGAGGGGCGCTCTGGTACGACTGTGATTGCTCGCCGGAGTGGAGGGCTGAAAGCGTGTGGTCGTCGTGGGAGGGACTGCTGGGGAGAAAAGGCAGACGGCGGTGGTCTCAGTCGTGGTCGGAGACGTCGCGGAGGAACTTGACGACGAGACGGCGTTTGCTCATACGGCCGACGACGGAGGCGACGGTGTGAGCTAGGACACGAAAACGATGGCATTAGTTGCGGAAGAAGTCACTGGTCTTAGGCGCATCATCGAAAAGAAGAGGGGCGGTCTGGTTCACCTGGAAGTCGTCGTCGTAGTTGCAGACCGACGGTGGCGCTTGAAAGTTTGACGTAGTCGACACTATGGGACGCCCGCGGTCGAATGAAGGACACGGGGAGAAGCGTCTGGGAGTGGTGAAGCTGCTAGGGTGTTCGGAGAGGCACGGGGTGGTGTGGCTCTGCCGGAATCGACGGTGGAAGCTCGTCGGAGACAGTGGAGTGTCTGGCGAAATACTGCAGCCTGGGGGCGTGCTTGGGGAAGGAAACAGAGGGGAAACGGAGAGGAGTCACTGGCGTTTAAATGGGCGTTGTCACGGCGAGGTTTAATGCACGGCGTTACTGCGAATTGATCGCGGGGATTGAAAGCAGCAACGGCAGCGAGGAGAGGGCGTGGTCGTCGTGGGGGGTGAAGACGATGAACAGTAAAGTGGGCCTACCAGTCAGTGGGAAAAGAAACGAGGGGAGGGTCCACTAGTCATTCTCTCTACGGGTAAGTTCCTGAGTGAGGAAAAACGGTTCGGGGAGAAGAGGAGGTGGGCTAGGTGGGCTGCTGTTGGGCTTTAGCTGGGTTGGTCGTTTTACTCTTATTTTTTTCTGTCTGCTTTCTTTTTCCTTTTCTAATTCTATTTTTCTGTTTTGAAATTCAATCAATCAAACAAGTCCAAACTAATTCAAACAATCACTCAACTGTACTTTGAATTTGGTTCTGTTTAAGACATAATCCAAATCTCAAAATAAAATAATATTTTTTATTCATTTTTAGGATCCATTCAAAAATTAAATAAAATGGATCTTTAGTTATTTAATAAAATAGGGTTTGATTTAATTAACAAAAATTTTCCAAAATATTTTATTTTCCTTTGTTAAATGTTTTATCTTTTTAATCCCTTTAGGATTATTTGTTCACCAATTGGTATGGGTTTTTGGTAAGGGCTTTATTAGCTTTCGAAATTCAATTTCCTTATCTTATTATATTCATAAGATTTTATTTATGGTTCCAAACTAAGTGAAACCAATCTCTATGGTCTTACTTGATCCTTTGTGAATATTTGTTGATCAATTTTGGTATGGATCAAAACCATGGATTTGGAGATAACTTGGAAATGGTTTTTATTCCATTAGGGCTTTGGGTTTTGGATTTATTTTCTAAGTGTTCAAATTTCCAGATACATTCATTGAGGAATGCATTTCTCTTGATTTGGATTTGTTGAATTCAAACTTTATCCAAAGTTTGTTCAAGATGGGATTTTAAGTTTCCTTTTAGAAACAAAAGTTTCTTTTCACCCTGATTTTCAACAAATATTTATTTTGTTTATTTATTTTTCACATTACAAGATTTGGAAAATCTTGGGATGTGACATGTGCTGTTTTACTAACAACCAGAGTCATTGAAATGTGTGTTCTCTTCAGAGACCACACATGGATCCACCGGTGTCATTGCATGTGTGTTATTTTTACTAACAACAACTAGAGTCATTGAAATGTGTGTTCTCTTTAGAGACCACACATGGATCCACCAG
The DNA here is from genome assembly GCA_023614405.1 of Avena insularis. Taxonomy (NCBI): domain Eukaryota; kingdom Viridiplantae; phylum Streptophyta; class Magnoliopsida; order Poales; family Poaceae; genus Avena; species Avena insularis. The sequence goes on along the minus strand of CM042692.1, from coordinate 168,055,833 downwards.
TGTCATTGAAATGTGTGTTCTCTTCAGAGACCACACAGGGATCCACCAGTGTCATTGCATGTGTGTTCTTTTTACTAACAACAACTGGAGTCATTGCATGTGTGTTCTTTTCACATACCACATATGGATCCACCAGTGTCATTGCATGTGTGCTCTTTTCACAATCCACGCGTGGATCCACTGGAGTCATTGCATGTGTGTTCTTTTTACTAACAACAACCAGAGTCATTTCATGTGTGTTCTTTTCACATACCACATATGGATCCACTAGTATCATTACATGTGTGTTCTTTTCACATACCACATATGGATCCAACAATGTCATTGAAATGTGTGTTCTCTTTAGAGACCACACATGGATCCACCAGTGTCATTGCATGTGTGTTCTTTTTACTAACAACAACTAGAGTCATTGCATGTGTGTTCTTTTCACATACCACATATGGATCCACCAGTTTCATTGCATGTGTGTTCTTTTCATAATCAACCTATGGATCCACCAGTGTCATTACATGTGTGCTCTTTTTACTAAAAACAACCAGAGTCATTGCATGTGTGATCGCTTCAGAGACCGCACATGGATCCACCAGTATCATTGCATGTGTGTTCTTTTACTAACAACCAGAGTCATTGAAATGTGTGTTCTCTTCAGAGACCACACATGGATCCACCAGTGTCATTGCATGTGTGTTCCTTTTACTAACAACAACTGGAGTCATTGCATGTGTGTTCTTTTCACATACCACATATGGATCCACCAGTGTCATTGCATGTGTGCTCTTTTCACAATCCACCTATGGATCCACCAGTGTCATTGCATGTGTGTTCTTTTCACATACCACAGATGGATCCACTAGTGTTATTGAAATGTGTGTTCTCTTCAGAGACCACACATGGATCCACCAATATCATTGCATGTGTGTTCTTCTTACTAACAACAACTGGAGTCATTGCATGTGTGTTCTTTTCACATACCACATATGGATCCACCAGTGTCATTGCATGTGTGTTCTTTTCACAATCCACCTATGGATCCACCAGCGTCATTGCATGTGTGTTCTTTTCACATACCACATACGGATCCACCAGTGTCATTGAAATGTGTGTTCTCTTCAGAGACCACACATGGATCCACTAGTGTCATTGCATGTGTGTTCTTTTTACTAACAACAACTGGGTCATTGCATGCGTGTTCTTTTCGCATACCACATATGGATCCACCAGTGTCATTGCATGTGTGCTCTTTTCACAATCCACCTATGGATCCACTAGTGTCATTGCATGTGTGTTATTTTTACCAACAACAACCAGAGTCATTGCATGTGTGTTCTTTTCACATAACACATATGGATCCACCAGTGCCATTGCATGTGTGCTCGTTTCACAATCCACCTATGGATCCACCAGTGTCATTGCATGTGTGTTCTTTTTACTAACAACAACCAGAGTCATTGCATGTGTGTTCTTTTCACATACCACATATGGATCCACCAGTGTCAATACATGTGTTTTTTTTCACAATCCACCTATGGATCCACCAGTGTCATTGCATGTGTGCTCTTTTTACTAACAACAACTAGAGTCATTGAAATGTGTGTTCTCTTCAGAGACCACACATGCATCCACAATGTCATTGCTTGTGTGTTCTTTTCACAATCCACCTATGGATCGACCAGTGTCATTTCATGTGTGCTGTTTTACTAACAACAACCAGAGTCATTGCATGTGTGTTCTCTTCAGAGACCACACATGGATCCACCAGTGTCATTGAAATGTGTGTTCTCTTCAGAGACCACACATGGATCCACCAGTGTCATTGCATGTGTGTTCTTTTTACTAACAACAACTGGAGTCATTGCATGTGTGTTCTTTTCACATACCACATATGGATCCACCAGTGTCATTGCATGTGTGCTCTTTTCACAATCCACCTTTGGATCCACCAGTGTCATTGCATGTGTGTTATTTTCACATACCACATATGGATCCACCAGTGTCATTGAAATGTGTGTTCCCTTTAGAGACCACACATGGATCCACCAGTGTCATTGCATGTGTGTTCTTTTTACTAACAACAACCAGAGCCATTTCATGTCTGTTCTTTTCACATACCACATATGGATCCACCAGTGTCATTGAAATGTGTGTTCCCTTTAGAGACCACACATGGATCCACCAGTATCATTGCATGTGTGTTATTTTTACTAACAACAACCAGAGTCATTGAAATGTGTGCTCTCTTCAGAGACCACACATGGATCCACCGGTGTCATTGCATGTATGTTCTTTTCACTAACAACAACTGGAGCCATTGCATGTGTGTTCTTTTCACATACCACGTATGGGTCTACCAGTGTCATTGCATGTGTGCTCTTTTCACAATCCACCTATGGATCCACCGGTGTCATTGCATGTGTGTTCTTTTTTCTTACAACAACAAGAGTCATTGCATGTGTGTTCTTTTCACATACCACATATGGATCCACCAGCGTCATTGCATGTGTGCTCTTTTCACAATCCACGCGTGGATCCACTAGAGTCATTGCATGTGTGTTCTTTCTACTAACAACAACCGGAGTCATTGCATGTGTGTTATTTTCACATACCACATATGGATCCACCAGTGTCATTGAAATGTGTGTTCTCTTTAGAGACCACACATGGATCCACCGGTGTCATTGCATGCGTGTTCTTTTTACTAACAACAACCAGAGTCATTGCATGTGTGTTCTTTTCACATACCACATATGGATCCACCAGTGTCATTGAAATGTGTGTTCTCTTCAGAGACCACACATGGATCCTGATGTCATTGCATGTGTGTTCTTTTTACTAACAACAACCAGAGTCATTGAAATGTGTGTTCTCTTTAGAGACCACACATGGATCCACCAGTGTCATTGCATGTGTGTTCTTTTTACTAACAACAACCAGAGTCATTGAAATGTGTGTTCTCTTCACAGACCACACATGGATCCACCAGTGTCATTGCATGTGTGTTCGTTTTACTAACAACAACCAGAGTCATTGAAATGTGTGTTCTTTTCACATACCACATATGGATCCAGTAGTGTCTTTGAAATGTGTGTTCTCTTCAGAGACCACACATGGATCCAGCAGTGTCATTCCATGTGTGTTCTTTTTTACTAACAACAACCAGAGTCATTGAAATGTGTGTTCTCTTCAGAGACCACACATGGATCCACCAGTGTCATTGCATGTGTGTTCTTTTTACTAACAAGAACCAAAGTCGTTGAAATGTGTGTTCTTTTCACATACCACACATGGATCCACCTGTGTCATTGCATGTTTGTTCTTTTTACTAATAACAACGAGAGTCATTGCATGTGTGTTCTTTTCACATACCACATATGGATCCACAAGTGTCATTGCATGTGTGTTCTTTTCACAATCCACCTATGGATCCACCAGTGTCATTGCATGTGTGTTCTTTTTACTAACAACAACCAGAGTCATTGCATGTGTGTTCTCTTAAGAGACAACACATGGATCCACCAGTATCATTGCATGTGTGTTCTTTTAACTAACAACAACCAGAGTCATTGAAATGTGTGTTCTCTTCAGAGACCACACATGAATCCACCAGTGTCATTGTATGTGTGTTCTTTTCACAATCCACCTATGGATCCACCAGTGTCATTGCATGTGTGCTCTTTTTACTAACAACAACCAGAGTCATTGCATGTGTGTTCTCTTTAGAGACCACACATGGATCCACCGGTGTCATTGCATGTGTGTTCTTTTTACTAACAACAACCAGAGTCATTTCATGTGTGTTCTTTTCACATACCACATATGGATCCACCAGTGTCATTGAAATGTGTGTTCTCTTCAGAGACCACACATGGATCCTACAATTTCATTGCATGTATGTTCTTTTTACTAACAACAACCAGAGTCATTGAAATGGTGTTCTCTTTAGAGACCACACATGGATCCACCAGTGGCATTGCATGTGTGTTCTATTTACTAATAACAACCAGAGTTATTGAAACGTGTGTTCTTTTTGCATACCACACATGGATCCACCAATGTCATTGCATGTGTGTTCTTTTTACTAACAACAACTAGAGTTATTACATGTGTGTTCTTTTCACATACCACATATGGATCCACCAGTGTCATTGCATGTGTATTATTTTCACAATCCACCTATGGATCCACCAGTGTCTCTGCATGTGTGCTCTTTTTACTAACAACAACCAGAATCATTGCATGTGTGATCTCTTCAGAGACCGCACATGGATCCACCAGTATGATTGCATGTGTGTTCTTTTTACTAACAACCAGAGTCATTGAAATGTGTGTTCTCTTCAGAGACCACACATGGATCCACCAGTGTCATTGCATGTGTGTTCTTTTTACTAACAACAACTAGAGTCATTGCATGTGTGTTCTTTTCACATACCACATATGGACCCACAAGTGTCATTGCATGTGTGCTCTTTTCACAATCCACCTATGGATCCACCAGTGTCATTGCATGTGTGTTCTTTTCACACACCACATATGGATCCACCAGTGTCATTGAAATGTGTGTTCTCTTCAAAGACCACACATGGATCCACCAATGTCATTGCATGTGTGTTCTTTTTACTAACAACAACTGGAGTCATTGCATGTGTGTTTATTTCACATACCACATCTGGATCCACCAGTGTCATTGCATGTGTGTTCTTTTCACAATCCACCTATGGATACACCAGCGTCATTGCATGTGTGTTCTTTTCACATACCACATATGGATCCACCAGTGTCATTGAAATGTGTGTTCTCTTCAGAGAGAACACATGGATCCACTAGTGTCATTGCATGTGTGTTCTTTTTACTAACAACAACTAGAGTCATTGCATGTGTGTTCTTTTCATATACCACATATGGATCCACCAGTGTCATTGCATGTGTGCTCTTTTCACAATCCACCTATGGATCCACTAGTGTCATTGCATGTGTGTTCTTTTTACCAAGAACAACCAGAGTCATTGCATGTGTGTTCATTTCACATACCACATATGGATCCACCAATTTCATTGCATGTGTGCTCTTTTCACAATCCACCTATGGATCCACCACTGTCATTTCATGTGTGTTCTTTTTAGTAACAACAACCAGAGTCATTGCATGTGTGTTCTTTTCACATACCACATATGGATCTACCAGTGTCAATACATGTGTGTTCTTTTCACAATCCACCTATGGATCCACAAGTGTCATTGCATGTGTGCTCTTTTTACTAATAACAACTAGAGTCATTGAAATGTGTGTTCTCTTCAAAGACCACACATGCATCCACAGTGTCATTGCTTGTGTGTTCTTTTTACTAACAACAACCAGGGTCGTTTCATGTGTGTTCTTTTCACATACCATAGATGGATCCACTAGTGTCATTGAATGTGTGTTCTCTTCAGAGACCACACATGGATCCACCAGTGTCATTGCATGTGTGTTCTTCTTACTAACAACAACCAGAGTCATTGAAATGTGTGTTCTCTTTAGAGACCACACATGGATCCACCAGTGTCATTGCATGTGTGTTCTTTTTACTAACAACAACCGGAGTCATTGAAATGTGTGTTCTTTTCACATACCACACATGGATCCACCAATGTCATTCCATGTTTGTTCTTTTTACTAATAACAACCAGAGTCATTGCATGTGTGTTCATTTCACATACCACATATGGATCCACCAATGTCATTGCATGTGTGTTCTTTTCACAATCCACCTATGGATCCACCAGTGTCATTGTATGTGTCCTCTTTTTACTAACACCAACCAAAGTCATTACATGTGTGTTCTCTTCAGAGACCACACATGGATCCTCCAGTATCATTGCATGTGTGTTCTTTTTACTAACAACAACCAGAGTCATTGAAATGTGTGTTCTCTTCATAGACCACACATGGATCCACCAGTGTCATTGCATGTGTGTTTTTTACTAACAACAACTGGAGTCATTGCCTGTGTATTCTTTTCACATACCACATATAGATCCACCAGTGTCATTGCATGTGTGCTCTTCTCACAATCCACCTATGGATCCACCAGTGTCATTGCATGTGTGTTATTTTCACATGCCACATATGGATCCACCAGTGTCATTGAAATGTGTGTTCTCTTCAAAGACCACACATGGATCCACCAGTGTCATTGCATGTGTGTTCTTTTTAGTAACAACAACTGGAGTCATTACATGTGTGTTCTTTTCACATACCACATATGGGTCTACCAGTGTCATTGCATGTGTGCTCTTTTCACAATCCACCTATGGATCCACGAGTGTCATTGCATATGTGTTCTTTTTACTATCAACAACCAGAGTCATTACATGTGCGTTCTTTTCACGTACCACATATGGATCCACCGGTGTCATTGCATGTGTGCTCTTTTCACAATCCACCCGTGGATCCTCTAGAGTCATTGCATGTGTGTTCTTTTTACTAACAACAACCGGAGTCATTTAATTTGTGTTCTTTTCACATACCACATATGGATCCACCAGTGTCATTATATGTGTGTTCTTTTTACAATACACCTATGGATCCACCAGTGTCATTGCATGTGTGCTCTTTTTACTAACAACAACCAGAGTCATTGCATGTGTGTTCTCTTTAGAGACCACACATGGATCCACCGGTGTCATTGCATGTGTGTTCTTTTTACTAACAACAACCAGAGTCATTTCATGTGTGTTCTTTTCACATACCACATATGGATCCACCAGTGTCATTGAAATGTGTGTTCTCTTCAGAGACCACACAAGGATCCTACAGTGTCATTGCATGTGTTCTTTTACTAACAACAACTAGAGTCATTGAAATGGTGTTCTCTCAGACCACATGGATCCACCAGTGTCATTGCATGGGTGTTCTTTTTAATAACAACAACCAGAGTCATTGAAATGTGTGTTCTTTCACATACCACACATGGATCCACCAGTGTCATTGCATGTGTGTTCTTTTTACTAACAACAACTAGAGTCATTGCATGTGTGTTCTTTTCACAATCCAACTATGGATCCACCAGTGTCATTGCATGTGTGCTCTTTTTACTAACAACAACCAGAGTCATTGCATGTGTGATCTTTGCAGAGACCGCACATGGATCCACCAGTATCATTGCATGTGTGTTCTTTTACTAACAACCAGAGTCATTGAAATGTGTGTTCTCTTTAGAGACCACACATGGATCCACTAGTGTCATTGCATGTATGTTCTTTTTACTAACAACAACTGGAGTCATTGCATGTGTGTTCTTTTCACATACCACATATGGATCCACCAGTGTCATTGCATGTGTGCTCTTTTCACAATCCACCTATGGATCCACAAGTGTCATTGCATGTGTGTTCTTTTCACATACCACATATGGATCCACCAGTGTCATTGAAATGTCTGCTCTCTTCAGAGACCACACATGGATCCACCGGTGTCATTGCATGCGTGTTCTTTTTACTAACAACAACCAGAGTCATTGCATGTGTGTTCTTTTCACATACCACATATGGATCCACCAGTGTCATTGAAATGTGTGTTCTCTTCAGAGACCACACATGGATCCTACAGTGTCATTGCATGTGTGTTCTTTTTACTAACAACAACCAGAGTCATTGAAATGTGTGTTCTCTTTAGAGACCACACATGGATCCACCAGTGTCATTGCATGTGTGTTCTTTTTACTAACAACAACCAGTGTCATTGAAATGTGTGTTCTCTTTAGAGACCACACATGGATCCACCAGTGTCATTGCATGTGTGTTCGTTTTACTAACAACAACCAGAGTCATTGAAATGTGTGTTCTTTTCACATACCACATATGGATCCAGTAGTGTCTTTGAAATGTGTGTTCTCTTCAGAGACCACACATGGATCCAGCAGTGTCATTCCATGTGTGTTCTTTTTTACTAACAACAACCAGAGTCATTGAAATGTGTGTTCTCTTCAGAGACCACACATGGATCCACCAGTGTCATTGCATGTGTGTTCTTTTTACTAACAAGAACCAAAGTCGTTGAAATGTGTGTTCTTTTCACATACCACACATGGATCCACCTGTGTCATTGCATGTTTGTTCTTTTTACTAATAACAACGAGAGTCATTGCATGTGTGTTCTTTTCACATACCACATATGGATCCACAAGTGTCATTGCATGTGTGTTCTTTTCACAATCCACCTATGGATCCACCAGTGTCATTGCATGTGTGTTCTTTTTACTAACAACAACTAGAGTCATTGCATGTGTGTTCTCTTAAGAGACAACACATGGATCCACCAGTATCATTGCATGTGTGTTCTTTTAACTAACAACAACCAGAGTCATTGAAATGTGTGTTCTCTTCAGAGACCACACATGAATCCACCAGTGTCATTGTATGTGTGTTCTTTTCACAATCCACCTATGGATCCACCAGTGTCATTGCATGTGTGCTCTTTTTACTAACAACAACCAGAGTCATTGCATGTGTGTTCTCTTTAGAGACCACACATGGATCCACCGGTGTCATTGCATGTGTGTTCTTTTTACTAACAACAACCAGAGTCATTTCATGTGTGTTCTTTTCACATACCACATATGGATCCACCAGTGTCATTGAAATGTGTGTTCTCTTCAGAGACCACACATGGATCCTACAATTTCATTGCATGTATGTTCTTTTTACTAACAACAACCAGAGTCATTGAAATGGTGTTCTCTTTAGAGACCACACATGGATCCACCAGTGGCATTGCATGTGTGTTCTATTTACTAATAACAACCAGAGTTATTGAAACGTGTGTTCTTTTTGCATACCACACATGGATCCACCAATGTCATTGCATGTGTGTTCTTTTTACTAACAACAACTAGAGTTATTACATGTGTGTTCTTTTCACATACCACATATGGATCCACCAGTGTCATTGCATGTGTATTCTTTTCACAATCCACCTATGGATCCACCAGTGTCTCTGCATGTGTGCTCTTTTTACTAACAACAACCAGAATCATTGCATGTGTGATCTCTTCAGAGACCGCACATGGATCCACCAGTATGATTGCATGTGTGTTCTTTTTACTAACAACCAGAGTCATTGAAATGTGTGTTCTCTTCAGAGACCACACATGGATCCACCAGTGTCATTGCATGTGTGTTCTTTTTACTAACAACAACTAGAGTCATTGCATGTGTGTTCTTTTCACATACCACATATGGACCCACAAGTGTCATTGCATGTGTGCTCTTTTCACAATCCACCTATGGATCCACCAGTGTCATTGCATGTGTGTTCTTTTCACACACCACATATGGATCCACCAGTGTCATTGAAATGTGTGTTCTCTTCAAAGACCACACATGGATCCACCAATGTCATTGCATGTGTGTTCTTTTTACTAACAACAACTGGAGTCATTGCATGTGTGTTTATTTCACATACCACATCTGGATCCACCAGTGTCATTGCATGTGTGTTCTTTTCACAATCCACCTATGGATACACCAGAGTCATTGCATGTGTGTTCTTTTCACATACCACATATGGATCAACCAGTGTCATTGAAATGTGTGTTCTTCTTGGAGAGAACACATGGATCCACTAGTGTCATTGCATGTGTGTTCTTTTTACTAACAACAACTAGAGTCATTGCATGTGTGTTCTTTTCATATACCACATATGGATCCACCAGTGTCATTGCATGTGTGCTCTTTTCACAATCCACCTATGGATCCACTAGTGTCATTGCATGTGTGTTCTTTTTACCAAGAACAACCAGAGTCATTGCATGTGTGTTCATTTCACATACCACATATGGATCCACCAATTTCATTGCATGTGTGCTCTTTTCACAATCCACCTATGGATCCACCACTGTCATTTCATGTGTGTTCTTTTTAGTAACAACAACCAGAGTCATTGCATGTGTGTTCTTTTCACATACCACATATGGATCTACCAGTGTCAATACATGTGTGTTCTTTTCACAATCCACCTATGGATCCACAAGTGTCATTGCATGTGTGCTCTTTTTACTAACAACAACTAGAGTCATTGAAATGTGTGTTCTCTTCAAAGACCACACATGCATCCACAGTGTCATTGCTTGTGTGTTCTTTTTACTAACAACAACCAGGGTCGTTTCATGTGTGTTCTTTTCACATACCATAGATGGATCCACCAGTGTCATTGAATGTGTTCTTCTTCAGAGACCACACATGGATCCACCAGTGTCATTGCATGTGTGTTCTTCTTACTAACAACAACCAGAGTCATTGAAATGTGTGTTCTCTTTAGAGACCACACATGGATCCACCAGTGTCATTGCATGTGTGTTCTTTTTACTAACAACAACCAGAGTCATTGAAATGTGTGTTCTTTTCACATACCACACATGGATCCACCAATGTCATTCCATGTTTGTTCTTTTTACTATTAACAACCAGAGTCATTGCATGTGTGTTCATTTCACATACCACATATGGATCCACCAATGTCATTGCATGTGTGTTCTTTTCACAATCCACCTATGGATCCACCAGTGTCATTGTATGTGTCCTCTTTTTACTAACACCAACCAAAGTCATTACATGTGTGTTCTCTTCAGAGACCACACATGGATCCTCCAGTATCATTGCATGTGTGTTCTTTTTACTAACAACAACCAGAGTCATTGAAATGTGTGTTCTCTTCATAGACCACACATGGATCCACCAGTGTCATTGCATGTGTGTTTTTTACTAACAACAACTGGAGTCATTGCCTGTGTATTCTTTTCACATACCACATATAGATCCACCAGTGTCATTGCATGTGTGCTCTTCTCACAATCCACCTATGGATCCACCAGTGTCAATGCATGTGTGTTATTTTCACATGCCACATATGGATCCACCAGTGTCATTGAAATGTGTGTTCTCTTCAAAGACCACATGGATCCACCAGTGTCATTGCATGTGTGTTCTTTTTAGTAACAACAACTGAGTCATTACATGTGTTCTTTTCACATACCACATATGGGTCTACAGTGTCATTGCATGTGTCTTTTCACAATCCACCTATGGATCCACGAGTGTCATTGCATATGTGTTCTTTTTATTATCAACAACCAGAGTCATTACATGTGCGTTCTTTTCACGTACCACATATGGATCCACCGGTGTCATTGCATGTGTGCTCTTTTCACAATCCACCCGTGGATCCTCTAGAGTCATTGCATGTGTGTTCTTTTTACTAACAACAACCGGAGTCATTTAATTTGTGTTCTTTTCACATACCACATATGGATCCACCAGTGTCATTATATGTGTGTTCTTTTTACAATACACCTATGGATCCACCAGTGTCATTGCATGTGTGCTCTTTTTACTAACAACAACCAGAGTCATTGCATGTGTGTTCTCTTTAGAGACCACACATGGATCCACCGGTGTCATTGCATGTGTGTTCTTTTTACTAACAACAACCAGAGTCATTTCATGTGTGTTCTTTTCACATACCACATATGGATCCACCAGTGTCATTGAAATGTGTGTTCTCTTCAGAGACCACACAAGGATCCTGATGTCATTGCATGTGTGTTCTTTTACTAACAACAACTAGAGTCATTGAATTGGTGTACTCATCAGAGACCACACATGGATCCACCAGTGTCATTGCATGGGTGTTCTTTTTACTAACAACAACCAGAGTCATTGAAATGTGTGTTCTTTCACATACCACACATGGATCCACCAGTGTCATTGCATGTGTGTTCTTTTTACTAACAACAACTAGAGTCATTGCATGTGTGTTCTTTTCACAATCCAACTATGGATCCACCAGTGTCATTGCATGTGTGCTCTTTTTACTAACAACAACCAGAGTCATTGCATGTGTGTGATCTTTGCAGAGACCACATGGATCCACCAAGATATCATTGCATGTGTGTTCTTTTACTAACAACCAGAGTCATTGAAATGTGTGTTCTTTAGAGACCACACATGGATCCACTAGTGTCATTGCATGTATGTTCTTTTTACTAACAACAACTGGAGTCATTGCATGTGTGTTCTTTTCACATACCACATATGGATCCACCAGTGTCATTGCATGTGTGCTCTTTTCACAATCCACCTATGGATCCACAAGTGTCATTGCATGTGTGTTCTTTTCACATACCACATATGGATCCACTAGTGTCATTGAAATGTCGCTCTCTTTCAGAGACCACATGGATCCACCAATGTCATTGCATGTGTGTTATTTTTACTAACAACAACTGGAGTCATTGCATGTGTGTTATTTTCACATACCACATATGGATCCACTAGTGTCATTGCATGTGTGTTCTTTTCACAATCCACCTATGGATCCACCAGCGTCATTGCATGTGTGCTCTTTTCACAATCCACCTATGGATCCACCGGTGTCATTGCATGTGTGTTCTTTTTTCTTACAACAACAAGAGTCATTGCATGTGTGTTCTTTTCACATACCACATATGGATCCACCAGCGTCATTGCATGTGTGCTCTTTTCACAATCCACGCGTGGATCCACTGGAGTCATTGCATGTGTGTTCTTTCTACTAACAACAACCGGAGTCATTGCATGTGTGTTATTTTCACATACCACATATGGATCCACCAGTGTCATTGAAATGTGTGTTCTCTTTAGAGACCACACATGGATCCACCGGTGTCATTGCATGCGTGTTCTTTTTACTAACAACAACCAGAGTCATTGCATGTGTGTTCTTTTCACATACCACATATGGATCCACCAGTGTCATTGAAATGTGTGTTCTCTTCAGAGACCACACATGGATCCTACAGTGTCATTGCATGTGTGTTCTTTTTACTAACAACAACCAGAGTCATTGAAATGTGTGTTCTCTTTAGAGACCACACATGGATCCACCAGTGTCATTGCATGTGTGTTCTTTTTACTAACAACAACCAGTGTCATTGAAATGTGTGTTCTCTTTAGAGACCACACATGGATCCACCAGTGTCATTGAATGTGTTCGCTTTTACTAACAACAACGAGTCATTGAAATGTGTGTTCTTTTCACATACCACATATGGATCCAGTAGTGTCTTTGAAATGTGTGTTCTCTTCAGAGACCACACATGGATCCAGCAGTGTCATTCCATGTGTGTTCTTTTTTACTAACAACAACCAGAGTCATTGAAATGTGTGTTCTCTTCAGAGACCACACATGGATCCACCAGTGTCATTGCATGTGTGTTCTTTTTACTAACAAGAACCAAAGTCGTTGAAATGTGTGTTCTTTTCACATACCAAACATGGAACCACCGGTGTCATTGCATGTTTGTTGTTTTACTAACAACAAACAGAGTCATTGCATGTGTGTTCTTTTCACATACCACATATGGATCCACAAGTGTCATTGCATGTGTGTTCTTTTCACAATCCACCTATGGATCCACCAGTGTCATTGCATGTGTGTTTTTTTACTAACAACAACCAGAGTCATTGCATGTGTGTTCTCTTAAGAGACAACACATGGATCCACCAGTATCATTGCATGTGTGTTCTTTTAACTAACAACAACCAGAGTCATTGAAATGTGTGTTCTCTTCAGAGACCACACATGAATCCACCAGTGTCATTGTATGTGTGTTCTTTTCACAATCCACCTATGGATCCACCAGTGTCATTGCATGTGTGCTCTTTTTACTAACAACAACCAGAGTCATTGCATGTGTGATCTCTTCAGAGACCACATGGATCCACCGTGTCATTGCATGTGTGTTCTTTTTACTAACAACAACGAGTCATTTCATGTGTGTTCTTTCACATACCACATATGGATCCACCAAGTCATTGAAATGTGTGTTCTCTCAGAGACCACATGGATCCTACAATTTCATTGCATGTATGTTCTTTTACTAACAACAACAGTCATTAAAATGGTGTTCTCTTTAGAGACCACACATGGATCCACCAGTGGCATTGCATGTGTGTTCTATTTACTAATAACAACCAGAGTTATTGAAACGTGTGTTCTTTTTGCATACCACACATGGATCCACCAATGTCATTGCATGTGTGTTCTTTTTACTAACAACAACTAGAGTTATTACATGTGTGTTCTTTTCACATACCACATATGGATCCACCAGTGTCATTGCATGTGTATTATTTTCACAATCCACCTATGGATCCACCAGTGTCTCTGCATGTGTGCTCTTTTTACTAACAACAACCAGAATCATTGCATGTGTGATCTCTTCAGAGACCGCACATGGATCCACCAGTATGATTGCATGTGTGTTCTTTTTACTAACAACCAGAGTCATTGAAATGTGTGTTCTCTTCAGAGACCACACATGGATCCACCAGTGTCATTGCATGTGTGTTCTTTTTACTAACAACAACTAGAGTCATTGCATGTGTGTTCTTTTCACATACCACATATGGACCCACAAGTGTCATTGCATGTGTGCTCTTTTCACAATCCACCTATGGATCCACCAGTGTCATTGCATGTGTGTTCTTTTCACACACCACATATGGATCCACCAGTGTCATTGAAATGTGTGTTCTCTTCAAAGACCACACATGGATCCACCAATGTCATTGCATGTGTGTTCTTTTACTAACAACAACTGGAGTCATTGCATGTGTGTTTATTTCACATACCACATCTGGATCCACCAGTGTCATTGCATGTGTGTTCTTTTCACAATCCACCTATGGATACACCAGCGTCATTGCATGTGTGTTCTTTTCACATACCACATATGGATCCACCAGTGTCATTGAAATGTGTGTTCTCTTCAGAGAGAACACATGGATCCACTAGTGTCATTGCATGTGTGTTCTTTTTACTAACAACAACTAGAGTCATTGCATGTGTGTTCTTTTCATATACCACATATGGATCCACCAGTGTCATTGCATGTGTGCTCTTTTCACAATCCACCTATGGATCCACTAGTGTCATTGCATGTGTGTTCTTTTTACCAAGAACAACCAGAGTCATTGCATGTGTGTTCATTTCACATACCACATATGGATCCACCAATTTCATTGCATGTGTGCTCTTTTCACAATCCACCTATGGATCCACCACTGTCATTTCATGTGTGTTCTTTTTAGTAACAACAACCAGAGTCATTGCATGTGTGTTCTTTTCACATACCACATATGGATCTACCAGTGTCAATACATGTGTGTTCTTTTCACAATCCACCTATGGATCCACAAGTGTCATTGCATGTGTGCTCTTTTTACTAACAACAACTAGAGTCATTGAAATGTGTGTTCTCTTCAAAGACCACACATGCATCCACAGTGTCATTGCTTGTGTGTTCTTTTTACTAACAACAACCAGGGTCGTTTCATGTGTGTTCTTTTCACATACCATAGATGGATCCACCAGTGTCATTGCATGTGTGTTCTTTTTACTAACAACAACTAGAGTCATTGAAATGGTGTTCTCTTCAGAGACCACACATGGATCCACCAGTGTCATTGCATGGGTGTTCTTTTTACTAACAACAACCAGAGTCATTGAAATGTGTGTTCTTTCACATACCACACATGGATCCACCAGTGTCATTGCATGTGTGTTCTTTTTACTAACAACAACTAGAGTCATTGCATGTGTGTTCTTTTCACAATCCAACTATGGATCCACCAGTGTCATTGCATGTGTGCTCTTTTTACTAACAACAACCAGAGTCATTGCATGTGTGATCTTTGCAGAGACCGCACATGGATCCACCAGTATCATTGCATGTGTGTTCTTTTACTAACAACCAGAGTCATTGAAATGTGTGTTCTCTTTAGAGACCACACATGGATCCACTAGTGTCATTGCATGTATGTTCTTTTTACTAACAACAACTGGAGTCATTGCATGTGTGTTCTTTTCACATACCACATATGGATCCACCAGTGTCATTGCATGTGTGCTCTTTTCACAATCCACCTATGGATCCACAAGTGTCATTGCATGTGTGTTCTTTTCACATACCACATATGGATCCACTAGTGTCATTGAAATGTCTGCTCTCTTCAGAGACCACACATGGATCCACCAATGTCATTGCATGTGTGTTATTTTTACTAACAACAACTGGAGTCATTGCATGTGTGTTATTTTCACATACCACATATGGATCCACTAGTGTCATTGCATGTGTGTTCTTTTCACAATCCACCTATGGATCCACCAGCGTCATTGCATGTGTGCTCTTTTCACAATCCACCTATGGATCCACCGGTGTCATTGCATGTGTGTTCTTTTTTCTTACAACAACAAGAGTCATTGCATGTGTGTTCTTTTCACATACCACATATGGATCCACCAGCGTCATTGCATGTGTGCTCTTTTCACAATCCACGCGTGGATCCACTGGAGTCATTGCATGTGTGTTCTTTCTACTAACAACAACCGGAGTCATTGCATGTGTGTTATTTTCACATACCACATATGGATCCACCAGTGTCATTGAAATGTGTGTGCTGTTTAGAGACCACATGGATCCACCGGTGTCATTGCATGCGTGTTCTTTTTACTAACAACAACCAGAGTCATTGCATGTGTGTTCTTTTCACATACCACATATGGATCCACCAGTGTCATTGAAATGTGTGTTCTCTTCAGAGACCACATGGATCCCATGATGTCATTGCATGTGTGTTCTTTTACTAACAACAACCCGAGTCATTGAAATGGGTGTTCTCTTTAGATACCACTCATGGATCCACCCGGGCCATTTCATGTGTGTTCTTTTTACTAACAACAACCAGTGTCATTGAAATGTGTGTTCTCTTTAGAGACCACACATGGATCCTGATGTCATTGCATGTGTGTTCGTTTTACTAACAACAACCAGAGTTATTGAAATGTGTGTTCTTTTAAAATACCACATATGTATCCAGTGTCTTTGAAATGTGTGTTCTTTCAGAGACCACATGGATCCAGCAGTGTCATTCCATGTGTGTTCTTTTTACTAACAACAACCAGAGTCATTGAAATGTGTGTTCTCTTCAGACCACACATGGATCCACCAAATGTCATTGCATGTGTGTTCTTTTACTAACAAGAACCAAAGTCGTTGAAATGTGTGTTCTTTTCACATACCACACATGGATCCACCTGTGTCATTGCATGTTTGTTCTTTTTACTAATAACAACGAGAGTCATTGCATGTGTGTTCTTTTCACATACCACATATGGATCCACAAGTGTCATTGCATGTGTGTTCTTTTCACAATCCACCTATGGATCCACCAGTGTCATTGCATGTGTGTTCTTTTTACTAACAACAACCAGAGTCATTGCATGTGTGTTCTCTTAAGAGACAACACATGGATCCACCAGTATCATTGCATGTGTGTTCTTTTAACTAACAACAACCAGAGTCATTGAAATGTGTGTTCTCTTCAGAGACCACACATGAATCCACCAGTGTCATTGTATGTGTGTTCTTTTCACAATCCACCTATGGATCCACCAGTGTCATTGCATGTGTGCTCTTTTTACTAACAACAACCAGAGTCATTGCATGTGTGTTCTCTTTAGAGACCACACATGGATCCACCGGTGTCATTGCATGTGTGTTCTTTTTACTAACAACAACCAGAGTCATTTCATGTGTGTTCTTTTCACATACCACATATGGATCCACCAGTGTCATTGAAATGTGTGTTCTCTTCAGAGACCACACAAGGATCCTACAGTGTCATTGCATGTGTGTTCTTTTTACTAACAACAACTAGAGTCATTGAAATGGTGTTCTCTTCAGAGACCACACATGGATCCACCAGTGTCATTGCATGGGTGTTCTTTTTAATAACAACAACCAGAGTCATTGAAATGTGTGTTCTTTCACATACCACACATGGATCCACCAGTGTCATTGCATGTGTGTTCTTTTTACTAACAACAACTAGAGTCATTGCATGTGTGTTCTTTTCACAATCCAACTATGGATCCACCAGTGTCATTGCATGTGTGCTCTTTTTACTAACAACAACCAGAGTCATTGCATGTGTGATCTTTGCAGACCGCACATGGATCCACCAGTATCATTGCATGTGTGTTCTTTTACTAACAACCAGAGTCATTGAAATGTGTGTTCTCTTTAGAGACCACACATGGATCCACTAGTGTCATTGCATGTATGTTCTTTTTACTAACAACAACTGGAGTCATTGCATGTGTGTTCTTTTCACATACCACATATGGATCCACCAGTGTCATTGCATGTGTGCTCTTTTCACAATCCACCTATGGATCCACAAGTGTCATTGCATGTGTGTTCTTTTCACATACCACATATGGATCCACTAGTGTCATTGAAATGTCTGCTCTCTTCAGAGACCACACATGGATCCACCAATGTCATTGCATGTGTGTTATTTTTACTAACAACAACTGGAGTCATTGCATGTGTGTTATTTTCACATACCACATATGGATCCACTAGTGTCATTGCATGTGTGTTCTTTTCACAATCCACCTATGGATCCACCAGCGTCATTGCATGTGTGCTCTTTTCACAATCCACCTATGGATCCACCGGTGTCATTGCATGTGTGTTCTTTTTTCTTACAACAACAAGAGTCATTGCATGTGTGTTCTTTTCACATACCACATATGGATCCACCAGCGTCATTGCATGTGTGCTCTTTTCACAATCCACGCGTGGATCCACTGGAGTCATTGCATGTGTGTTCTTTCTACTAACAACAACCGGAGTCATTGCATGTGTGTTATTTTCACATACCACATATGGATCCACCAGTGTCATTGAAATGTGTGTTCTCTTTAGAGACCACACATGGATCCACCGGTGTCATTGCATGCGTGTTCTTTTTACTAACAACAACCAGAGTCATTGCATGTGTGTTCTTTTCACATACCACATATGGATCCACCAGTGTCATTGAAATGTGTGTTCTCTTCAGAGACCACACATGGATCCTGATGTCATTGCATGTGTGTTCTTTTTACTAACAACAACCAGAGTCATTGAAATGTGTGTTCTCTTTAGAGACCACACATGGATCCACCAGTGTCATTGCATGTGTGTTCTTTTTACTAACAACAACCAGTGTCATTGAAATGTGTGTTCTCTTTAGAGACCACACATGGATCCACCAGTGTCATTGCATGTGTGTTCGTTTTACTAACAACAACCAGAGTCATTGAAATGTGTGTTCTTTTCACATACCACATATGGATCCAGTAGTGTCTTTGAAATGTGTGTTCTCTTCAGAGACCACACATGGATCCAGCAGTGTCATTCCATGTGTGTTCTTTTTTACTAACAACAACCAGAGTCATTGAAATGTGTGTTCTCTTCAGAGACCACACATGGATCCACCAGTGTCATTGCATGTGTGTTCTTTTTACTAACAAGAACCAAAGTCGTTGAAATGTGTGTTCTTTTCACATACCACACATGGATCCACCTGTGTCATTGCATGTTTGTTCTTTTTACTAATAACAACGAGTCATTGGATGTGTGTTCTTTTCACATACCACATATGGATCCACAAGTGTCATTGCATGTGTGTTCTTTTCACAATCCACCTATGGATCCACCAGTGTCATTGCATGTGTGTTCTTTTTACTAACAACAACCAGAGTCATTGCATGTGTGTTCTTAAGAGACAACACATGGATCCACCGGTGTCATTGCATGTGTGTTCTTTTTACTAACAACAACCAGAGTCATTTCATGTGTGTTCTTTTCACATACCACATATGGATCCACCAGTGTCATTGCATGTGTGTTCTCTTTCAGAGACCACACAAGGATCCTACAGTGTCATTGCATGTGTGCTCTTTTTACTAACAACAACCAGAGTTATTGCATGTGTGTTCTCTTCAGAGACCACACATGGATCCACCAGTGTCATTGCATGTGTGTTCTTTTTAATAAAAACAACCAGAGTCATTTCATGTGTGTTCTTTTCACATACCACATATGGATCCACCGGTGTCATTGAAATGTGTGTTCTCTTCAGAGACCATACATGGATCCTCTGATGTCATTGCATGTGTGTTCTTTTTACTAACAACAACTAGAGTCATTGAAATGGTGTTCTCTTCAGAGACCACACATGGATCCACCAGTGTCATTGCATGGGTGTTCTTTTTACTAACAACAACCAGAGTCATTGAAATGTGTGTTCTTTTCACATACCACACATGGATCCACCAGTGTCATTGCATGTGTGTTCTTTTTACTAACAACAACTAGAGTCATTGCATGTGTGTTCTTTTCACAATCCAACTATGGATCCACCAGTGTCATTGCATGTGTGCTCTTTTTACTAACAACAACCAGAGTCATTGCATGTGTGATCTTTGCAGAGACCGCACATGGATCCACCAGTATCATTGCATGTGTGTTCTTTTACTAACAACCAGAGTCATTGAAATGTGTGTTCTCTTTAGAGACCACATGGATCCACTAGTGTCATTGCATGTATGTTCTTTTACTAACAACAACTGAGTCATTGCATGTGTGTTCTTTTCACATACCACATATGGATCCACCAGTGTCATTGCATGTGTGCTCTTTTCACAATCCACCTATGGATCCACAAGTGTCATTGCATGTGTGTTCTTTTCACATACCACATATGGATCCACTAGTGTCATTGAAATGTCTGCTCTCTTCAGAGACCACACATGGATCCACCAATGTCATTGCATGTGTGTTCTTTTTACTAACAACAACTGGAGTCATTGCATGTGTGTTATTTTCACATACCACATATGGATCCACTAGTGTCATTGCATGTGTGTTCTTTCACAATCCACCTATGGATCCACCGTCATTGCATGTGTGTTCTTTTCACATACCACATATGGATCCACCAGTGTCATTCAAATGTGTGTTCTTTCAGACCACACATGGATCCACTAGTGTCATCGCATGTGTGTTATTTTACTAACAACAACTGGAGTCATT
Source organism: Avena insularis (assembly GCA_023614405.1). Lineage (NCBI taxonomy): Eukaryota > Viridiplantae > Streptophyta > Magnoliopsida > Poales > Poaceae > Avena > Avena insularis. Next base: position 168,034,886 of record CM042692.1, on the reverse strand, counting down.
GCATGTGCGTTCTTTTCACATACCACATATGGATCCACCAGTGTCATTGCATGTGTGCTCTTTTCACAATCCACCTATGGATCCACTAGTGTCATTGCATGTGTGTTCCTTTTACCAACAACAACCAGAGTCATTGCATGTGTGTTCTTTTCACATACCACATATGGATCCACCAGTGCCATTGCATGTGTGCTCTTTTCACAATCCACCTATGGATCCACCAGTGTCATTGCATGTGTGTTCTTTTTACTAACAACAACCAGAGTCATTGCATGTGTGTTCTTTTCACATACCACATATGGATCCAGTAGTGTCTTTGAAATGTGTGTTGTCTTTAGAGACCACACATGGATCCTGATGTCATTCCATGTGTGTTCTTTTTTACTAACAACAACCAGAGTCATTGAAATGTGTGTTCTCTTCAGAGACCACACATGGATCCACCAGTGTCATTGCATGTGTGTTCTTTTTACTAACAAGAACCAGAGTCATTGAAATATGTGTTCTTTTCACATACCACACATGGATCCACCAGTGTCATTGCATGTTTGTTCTTTTTACTAATAACAACCAGAGTCATTGCATGTGTGTTCTTTTCACATACCACATATGGATCCACAAGTGTCATTGCATGTGTGTTCTTTTCACAATCCACCTATGGATCCACCAGTGTCATTGCATGTGTGCTCTTTTTACTAACAACAACCAGAGTCATTGCATGTGTGTTCTCTTAAGAGACAACACATGGATCCACCAGTATCATTGCATGTGTGTTCTTTTTACTAACAACAACCAGAGTCATTGAAATGTGTGTTCTCTTCAGAGACCACACATGAATCCACCAGTGTCATTGTATGTGTGTTCTTTTCACAATCCACCTATGGATCCACTAGTGTCATTGCATGTGTTCTCTTTTTACTAACAACAACCAGAGTCATTGCATGTGTGTTCTCTTCAGAGACCACACATGGATCCACCGGTGTCATTGCATGTGTGTTCTTTTTACTAACAACAACCAGAGTCATTTCATGTGTGTTATTTTCACATACCACATATGGATCCACCAGTGTCATTGAAATGTGAGTTCTCTTGGATACCACACATGGATCCTACAATTTCATTGCATGTATGTTCTTTTACTAACAACAACCGAGTCATTGAAATGGTGTTCTCTTTAGAGACCACATGGATCCACCAGTGGCATTGCATGTGTGTTCTATTTACTAATAACAACCAGAGTTATTGAAACGTGTGTTCTTTTTGCATACCACACATGGATCCACCAATGTCATTGCATGTGTGTTCTTTTTACTAACAACAAGGAGAGTCATTACATCTGTGTTCTTTTCACATACCACATATGGATCCACCAGTGTCATTGCATGTGTGTTCTTTTCACAATCCACCTATGGATCCACCAGTGTCTCTGCATGTGTGCTCTTTTTACTAACAACAACCAGAATCATTGCATGTGTGATCTCTTCAGAGACCGCACATGGATCCACCAGTATGATTGCATGTGTGTTATTTTTACTAACAACCAGAGTCATTGAAATGTGTGTTCTCTTCAGAGACCACACATGGATCCACCAGTGTCATTGCATGTGTGTTCTTTTTACTAACAACAACTAGAGTCATTGCATGTGTGTTCTTTTCACATACCACATATGGATCCACAAGTGTCATTGCATGTGTGCTCTTTTCACAATCCACCTATGGATCCACCAGTGTCATTGCATGTGTGTTCTTTTCACACACCACATATGGATCCACCAGTGTCATTGAAATGTGTGTTCTCTTCAAAGACCACACATGGATCCACCAATGTCATTGCATGTGTGTTCTTTTTACTAACAACAACTGGAGTCATTGCATGTGTGTTTATTTCACATACCACATATGGATCCACCAGTGTCATTGCATGTGTTCTTTTCACAATCCACCTATGGATCCACCAGTCATTGCATGTGTGTTCTTTTCACATACCAGATATGGATCCACCATTGTCATTGAAATGTGTGTTCTCTTCAGAGAGAACACATGGATCCACTAGTGTCATTGCATGTGTGTTCTTTTTACTAACAACAACTGGAGTCATTGCATGTGTGTTCTTTTCATATACGACATATGGATCCACCAGTGTCATTGCATGTGTGCTCTTTTCACAATCCACCTATGGATCCACTAGTGTCATTGCTTGTGTGTTCTTTTTACCAACAACAACCAGAGTCATTTCATGTGTGTTCATTTCACATACCACATATGGATCCACCAATGTCATTGCATGTGTGCTCTTTTCACAATCCACCTATGGATCCACCACTGTCATTGCATGTGTGTTCTTTTCACATACCACATATGGATCTACCAGTGTCAATACATGTGTGTTCTTTTCACAATCCACCTATGGATCCACAAGTGTCATTGCATGTGTGCTCTTTTTACTAACAACAACTAGAGTCATTGAAATGTGTGTTCTCTTCAGAGACCACACATGCATCCACAGTGTCATTGCTTGTGTGTTCTTTTTACTAACAACAACCAGGGTCGTTTCATGTGTGTTCTTTTCACATACCATAGATGGATCCACCAGTGTCATTGAATGTGTGTTCTCTTCAGAGACCACACATGGATCCACCAGTGTCATTGCATGTGTGTTCTTCTTACTAACAACAACCAGAGTCATTGAAATGTGTGTTCTCTTTAGAGACCACACATGGATCAACCAGTGTCATTGCATGTGTGTTCTTTTTACTAACAACAACCAGAGTCATTGAAATGTGTTTTCTGTTCACATACCACATGGATCCACCAATGTCATTCCATGTGTGTTCTTTTTACTAATAACAACCAGAGTCATTGCATGTGTGTTCATTTCACATACCACATATGGATCCACCAATGTCATTGCATGTGTGTTCTTTTCACAATCCACCTATGGATCCACCAGTGTCATTGTATGTGTCCTCTTTACTAACACCAACCAAAGTCATTACATGTGTGTTCTCTTGAGACCACACATGGATCCTCCAGTATCATTGCATGTGTGTTCTTTTTACTAACAACAACCAGAGTCATTGAAATGTGTGGTCTCTTCATAGACCACACATGGATCCACCAGTGTCATTGCATGTGTGTTCTTTTTACTAACAAAAACTGGAGTCATTGCCTGTGTATTCTTTTCACATACCACATATAGATCCACCACTGTCATTGCATGTGTGCTCTTCTCACAATCCACCTATGGATCCACCAGTGTCATTGCATGTGTGTTATTTTCACATGCCACATATGGATCCACCAGTGTCATTGAAATGTGTGTTCTCTTCAGAGACCACACATGGATCCACCAGTGTCATTGCATGTGTGTTCTTTTTAGTAACAACAACTGGAGTCATTACATGTGTGTTCTTTTCACATACCACATATGGGTCCACCAGTGTCATTGCATGTGTGCTCTTTTCACAATCCACCTATGGATCCACCAGTGTAATTGCATGTGTTCTTTTTACTATCAACAACGTAGTCATTACATGTGTTCTTTTCACATACCACATATGGATCCACCGGTGTCATTGCATGTGTGCTCTTTTCACAATCCACCCGTGGATCCTCTAGAGTCATTGCATGTGTGTTCTTTTTACTAACAACAACCGGAGTCATTTCATTTGTGTTCATTTCACATACCACATATGGATCCACCAGTGTCATTATATGTGTGTTCTTTTTACAATCCACCTATGGATCCACCAGTGTCATTGCATGTGTGCTCTTTTACTAAAAACAACCAGAGTAATTGCATGTGTTTTCTCTTTAGATACCACACATGGATCCACCGGTGTCATTGCATGTGTGTTCTTTTTACTAACAACAACCAGAGTCATTTCATGTGTGTTCTTTTCACATACCACATATGGATCCACCAGTGTCATTGAAATGTGTGTTCTCTTGAGACCACACAAGGATCCCATGATGTCATTGCATGTGTGTTCTTTTTACTAACAACAACCAGAGTCATTGAAATGGTGTTCTCTTGAGACCACACATGGATCCACCAGTTGTCATTGCATGGGTGTTAATTTTACTAACAACAACCAGAGTCATTGAAATGTGTGTTCTTTCACATACCACACATGGATCCACCAGAGTCATTGCATGTGTGTTCTTTTTACTAACAACAACTAGAGTCATTGCATGTGTGTTCTTTTCACAATCCAACTATGGATCCACCAGTGTCATTGCATGTGTGCGCTTTTGACTAACAACAACCAGAGTCATTGCATGTGTGATCTTTTCAGAGACCGCACATGGATCCACCAGTATCATTGCATGTGTGTTCTTTTACTAACAACCAGAGTCATTGAAATGTGTGTTCTCTTCAGAGACCACACATGGATCCACCAGTGTCATTGCATGTATGTTCTTTTTACTAACAACAACTGGAGTCATTGCATGTGTGTTCTTTTCACATACCACATATGGATCCACCAGTGTCATTGCATGTGTGCTCTTTTCACAATCCACCTATGGATCCACAAGTGTCATTACATGTGTGTTCTTTTCACATACCACATATTGATCCACTAGTGTCATTGAAATGTCTGTTCTCTTCAGAGACCACACATAGATCCACCAATGTCATTGCATGTGTGTTCTTTTTACTAACAACAACCGGAGTCATTTCATTTGTGTTCTTTTCACATACCACATATGGATCCACCAGTGTCATTATATGTGTGTTCTTTTTACAATACACCTATGGATCCACCAGTGTCATTGCATGTGTGCTCTTTTTACTAACAACAACCAGAGTCATTGCATGTGTGTTCTCTTTAGAGACCACACATGGATCCACCGGTGTCATTGCATGTGTGTTCTTTTTACTAACAACAACCAGAGTCATTTCATGTGTGTTCTTTTCACATACCACATATGGATCCACTAGTGTCATTGAAATGTGTGTTCTCTTCAGAGACCACACAAGGATCCTACAGTGTCACTGCATGTGTGTTCTTTTTACTAACAACAACTAGAGTCATTGAAATGGTGTTCTCTTCAGAGACCACACATGGATCCACCAGTGTCATTGCATGGGTGTTCTTTTTACTAACAACAACCAGAGTCATTGAAATGTGTGTTCTTTCACATACCACACATGGATCCACCAGTGTCATTGCATGTGTGTTCTTTTTACTAACAACAACTAGAGTCATTGCATGTGTGTTCTTTTCACAATCCAACTATGGATCCACCAGTGTCATTGCATGTGTGCTCTTTTTACTAACAACAACCAGAGTCATTGCATGTGTGATCTTTGCAGAGACCGCACATGGATCCACCAGTATCATTGCATGTGTGTTCTTTTACTAACAACCAGTGTCATTGAAATGTGTGTTCTCTTTAGAGACCACACATGGATCCACCGGTGTCATTGCATGCGTGTTCTTTTTACTAACAACAACCAGAGTCATTGCATGTGTGTTCTTTTCACATACCACATATGGATCCACCAGTGTCATTGAAATGTGTGTTCTCTTCAGAGACCACACATGGATCCTCCAGTGTCATTGCATGTGTGTTCTTTTTACTAACAACAACCAGAGTCATTGAAATGTGTGTTCTCTTTAGAGACCACACATGGATCCACCAGTGTCATTGCATGTGTGTTCTTTTTACTAACAACAACCAGTGTCATTGAAATGTGTGTTCTCTTTAGAGACCACACATGGATCCACCAGTGTCATTGCATGTGTGTTCGTTTTACTAACAACAACCAGAGTCATTGAAATGTGTGTTCTTTTCACATACCACATATGGATCCAGTAGTGTCTTTGAAATGTGTGTTCTCTTCAGAGACCACACATGGATCCAGCAGTGTCATTCCATGTGTGTTCTTTTTTACTAACAACAACCAGAGTCATTGAAATGTGTGTTCTCTTCAGAGACCACACATGGATCCACCAGTGTCATTGCATGTGTGTTCTTTTTACTAACAAGAACCAAAGTCGTTGAAATGTGTGTTCTTTTCACATACCACACATGGATCCACCTGTGTCATTGCATGTTTGTTCTTTTTACTAATAACAACGAGAGTCATTGCATGTGTGTTCTTTTCACATACCACATATGGATCCACAAGTGTCATTGCATGTGTGTTCTTTTCACAATCCACCTATGGATCCACCAGTGTCATTGCATGTGTGTTCTTTTTACTAACAACAACCAGAGTCATTGCATGTGTGTTCTCTTAAGAGACAACACATGGATCCACCGGTGTCATTGCATGTGTGTTCTTTTTACTAACAACAACCAGAGTCATTTCATGTGTGTTCTTTTCACATACCACATATGGATCCACCAGTGTCATTGAAATGTGTGTTCTCTTCAGAGACCACACAAGGATCCTACAGTGTCATTGCATGTGTGGTCTTTTTACTAACAACAACTAGAGTCATTGAAATGGTGTTCTCTTCAGAGACCACACATGGATCCACCAGTGTCATTGCATGGGTGTTCTTTTTAATAACAACAACCAGAGTCATTTCATGTGTGTTCTTTTCACATACCACATATGGATCCACCAGTGTCATTGAAATGTGTGTTCTCTTCAGAGACCACACAAGGATCCTACAGTGTCATTGCATGTGTGTTCTTTTTACTAACAACAACTAGAGTCATTGAAATGGTGTTCTCTTCAGAGACCACACATGGATCCACCAGTGTCATTGCATGGGTGTTCTTTTTACTAACAACAACCAGAGTCATTGAAATGTGTGTTCTTTCACATACCACACATGGATCCACCAGTGTCATTGCATGTGTGTTCTTTTTACTAACAACAACTAGAGTCATTGCATGTGTGTTCTTTTCACAATCCAACTATGGATCCACCAGTGTCATTGCATGTGTGCTCTTTTTACTAACAACAACCAGAGTCATTGCATGTGTGATCTTTGCAGAGACCGCACATGGATCCACCAGTATCATTGCATGTGTGTTCTTTTACTAACAACCAGAGTCATTGAAATGTGTGTTCTCTTTAGAGACCACACATGGATCCACTAGTGTCATTGCATGTATGTTCTTTTTACTAACAACAACTGGAGTCATTGCATGTGTGTTCTTTTCACATACCACATATGGATCCACCAGTGTCATTGCATGTGTGCTCTTTTCACAATCCACCTATGGATCCACAAGTGTCATTGCATGTGTGTTCTTTTCACATACCACATATGGATCCACTAGTGTCATTGAAATGTCTGCTCTCTTCAGAGACCACACATGGATCCACCAATGTCATTGCATGTGTGTTCTTTTTACTAACAACAACTGGAGTCATTGCATGTGTGTTATTTTCACATACCACATATGGATCCACTAGTGTCATTGCATGTGTGTTCTTTTCACAATCCACCTATGGATCCACCAGCGTCATTGCATGTGTGTTCTTTTCACATACCACATATGGATCCACCAGTGTCATTCAAATGTGTGTTCTCTTCAGAGACCACACATGGATCCACTAGTGTCATCGCATGTGTGTTATTTTACTAACAACAACTGGAGTCATTGCATGTGCGTTCTTTTCACATACCACATATGGATCCACCAGTGTCATTGCATGTGTGCTCTTTTCACAATCCACCTATGGATCCACTAGTGTCATTGCATGTGTGTTCCTTTTACCAACAACAACCAGAGTCATTGCATGTGTGTTCTTTTCACATACCACATATGGATCCACCAGTGCCATTGCATGTGTGCTCTTTTCACAATCCACCTATGGATCCACCAGTGTCATTGCATGTGTGTTCTTTTTACTAACAACAACCAGAGTCATTGCATGTGTGTTCTTTTCACATACCACATATGGATCCAGTAGTGTCTTTGAAATGTGTGTTCTCTTTAGAGACCACACATGGATCCACCAGTGTCATTCCATGTGTGTTCTTTTTTACTAACAACAACCAGAGTCATTGAAATGTGTGTTCTCTTCAGAGACCACACATGGATCCACCAGTGTCATTGCATGTGTGTTCTTTTTACTAACAAGAACCAGAGTCATTGAAATATGTGTTCTTTTCACATACCACACATGGATCCACCAGTGTCATTGCATGTTTGTTCTTTTTACTAATAACAACCAGAGTCATTGCATGTGTGTTCTTTTCACATACCACATATGGATCCACAAGTGTCATTGCATGTGTGTTCTTTTCACAATCCACCTATGGATCCACCAGTGTCATTGCATGTGTGCTCTTTTTACTAACAACAACCAGAGTCATTGCATGTGTGTTCTCTTAAGAGACAACACATGGATCCACCAGTATCATTGCATGCGTGTTCTTTTTACTAACAACAACCAGAGTCATTGAAATGTGTGTTCTCTTCAGAGACCACACATGAATCCACCAGTGTCATTGTATGTGTGTTCTTTTCACAATCCACCTATGGATCCACTAGTGTCATTGCATGTGTTCTCTTTTTACTAACAACAACCAGAGTCATTGCATGTGTGTTCTCTTCAGAGACCACACATGGATCCACCAGTGTCATTGCATGTGTGTTCTTTTTACTAACAACAACCAGAGTCATTTCATGTGTGTTATTTTCACATACCACATATGGATCCACCAGTGTCATTGAAATGTGAGTTCTCTTCAGATACCACACATGGATCCTACAATTTCATTGCATGTATGTTCTTTTTACTAACAACAACCAGAGTCATTGAAATGGTGTTCTCTTTAGAGACCACACATGGATCCACCAGTGGCATTGCATGTGTGTTCTATTTACTAATAACAACCAGAGTTATTGAAACGTGTGTTCTTTTTGCATACCACACATGGATCCACCAATGTCATTGCATGTGTGTTCTTTTTACTAACAACAAGGAGAGTCATTACATCTGTGTTCTTTTCACATACCACATATGGATCCACCAGTGTCATTGCATGTGTGTTCTTTTCACAATCCACCTATGGATCCACCAGTGTCTCTGCATGTGTGCTCTTTTTACTAACAACAACCAGAATCATTGCATGTGTGATCTCTTCAGAGACCGCACATGGATCCACCAGTATGATTGCATGTGTGTTATTTTTACTAACAACCAGAGTCATTGAAATGTGTGTTCTCTTCAGAGACCACACATGGATCCACCAGTGTCATTGCATGTGTGTTCTTTTTTACTAACAACAACTAGAGTCATTGCATGTGTGTTCTTTTCACATACCACATATGGATCCACAAGTGTCATTGCATGTGTGCTCTTTTCACAATCCACCTATGGATCCACCAGTGTCATTGCATGTGTGTTCTTTTCACACACCACATATGGATCCACCAGTGTCATTGAAATGTGTGTTCTCTTCAAAGACCACACATGGATCCACCAATGTCATTGCATGTGTGTTCTTTTTACTAACAACAACTGGAGTCATTGCATGTGTGTTTATTTCACATACCACATATGGATCCACCAGTGTCATTGCATGTGTGTTCTTTTCACAATCCACCTATGGATCCACCAGCGTCATTGCATGTGTGTTCTTTTCACATACCAGATATGGATCCACCATTGTCATTGAAATGTGTGTTCTCTTCAGAGAGAACACATGGATCCACTAGTGTCATTGCATGTGTGTTCTTTTTACTAACAACAACTGAGTCATTGCATGTGTGTTCTTTTCATATCGACATATGGATCCACCAGGTGTCATTGCATGTGTGCTTTCACAATCCACCTATGGATCCACTAGTGTCATTGCTTGTGTGTTCTTTTTACCAACAACAACCAGAGTCATTTCATGTGTGTTCATTTCACATACCACATATGGATCCACCAATGTCATTGCATGTGTGCTCTTTTCACAATCCACCTATGGATCCACCACTGTCATTGCATGTGTGTTCTTTTCACATACCACATATGGATCTACCAGTGTCAATACATGTGTGTTCTTTTCACAATCCACCTATGGATCCACAAGTGTCATTGCATGTGTGCTCTTTTTACTAACAACAACTAGAGTCATTGAAATGTGTGTTCTCTTCAGAGACCACACATGCATCCACAGTGTCATTGCTTGTGTGTTCTTTTTACTAACAACAACCAGGGTCGTTTCATGTGTGTTCTTTTCACATACCATAGATGGATCCACCAGTGTCATTGAATGTGTGTTCTCTTCAGAGACCACACATGGATCCACCAGTGTCATTGCATGTGTGTTCTTCTTACTAACAACAACCAGAGTCATTGAAATGTGTGTTCTCTTTAGAGACCACACATGGATCAACCAGTGTCATTGCATGTGTGTTCTTTTTACTAACAACAACCAGAGTCATTGAAATGTGTTTTCTTTTCACATACCACACATGGATCCACCAATGTCATTCCATGTGTGTTCTTTTTACTAATAACAACCAGAGTCATTGCATGTGTGTTCATTTCACATACCACATATGGATCCACCAATGTCATTGCATGTGTGTTCTTTTCACAATCCACCTATGGATCCACCAGTGTCATTGTATGTGTCCTCTTTTTACTAACACCAACCAAAGTCATTACATGTGTGTTCTCTTCAGAGACCACACATGGATCCTCCAGTATCATTGCATGTGTGTTCTTTTTACTAACAACAACCAGAGTCATTGAAATGTGTGGTCTCTTCATAGACCACACATGGATCCACCAGTGTCATTGCATGTGTGTTCTTTTTACTAACAAAAACTGGAGTCATTGCCTGTGTATTCTTTTCACATACCACATATAGATCCACCACTGTCATTGCATGTGTGCTCTTCTCACAATCCACCTATGGATCCACCAGTGTCATTGCATGTGTGTTATTTTCACATGCCACATATGGATCCACCAGTGTCATTGAAATGTGTGTTCTCTTCAGAGACCACACATGGATCCACCAGTGTCATTGCATGTGTGTTCTTTTTAGTAACAACAACTGGAGTCATTACATGTGTGTTCTTTTCACATACCACATATGGGTCCACCAGTGTCATTGCATGTGTGCTCTTTTCACAATCCACCTATGGATCCACCAGTGTCATTGCATGTGTGTTCTTTTTACTATCAACAACCAGAGTCATTACATGTGCGTTCTTTTCACATACCACATATGGATCCACCGGTGTCATTGCATGTGTGCTCTTTTCACAATCCACCCGTGGATCCTCTAGAGTCATTGCATGTGTGTTCTTTTTACTAACAACAACTGGAGTCATTTCATTTGTGTTCATTTCACATACCACATATGGATCCACCAGTGTCATTATATGTGTGTTCTTTTTACAATCCACCTATGGATCCACCAGTGTCATTGCATGTGTGCTCTTTTTACTAACAACAACCAGAGTAATTGCATGTGTGTTCTCTTTAGAGACCACACATGGATCCACCGGTGTCATTGCATGTGTGTTCTTTTTACTAACAACAACCAGAGTCATTTCATGTGTGTTCTTTTCACATACCACATATGGATCCACCAGTGTCATTGAAATGTGTGTTCTCTTCAGAGACCACACAAGGATCCTACAGTGTCATTGCATGTGTGTTCTTTTTACTAACAACAACCAGAGTCATTGAAATGGTGTTCTCTTCAGAGACCACACATGGATCCACCAGTGTCATTGCATGGGTGTTCTTTTTACTAACAACAACCAGAGTCATTGAAATGTGTGTTCTTTCACATACCACACATGGATCCACCAGAGTCATTGCATGTGTGTTCTTTTTACTAACAACAACTAGAGTCATTGCATGTGTGTTCTTTTCACAATCCAACTATGGATCCACCAGTGTCATTGCATGTGTGCTCTTTTTACTAACAACAACCAGAGTCATTGCATGTGTGATCTTTTCAGAGACCGCACATGGATCCACCAGTATCATTGCATGTGTGTTCTTTTACTAACAACCAGAGTCATTGAAATGTGTGTTCTTCAGAGACCACACATGGATCCACCAGTGTCATTGCATGTATGTTCTTTTTACTAACAACAACTGGAGTCATTGCATGTGTGTTCTTTTCACATACCACATATGGATCCACCAGTGTCATTGCATGTGTGCTCTTTTCACAATCCACCTATGGATCCACAAGTGTCATTACATGTGTGTTCTTTTCACATACCACATATTGATCCACTAGTGTCATTGAAATGTCTGTTCTCTTCAGAGACCACACATAGATCCACCAATGTCATTGCATGTGTGTTCTTTTTACTAACAACAACCGGAGTCATTTCATTTGTGTTCTTTTCACATACCACATATGGATCCACCAGTGTCATTATATGTGTGTTCTTTTTACAATACACCTATGGATCCACCAGTGTCATTGCATGTGTGCTCTTTTTACTAACAACAACCAGAGTCATTGCATGTGTGTTCTCTTTAGAGACCACACATGGATCCACCGGTGTCATTGCATGTGTGTTCTTTTTACTAACAACAACCAGAGTCATTTCATGTGTGTTCTTTTCACATACCACATATGGATCCACTAGTGTCATTGAAATGTGTGTTCTCTTCAGAGACCACACAAGGATCCTACAGTGTCACTGCATGTGTGTTCTTTTTACTAACAACAACTAGAGTCATTGAAATGGTGTTCTCTTCAGAGACCACACATGGATCCACCAGTGTCATTGCATGGGTGTTCTTTTTACTAACAACAACCAGAGTCATTGAATGGGTTTTGTTTTTAGAGACCACACATGGATCCACCTGTGTCATTGCATGTGTGTTCTTTTTACTAACAACAACTAGAGTCATTGCATGTGTGTTCTTTTCACAATCCAACTATGGATCCACCAGTGTCATTGCATGTGTGCTCTTTTTACTAACAACAACCAGAGTCATTGCATGTGTGATCTTTGCAGAGACCGCACATGGATCCACCAGTATCATTGCATGTGTGTTCTTTTACTAACAACCAGAGTCATTGAAATGTGTGTTCTCTTTAGAGACCACACATGGATCCACCAGTGTCATTGCATGTATGTTCTTTTTACTAACAACAACTGGAGTCATTGCATGTGTGTTCTTTTCACATACCACATATGGATCTACCAGTGTCATTGCATGTGTGCTCTTTTCACAATCCACCTATGGATCCACAAGTGTCATTGCATGTGTGTTCTTTTCACATACCACATATGGATCCACTAGTGTCATTGAAATGTCTGCTCTCTTCAGAGACCACACATGGATCCACCAATGTCATTGCATGTGTGTTCTTTTTACTAACAACAACTGGAGTCATTGCATGTGTGTTATTTTCACATACCACATATGGATCCACTAGTGTCATTGCATGTGTGTTCTTTTCACAATCCACCTATGGATCCACCAGCGTCATTGCATGTGTGTTCTTTTCACATACCACATATGGATCCACCAGTGTCATTCAAATGTGTGTTCTCTTCAGAGACCACACATGGATCCACTAGTGTCATCGCATGTGTGTTATTTTTACTAACAACAACTGGAGTCATTGCATGTGCGTTCTTTTCACATACCACATATGGATCCACCAGTGTCATTGCATGTGTGCTCTTTTCACAATCCACCTATGGATCCACTAGTGTCATTGCATGTGTGTTCTTTTTACCAACAACAACCAGAGTTATTGCATGTGTGTTCTTTTCACATACCACATATGGATCCACCAGTGCCATTGCATGTGTGCTCTTTTCACAATCCACCTATGGATCCACCAGTGTCATTGCATGTGTGTTCTTTTTACTAACAACAACCAGAGTCATTGCATGTGTGTTCTTTTCACATACCACATATGGATCCAGTAGTGTCTTTGAAATGTGTGTTCTCTTCAGAGACCACACATGGATCCACCAGTGTCATTCCATGTGTGTTCTTTTTTACTAACAACAACCAGAGTCATTGAAATGTATGTTCTCTTCAGAGACCACACATGGATCCACCAGTGTCATTGCATGTGTGTTCTTTTTACTAACAAGAACCAGAGTCATTGAAATGTGTGTTCTTTTCACATACCACACATGGATCCACCAGTGTCATTGCATGTTTGTTCTTTTTACTAATAACAACCAGAGTCATTGCATGTGTGTTCTTTTCACATACCACATATGGATCCACAAGTGTCATTGCATGTGTGTTCTTTTCACAATCCACCTATGGATCCACCAGTGTCATTGCATGTGTGCTCTTTTTACTAACAACAACCAGAGTCATTGCATGTGTGTTCTCTTAAGAGACAACACATGGATCCACCAGTATCATTGCATGCGTGTTCTTTTTACTAACAACAAACAGAGTCATTGAAATGTGTGTTCTCTTCAGAGACCACACATGAATCCACCAGTGTCATTGTATGTGTGTTCTTTTCACAATCCACCTATGGATCCACTAGTGTCATTGCATGTGTGCTCTTTTTACTAACAACAACCAGAGTCATTGCATGTGTGTTCTCTTCAGAGACCACACATGGATCCACCGGTGTCATTGCATGTGTGTTCTTTTTACTAACAACAACCAGAGTCATTTCATGTGTGTTATTTTCACATACCACATATGGATCCACCAGTGTCATTGAAATATGAGTTCTCTTCAGATACCACACATGGATCCTACAATTTCATTGCATGTATGTTCTTTTTACTAACAACAACCAGAGTCATTAAAATGGTGTTCTCTTTAGAGACCACACATGGATCCACCAGTGGCATTGCATGTGTGTTCTATTTACTAATAACAACCAGAGTTATTGAAACGTGTGTTCTTTTTGCATACCACACATGGATCCACCAATGTCATTGCATGTGTGTTCTTTTTACTAACAACAAGGAGAGTCATTACATCTGTGTTCTTTTCACATACCACATATGGATCCACCAGTGTCATTGCATGTGTGTTCTTTTCACAATCCACCTATGGATCCACCAGTGTCTCTGCATGTGTGCTCTTTTTACTAACAACAACTAATCATTGCATGTGATCTCTTCAGAGACCGCATGGATCCACCATATGAGTGCATGTGTGTTCTTTTTACTAACAACCAGAGTCATTGAAATGTGTGTTCTCTTCAGAGAGCACACATGGATCCACCAGTGTCATTGCATGTGTGTTCTTTTTACTAACAACAACTAGAGTCATTGCATGTGTGTTCTTTTCACATACCACATATGGATCCACAAGTGTCATTGCATGTGCGCTCTTTTCACAATCCACCTATGGATCCACCAGTGTCATTGCATGTGTGTTCTTTTCACACACCACATATGGATCCACCAGTGTCATTGAAATGTGTGTTCTCTTCAAAGACCACACATGGATCCACCAATGTCATTGCATGTGTGTTCTTTTTACTAACAACAACTGGAGTCATTGCATGTGTGTTTATTTCACATACCACATATGGATCCACCAGTGTCATTGCATGTGTGTTCTTTTCACAATCCACCTATGGATCCACCAGCGTCATTGCATGTGTGTTCTTTTCACATACCAGATATGGATCCACCATTGTCATTGAAATGTGTGTTCTCTTCAGAGAGAACACATGGATCCACTAGTGTCATTGCATGTGTGTTCTTTTTACTAACAACAACTGGAGTCATTGCATGTGTGTTCTTTTCATATACGACATATGGATCCACCAGTGTCATTGCATGTGTGCTCTTTTCACAATCCACCTATGGATCCACTAGTGTCATTGCTTGTGTGTTCTTTTTACCAACAACAACCAGAGTCATTGCATGTGTGTTCATTTCACATACCACATATGGATCCACCAATGTCATTGCATGTGTGCTCTTTTCACAATCCACCTATGGATCCACCACTGTCATTGCATGTGTGTTCTTTTCACATACCACATATGGATCTACCAGTGTCAATACATGTGTGTTCTTTTCACAATCCACCTATGGATCCACAAGTGTCATTGCATGTGTGCTCTTTTTACTAACAACAACTAGAGTCATTGAAATGTGTGTTCTCTTCAGAGACCACACATGCATCCACAGTGTCATTGCTTGTGTGTTCTTTTTACTAACAACAACCAGGGTCGTTTCATGTGTGTTCTTTTCACATACCATAGATGGATCCACCAGTGTCATTGAATGTGTGTTCTCTTCAGAGACCACACATGGATCCACCAGTGTCATTGCATGTGTGTTCTTCTTACTAACAACAACCAGAGTCATTGAAATGTGTGTTCTCTTTAGAGACCACACATGGATCCACCAGTGTCATTGCATGTGTGTTCTTTTTACTAACAACAACCAGAGTCATTGAAATGTGTTTTCTTTTCACATACCACACATGGATCCACCAATGTCATTCCATGTGTGTTCTTTTTACTAATAACAACCAGAGTCATTGCATGTGTGTTCATTTCACATACCACATATGGATCCACCAATGTCATTGCATGTGTGTTCTTTTCACAATCCACCTATGGATCCACCAGTGTCATTGTATGTGTCCTCTTTTTACTAACACCAACCAAAGTCATTACATGTGTGTTCTCTTCAGAGACCACACATGGATCCTCCAGTATCATTGCATGTGTGTTCTTTTTACTAACAACAACCAGAGTCATTGAAATGTGTGGTCTCTTCATAGACCACACATGGATCCACCAGTGTCATTGCATGTGTGTTCTTTTTACTAACAACAACTGGAGTCATTGCCTGTGTATTCTTTTCACATACCACATATAGATCCACCACTGTCATTGCATGTGTGCTCTTCTCACAATCCACCTATGGATCCACCAGTGTCATTGAAATGTGTGTTCTCTTTAGAGACCACACATGGATCCACCAGTTTCATTGCATGTGTGTTCTTTTTAGTAACAACAACTGGAGTCATTACATGTGTGTTGTTTTCACATACCACATATGGGTCCACCAGTGTCATTGCATGTGTGCTCTTTTCACAATCCACCTATGGATCCACCAGTGTCATTGTATGTGTGTTCTTTTTACTATCAACAACCAGAGTCATTACATGTGCGTTCTTTTCACATACCACATATGGATCCACCGGTGTCATTGCATGTGTGCTCTTTTCACAATCCACCCGTGGATCCTCTAGAGTCATTGCATGTGTGTTCTTTTTACTAACAACAACCGGAGTCATTTCATTTGTGTTCATTTCACATACCACATATGGATCCACCAGTGTCATTATATGTGTGTTCTTTTTACAATCCACCTATGGATCCACCAGTGTCATTGCATGTGTGCTCTTTTTACTAACAACAACCAGAGTCATTGCATGTGTGTTCTCTTTAGAGACCACACATGGATCCACCGGTGTCATTGCATGTGTGTTCTTTTTACTAACAACAACCAGAGTCATTTCATGTGTGTTCTTTTCACATACCACATATGGATCCACCAGTGTCATTGAAATGTGTGTTCTCTTCAGAGACCACACAAGGATCCTACAGTGTCATTGCATGTGTGTTCTTTTTACTAACAACAACCAGAGTCATTGAAATGGTGTTCTCTTCAGAGACCACACATGGATCCACCAGTGTCATTGCATGGGTGTTCTTTTTACTAACAACAACCAGAGTCATTGAAATGTGTGTTCTTTCACATACCACACATGGATCCACCAGTGTCATTGCATGTGTGTTCTTTTTACTAACAACAACTAGAGTCATTGCATGTGTGTTCTTTTCACAATCCAACTATGGATCCACCAGTGTCATTGCATGTGTGCTCTTTTTACTAACAACAACCAGAGTCATTGCATGTGTGATCTTTTCAGAGACCGCACATGGATCCACCAGTATCATTGCATGTGTGTTCTTTTACTAACAACCAGAGTCATTGAAATGTGTGTCCTCTTCAGAGACCACACATGGATCCACCAGTGTCATTGCATGTATGTTCTTTTTACTAACAACAACTGGAGTCATTGCATGTGTGTTCTTTTCACATACCACATATGGATCCACCAGTGTCATTGCATGTGTGCTCTTTTCACAATCCACCTATGGATCCACAAGTGTCATTGCATGTGTGTTCTTTTCACATACCACATATTGATCCACTAGTGTCATTGAAATGTCTGTTCTCTTCAGAGACCACACATGGATCCACCAATGTCATTGCATGTGTGTTCTTTTTACTAACAACAACTGGAGTCATTGCATGTGTGTTATTTTCACATACCACATATGGATCCACTAGTGTCATTGCATGTGTGTTCTTTTCACAATCCACCTATGGATCCACCAGCGTCATTGCATGTGTGTTCTTTTGACATACCACATATGGATGCACCAGTGTCATTCAAATGTGTGTTCTCTTCAGAGACCACACATGGATCCACTAGTGTCATCGCATGTGTGTTATTTTTACTAACAACAACTGGAGTCATTGCATGTGCATTCTTTTCACATACCACATATGGATCCACCAGTGTCATTGCATGTGTGCTCTTTTCACAATCCACCTATGGATCCACTAGTGTCATTGCATGTGTGTTCTTTTTACCAACAACAACCAGAGTCATTGCATGTGTGTTCTTTTCACATACCACATATGGATCCACCAGTGCCATTGCATGTGTGCTCTTTTCACAATCCACCTATGGATCCACCAGTGTCATTGCATGTGTTTTCTTTTTACTAACAACAACCAGAGTCATTGCATGTGTGTTCTTTTCACATACCACATATGGATCCACCAGTGTCAATACATGTGTGTTCTTTTAACAATCCACCTATGGATCCACCAGTGTCATTGCATGTGTGCCCTTTTTACTAACAACCAGAGTCATTGAAATGTGTGTTCTCTTGAGAGACCACACATGCATCCACAATGTCATTGCTTGTGTGTTCTTTTCACAATCCACCTATGGATCGACCAGTGTCATTGCATGTGTGCTCTTTTACTAACAACAACCAGAGTCATTGCATGTGTGTTCTCTTCAGAGACCACACATGGATCCACCAGTGTCATTGCATGTGTGTTCTTTTCACAATCTACCTATGTATCCACGAGTGTCATTGCATGTGTGCTCTTTTTACTAACAACAACCAGAGTCATTGCATGTGTGTTCTGTTCAGACACCACACATGGATCCACCAGTATCATTGCATGTGTGTTCTTTTTAGTAACAACAACAAGAGTCATTGAAATGTGTGTTCTCTTCCGAGACCACACATGGATCCACCAGTGTCATTGCATGTGTGTTCTTTTTACTAACAACAACTAGAGTCATTGCATGTGTGTTCTTTTCACATACCACATATGGATCCACCAGTGTCATTGCATGTGTGCTCTTTTCACAATCCACCTATGGATCCACAAGTGTCATTGCATGTGTGTTCTTTTCACATACCACATATGGATCCACTAGTGTCATTGAAATGTCTGTTCTCTTCAGAGACCACACATGGATCCACCAATGTCATTGCATGTGTGTTCTTTTTACTAACAACAACTGGAGTCATTGCATGTGTGTTATTTTCACATACCACATATGGATCCACCAGTGTCATTGCATGTGTGCTCTTTTCACAATCCACCTATGGATCCACTAGTGTCATTGCATGTGTGTTCTTTTTACCAACAACAACTAGAGTCATTGCATGTGTGTTCTTTTCACATACCACATATGGATCCACCAGTGCCATTGCATGTGTGCTCTTTTCACAATCCACCTATGGATCCACCAGTGTCATTGCATGTGTGTTCTTTTTACTAACAACAACAAGAGTCATTGCATGTGTGTTCTTTTCACATACCACATATGGATCCACCAGTGTCATTGTATGTGTGTTCTTTTCACAATCCACCTATGGATCCACCAGTGTCATTGCATGTGTGCTCTTTTTACTAACAACAACCAGAGTCATTGCATGTGTGTTCTCTTCAGAGACCACACATGGATCCACCGGTGTCATTGCATGTGTGTTCTTTTCACAATCCACCTATGTATCCACTAGTGTCATTGCATGTGTGCTCTTTTTACTAACAACAACCAGAGTCATTGCATGTGTGTTCTCTTCAGACACCACACATGGATCCACCAGTATCATTGCATGTGTGTTCTTTTTACTAACAACAACAAGAGTCATTGAAATGTGTGTTCTCTTCAGAGACCACTCATGGATCCACCAGTGTCATTGCATGTGTGTTCTTTTTACAAACAACAACTAGAGTCATTGCATGTGTGTTCTTTTGACATACCACATATGGATCCACCAGTGTCATTTCTTGTGTGCTCTTTTCACAATCCACCTATGGATCCACAAGTGTCATTGCATGTGTGTTCTTTTCACATACCACATATGGATCCACTAGTGTCATTGAAATGTATGTTCTCTTCAGAGACCACACATGGATCCACCAATGTCATTGCATGTGTGTTCTTTTTACTAACAACAACTGGAGTCATTGCATGTGTGTTATTTTCACATACCACATATGGATCCACCAGTGTCATTGCATGTGTGCTCTTTTCACAATCCACCTATGGATCCACCAGGGTCATTGCATGTGTGTTCTTTTCACATACCACATATGGATCCACCAGTGTCATTCAAATGTTTCTTCTCTTCAGAGACCACACATGGATCCACTAGTGACATTGCATGTGTGTTCTTTTTACTAACAACAACTGGAGTCATTGCATGTGTGTTCTTTTCACATACCACATATGGATCCACCAGTGTCATTGCATGTGTGCTCTTTTCACAATCCACCTATGGATCCACTAGTGTCATTGCATGTGTGTTCTTTTTACCAACAAGAACCAGAGTCATTGCATGTGTGTTATTTTCACATACCACATATGGATCCACCAGTGCCATTGCATGTGTGCTCTTTTCACAATCCACCTATGGATCCACCAGTGTCATTGCATGTGTGTTCTTTTTACTAACAACAACAAGAGTCATTGCATGTGTGTTCTTTTCACATACCACATATGGATCCACCAGTGTCATTGCATGTGTGCTCTTTTCACAATCCACTCGTGGATCCACTGGAGTCATTGCATGTGTGTTCTTTTTACTAACAAAAACCAGAGTCATTTCATGTGTGTTCTTTTCACATACCACATATGGATCCACCAGTGTCATTGTATGTGTGTTCTTTTCACAATCCACCTATGGATCCACCAGTGTCATTGCATGTGTGCTCTTTTTACTAACAACAACCAGAGTCATTGCATGTGTGTTCTCTTTAGAGACCACACATGGATCCACCGGTGTCATTGCATGTGTGTTCTTTTTACTAACAACAACCAGACTCATTTCATGTGTGTTCTTTTCACATACCACATATGGATCCACCGGTGTCATTGAAATGTGTGTTCTCGTTAGTGACCACACATGGAGCCTACAGTGTCATTGCATGTGTGTTCTTTTTACTAACAACAACCAGAGTCATTGAAATGTGTGTTCTCTTCAGAGACGACACATGGATCCACCAGTGTAATTGCATGTGTGTTATTTTTACTAACAACAACCAGAGTCATTGAAATGTGTGTTCTTTTCACATACCACATATGGATCCACTAGTGTCATTGAAATGTGTGTTCTCTTTAGAGACCACACATGGATCCACCAGTGTCATTCCATGTGTGTTCTTTTTACTAACAACAACCAGAGTCATTGAAATGTGTGTTCTCTTCAGAGACCACTCATGGATCCACCAGTGTCATTGCATGTGTGTTCTTTTTACTAACAAGAACCAGAGTCATTGAAATGTGTGTTCATTTCAGATACCACAAATGGATCCACCAGTGTCATTGCATGTGTGTTCTTTTTACTAATAACAACCAGAGTCATTGCATGTGTGTTCTTTTCACATACCACATATGGATCCACCAGTGTCATTGCATGTGTGTTCTTTTCACAATACACCTATGGATCCACCAGTGTCATTGCATGTGTGCTCTGTTTACTAACAACAACCAGAGTCATTGCATGTGTGTTCTCTTCAGAGACCACACATGGATCCACCAGTGTCATTGCATGTGTGCTATTTTCACAATCCACCTATGGATCCACCAGTATCATTGCATGTGTGTTCTTTTCACATACCACATATGGATCCACCAGTGTCATTGAAATGTGTGTTCTCTTCACAGACCACACATGGATCCACCAGTTTCATTCCATGTGTGTTCTTTTTACTAACAACAACCAGAGTCATTGAAATACGTGTTCTCTTCAGAGACCACACATGGATCCACCAGTGTCATTGCATGTGTGTTCTTTTTACTAACAACAACCAGAGTCATTGAAATGTGTGTTCTTTTCACATACCACACATGGATCCACCAGTGTCGTTTCATGTGTGTTCTTTTTACTAATAACAACCAGAGTCATTGCATGTGTGTTCTTTTCACATACCACATATGGATCCACCAGTGTCATTGCATGCGTGTTCTTTTCACAATCCACCTATGGATCCACCAGTGTCATTGCATGTGTGCTCTTTTTACTAACGACAACTAGAGTCATTGCATGTGTGTTCTCTTCAGAGACCACACATGGATCCACCAGTATCATTGCATGCGTGTTCTTTTTACTAACAACAACCAGAGTCATTGAAATGTGTGTTCTCTTCAGAGACCACACATGGATCCACCAGAGTCATTGCATGTGTGTTCTTTTTACTAACAACAACTGGAGTCATTGCATATTTGTTCCTTTCACATACCACATATGGATCCACCAGTGTAATTGCATGTGTGCTATTTTCACAATCCACCTATGGATCTACCAGTATCATTGCATGTGTGTTCTTTTCACATACCACATATGGATCCAACAATGTCATTGAAATGTGTGTTCTCTTCAGAGACCACACATGGATCCACCAGTGTCATTGCCCGTGTGTTCTTTTTACTAACAACAACTAGAGTCATTGCATGTGTGTTCTTTTCACATACCACATATGGATCCACCAGTGTCATTGCATGTGTGTTCTTTTCACAATCCACCTATGGATTCACCAGCGTCCTTGCATGTTGTGTTCTTTTCACATACCACATATGGATCCACCAGTGTCATTGAAATGTGTGATCTCTTCAGAGACCACACATGGATCCACCAGTGTCATTGCATGTGTGTTCTTTTTACTAACAACAACTAGAGTCATTGCATGTGTGCTCTTTTTACTAACAACAACCAGAGTCATTGAAATGTGTGTTCTCTTCATAGACCACACATGGATCCTATAGTGTCATTGCATGTGTGTTCTTTTTACTAACAATAACTGGAGTCATTTCACGTGTGTTCTTTTCACATACCACATATGGATCCACCAGTGTCATTGCATGTGTGCTCTTTTTACTAACAACAACCAGAGTCATTGCATGTGTGTTCTCTTCAGAGACCACACATGGATCCACCGATACCATTGCATGTGTGTTCTATTTACTAACAACAACCAGAGTCATTGCATGTGTGTTCTTTTCACATACCACATATGGATCCACCAGTGTCATTGCATGTGTGCTCTTTTCACAATCCACCTATCGATCCACCATTGTCATTGCATGTGTGTTCTTTTCACATACCACATATGGATCCACTAGTGTCATTGAAATGTGTGTTCTCTTCAGAGACCACACATGGATCCTACAGTGTCATTGCATCTGTGTTATTTTTACTAACAACAACCAGATTCATTGAAATGTGTGTTCTCTTCAGAGACCACACATGGATCCACCAGTGTCATTGCATCTGTGTTCTTTTTACTAACAACAACCAGAGTCATTGAAATGTGTGTTCTTTTCACATACCACATATGGATCCACCAGTGTCATTGAAATGTGTGTTCTCTTCATAGACCACGCATGGATCTACCAGTGTCATTCCATGTGTGTTCTTTTTACTAACAACAACCAGAGTCATTGAAATGTGTGTTCTCTTCAAAGACCACACATGGACCCACCAGTATCATTGCATGTGTGTTCTTTTTACTAACAACAACTGGAGTCATTTCATGTGTTCTTTTCACATACCACATATGGATCCACCAGTGTCATTGCATGTGTGTTCTTTTTACTAACAACAACTGGAGTCATTTCATGTGTGTTCTTTTCACATACCACACATGGATCCACCAGTGTCGTTGCATGTGTGTTCTTTTTACTAATAACAACCAGAGTCATTGCATGTGTGTTCTTTTCACATACCACATATGGATCCACCAGTGTCATTGCATGTGTGTTCTTTTCTCAATCCACCTATGGATCCACTAGTGTCATTGCATGTGTGCTCTTTTTACTAACAACAACCAGAGTCATTGCATGTGTGTTCTCTTCAGAGACCACACATGGATCCACCAGTATCATTGCATGCGTGTTCTTTTTACTAACAACAACTAGAGTCATTGAAATGTGTGTTCTCTTCAGAGACCACACATGGATCCACCAGTGTCATTGCATGTGTGTTCTTTTTACTAACAACAACTGGAGTCATTGCATGTTTGTTCCTTTCACATACCACATATGGATCCACCAGAGTCATTGTATGTGTGCTCTTTTCACAATCCACCTATGGATCCACCAGTGTCATTGCATTCACATACCACATATGGATCCAGCAGTGTCATTGAAATGTGTGTTCTCTTTATAGACCACACATGGATCCACCAGTTTCATTGCATGTGTGCTCTTTTCACAATTCACGCGTGGATCCACTGGAGTCATTGCATGTGTGTTCTTTTTACTAACAACAACCGGAGTCATTTCATGTGTGTTCTTTTCACATACCACATATGGATCCACCAGTGTCATTGTATGTGTGTTCTTTTCACAATCCACCTATGGATCCACCAGTGTCATTGCATGTGTGCTCTTTTTACTAACAACAACCAGAGTCATTGCATGTGTATTCTCTTCAGAGACCACACATGGATCCACCGGTACCATTGCATGTGTGTTCTATTTACGCACAACAACCAGAGTCATTGCATGTGTGTTCTTTTCACATACCACATATGGATCCACCAGTGTGATTGCATGTGTGTTCTTTTCACATTCCACCTATGGATTCACCAGCGTCCTTGCATGTGTGTTCTTTTCACATACCACATATCGATCCACCAGTGTCATTGAAATATGTGTTCTCTTCAGAGACCACACATGGATCCTACAGTGTCATTGCATCTGTGTTATTTTTACTAACAACAATTGGAGTCATTGCATGTGTGTTCTTTTCACCTACCACATATGGATCCACCAGTGTCATTGCATTTGTGCTCTTTTCACAATCCACCTTTGGATCCACTAGTGTCATTGCATGTGTGTTCTTTTTACTAACAACAACCAGAGTCATTGCATGTGTGTTCTTTTCACATACCATATATGGATCCACCAGTGTCATTGCATGTGTGCTCTTTTCACAATCCACCTATGGATCCACCAGTGTCATTGTATGTGTGTTCTTTTTTACTAACAACAACCAGAGTTATTGCATGTGTGTTCTTTTCACATACCACATATGGATCCACCAGTGTCATTGCATGTGTGTTCGTTTCACAATCCACCTATGGATCCACCAGTGTCATTGCATGTGTGCTCTTTTTACTAACAATAACCAAAGTCATTGAAATGTGTGTTCTCTTCAGAGACGACACATGGATCCACAGTATCATTGCATGTGTGTTCTTTTTACTAATAATAACTAGAGTCATTTCATGTGGTATCTTTTCACATACCACATATGGATCCACCAGTGTCATTGCATGTGTGTTCTTTTTACTAACAACAACTGGAGTCATTTCATGTGTGTTCTTTTCACATACCACATATGGATCGACCAGTGTCATTGAAATGTGTGTTCTCTTCAGAGACCACACATGGCTCCACCAGTGTCATTGCATGTGTGTTCTTTTCACAATCCACCTATGGATCCACAAGTGTCATTGCATGTGTGCTCTTTTTACTAACAACAACCAGAGTCATTGAAATGTGTGTTCTCTTCAGAGACCACACATGGATCCACAGTGTCATGGCATGTGTATTCTTTTTACTAACAACAACTGGAGTCATTTCATGTTTGTTCTTTTCACATACCACATATGGATCCACCAGTGTCATTGAAATATGTGTTCTCTTCAGAGACCACACATGGATCCACCAGTGTCATTGCATGTGTGTTCTTTTTACTAACAACAATTGGAGTCATTGCATGTGTGTTCTTTTCACCTACCACATATGGATCCACCAGTGTCATTGCATTTGTGCTCTTTTCACAATCCACCTTTGGATCCACTAGTGTCATTGCATGTGTGTTCTTTTTACTAACAACAACCACAATCATTGCATGTGTGTTCTTTTCACATACCATATATGGATCGACCAGTGTCATTGCATGTGTGCTCTTTTCACAATCCACCTACGGATCCACCAGTGTCATTGCATGTGTGTTCTTTTTACTAACAACAACTAGAGTCATTGCATGTGTGTTCTTTTCACATACCACATATGGATCCACCAGTGCCATTGCATGTGTGCTCTTTTCACAATCCACCTATGGATCCACCAGTGTCATTGCATGTGTGTTCTTTTTACTAACAACAACAAGAGTCATTGCATGTGTGTTCTTTTCACATACCACATATGGATCCACCAGTGTCATTGCATGTGTGCTCTTTTCACAATCCACGCGTGGATCCACTGGAGTCATTGCATGTGTGTTCTTTTTACTAACAAAAACCGGAGTCATTGCATGTGTGTTTTTTCACACACCACATATGGATCGACCAGTGTCATTGCATGTGTGTTCTCTTTGCAATCCACCTATGGATCCACCAGTGTCATTGCATGTGTGCTCTTTGTACTAACAACAACCAGAATCATTGCATGTGTATTCTCTTCAGAGACCACACATGGATCCACCGGTGTCATTGCATGTGTGTTCTTTTTACTAACAACAACCAGACTCATTTCATGTGTGTTCTTTTCACATACCACATATGGATCCACCAGTGTCATTGAAATGTGTGTTCTCGTTAGTGACCACACATGGAGCCTACAGTGTCATTACATTTGTGTTCTTTTTACTAACAACAACCAGAGTCATTGAAATGTGTGTTCTCTTCAGAGACGACACATGGATCCACCAGTGTAATTGCATGTGTGTTCTTTTTACTAACAACAACCAGAGTCATTGAAATGTGTGTTCTTTTCACATACCACATATGGATCCACTAGTGTCATTGAAATGTGTGTTCTCTTTAGAGACCACACATGGATCCACCAGTGTCATTCCATGTGTGTTCTTTTTACTAACAACAACCAGAGTCATTGAAATGTGTGTTCTCTTCAGAGACCACACATGGATCCACCAGTGTCATTGCATGTGTGTTCTTTTTACTAACAAGAACCAGAGTCATTGAAATGTGTGTTCTTTTCAGATACCACAAATGGATCCACCAGTGTCATTGCATGTGTGTTCTTTTTACTAATAACAACCAGAGTCATTGCATGTGTGTTCTTTTCACATACCACATATGGATCCACCAGTGTCATTGCATGTGTGTTCTTTTCACAATCCACCTATGGATCCACCAGTGTCATTGCATGTGTGCTCTGTTTACTAACAACAACCAGAGTCATTGCATGTGTGTTCTCTTCAGAGACCACACATGGATCCACCAGTATCATTGCATGCGTGTTCTTTTTACTAAAAACAACCAGAGTCATTGAAATGTGTGTTCTCTTCAGAGACAACACATGGATCCACCAGTGTCATTGCATGTGTGTTCTTTTTACTAACAACAACTGGAGTCATTGCATATTTGTTCCTTTCACATACCACATATGGATCCACCAGTGTCATTGCATGTGTGCTATTTTCACAATCCACCTATGGATCCACCAGTATCATTGCATGTGTGTTCTTTTCACATACCACATATGGATCCAACAATGTCATTGAAATGTGTGTGCTCTTCAGAGACCACACATGGATCCCTCAGTGTCATTGCATGTGTGTTCTTTTTACTAACAACAACCAAAGTCATTGAAATGTGTGTTCTTTTCACATACCACATATGGATCCACCAGTGTCATTAAAATGTGTGTTCTCTTCACAGACCACACATGGATCCACCAGTTTCATTCCATGTGTGTTCTTTTTACTAACAACAACCAGAGTCATTGAAATATGTGTTCTCTTCAGAGACCACACATGGATCCACCAGTGTCATTGCATGTGTGTTCTTTTTACTAACAACAACCAGAGTCATTGAAATGTGTGTTCTTTTCACATACCACACATGGATCCACCAGTGTCGTTTCATGTGTGTTCTTTTTACTAATAACAACCAGAGTCATTGCATGTGTGTTCTTTTCACATACCACATATGGATCCACCAGTGTCATTGCATGCGTGTTCTTTTCACAATCCACCTATGGATCCACCAGTGTCATTGCATGTGTGCTCTTTTTACTAACAACAACTAGAGTCATTGCATGTGTGTTCTCTTCAGAGACCACACATGGATCCACCAGTATCATTGCATGCGTGTTCTTTTTACTAACAGCAACCAGAGTCATTGAAATGTGTGTTCTCTTCAGAGACCACACATGGATCCACCAGTGTCATTGCATGTGTGTTCTTTTTACTAACAACAACTGGAGTCATTGCATATTTGTTCCTTTCACATACCACATAAGGATCCACCAGTTTCATTGCATGTGTGCTATTTTCACAATCCACCTATGGATCTACCAGTATCATTGCATGTGTGTTCTTTTCACATACCACATATGGATCCCACAATGTCATTGAAATGTGTGTTCTCTTCAGAGACCACACATGGATCCACCAGTGTCATTGCCCGTGTGTTCTTTTTACTAACAACAACTAGAGTCATTGCATGTGTGTTCTTTTCACATACCACATATGGATCCACCAGTGTCATTGCATGTGTGTTCTTTTCACAATCCACCTATGGATTCACCAGCGTCCTTGCATGTTGTGTTCTTTTCACATACCACATATGGATCCACCAGTGTCATTTAAATGTGTGATCTCTTCAGAGACCACACATGGATCCACCAGTGTCATTGCATGTGTGTTCTTTTTACTAACAACAATTAGAGTCATTGCATGTGTGCTCTTTTTACTAACAACAACCAAAGTCATTGAAATGTGTGTTCTCTTCAGAGACCACACATGGATCCTACAGTGTCATTGCATGTGTGTTCTTTTTACTAACAATAACTGGAGTCATTTCACGTGTGTTCTTTTCACATACCACATATGGATCCACCAGTGTCATTGCATGTGTGCTCTTTTTACTAACAACAACCAGAGTCATTGCATGTGTGTTCTCTTCAGAGACCACACATGGATCCACCGGTACCATTGCATGTGTGTTCTATTTACTAACAACAACCAGAGTCATTGCATGTGTGTTCTTTTCACATACCACATATGGATCCACCAGTGTCATTGCATGTGTGCTCTTTTCACAATCCACCTATCGATCCACCACTGTCATTGCATGTGTGTTATTTTCACATACCACATATGGATCCACTAGTGTCATTGAAATGTGTGTTCTCTTCAGAGACCACACATGGATCCTACAGTGTCATTGCATCTGTGTTATTTTTACTAACAACAACCAGATTCATTGAAATGTGTGTTCTCTTCAGAGACCACACATGGATCCACCAGTGTCATTGCATCTGTGTTCTTTTTACTAACAACAACCAGAGTCATTGAAATGTGTGTTCTTTTCACATACCACATATGGATTCACCAGTGTCATTGAAATGTGTGTTCTCTTCATAGACCACGCATGGATCCACCAGTGTCATTCCATGTGTGTTCTTTTTACTAACAACAACCAGAGTCATTGAAATGTGTGTTCTCTTCAA
This sequence comes from Avena insularis, assembly GCA_023614405.1. NCBI lineage: Eukaryota > Viridiplantae > Streptophyta > Magnoliopsida > Poales > Poaceae > Avena > Avena insularis. The sequence continues at coordinate 168,004,987 of CM042692.1, read as the reverse complement.
AGACCACACATGGATCCACCAGTGTCATTGCATGTGTGTTCTTTTTACTAACAACAACCAGAGTCGTTGAAATGTGTGTTCTTTTCACATACCACACATGGATCCACCAGTGTCGTTGCATGTGTGTTCTTTTTACTAATAACAACCAGAGTCATTGCATGTGTGTTCTTTTCACATACCACATATGGATCCACCAGTGTCATTGCATGTGTGTTCTTTTCACAATCCACCTATGGATCCACTAGTGTCATTGCATGTGTGCTCTTTTTAGTAAAAACAACCAGAGTCATTTCATGTGTGTTCTCTTCAGACCACACATGGATCCACCAAGATCATTGCATGCGTGTTCTTTTTACTAACAACTAGAGTCATTGAAATGTGTGTTATCTTCAGAGACCACACATGGATCCACCAGTGTCATGTGTGTTCTTTTTACTAACAACAACTGAGTCATTGCATGTTTGTTCTTTCACATACCACATATGGATCCACCAGTCATTGTATGTGTGCTCTTTTCACAATCCACCTATGGATCCACCAGTGTCATTGCATTCACATACCACATATGGATCCAGCAGTGTCATTGAAATGTGTGTTCTCTTTAGAGACCACACATGGATGCACCAGTGTCATTGCATGTGTGCTCTTTTCACAATCCACGTGTGGATCCACTGGAGTCATTGCATGTGTGTTCTTTTTACTAACAACAACCGGAGTCATTTCATGTGTGTTCTTTTCACATACCACATATGGATCCACCAGTGTCATTGTATGTGTGTTCTTTCACAATCCACCTATGGATCCACCAGTGTCATTGCATGTGTGCTCTTTTTACTAACAACAACCAGAGTCATTGCATGTGTGTTCTCTTCAGAGACCACACATGGATCCACCGGTACCATTGCATGTGTGTTCTATTTACGCACAACAACCAGAGCCATTGCATGTGTGTTCTTTTCACATACCACATATGGATCCACTAGTGTCATTACATGTGTGCTCTTTTCACAATCCACCTATGGATCCACCACTGTCATTGCATGTGTGTTCTTTTCACATACCACATATGGATCCACTAGTGTCATTGAAATGTGTGTTCTCTTCAGAGACCACACATGGATCCTACAGTGTCATTGCATCTGTGTTATTTTTACTAACAACAACCAGATTCATTGAAATGTGTGTTCTCTTCAGAGACCAGACATGGATCCACCAATGTCATTTCATGTGTGTTCTTTTTACTAACAACAACCAGAGTCATTGAAATGTGTGTTCTTTTCACATACCACATATGGATCCACCAGTGTCATTGAAATGTGTGTTCTCTTCAGAGACCACACATGGATCCACCAGTGTCATTCCATGTGTGGTCTTTTTACTAACAACCAGAGTCATTGAAATGTGTGTTCTCTTCAGAGACCACACATGGATCCACCAGTGTCATTGCATGTGTGTTCTTTTTACTAACAACAACTGGAGTCATTGCATATTTGTTCCTTTCACATACCACATATGGATCCACCAGTTTCATTGCATGTGTGCTATTTTCACAATCCACCTATGGATCTACCAGTATCATTGCATGTGTGTTCTTTTCACATACCACATATGGATCCCACAATGTCATTGAAATGTGTGTTCTCTTCAGAGACCACACATGGATCCACCAGTGTCATTGCCCGTGTGTTCTTTTTACTAACAACAACTAGAGTCATTGCATGTGTGTTCTTTTCACATACCACATATGGATCCACCAGTGTCATTGCATGTGTGTTCTTTTCACAATCCACCTATGGATTCACCAGCGTCCTTGCATGTTGTGTTCTTTTCACATACCACATATGGATCCACCAGTGTCATTGAAATGTGTGATCTCTTCAGAGACCACACATGGATCCACCAGTGTCATTGCATGTGTGTTCTTTTTACTAACAACAACTAGAGTCATTGCATGTGTGCTCTTTTTACTAACAACAACCAGAGCCATTGAAATGTGTGTTCTCTTCAGAGACCACACATGGATCCTACAGTGTCATTGCATGTGTGTTCTTTTTACTAACTATAACTGGAGTCATTTCACGTGTGTTCTTTTCACATACCACATATGGATCCACCAGTGTCATTGCATGTGTGCTCTTTTTACTAACAACAACCAGAGTCATTGTATGTGTGTTCTCTTCAGAGACCACACATGGATCCACCGGTACCATTGCATGTGTGTTCTATTTACTAATAACAACCAGAGTCATTGCATGTGTGTTCTTTTCACATACCACATATGGATCCACCAGTGTCATTGCATGTGTGCTCTTTTCACAATCCACCTATCGATCCACCACTGTCATTGCATGTGTGTTCTTTTCACATACCACATATGGATCCACTAGTGTCATTGAAATGTGTGTTCTCTTCAGAGACCACACATAGATCCTACAGTGTCATTGCATCTGTGTTATTTTTACTAACAACAACCAGATTCATTGAAATGTGTGTTCTCTTCAGAGACCACACATGGATCCACCAGTGTCATTGCATCTGTGTTCTTTTTACTAACAACAACCAGAGTCATTGAAATGTGTGTTCTTTTCACATACCACATATGGATCCACCAGTGTCAGTGAAATGTGTGTTCTCTTCATAGACCACGCATGGATCCACCAGTGTCATTCCATGTGTGTTCTTTTTACTAACAACAACCAGAGTCATTGAAATGTGTGTTCTCTTCAAAGACCACACATGGATCCACCAGTGTCATTGCATGTGTGTTCTTTTTAGTAACAACAACCAGAGTCGTTGAAATGTGTGTTCTTTTCACATATCACACATGGATCCACCAGTGTCGTTGCATGTGTGTTCTTTTTACTAACAACAACCACAATCATTGCATGTGTGTTCTTTTCACATACCATATATGGATCCACCAGTGTCATTGCATGTGTGCTCTTTTCACAATCCACCTATGGATCCACCAGTGTCATTGCATGTGTGTTCTTTTTACTAACAACAACTAGATTCATTGCATGTGTGTTCTTTTCACATACCACATATGGATCCACCAGTGTCATTGCATGTGTGTTCGTTTCACAATCCACCTATGGATCCACCAGTGTCATTGCATGTGTGCTCTTTTTACTAACAACAACCAAAGTCATTGAAATGTGTGTTCTCTTTAGAGACGACACATGGATCCACAGTATCATTGCATATGTGTTCTTTTTACTAATAATAACTAGACTCATTTCATGTGGTATCTTTTCACATACCACATATGGATCCACCAGTGTCATTGCATGTGTGTTCTTTTTACTAACAACAACTGGAGTCATTTCATGTGTGTTCTTTTCACATACCACATATGGATCGACCAGTGTCATTGAAATGTGTGTTCTCTTCAGAGACCACATGGCTCCACCATGTCATTGCATGTGTGTTCTTTTTACTAACAACAACTGGAGTCATTGCATGTGTGTTCTTTTCACATACCACATATGGATCCACCAGTGTCATTGCATGTGTGTTCTTTTCACAATCCACCTATGGATCCACTAGTGTCATTGCATGTGTGCTCTTTTTACTAACGACAACCAGACTCATTGGATGTGTGTTCTCTTCAGAGACCACACATGGATCCACCAGTATCATTGCATGCGTGTTCTTTTTACTAACAATAACTAGAGTCATTGAAATGTGTGTTCTCTTCAGAGACCACATATGGATCCACCAGTGTCATTGCATGTGTGTTCTTTTTACTAACAACAACTGGAGTCATTGCATGTTTGTTCCTTTCACATACCACATATGGATCCACCAGAGTCATTGTATGTGTGCTCTTTTCACAATCCACCTATGGATCCACCAGTGTCATTGCATTCACATACCACATATGGATCCAGCAGTGTCATTGAAATGTGTGTTCTCTTTAGAGACCACACATGGATCCACCAGTGTCATTGCATGTGTGCTCTTTTCACAATCCACGCGTGGATCCACTGGAGTCATTTCATGTGTGTTCTTTTTACTAACAACAACCGGAGTCATTTCATGTGTGTTCTTTTCACATACCACATATGGATCCACTAGTGTCATTGTATGTGTGTTCTTTTCACAATCCACCTATGGATCCACCAGTGTCATTGCATGTGTGCTCTTTTTACTAACAAAAACCAGAGTCATTGCATGTGTGTTCTCTTCAGAGACCACACATGGATCCACCGGTACCATTGCATGTGTGTTCTATTTACGCACAACAACCAGAGTCATTGCATGTGTGTTCTTTTCTCATACCACATATGGATCCACTAGTGTCATTGCATGTGTGCTCTTTTCACAATCCACCTATGGATCCACCACTGTCATTGCATGTGTGTTCTTTTCACATACCACATATGGATCCACTAGTGTCATTGAAATGTGTGTTCTCTTCAGAGACCACACATGGATCCTACAGTGTCATTGCATCTATGTTATTTTTACTAACAACAACCAGATTCATTGAAATGTGTGTTCTCTTCAAAGACCACACATGGATCCACCAGTGTCATTGCATGTGCGTTCTTTTTAGTAACAACAACCAGAGTCGTTGAAATGTGTGTTCTTTTCACATATCACACATGGATCCACCAGTGTCGTTGCATGTGTGTTCTTTTTACTAACAACAACCACAATCATTGCATGTGTGTTCTTTTCACATACCATATATGGATCCACCAGTGTCATTGCATGTGTGCTCTTTTCACAATCCACCTATGGATCCACCAGTGTCATTGCATGTGTGTTCTTTTTACTAACAACAACTAGATTCATTGCATGTGTGTTCTTTTCACATACCACATATGGATCCACCAGTGTCATTGCATGTGTGTTCGTTTCACAATCCACCTATGGATCCACCAGTGTCATTGCATGTGTGCTCTTTTTACTAACAACAACCAAAGTCATTGAAATGTGTGTTCTCTTTTAGACACATGGATCCCGATATCATTGCATATGTGTTCTTTTTACTAATAATAACTAGACTCATTTCATGTGGTATCTTTTCACATACCACATATGGATCCACCAGTGTCATTGCATGTGTGTTCTTTTTACTAACAACAACTGGAGTCATTTCATGTGTGTTCTTTTCACATACCACATATGGATCGACCAGTGTCATTGAAATGTGTGTTCTCTTCAGAGACCACACATGGCTCCACCAGTGTCATTGCATGTGTGTTCTTTTTACTAACAACAACTGGAGTCATTGCATGTGTGTTCTTTTCACATACCACATATGGATCCACCAGTGTCATTGCATGTGTGTTCTTTTCACAATCCACCTATGGATCCACTAGTGTCATTGCATGTGTGCTCTTTTTACTAACAACAACCAGACTCATTGGATGTGTGTTCTCTTCAGAGACCACACATGGATCCACCAGTATCATTGCATGCGTGTTCTTTTTACTAACAATAACTAGAGTCATTGAAATGTGTGTTCTCTTCAGAGACCACACATGGATCCACCAGTGTCATTGCATGTGTGTTCTTTTTACTAACAACAACTGGAGTCATTGCATGTTTGTTCCTTTCACATACCACATATGGATCCACCAGAGTCATTGTATGTGTGCTCTTTTCACAATCCACCTATGGATCCACCAGTGTCATTGCATTCACATACCACATATGGATCCAGCAGTGTCATTGAAATGTGTGTTCTCTTTAGAGACCACACATGGATCCACCAGTGTCATTGCATGTGTGCTCTTTTCACAATCCACGCGTGGATCCACTGGAGTCATTTCATGTGTGTTCTTTTTACTAACAACAACCGGAGTCATTTCATGTGTGTTCTTTTCACATACCACATATGGATCCACTAGTGTCATTGTATGTGTGTTCTTTTCACAATCCACCTATGGATCCACCAGTGTCATTGCATGTGTGCTCTTTTTACTAACAAAAACCAGAGTCATTGCATGTGTGTTCTCTTCAGAGACCACACATGGATCCACCGGTACCATTGCATGTGTGTTCTATTTACGCACAACAACCAGAGTCATTGCATGTGTGTTCTTTTCTCATACCACATATGGATCCACTAGTGTCATTGCATGTGTGCTCTTTTCACAATCCACCTATGGATCCACCACTGTCATTGCATGTGTGTTCTTTTCACATACCACATATGGATCCACTAGTGTCATTGAAATGTGTGTTCTCTTCAGAGACCACACATGGATCCTATAGTGTCATTGCATCTATGTTATTTTTACTAACAACAACCAGATTCATTGAAATGTGTGTTCTCTTCAGAGACCAGACATGGAGCCACTAGTGTCATTTCATGTGTGTTCTTTTTACTAACAAAAACCAGAGTCATTGAAATGTGTGTTCTTTTCACATACCACATATGGATCCACCGGTGTCATTGAAATGTGTGTTCTCTTCATAGACCACACATGGATCCACCAGTGTCATTCCATGTGTGGTCTTTTTACTAACAACAACCAGAGTCATTGAAATGTGTGTTCTCTTCAGAGACCACACATGGATCCACCAGTGTCATTGCATGTGTGTTCTTTTTACTAACAACAACTGGAGTCATTGCATATTTGTTCCTTTCACATACCACATATGGATCCACCAGTGTCGTTGCATGTGTGTTCTTTTTACTAATAACAACCAGAGCCATTGCATGTGTGTTCTTTTCACATACCACATATGGATCCACCAGTGTCATTGCATGTGTGTTCTTTTCACAATCCACCTATGGATCCACCAGTGTCATTGCATGTGTGCTCTTTTTACTAACAACAACCAGAGTCATTGCATGTGTGTTCTCTTCAGAGACCACACATGGATCCACCAGTATCAGTGCATGCGTGTTCTTTTTACTAACAACAACTAGAGTCATTGAAATGTGTGTTCTCTTTAGAGACTACACATGGATCCACCAGTGTCATTGCATGTGTGTTCTTTTTACTAACAACAACTAGAGTCATTGCATGTTTGTTCCTTTCACATACCACATATGGATCCACCAGAGTCATTGCATGTGTGCTCTTTTCACAATCCACCTATGGATCCACCAGTGTCATTGCATTCACATACCACATATGGATCCAGCAGTGTCATTGAAATGTGTGTTCTCTTTAGAGACCACACATGGATCCACCAGTGTCATTGCATGTGTGTTCTTTTTACTAACAACAACTGGAGTCATTGCATGTGTGTTCTTTTCACATACCACATATGGATCCACCAGTGTCATTGCATGTGTGTTCTTTTCAAATTCCACCTATGGATTCACCAGCGTCCTTGCATGTGTGTTCTTTTCACATACCACATATGGATCCACCAGTGTCATTGAAATATGTGTTCTCTTCAGAGACCACACATGGATCCACCAGTGTCATTGCATGTGTGTTCTTTTTTCTAACAACAATTGGAGTCATTGCATGTGTGTTCTTTTCACCTACCACATATGGATCCACCAGTGTCATTGCATTTGTGCTCTTTTCACAATCCACCTTTGGATCCACTAGTGTCATTGCATGTGTGTTCTTTTTACTAACAACAACCAGAGTCATTGCATGTGTGTTCTTTTCACATACCATATATGGATCCACCAGTGTCATTGCATGTGTGCTCTTTTCACAATCCACCTATGGATCCACCAGTGTCATTGCATGTGTGTTCTTTTTACTAACAACAACCAGAGTCATTGCATGTGTGTTCTTTTCACATACCACATATGGATCCACCAGTGTCATTGCATGTGTGTTCGTTTCACAATCCACCTATGGATCCACCAGTGTCATTGCATGTGTGCTCTTTTTACTAACAACAACCAAAGTCATTGAAATGTGTGTTCTCTTCAGAGACGACACATGGATCCACAGTATCATTGCATGTGTGTTCTTTTTACTAATAACAACTAGAGTCATTTCATGTGGTATCTTTTCACATACCACATATGGATCCACCAGTGTCATTGCATGTGTGTTCTTTTTACTAACAACAACTGGAGTCATTTCATGTGTGTTCTTTTCACATACCACATATGGATCGACCAGTGTCATTGAAATGTGTGTTCTCTTCAGAGACCACACATGGCTCCACCAGTGTCATTGCATGTGTGTTCTTTTTACTAACAACAACTAGAGTCATTGCATGTGTGTTCTTTTCACATACCACATACGGATCCACCAGTGTCATTGCATGTGTGTTCTTTTCACAATCCACCTATGGATCCACAAGTGTCATTGCATGTGTGCTCTTTTTACTAACAGCAACCAGAGTCATTGAAATGTGTGTTCTCTTCAGAGACCACACATGGATCCACAGTGTCATGGCATGTGTGTTCTTTTTACTAACAACAACTGAGTCATTTCATGTGTTCTTTTCACATACCACATATGGATCCACCAGTGTCATTGAAATATGTGTTCTCTTCAGAGACCACACATGGATCCACCAGTGTCATTGCATGTGTGTTCTTTTTACTAACAACAATTGGAGTCATTGCATGTGTGTTCTTTTCACCTACCACATATGGATCCACCAGTGTCATTGCATTTGTGCTCTTTTCATAATCCACCTTTGGATCCACTAGTGTCATTGCATGTGTGTTCTTTTTACTAACAACAACCACAATCATTGCATGTGTGTTCTTTTCACATACCATATATGGATCCACCAGTGTCATTGCATGTGTGCTCTTTTCACAATCCACCTATGGATCCACCAGTGTCATTGCATGTGTGTTCTTTTTACTAACAACAACTAGAGTCATTGCATGTGTGTTCTTTTCACATACCACATATGGATCCACCAGTGTCATTGCATGTGTGTTCGTTTCACAATCCACCTATGGATCCACCAGTGTCATTGCATGTGTGCTCTTTTTACTAACAACAACCAAAGTCATTGAAATGTGTGTTCTCTTTAGAGACGACACATGGATCCACAGTATCATTGCATATGTTTTCTTTTTACTAATAATAACTAGACTCATTTCATGTGGTATCTTTTCACATACCACATATGGATCCACCAGTGTCATTGCATGTGTGTTCTTTTTACTAACAACAACTGGAGTCATTTCATGTGTGTTCTTTTCACATACCACATATGGATCGACCAGTGTCATTGAAATGTGTGTTCTCTTCAGAGACCACACATGGCTCCACCAGTGTCATTGCATGTGTGTTCTTTTTACTAACAACAACTGGAGTCATTGCATGTGTGTTCTTTTCACATACCACATATGGATCCACCAGTGTCATTGCATGTGTGTTCTTTTCACAATCCACCAGTGTCATTGCATGTGTGCTCTTTTTACTAACAACCAGAGTCATTGAAATGTGTGTTCTCTTTAGAGACCACACATGGATCCACAGTGTCATCGCATGTGTGTTCTTTTTACTAACAACAACTGGAGTCATTTCATGTGTGTTCTTTTCACATACCACATATGGATCCACCAGTGTCATTGAAATATGTGTTCTCTTCAGAGACCACACATGGATCCACCAGTGTCATTGCATGTGTGTTCTTTTTACTAACAACAATTGGAGTCATTGCATGTGTGTTCTTTTCACCTACCACATATGGATCCACCAGTGTCATTGCATTTGTGCTCTTTTCACAATCCACCTTTGGATCCACTAGTGTCATTGTGTGTTCTTTTACTAACAACAACCAGAGTCATTGCATATGTGTTCTTTTCACATACCATATATGGATCCACTGTCATTGCATGTGTGCTCTTTTCACAATCCACCTATGGATCCACCAGTGTCATTGCATGTGTGTTCTTTTTACTAACAACAACCAGAGTCATTGCATGTGTGTTCTTTTCACATACCACATATGGATCCACCAGTGTCATTGCATGTGTGTTCGTTTCACAATACACCTATGGATCCACCAGTGTCATTGCATGTGTGCTCTTTTCACTAACAACAACCAAAGTCATTGAAATGTGTGTTCTCTTCAGAGACGACACATGGATCCATAGTATCATTGCATGTGTGTTCTTTTTACTAATAACAACTAGAGTCATTTCATGTGGTATCTTTTCACATACCACATATGGATCCACCAGTGTCATTGCATGTGTGTTCTTTTTACTAACAACAACTGGAGTCATTTCATGTGTGTTCTTTTCACATACCACATATGGATCGACCAGTGTCATTGAAATGTGTGTTCTCTTCAGAGACCACACATGGCTCCACCAGTGTCATTGCATTTGTGTTCTTTTTACTAACAACAACTGGAGTCATTGCATGTGTGTTCTTTTCACATACCACATATGGATCCACCAGTGTCATTGCATGTGTGTTGTTTTCACAATCCACCTATGGATCCACCAGTGTCATTGCATGTGTGCTCTTTTTACTAACAACAACCAGAGTCATTGAAATATGTGTTCTCTTTAGAGACCACACATGGATCCACAGTGTCATGGCATGTGTGTTCTTTTTACTAACAACAACTAGAGTCATTTCATGTGTGTTCTTTTCACATACCACATATGGATCCACCAGTGTCATTGCATGTGTGTTCTTTTTACTAACAACAACTGGAGTCATTTCATGTGTGTTCTTTTCACATACCACATATGGATCCACCAGTGTCATTGCATGTGTGTTCTTTTCACAATCCACCAGTGTCATTGCATGTGTGCTCTTTTTACTAACAACCAGAGTCATTGAAATGTGTGTTCTCTTTAGAGACCACACATGGATCCACAGTGTCATGGCATGTGTGTTCTTTTTACTAACAACAACTGGAGTCATTTCATGTGTGTTCTTTTCACATACCACATATGGATCCACCAGTGTCATTGAAATATGTGTTCTCTTCAGAGACCACACATGGATCCACCAGTGTCATTGCATGTGTGTTCTTTTTACTAACAACAATTGGAGTCATTGCATGTGTGTTTTTTTCACCTACCACATATGGATCCACCAGTGTCATTGCATTTGTGCTCTTTTCACAATCCACCTTTGGATCCACTAGTGTCATTGCATGTGTGTTCTTTTTACTAACAACAACCAGAGTCATTGCATATGTGTTCTTTTCACATACCATATATGGATCCACCAGTGTCATTGCATGTGTGCTCTTTTCACAATCCACCTATGGATCCACCAGTGTCATTGCATGTGTGTTCTTTTTACTAACAACCAGAGTCATTGCATGTGTGTTCTTTTCACATACCACATATGGATCCACCAGTGTCATTGCATGTGTGTTCGTTTCACAATACACCTATGGATCCACCAGTGTCATTGCATGTGTGCTCTTTTTACTAACAACAACCAAAGTCATTGAAATGTGTGTTCTCTTTAGAGACGACACATGGATCCACAGTATCATTGCATGTGTGTTCTTTTTACTAATAACAACTAGAGTCATTTCATGTGGTATCTTTTCACATACCACATATGGATCCACCAGTGTCATTGCATGTGTGTTCTTTTTACTAACAACAACTGGAGTCATTTCATGTGTGTTCTTTTCACATACCACATATGGATCGACCAGTGTCAGAGAAATGTGTTCTCTTCAGAGACCACACATGGCTCCACCAAAGGTCATTGCATTTGTGTTCTTTTACTAACAACAACTGGAGTCATTGCATGTGTGTTCTTTTCACATACCACATATGGATCCACCAGTGTCATTGCATGTGTGTTCTTTTCACAATCCACCTATGGATCCACCAGTGTCATTGCATGTGTGCTCTTTTTACTAACAACAACCAGAGTCATTGAAATATGTGTTCTCTTCAGAGACCACACATGGATCCACAGTGTCATGGCATGTGTGTTCTTTTTACTAACAACAACTAGAGTCATTTCATGTGTGTTCTTTTCACATACCACATATGGATCCACCAGTGTCATTGCATGTGTGTTCTTTTTACTAACAACAACTGGAGTCATTTCATGTGTGTTCTTTTCACATACCACATATGGATCCACCAGTGTCATTGAAATGTGTGTTCTCTTCAGAGACCACACATGGCTCCACCAGTGTCATTGCATGTGTGTTCTTTTTACTAACAACAACTAGAGTCATTGCATGTGTGTTGTATTCACGCATCACATAATGGATCCACCAAAGGTCATTGCATGTGTGTTCTTTTCACAATCCACCTATGGATCCACAAGTGTCATTGCATGTGTGCTCTTTTTACTAACAACAACCAGAGTCATTGAAATGTGTGTTCTCTTCAGAGACCACACATGGATCCACAGTGTCATGGCATGTGTGTTCTTTTTACTAACAACAACTGGAGTCATTTCATGTGTGTTCTTTTCACATACCACATATGGATCCACCAGTGTCATTGAAATATGTGTTCTCTTCAGAGACCACACATGGATCCACCAGTGTCATTGCATGTGTGTTCTTTTTACTAACAACAATTGGAGTCATTGCATGTGTGTTCTTTTCACCTACCACATATGGATCCACCAGTGTCATTGCATTTGTGCTCTTTTCACAATCCACCTTTGGATCCACTAGTGTCATTGCATGTGTGTTCTTTTTACTAACAACAACCAGAGTCATTGCATATGTTTTCTTTTCACATACCATATATGGATCCACCAGTGTCATTGCATGTGTGCTCTTTTCACAATCCACCTATGGATCCACCAGTGTCATTGCATGTGTGTTCTTTTTACTAACAACAACCAGAGTCCTGGCATGTGTGTTCTTTTCACATACCACATATGGATCCACCAGTGTCATTGCATGTGTGTTCGTTTCACAATACACCTATGGATCCACCAGTGTCATTGCATGTGTGCTCTTTTTACTAACAACAACTAAAGTCATTGAAATGTGTGTTCTCTTCAGAGACGACACATGGATCCATAGTATCATTGCATGTGTGTTCTTTTTACTAATAACAACTAGAGTCATTTCATGTGGTATCTTTTCACATACCACATATGGATCCACCAGTGTCATTGCATGTGTGTTCTTTTTACTAACAACAACTGGAGTCATTTCATGTGTGTTCTTTTCACATACCACATATGGATCGACCAGTGTCATTGAAATGTGTGTTCTCTTCAGAGACTACACATGGCTCCACCAGTGTCATTGCATTTGTGTTCTTTTTACTAACAACAACTGGAGTCATTGCATGTGTGTTCTTTTCACATACCACATATGGATCCACCAGTATCATTGCATGTGTGTTGTTTTCACAATCCACCTATGGATCCACCAGTGTCATTGCATGTGTGCTCTTTTTACTAACAACAACCAGAGTCATTGAAATATGTGTTCTCTTCAGAGACCACACATGGATCCACAGTGTCATGGCATGTGTGTTCTTTTTACTAACAACAACTAGAGTCATTTCATGTGTGTTCTTTTCACATACCACATATGGATCCACCAGTGTCATTGCATGTGTGTTCTTTTTACTAACAACAACTGGAGTCATTTCATGTGTGTTCTTTTCACATACCACATATGGATCCACCAGTGTCATTGCATGTGTGTTCTTTTCACAATCCACCAGTGTCATTGCATGTGTGCTCTTTTTACTAACAACCAGAGTCATTGAAATGTGTGTTCTCTTTAGAGACCACACATGGATCCACAGTGTCATGGCATGTGTGTTCTTTTTACTAACAACAACTGGAGTCATTTCATGTGTTCTTTTTTCACATACCACATATGGATCCACCAGTGTCATTGAAATATGTGTTCTCTTCAGAGACCACACATGGATCCACCAGTGTCATTGCATGTGTGTTCTTTTTACTAACAACAATTGGAGTCATTGCATGTGTGTTTTTTTCACCTACCACATATGGATCCACCAGTGTCATTGCATTTGTGCTCTTTTCACAATCCACCTTTGGATCCACTAGTGTCATTGCATGTGTGTTCTTTTTACTAACAACAACCAGAGTCATTGCATATGTGTTCTTTTCACATACCATATATGGATCCACCAGTGTCATTGCATGTGTGCTCTTTTCACAATCCACCTATGGATCCACCAGTGTCATTGCATGTGTGTTCTTTTTACTAACAACAACCAGAGTCATTGCATGTGTGTTCTTTTCACATACCACATATGGATCCAGCAGTGTCATTGCATGTGTGTTCGTTTCACAATACACCTATGGATCCACCAGTGTCATTGCATGTGTGCTCTTTTTACTAACAACAACCAAAGTCATTGAAATGTGTGTTCTCTTTAGAGACGACACATGGATCCACAGTATCATTGCATGTGTGTTCTTTTTACTAATAACAACTAGAGTCATTTCATGTGGTATCTTTTCACATACCACATATGGATCCACCAGTGTCATTGCATGTGTGTTCTTTTTACTAACAACAGCTGGAGTCATTTCATGTGTGTTCTTTTCACATACCACATATGGATTGACCAGTGTCATTGAAATGTGTGTTCTCTTCAGAGACCACACATGGCTCCACCAGTGTCATTGCATTTGTGTTCTTTTTACTAACAACAACTGGAGTCATTGCATGTGTGTTCTTTTCACATACCACATATGGATCCACCAGTGTCATTGCATGTGTGTTCTTTTCACAATCCACCTATGGATCCACCAGTGTCATTGCATGTGTGCTCTTTTTACTAACAACAACCAGAGTCATTGAAATATGTGTTCTCTTCAGAGACCACACATGGATCCACAGTGTCATGGCATGTGTGTTCTTTTTACTAACAACAACTAGAGTCATTTCATGTGTGTTCTTTTCACATACCACATATGGATCCACCAGTGTCATTGCATGTGTGTTCTTTTTACTAACAACAACTGGAGTCATTTCATGTGTGTTCTTTTCACATACCACATATGGATCGACCAGTGTCATTGAAATGTGTGTTCTCTTCAGAGACCACACATGGCTCCACCAGTGTCATTGCATGTGTGTTCTTTTTACTAACAACAACTAGAGTCATTGCATGTGTGTTGTTTTCACATACCACATACGGATCCACCAGTGTCATTGCATGTGTGTTCTTTTCACAATCCACCTATGGATCCACAAGTGTCATTGCATGTGTGCTCTTTTTACTAACAACAACCAGAGTCATTGAAATGTGTGTTCTCTTCAGAGACCACACATGGATCCACAGTGTCATGGCATGTGTGTTCTTTTTACTAACAACAACTGGAGTCATTTCATGTGTGTTCTTTTCACATACCACATATGGATCCACCAGTGTCATTGAAATATGTGTTCTCTTCAGAGACCACACATGGATCCACCAGTGTCATTGCATGTGTGTTCTTTTTACTAACAACAATTGGAGTCATTGCATGTGTGTTCTTTTCACCTACCACATATGGATCCACCAGTGTCATTGCATTTGTGCTCTTTTCACAATCCACCTTTAGATCCACTAGTGTCATTGCATGTGTGTTCTTTTTACTAACAACAACCACAATCATTGAATGTGTGTTCTTTTCACATACCATATATGGATCCACCAGTGTCATTGCATGTGTGCTCTTTTCACAATCCACCTATGGATCCACCAGTGTCATTGCATGTGTGTTCTTTTTACTAACAACAACTAGCGTCATTGCATGTGTGTTCTTTTCACATACCACATATGGATCCACCAGTGTCATTGCATGTGTGTTCGTTTCACAATCCACCTATGGATCCACCAGTGTCATTGCATGTGTGCTCTTTTTACTAACAACAACCAAAGTCATTGAAATGTGTGTTCTCTTTAGAGACGACACATGGATTCACAGTATCATTGCATGTGTGTTCTTTTTACTAATAACAACTAGACTCATTTCATGTGGTATCTTTTCACATACCACATATGGATCCACCAGTGTCATTGCATGTGTGTTCTTTTTACTAACAACAACTGGAGTCATTTCATGTGTGTTCTTTTCACATACCACATATGGATCGACCAGTGTCATTGAAATGTGTGTTCTCTTCAGAGACCACACATGGCTCCACCAGTGTCATTGCATGTGTGTTCTTTTTACTAACAACAACTGGAGTCATTGCATGTGTGTTCTTTTCACATACCACATATGGATCCACCAGTGTCATTGCATGTGTGTTCTTTTCACAATCCACCTATGGATCCACCAGTGTCATTGCATGTGTGCTCTTTTTACTAACAACCAGAGTCATTGAAATGTGTGTTCTCTTCAGAGACCACACATGGATCCACAGTGTCATGGCATGTGTGTTCTTTTTACTAACAACAACTGGAGTCATTTCATGTGTGTTCTTTTCACATACCACATATGGATCCACCAGTGTCATTGAAATATGTGTTCTCTTCAGAGACCACACATGGATCCACCAGTGTCATTGCATGTGTGTTCTTTTTACTAACAACAATTGGAGTCATTGCATGTGTGTTCTTTTCACCTACCACATATGGATCCACCAGTGTCATTGCATTTGTGCTCTTTTCACAATCCACCTTTGGATCCACTAGTGTCATTGCATGTCTGTTCTTTTTACTAACAACAACCAGAGTCATTGCATATGTGTTCTTTTCACATACCATATATGGATCCACCAGTGTCATTGCATGTGTGCTCTTTTCACAATCCACCTATGGATCCACCAGTGTCATTGCATGTGTGTTCTTTTTACTAACAACAACCAGAGTCATTGCATGTGTGTTCTTTTCACATACCACATATGGATCCACCAGTGTCATTGCATGTGTGTTCGTTTCACAATCCACCTATGGATCCACCAGTGTCATTGCATGTGTGCTCTTTTTACTAACAACAACCAAAGTCATTGAAATGTGTGTTCTCTTCAGAGACGACACATGGATCCACAGTATCATTGCATGTGTGTTCTTTTTACTAATAACAACTAGAGTCATTTCATGTGGTATCTTTTCACATACCACATATGGATCCACCAGTGTCATTGCATGTGTGTTCTTTTTACTAACAACAACTGGAGTCATTTCATGTGTTATCTTTTCACATACCACATATGGATCGACCAGTGTCATTGAAATGTGTGTTCTCTTCAGAGACCACACATGGCTCCACCAGTGTCATTGCATTTGCGTTCTTTTTACTAACAACAACTGGAGTCATTGCATGTGTGTTCTTTTCACATACCACATATGGATCCACCAGTGTCATTGCATGTGTGTTCTTTTCACAATCCACCTATGGATCCACCAGTGTCATTGCATGTGTGCTCTTTTTACTAACAACAACCAGAGTCATTGAAATGTGTGTTCTCTTCAGAGACCACACATGGATCCACAGTGTCATGGCATGTGTGTTCTTTTTACTAACAACAACTAGAGTCATTTCATGTGTGTTCTTTTCACATACCACATATGGATCCTCCAGTGTCATTGCATGTGTGTTCTTTTTACTAACAACAACTGGAGTCATTTCATGTGTGTTCTTTTCACATACCACATATGGATCGACCAGTGTCATTGAAATGTGTGTTCTCTTCAGAGACCACACATGGCTCCACCAGTGTCATTGCATGTGTGTTCTTTTTACTAACAACAACTAGAGTCATTGCATGTGTGTTCTTTTCACATACCACATACGGATCCACCAGTGTCATTGCATGTGTGTTCTTTTCACAATACACCTATGGATCCACAAGTGTCATTGCATGTGTGCTCTTTTTACTAACAACAACCAGAGTCATTGAAATGTGTGTTCTCTTCAGAGACCACACATGGATCCACAGTGTCATGGCATGTGTGTTATTTTTACTAACAACAACTGGAGTCATTTCATGTGTGTTCTTTTCACATACCACATATGGATCCACCAGTGTCATTGAAATATGTGTTCTCTTCAGAGACCACACATGGATCCACCAGTGTCATTGCATGTGTGTTCTTTTTACTAACAACAATTGGAGTCATTGCATGTCTGTTCTTTTCACCTACCACATATGGATCCACCAGTGTCATTGCATTTGTGCTCTTTTCACAATCCACCTTTAGATCCACTAGTGTCATTGCATGTGTGTTCTTTTTACTAACAACAACCACAATCATTGCATGTGTGTTCTTTCCACATACCATATATGGATCCACCAGTGTCATTGCATGTGTGCTCTTTTCACAATCCACCTATGGATCCACCAGTGTCATTGCATGTGTGTTCTTTTTACTAACAACAACTAGAGTCATTGCATGTGTTTTCTTTTCACATACCACATATGGATCCACCAGTGTCATTGCATGTGTGTTCGTTTCACAATCCACCTATGGATCCACCAGTGTCATTGCATGTGTGTTCTTTTTACTAACAACAACCAAAGTCATTGAAATGTGTGTTCTCTTTAGAGACGACACATGGATCCACAGTATCATTGCATGCGTGTTCTTTTTACTAATAACAACTAGACTCATTTCATGTGGTATCTTTTCACATACCACATATGGATCCACCAGTGTCATTGCATGTGTGTTCTTTTTACTAACAACAACTGGAGTCATTTCATGTGTGTTCTTTTCACATACCACATATGGATCGACCAGTGTCATTGAAATGTGTGTTCTCTTCAGAGACCACACATGGCTCCACCAGTGCAATTGCATGTGTGTTCTTTTTACTAACAACAACTGGAGTCATTGCATGTGTGTTCTTTTCACATACCACATATGGATCCACCAGTGTCATTGCATGTGTGTTCTTTTCACAATCCACCTATGGATCCACCAGTGTCATTGCATGTGTGCTCTTTTTACTAACAACTGTGAGTCATTGAAATGTGTGTTCTCTTCAGAGACCACACATGGATCCACAGTGTCATGGCATGTGTGTTCTTTTTACTAACAACAAATGGAGTCATTTCATGTGTGTTCTTTTCACATACCACATATGGATCCACCAGTGTCATTGAAATATGTGTTCTCTTCAGAGACCACACATGGATCCACCAGTGTCATTGCATGTGTGTTCTTTTTACTAACAACAATTGGAGTCATTGCATGTGTGTTATTTTCACCTACCACATATGGATCCACCAGTGTCATTGCATTTGTGCTCTTTTCACTATCCACCTTTGGATCCACTAGTGTCATTGCATGTGTGTTCTTTTTACTAACAACAACCAGAGTCATTGCATATGTGTTCTTTTCACATACCATATATGGATCCACCAGTGTCATTGCATGTGTGCTCTTTTCACAATCCACCTATGGATCCACCAGTGTCATTGCATGTGTGTTCTTTTTACTAACAACAACCAGAGTCATTGCATGTGTGTTCTTTTCACATACCACATATGGATCCACCAGTCTCATTGAAATGTGTGTTCTCTTCAGAGACCACACATGGATCCACCAATGTCATTCCATGTGTGTTCTTTTTACTAACAACAACAAGAGTCATTGAAATGTGTGTTCTCTTTAGAGACCACACATGGATCCTCCTGTGTCATTGCATGTGTGTTCTTTTTACTAACAACAACCAGAGTCATTGAAATGTGTGTTCTTTTCACATACCACACATGGATCCACCAGTGTCATTACATGTGTGTTCTTTTTACTAATAACAACCAGAGTCATTGCATGTGTGTTCTTTTCACATACCACATATGGACCCACCAGTGTCATTGCATGTGTGTTCTTTTCACAATCCACCTATGGATCCACCAGTGTCCTTGCATGTGTGCTCTTTTTACTAACAACAACTAGAGTCATTGCATGTGTGTTCTCTTCAGAGACCATACATGGATCCACCAGTTCATTGCATGCGTGTTCTTTTTACTAACAACAACCAGAGTCATTGAAATGTGTGTTCTCTTCAGAGACCACACATGGATCCACTAGTGTCATTGCATGTGTGTTCTTTTCACATACCACATATGGATCCACTAGTGTCATTGAAATGTGTGTTCTCTTCAGAGACCACAAATGGATCCTACAGTGTCATTGCATGTGTGTTCTTTTTACTAACAACAACCAGAGTCATTGAAATGTGTGTTCTTTTCACATAGCACATATGGATCCACCAGTGTCATTGCATGTGTGTTCTTTTCACAATCCACCTATGGATTCACCAGCGCCCTTGCATGTGTGTTCTTTTCACATACCACATATGTATCCACCAGTGTCATTGAAATGTGTGTTCCCTTCAGAGACCACACATGGATCCACCAGTGTCATTGCATGTGTGTTCTTTTTAATAACAACAACTAGAGTCATTGCATGTGTGTTCTTTTCACATACCACATATGGATCCACCAGTGTCATTGCATGTGTGCTCTTTTCACAATCCTCCTATGGATCCACCAGAGTCATTGCATGTGTGTTATTTTTACTAACAACAACTAGAGTCATTGCATGTGTGTTCTTTTCACATACCACATATGGATCCACCAGAGTCATTGCATGTGTGTTCGTTTCACAATCCACCTATGGATCCACCAGTGTCATTACATGTGTGCTCTTTTTACTAACAACAACCAAAGTCATTGAAATGTGTGTTCTCTTCAGAGACGACACATGGATCCATAGTGTCATTGCATGTGTGTTCTTTGTACTAACAACAACTAGAGTCATTTCATGTGTGCTCTTTTCACAATCCACCTATGGATCCACTAGTGTCATTGCATGTGTGTTCTTTTTACTAACAACTACCAGAGTGATTGCATGTGTGTTCTTTTCACATACCACATATGGATCCACCAGTGTCATTGCATGTGTGCTCTTTTCACAATCCACCTATGGATCCACCAGTGTCATTGCATGTGTGTTCTTTTTACTAACAACAACCAGAGTCATTGCATGTGTGTTCTTTTCACATACCACATATGGATCCACCAGTGTCATTGCATGTGTGTTCATTTCACAATCCACCGATGGATCCACCAGTGTCATTGCATGTGTCCTCTTTTTACTAACAACAACCAGAGTCATTGAAATGTGTGTTCTCTTCAGAGACCACACATGGATCCACAGTGTCATGGCATATGTGTTCTTTTTACTAACAACAACTGGAGTCATTTCATGTGTGTTCTTTTCACATACCACATATGGATCCATCAGTGTCATTGTATGTGTGTTCTTTTTACTAACAACAACTAGAGTCATTTCATGTGTGTTCTTTTGACATACCACATATGGATCGACCAGTGTCATTCAAATGTGTGTTCTCTTGAGAGACCACACATGGCTCCACCAGTGTGATTGCATGTGTGTTCTTTTTACTAACAACAACTGGAGTCATTGCATGTGTGTTCTTTTCACATACCACATATGGATCCACTAGTGTCATTGCATGTGTGCTCTTTTCACAATCCACCTATGGATCCACCATTGTCATTGCATGTGTGTTATTTTACATACCACATACGGCTCCACCAGTGTCATTGAAATGTGTGTTCTCTTCAGAGACCACACATGGATCCACCAGTGTCACTGCATGTGTGTTCTTTTTACTAAAAACAACTGGAGTCATTGCATGTGTGTTCTTTTCACATACCACATATGGGTCCACCAGTATCATTGCATGTGTGCTATTTTCACAATACACCTATGGATCCACCAATGTCATTGCATGTGTGTTCTTTTTACTAACAACCACCAGAGTCATTGCTTGTGTGTTCTTTTCACATACCACATATGGATCCACCAGTGTCATTGCATGTGTGCTCTTTTCACAATACACATGTGGATCCTCTGGAGTCATTGCATGTGTGTTCTTTTTACTAATAACAACCGGAGTCATTTCATGTGTGTTCTTTTCACATACCACATATGGATCCACCAGTGTCATTGTATGTGTGTTCTTTTCACAATCCACCTATGGATCCACCAGTGTCATTGCATGTGTGCTCTTTTTACTAACAACAACCAGAGTCATTGCATGTGTGTTCTCTTCAGAGACCACACATGGATCCATCGGTGTCATTGCATGTGTGTTCTTTTTACTAACAACAACCAGAGTCATTTCATGTGTGTTATTTTCACATACCACATATGGATCCACCAGTGTCATTGAAATGTGTGTTCTCGTTAGTGACCACACATGGAGCCTACAGTGTCATTGCATGTGTGATCTTTTTACTAACAACAACCAGAGTCATTGAAATGTGTGTTCTCTTCAGAGACCAAACATGGATCCACCAGTGTCATTGCATGTGTATTCTTTTTACTAACAACCAGAGTCATTGAAATGTGTGTTCTTTTCACATACCACACATGGATCCACCAGTGTCATTGCATGTGTGTTCTTTTTACTAACAACAACCAGAGTCATTGCATGTGTGTTCTTTTCACATACCACACATGGATCCACCCGTGTCATTGCATGTGTGTTCTTTTTACTAACAACAACTAGAGTCATTGCATGTGTGTTCTTTTCACATACCACATATGGGTCCACCAGTATCATTGCATGTGTGCTCTTTTCACAATCCACCTATGGATACACCAGTGTCATTGCATGTGTGTTCTTTTTACTAACAACAACTGGAGTCATTGCATGTGTGTTCTTTTCACATACCACATATGGATCCACCAGTGTCATTGCATTTGTGCTCTTTTCACAATCCACCTATGGATCCACTAGTGTCATTGCACGTGTGTTCTTTTTACTAACAACAACCAGAGTGATTGCATGTGTGTTCTTTTCACATACCACATATGGATCAACCAGTGTCATTGCATGTGTGCTCTTTTCAAAATCCACCTATGGATCCACCAGTGTCATTGCATGTGTGTTATTTTTACTAACAACAACCAGAGTCATTGCATGTGTGTTCTTTTCACATACCACATATGGATCCACCAGTGTCATTGCATGTGTGTTCGTTTCACAATCCACCTATGGATCCACCAGTGTCATTTCATGTGTGCTCTTTTTACTAACAACAACCAGAGTCATTGAAATGTGTGTTCTCTTTAGAGACGACACATGGATCCATAGTGTCATTGCATGTGTGTTCTTTTTACTAACAACAACTGGAGTCATTTCATGTGTGTTCTTTTCACATACCACATATGGATCCACCAGTGTCATTGCATGTGTGTTCTTTTTACTAACAACAACTTGAGTCATTTCATGTGTGTTCTTTTCACATACCACATATGGATCGACCAGTGTCATTGAAATGTGTGTTCTCTTCAGAGACCACACATGGCTCCACCAGTGTGATTGCATGTGTGTTATTTTTACTAACAACAACCGGAGTCATTGCATGTGTGTTCTTTTCACATACCACATATGGATCCACCAGTGTCATTGCATGTGTGCTCTTTTCACAATCCACCTATGGATCCACCATTGTCATTGCATGTGTGTTATTTTCACATACCACATACGGCTCCACCAGTGTCATTGAAATGTGTGTTCTCTTCAGAGACCACACATGGATCCACCAGTGTCATTGCATGTGTGTTCTTTTTACTAACAACAACTGGAATCATTGCATGTGTGTTCTTTTCACATACCACATATGGGTCCACCAGTATCATTGCATGTGTGCTATTTTCACAATCCACCTATGGATCCACCAGTGTCATTGCATGTGTGTTCTTTTTACTAACAACCACCAGAGTCATTGCTTGTGTGTTCTTTTCACATACCACATATGGATCCACCAGTGTCATTGCATGTTTGCTCTTTTCACAATACACATGTGGATCCACTGGAGTCATTGCATGTGTGTTCTTTTTACTAATAACAACCGGAGTCATTTCATGTGTGTTCTTTTCACATACCACATATGGATCCACCAGTGTCATTGTATGTGTGTTCTTTTCACAATCCACCTATGGATCCACCAGTGTCATTGCATGTGTGCTCTTTTTACTAACAACAACCAGAGTCATTGCATGTGTGTTCTCTTCAGAGACCAGACATGGATCCATCGGTGTCATTGCATGTGTGTTCTTTTTACTAACAACAACAAGAGTCATTTCATGTGTGTTATTTTCACATACCACATATGGATCCACAAGTGTCATTGAAATGTGTGTTCTCGTTAGTGACCACACATGGAGCCTACAGTGTCATTGCATGTGTGTTCTTTTTACTAACAACAACCAGAGTCATTGAAATGTGTGTTCTCTTCAGAGACCAAACATGGATCCACCAGTGTCATTGCATGTGTATTCTTTTTACTAACAACCAGAGTCATTGAAATGTGTGTTCTTTTCACATACCACACATGGATCCACCAGTGTCATTGCATGTGTGTTCTTTTTACTAACAACAACCAGAGTCATTGCATGTGTGTTCTTTTCACATACCACACATGGATCCACCCGTGTCATTGCATGTGTGTTCTTTTTACTAACAACAACTAGAGTCATTGCATGTGTGTTCTTTTCACATACCACATATGGGTCCACCAGTATCATTGCATGTCTGCTCTTTTCACAATCCACCTATGGATCCACCAGTGTCATTGCATGTGTGTTCTTTTTACTAACAACAACTGGAGTCATTGCATGTGTGTTCTTTTCACATACCACATATGGATCCACCAGTGTCATTGCATTTGTGCTCTTTTCACAATCCACCTATGGATCCACTAGTGTCATTGCACGTGTGTTCTTTTTACTAACAACAACCAGAGTGATTGCATGTGTGTTCTTTTCACATACCACATATGGATCCACCAGTGTCATTGCATGTGTGCTCTTTTCAAAATCAACCTATGGATCCACCAGTGTCATTGCATGTGTGTTCTTTTTACTAACAACAACCAGAGTAATTGCATGTGTGTTCTTTTCACATACCACATATGGATCCACCAGTGTCATTGCATGTGTGTTCGTTTCACAATCCACCTATGGATCCACCAGTGTCATTTCATGTGTGCTCTTTTTACTAACAACAACCAGAGTCATTGAAACGTGTGTTCTCTTTAGAGACGACACATGGATCCACAGTGTCATTGCATGTGTGTTCTTTTTACTAACAACAACTGGAGTCATTTCATGTGTGTTCTTTTCACATACCACATATGGATCCACCAGTGTCATTGCATGTGTGTTCTTTTTACTAACAACAACTAGAGTCATTTCATGTGTGTTCTTTTCACATACCACATATGGATCGACCAGTGTCATTGAAATGTGTGTTCTCTTCAGAGACCACACATGGCTCCACCAGTGTGATTGCATGTGTGTTCTTTTTACTAACAACAACTGGAGTCATTGCATGTGTGTTCTTTTCACATACCACATATGGATCCACCAGTGTCATTGCATGTGTGCTCTTTTCACAATCCACCTATGGATCCACCATTGTCATTGCATGTGTGTTATTTTCACATACCACATACGGCTCCACCAGTGTCATTGAAATGTGTGTTCTCTTCAGAGACCACACATGGATCCCCAGTGTCATTGCATGTGTGTTCTTTTTACTAACAACAACTGGAGTCATTGCATGTGTGTTCTTCACACATACCACATATGGGTCCACCAGTATCATTGCATGTGTGCTATTTTCACAATCCACCTATGGATCCACCAGTGTCATTGCATGTGTGTTCTTTTTACTAACAACAACCAGAGTCATTGCTTGTGTGTTCTTTTCACATACCACATATGGATCCACCAGTGTCATTGCATGTGTGTCTTTCACAATCCACATGTGGATCCACTAGAGTCATTGCATGTGTGTTCTTTTTACTAATAACAACCGGAGTCATTTCATGTGTGTTCTTTTCACATACCACATATGGATCCACCAGTGTCATTGTATGTGTGTTCTTTTCACAATCCACCTATGGATGCACCAGTGTCATTGCATGTGTGCTCTTTTTACTAACAACAACCAGAGTCATTGCATGTGTGTTCTCTTCAGAAACCACACATGGATCCATGATGTCATTGCATGTGTGTTCTTTTTACTAACAACAACCAGAGTCATTTCATGTGTGTTATTTTCACATACCACATATGGATCCACCAGTGTCATTGAAATGTGTGTTCTCTTTAGTGACCACACATGGAGCCTACAATGTCATTTCATGTGTGTTCTTTTTACTAACAACAACCAGAGTCATTGAAATGTGTGTTCTCTTCAGAGACCACACATGGATCCACCAGTGTCATTGCATGTGTGTTCTTCTTACTAACAACAACCAGAGTCATTGAAATGTGTGTTCTTTTCACATACCACACCTGGATCCACCAGTGTCATTGCATGTGTGTTCTTTTTACTAACAACAACCAGAGTCATTGCATGTGTGTTCTTTTCACATACCACACATGGATCCACCCGTGTCATTGCATGTGTGTTCTTTTTACTAACAACAACCAGAGTCATTGCATGTGTGTTCTTTTCACATACCACATATGGATCCACCAGTGTAATTGCATGTGTGTTCGTTTCACAATCCACCTATGGATCCACCAGTGTCATTTCATGTGTGCTCTTTGTACTAACAACAACCAGAGTCATTGAAATGTGTGTTCTCTTTAGAGACGACACATGGATCCACAGTGTCATTGCATGTGTGTTCTTTTTACTAACAACAACTGGAGTCATTTCATGTGTGTTCTTTTCACATACCACATATGGATCCACCAGTGTCATTGCATGTGTGGTCTTTTAACTAACAACAAACGGTGTCGTATCAGGTTTGTTGTTTTCACATACCTCATATGGATCCACCAGTGTCATTGAAATGTGTGTTCTTCTTGAGAGACCACACATGGCTCCACCAAATGTGATTGCATGTGTGTTCTTTTACTAACAACAACTGAGTCATTGCATGTGTGTTCTTTTCACATACCACATATGGATCCACCAGTGTCATTGCATGTGTGCTCTTTTCACAATCCACCTATGGATCCACCATTGTCATTGCATGTGTGTTATTTTCACAGACCACATACGGCTCCACCAGTGTCATTGAAATGTGTGTTCTCTTCAGAGACCACACATGGATCCCCCAGTGTCATTGCATGTGTGTTCTTTTTACTAACAACAACTGGAGTCATTGCATGTGTGTTCTTCACACATACCACATATGGGTCCACCAGTATCATTGCATGTGTGCTATTTTCACAATCCACCTATGGATCCACCAGTGTCATTGCATGTGTGTTCTTTTTACTAACAACAACCAGAGTCAGTGCTTGTGTGTTCTTTTCACATACCACATATGGATCCACCAGTGTCATTGCATGTGTGCTCTTTTCACAATCCACATGTCGATCCACTGGAGTCATTGCATGTGTGTTCTTTTTACTAACAACCAGAGTCATTTCATGTGTGTTCTTTCACATACCACATATTGATCCTCCAGTGTCTTTGTATGTGTGTTCTTTTCACAATCCACCTATGGATGCACAGTTGTCATTGCATGTGTGCTCTTTTACTAACAACAACCAGAGTCATTGCATGTGTGTTCTTCAAACCACACATGGATCCACCAATGTCATTGCATGTGTGTTCTTTTTACTAACAACAACCAGTCATTTCATGTGTGTTATTTTCACATACCACATATGGATCCACCAAGGTCATTGAAATGTGTGTTCTCTTTAGTGACCACACATGGAGCCTCTGATGTCATTGCATGTGTGTTCTTTTTACTAACAACAACCAGAGTCATTGAAATGTGTGTTGTCTTTCAGAGACCACACATGGATCCACCAGTGTCATTGCATGTGTGTTCTTTTTACTAACAACAACCAGAGTCATTGCATGTGTGTTCTTTTCACATACCACACATGGATCCACCCGTGTCATTGCATGTGTGTTCTTTTTACTAACAACAACTAGAGTCATTGCATGTGTGTTCTTTTCACATACCACATATGGGTCCACCAGTATCATTGCATGTGTGCTCTTTTCACAATCCACCTATGGATCCACCAGTGTCATTGCATGTGTGTTCTTTTTACTAACAACAACTGGAGTCATTGCATGTGTGTTCTTTTCACATACCACATATGGATCCACCAGTGTCATTGCATTTGTGCTCTTTTCACAATCCACCTATGGATCCACTAGTATCATTGCACGTGTGTTCTTTTTACTAACAACAACCAGAGTGATTGCATGTGTGTTCTTTTCACATACCACATATGGATCCACCAGTGTCATTGCATGTGTGTTCTTTTTACTAACAACAACCAGAGTCATTGCATGTGTGTTCTTTTCACATACCACACATGGATCCACCCGTGTCATTGCATGTGTGTTCTTTTCACATACCACATATGGATCCACCAGTTATTGCATGTGTGTTCTTTTTACTAACAACAACCAGAGTCATTGCATGTGTGTTCTTTTCACATACCACATATGGATCCACCACAAAGGTCATTGCATTGTGCTCTTTCACAATCCACCCATGGATCCACCAAAGTGTCATTGCGTTTTTTTCTACATACCACATATAGATCCACCAAGGTTATTGTATGTGTGTTCTTTTTACTAACAACAACTGAGTCATTATGTGTGTTCTTTTCACATACCACATATGGATCCACCAGTCATTGAAATGTGTGTTCTTTTCATAGACCACATATGGATCCACCAAAGGTCATTGCATGTGGGTTCTTTTTACCAACAACAACCTGCGTCATTTGAATGTGTGTTCTTTTCCCATACCACATATGGATCCACCAGTGTCATTGCATGTGTGTTCTTTTTCACAATCCACCTATGGATCCATACTAGTACATGTACGTGTTCTCACATTAAACAACCAGTTGTCATTGCATGTGTGTTCTTTTTACTAACAACCATGGATCGAGTCATTGCATGTGTGTTCTTTTCACATACCACACATGGATCCACCAGTGTCATTCATGTGTGTTCTCACAATCCACCTATGATCCACCACAGTGTCATTGTTGTTGTGCTGCAGTTTCACTAACAACAATATGGATTCACCAGTGTCATTGCATGTGTTCTCTTTTCATACCATATGGATCCACCAGTGTCATTGCAGTGTGTTCTTTTCACAATCCACGTGGATCCACCAAAGGTCATTGCATGTGTTCTTTTACTAACAACAACCAGAGTCATTGCATGTGTGTTCTTTTCAAAGACCACATGGATCCACCGGGTGTCATTGCATGTGTGTTCTTCATAATCCAATCGGGCATCCACTGTTGCCACAAAATTTTTACAATCCACCAAGGATCTTACCTTTTCACACACATGTGTGCTCTTTTAACAACAACCAGAGTCATTGCATGTGTGTTCTTCTTCAGACCACACATGGATCCACTAGTGAAATTGCATGTGTGTTCTTTTCACAATCCAATTGCGGATCCAAGCACACAGACCGTGTTATTTTACTAACAACAACTCAGTCATTGCATGTGTGTTCTTTAACATACCACATATGGATCCACCAGTGTCATTGAAATGTGTGTTCTTTTCACAACCACTATGGATCCACCAAAGGTCATTGCATGTGTTCTTTTCCTAACAACAACCAGAGTCATCATGTGTGTTCTTTCATACCACACATACCACACATATGGATCCACCTGAAGTTGTCATTGCATGTGTGTTCTTTTCACAATCCACATATGGATCCACCAGTGTCATTGCATGTGTGTTTTTTACTAACAACAACTGAGTAGTCATTGAATGTGTGTTATTTCACATACCACACATGGATCCACCAGTGTCATTGAATGTGTTCTTTTACTAACAACTGTAGCCATTAAATGCGTTTTACTAACAACAACAAACTGCAGAAATATTGAAATGTGGTGTTTTTTTAGAGATCACACATGGATCCACTAATTCAGTGTCATTGCATGCGCAGTATTTTACTAACAAATAAATCAATACAGCCGTGTTCTTTTACTACATGTACACATAATCCACCAGTAGTCATTGCATGTGTTCTTTCACATACCACATAACACACATGGATCCACCAAAGTGTCATTGATGTGTTCTTTTACTAACAACAATCCAAACAACCAGAAATAATAAAATGTATGTTCTCTTCAGAGTTCACATGGATCCACTAGAGTCATTGCATGTGTGTTCTTTTCACATACCACATATGGGTCCACCAAGTATCATTGCATGTCTGCTTTTCACAATCCACCTATGGATCCACATTGTCATTGCATGTGTGTTCTTTTTACTAACAACAACTGGAGTCATTGCATGTGTGTTCTTTTCACATACCACATATGGATCCACCAGTGTCATTGCATTTGTGCTCTTTTCACAATCCACCTATGGATCCACTAGTGTCATTGCACGTGTGTTCTTTTTACTAACAACAACCAGAGTGATTGCATGTGTGTTCTTTTCACATACCACATATGGATCCACCAGTGTCATTGCATGTGTGCTCTTTTCAAAATCCACCTATGGATCCACCAGTGTCATTGCATGTGTGTTCTTTTTACTAACAACAACCAGAGTCATTGCATGTGTGTTCTTTTCACATACCACATATGGATCCACCAGTGTCATTGCATGTGTGTTCGTTTCACAATCCACCTATGGATCCACCAGTGTCATTTCATGTGTGCTCTTTTTACTAACAACAACCAGAGTCATTGAAATGTGTGTTCTCTTTAGAGACGACACATGGATCCACAGTGTCATTGCATGTGTGTTCTTTTTACTAACAACAACTGGAGTCATTTCATGTGTGTTCTTTTCACATACCACATATGGATCCACCAGTGTCATTGCATGTGTGTTCTTTTTACTAACAACAACTAGAGTCATTTCATGTGTGTTCTTTTCACATACCACATATGGATCGACCAGTGTCATTGAAATGTGTGTTCTCTTCAGAGACCACACATGGCTCCACCAGTGTGATTGCATGTGTGTTCTTTTTACTAACAACAACTGGAGTCATTGCATGTGTGTTCTTTTCACATACCACATATGGATCCACCAGTGTCATTGCATGTGTGCTCATTTCACAATCCACCTATGGATCCACCATTGTCATTGCATGTGTGTTATTTTCACATACCACATACGGCTCCACCAGTGTCATTGAAATGTGTTCTCTTCAGAGACCACACATGGATCCCCAGTGTCATTGCATGTGTGTTCTTTTTACTAACAACAACTGGAGTCATTGCATGTGTGTTCTTCACACATACCACATATGGGTCCACCAGTATCATTGCATGTGTGCTATTTTCACAATCCACCTATGGATCCACCAGTGTCATTGCATGTGTGTTCTTTTTACTAACAACAACCAGAGTAATTGCTTGTGTGTTCTTTTCACATACCACATATGGATCCACCAGTGTCATTGCATGTGTGCTCTTTTCACAATCCACATGTGGATCCACTGGAGTCATTGCATGTGTGTTCTTTTTACTAATAACAACCGGAGTCATTTCATGTGTGTTCTTTTCACATACCACATATGGATCCACCAGTGTCATTGTATGTGTGTTCTTTTCACAATCCACCTATGGATGCACCAGTGTCATTGCATGTGTGCTCTTTTTACTAACAACAACCAGAGTCATTGCATGTGTGTTCTCTTCAGAAACCACACATGGATCCGCCGGTGTCATTGCATGTGTGTTCTTTTTATTAACAACAACCAGAGTCATTTCATGTGTGTTATTTTCACATACCACATATGGATCCACCAGTGTCATTGAAATGTGCGTTCTCTTTAGTGACCACACATGGAGCCTACAGTGTCATTTCATGTGTGTTCTTTTTACTAACAACAACCAGAGTCATTGAAATGTGTGTTCTCTTCAGAGACCACACATGGATCCACCAGTGTCATTGCATGTGTGTTCTTTTTACTAACAACAACCAGAGTCATTGAAATGTGTGTTCTTTTCACATACCACACCTGGATCCACCAGTGTCATTGCATGTGTGTTCTTTTTACTAACAACAACCAGAGTCATTGCATGTGTGTTCTTTTCACATACCACACATGGATCCACCCGTGTCATTGCATGTGTGTTCTTTTTACTAACAACAACCAGAGTCATTGCATGTGTGTTCTTTTAACATACCACATATGGATCCACCAGTGTAATTGCATGTGTGTTCGTTTCACAATCCACCTATGGATCCACCAGTGTCATTTCATGTGTGCTCTTTGTACTAACAACAACCAGAGTCATTGAAATGTGTGTTCTCTTTAGAGACGACACATGGATCCACAGTGTCATTGCATGTGTGTTCTTTTTACTAACAACAACTAGAGTCATTTCATGTGTGTTCTTTTCACATACCACATATGGATCCACCAGTGTCATTGCATGTGTGTTCTTTTTACTAACAACAACTAGAGTCATTTCATGTGTGTTCTTTTCACATACCACATATGGATCGACCAGTGTCATTGAAATGTGTGTTCTCTTCAGAGACCACACATGGCTCCACCAGTGTGATTGCATGTGTGTTCTTTTTACTAACAACAACTGGAGTCATTGCATGTGTGTTCTTTTCACATACCACATATGGATCCACCAGTGTCATTGCATGTGTGCTCTTTTCACAATCCACCTATGGATCCACCATTGTCATTGCATGCGTGTTATTTTCACAGACAAAATACGGCTCCACCAGTGTCATTGAAATGTGTGTTCTCTTCAGAGACCACACATGGATCCCCCAGTGTCATTGCATGTGTGTTCTTTTTACTAACAACAACTGGAGTCATTGCATGTGTGTTCTTCACACATACCACATATGGGTCCACCAGTATCATTGCATGTGTGCTATTTTCACAATCCACCTATGGATCCACCAGTGTCATTGCATGTGTGTTCTTTTTACTAACAACAACCAGAGTCATTGCTTGTGTGTTCTTTTCACATACCACATATGGATCCACCAGTGTCATTGCATGTGTGCTCTTTTCACAATCCACATGTCGATCCACTGGAGTCATTGCATGTGTGTTCTTTTTACTAATAACAACCAGAGTCATTTCATGTGTGTTCTTTTCACATACCACATATGGATCCACCAGTGTCATTGTATGTGTGTTCTTTTCACAATCCACCTATGGATGCATAGTGTCATTGCATGTGTGCTCTTTTTACTAACAACAACCAGAGTCATTGCATGTGTGTTCTCTTCAGAAACCACACATGGATCCGCCGGTGTCAATGCATGTGTGTTCTTTTTACTAGCAACAACCAGAGTCATTTCATGTGTGTTATTTTCACATACCACATATGGATCCACCAGTGTCATTGAAATGTGTGTTCTCTTTAGTGACCACACATGGAGCCTACAGTGTCATTGCATGTGTGTTCTTTTTACTAACAACAACCAAAGTCATTGAAATGTGTGTTCTCTTCAGAGACCACACATGGATCCACCAGTGTCATTGCATGTGTGTTCTTTTTACTAACAACAACCAGAGTCATTGCATGTGTGTTCTTTTCACATACCACACATGGATCCACCCGTGTCATTGCATGTGTGTTCTTTTTACTAACAACAACTAGAGTCATTGCATGTGTGTTCTTTTCACATACCACATATGGGTCCACCAGTATCATTGCATGTGTGCTCTTTTCACAATCCACCTATGGATCCACCAGTGTCATTGCATGTGTGTTCTTTTTACTAACAACAACTGGAGTCATTGCATGTGTGTTCTTTTCACATACCACATATGGATCCACCAGTGTCATTGCATTTGTGCTCTTTTCACAATCCACCTATGGATCCACTAGTATCATTGCACGTGTGTTCTTTTTACTAACAACAACCAGAGTGATTGCATGTGTGTTCTTTTCACATACGACATATGGATCCACCAGTGTCATTGCATGTGTGCTCTTTTCAAAATCCACCTATGGATCCAGCAGTGTCATTGCATGTGTGTTCTTTTTACTAACAACAACCAGAGTCATTGCATGTGTGTTCTTTTCACATACCACATATGGATCCACCAGTGTCATTGCATGTGTGTTCGTTTCACAATCCACCTATGGATCCACCAGTGTCATTTCATGTGTGCTCTTTTTACTAACAACAACCAGAGTCATTGAAATGTGTGTTCTCTTTAGAGACGACACATGGATCCACAGTGTCATTGCATGTGTGTTCTTTTTACTAACAACAACTGGAGTCATTTCATGTGTGTTCTTTTCACATACCACATATGGATCCACCAGTGTCATTGCATGTGTGTTCTTTTTACTAACAACAACTAGAGTCATTTCATGTGTGTTCTTTTCACATACCACATATGGATCGACCAGTGTCATTGAAATGTGTGTTCTCTTCAGAGACCACACATGGCTCCACCAGTGTGATTGCATGTGTGTTCTTTTTACTAACAACAACTGGAGTCATTGCATGTGTGTTCTTTTCACATACCACATATGGATCCACCAGTGTCATTGCATGTGTGCTCTTTTCACAATCCACCTATGGATCCACCATTGTCATTGCATGTGTGTTATTTTCACATACCACATACGGCTCCACCAGTGTCATTGAAATGTGTGTTCTCTTCAGAGACCACACATGGATCCCCAGTGTCATTGCATGTGTGTTCTTTTTACTAACAACAACTGGAGTCATTGCATGTG
This sequence comes from Avena insularis, assembly GCA_023614405.1. Taxonomy (NCBI): domain Eukaryota; kingdom Viridiplantae; phylum Streptophyta; class Magnoliopsida; order Poales; family Poaceae; genus Avena; species Avena insularis. The sequence continues at coordinate 167,970,474 of CM042692.1, read as the reverse complement.
TGTTCTTCACACATACCACATATGGGTCCACCAGTATCATTGCATGTGTGCTATTTTCACAATCCACCTATGGATCCACCAGTGTCATTGCATGTGTGTTCTTTTTACTAACAACAACCAGAGTCATTGCTTGTGTGTTCTTTTCACATACCACATATGGATCCACCAGTGTCATTGCATGTGTGCTCTTTTCACAATCCACATGTGGATCCACTGGAGTCATTGCATGTGTGTTCTTTTTACTAATAACAACCGGAGTCATTTCATGTGTGTTCTTTTCACATACCACATATGGATCCACCAGTGTCATTGTATGTGTGTTCTTTTCACAATCCACCTATGGATGCACCAGTGTCATTGCATGTGTGCTCTTTTTACTAACAACAACCAGAGTCATTGCATGTGTGTTCTCTTCAGAAACCACACATGGATCCGCCGGTGTCATTGCATGTGTGTTCTTTTTACTAACAACAACCAGAGTCATTTCATGTGTGTTATTTTCACATACCACATATGGATCCACCAGTGTCATTGAAATGTGTGTTCTCTTTAGTGACCACACATGGAGCCTACAGTGTCATTTCATGTGTGTTCTTTTTACTAACAACAACCAGAGTCATTGAAATGTGTGTTCTCTTCAGAGACCACACATGGATACACCAGTGTCATTGCATGTGTGTTCTTTTTACTAACAACAACCAGAGTCATTGAAATGTGTGTTCTTTTCACATACCACACCTGGATCCACCAGTGTCATTGCATGTGTGTTCTTTTTACTAACAACAACCAGAGTCATTGCATGTGTGTTATTTTCACATACCACACATGGATCCACCCGTGTCATTGCATGTGTGTTCTTTTTACTAACAACAACCAGAGTCATTGCATGTGTGTTCTTTTCACATACCACATATGGATCCACCAGTGTAATTGCATGTGTGTTCGTTTCACAATCCACATATGGATCCACCAGTGTCATTTCATGTGTGCTCTTTGTACTAACAACAACCAGAGTCATTGAAATGTGTGTTGTCTTTAGAGACGACACATGGATCCACAGTGTCATTGCATGTGTGTTCTTTTTACTAATAACAACTGGAGTCATTTCATGTGTGTTCTTTTCACATACCACATATGGATCCACCAGTGTCATTGCATGTGTGTTCTTTTTACTAACAACAACTAGAGTCATTTCATGTGTGTTCTTTTCACATACCACATATGGATCGACCAGTGTCATTGAAATTTGTGTTCTCTTTAGAGACCACACATGGCTCCACCAGTGTGATTGCATGTGTGTTCTTTTTACTAACAACAACTGGAGTCATTGCATGTGTGTTCTTTTCACATACCACATATGGATCCACCAGTGTCATTGCATGTGTGCTCTTTTCACAATCCACCTATGGATCCACCATTGTCATTGCATGTGTGTTATTTTCACAGACCACATACGGCTCCACCAGTGTCATTGAAATGTGTGTTCTCTTCAGAGACCACACATGGATCCCCCAGTGTCATTGCATGTGTGTTCTTTTTACTAACAACAACTGGAGTCATTGCATGTGTGTTCTTCACACATACCACATATGGGTCCACCATTATCATTGCATGTGTGCTATTTTCACAATCCACCTATGGATCCACCAGTGTCATTGCATGTGTGTTCTTTTTACTAACAACAACCAGAGTCATTGCTTGTGTGTTCTTTTCACATACCACATATGGATCCACCAGTGTCGTTGCATGTGTGCTCTTTTCACAATCCACATGTGGATCCACTGGAGTCATTGCATGTGTGTTCTTTTTACTAATAACAACCGGAGTCATTTCATGTGTGTTCTTTTCACATACCACATATGGATCCACCAGTGTAATTGTATGTGTGTTCTTTTCACAATCCACCTATGGATCCACCAGTGTCATTGCATGTGTGCTCTTTTTACTAACAACAACCAGAGTCATTGCATGTGTGTTCTCTTCAGAGACCACACATGGATCCACCGGTGTCATTGCATGTGTGTTCTTTTTACTAACAACAACCAGAGTCATTTCATGTGTGTTATTTTCACATACCACATATGGATCCACCAGTGTCATTGAAATGTGTGTTCTCTTTAGTGACCACACATGGAGCCTATAGTGTCATTGCATGTGTGTTCTTTTTACTAACAACAACCAAAGTCATTGAAATGTGTGTTCTCTTTAGAGACCACATATGGATCGACCAGTGTCATTGTATGTGTGTTCTTGTTACTAACAACAACTAGAGTCATTGAAATGTGTGTTCTTTTCACATACCACACATGGATCCACCAGTGTCATTGCATGTGTGTTCTTTTTACTAACAACAACCAGAGTCATTGCATGTGTGTTCTTTTCACATACCACACATGGATCCACCCGTGTCATTGCATGTGTGTTCTTTTTACTAACAACAACTAGAGTCATTGCATGTGTGTTCTTTTCACATACCACATATGGGTCCACCAGTATCATTGCATGTGTGCTCTTTTCACAATCCACCTATGGATCCACCAGTGTCATTGCATGTGTGTTCTTTTTACTAACAACAACCAGAGTGATTGTATGTGTGTTCTTTGCACATACCACATATGGATCCACCACTGTCATTGCATGTGTGTTCTTTTTACTAACAACAACTAGAGTCATTTCATGTTTGTTCTTTTCACATACCACATATGGATCGACCAGTGTCATTGAAATGTGTGTTCTCTTCAAAGACCACACATGGCTCCACCAGTGTGATTGCATGTGTGTTCTTTTTACTAACAACAACTGGAGTCATTGCATGTGTGTTCTTTTCACATACCACATATGGATCCACCAGTGTCATTGCATGTGTGCTCTTTTCACAATCCACCTATGGATCCACCATTGTCATTGCATGTGTGTTATTTTCACATACCACATACGGCTCCACCAGTGTCATTGAAATGTGTGTTCTCTTCAGAGACCACACATGGATCCACCAGTGTCATTGCATGTGTGTTCTTTTTACTAACAACAACTGGAGTCATTGCATGTGTGTTCTTTTCACATACCACATATGGGTCCACCATTATCATTGCATGTGTGCTATTTTCACAATCCACCTATGGATCCACCAGTGTCATTGCATGTGTGTTCTTTTTACTAACAACAACCAGAGTCATTGCTTGTGTGTTCTTTTTACATACCACATATGGATCCACCAGTGTCATTGCATGTGTGCTCTTTTCACAATCCACATGTGGATCCACTGGAGTCATTGCATGTGTGTTCTTTTTACTAATAACAACCAGAGTCATTTCATGTGTGTTCTTTTCACATACCACATATGGATCCACCAGTGTCATTGTATGTGTGTTCTTTTCACAATCCACCTATGGATCCACCAGTGTCATTGCATGTGTGCTCTTTTTACTAACAACAACCAGAGTCATTGAATGTGTGTTCTCTTCAGAGGCCACACATGGATCCACCGGTGTCATTGCATGTGTGTTCTTTTTACTAACAACAACCAGAGTCATTTCTTGTGTGTTATTTTCACATACCACATATGGATCCACCAGTGTCATTGAAATGTGTGTTCTCTTTAGTGACCACACATGGAGCCTATAGTGTCATTGCATGTGTTTTCTTTTTACTAACAACAACCAAAGTCATTGAAATGTGTGTTCTCTTCAGAGACCACACATGGATCCACCAGTGTCATTGCATGTGTGTTCTTTTTACTAACAACAACCAGAGTCATTGAAATGTGTGTTCTTTTCACATACCACACATGGATCCACCAGTGTCATTGCATGTGTGTTCTTTTTACTAACAACAACCAGAGTCATTGCATGTGTGTTCTTTTCACATACCACACATGGATCCACCCGTGTCATTGCATGTGTGTTCTTTTTACTAACAACAACTAGAGTCATTGCATGTGTGTTCTTTTCACATACCACATATGGGTCCACCAGTATCATTGCATGTGTGCTCTTTTCACAATCCACCTATGGATCCACCAGTGTCATTGCATGTGTGTTCTTTTTACTAACAACAACAAGAGTCATTGCATGTGTGTTCTTTTCACATACCACATATGGATCCACCAGTGTCATTGCATGTGTGTTCATTTCACAATCCACCTATGGATCCACCAGTGTCATTGCATGTGTGCTCTTTTTACTAACAACAACCAGAGTCATTGAAATGTGTGTTCTCTTTAGAGACGACACATGGATCCACAGTGTCATTGCATGTGTGTTCTTTTTACTAACAACAACTGGAGTCATTTCATGTGTGTTCTTTTCACATACCACATATGGATCCACCAGTGTCATTGCATGTGTGTTCTTTTTACTAACAACAACTGGAGTCATTTCATCTATGTTCTTTTCACATACCACATATGGATCGACCAGTGTCATTGAAATGTGTGTTCTCTTCAGAGACCACACATGGCTCCACCAGTGTGATTGCATGTGTGTTCTTTTTACTAACAACAACTGGAGTCATTGCATGTGTGTTCTTTTCACATACCACATATGGATCCACCAGTGTCATTGCATGTGTGCTCTTTTCACAATCCACCTATGGATCCACCATTGTCATTGCATGTGTGTTATTTTCACATACCACATACGGCTCCACTAGTGTCATTGAAATGTGTGTTCTCTTCAGAGACCACACATGGATCCACATGTGTCATTGCATGTGTGTTCTTTTTACTAACAACAACTGGAGTCATTGCATGTGTGTTCTTTTCACATACCACATATGGGTCCACCAGTATCATTGCATGTGTGCTATTTTCACAATCCACCTATGGATCCACCAGTGTCATTGCATGTGTGTTCTTTTTACTAACAACAACCATAGTCATTGCTTGTGTGTTCTTTTCACATACCACATATGGATCCACCAGTGTCATTGCATGTGTGCTCTTTTCACAATCCACATGTGGATCCACTGGAGCCATTGCATGTGTGTTCTTTTTACTAATAACAACCGGAGTCATTTCATGTGTGTTCTTTTCACATACCACATATGGATCCACCAGTGTCATTGTATGTGTGTTCTTTTCACAATCCACCTATGGATCCACCAGTGTCATTGCATGTGTGCTCTTTTTACTAACAACAACCAGAGTCATTGCATGTGTGTTCTCTTCAGAGACCACACATGGATCCACCGGTGTCATTGCATGTGTGTTCTTTTTACTAACAACAACCAGAGTCATTTCATGTGTGTTATTTTCACATACCACATATGGATCCACCAGTGTCATTGAAATGTGTGTTCTCTTTAGTGACCACACATGGAGCCTACAGTGTCATTGCATGTGTGTTCTTTTTACTAACGATATACAGAGTCATTGAAATGTGTGTTCTCTTCAGAGACCACACATGGATCCACCAGTGTCATTGCATGTGTGTTCTTTTTACTAACAACAACCAGAGTCATTGAAATGTGTGTTCTTTTCACATACCACACATGGATCCACCAGTGTCATTGCATGTCTGTTCTTTTTACTAACAACAACCAGAGTCATTGCATGTGTGTTCTTTTCACATACCACACATGGATCCACCTGTGTCATTGCATGTGTGTTCTTTTTACTAACAACAACTAGAGTCATTGCATGTGTGTTCTTTTTACATACCACATATGGGTCCACCAGTATCATTGCATGTGTGCTCTTTTCACAATCCACATATGGATCCACTAGTGTCATTGCATGTGTGTTCTTTTTACTAACAACAACCAGAGTGATTGCATGTGTGTTCTTTTCACATACCACATATGGATCCACCAGTGTCATTGCATGTGTGCTCTTTTCACAATCCACCTATGGATCCACCAGTGTCATTGCATGTGTGTTCTTTTTACTAACAACAACCAGAGTCATTGCATATGTGTTGTTTTCACATACCACATATGGATCCACCAGTGTCATTGCATGTGTGTTCGTTTCACAATCCACCTATGGATCCACCAGTGTCATTGCATGTGTGCTCTTTTTACTAACAACAACCAGAGTCATTGCATGTGTGTTCTTTTCACATACCACATATTGATCCACCAGTGTCATTGCATGTGTGTTCTTTTTACTAACAACAACTGGAGTCATTTCATGTGTGTTCTTTTCACATACCACATATGGATCCACCAGTGTCATTGCATGTGTGTTCTTTTTACTAACAACAACTAGAGTCATTTCATGTGTGTTCTTTTCACATACCACATATGGGTCCACCAGTATCATTGCATGTGTGCTCTTTTCACGATCCACCTATGGATCCACCAGTGTCATTGCATGTGTGTTCTTTTTACTAACAACAACCAGAGTCATTGCATGTGTGTTCTTTTCACATACCACAAATGGATCCACCAGTGTCATTACATGTGTGTTCTTTTCACAATCCACCTATGGATCCACCAGTGTCATTGCATGTGTGCTCTTTTTACTAACAACAACCAGAGTCATTGCATGTGTGTTCTTTTTACTAACAACAACCAGAGTCATTGCATGTGTGTTCTTTTCACATACCACATATGGATCCACCAGTGTCATTACATGTGTGTTCTTTTCACAATCCACATATGGATCCACCAGTGTCATTGCATGTGTGTTCTTTTTACTAACAACAACTGGAGTCATTTCATGTGTGTTCTTTTCACATACCACATATGGATCGACCAGTGTCATTGAAATGTGTGTTCTCTTCAGAGACCACACATGGATCCACCAGTGTCATTGCATGTGTGTTCTTTTTACTAACAACAACTGGAGTCATTGCATGTGTGTTCTTTTCACATACCACATATGGGTCCACCAGTATCATTGCATGTGTGCTCTTTTCACAATCCACCTATGGATCCACCAGTGTCATTGCATGTGTGTTCTTTTTACTAACAACAACCAGAGTCATTGCTTGTGTGTTCTTTTCACATACCACATAAGGATCCACCAGTGTCATTGCATGTGTGCTCTTTTCACAATCCACATGTGGATCCACTGGAGTCATTGCATGTGTGTTCTTTTTACTAATAACAACCGGAGTCATTTCATGTGTGTTCTTTTCACATACCACATATGGATCCACCAGTGTCATTGTATGTGTGTTCTTTTCACAATCCACCTATGGATCCACCAGTGTCATTGCATGTGTGCTCTTTTTACTAACAACAACCAGAGTCATTGAATGTGTGTTCTCTTCAGAGACCACACATGGATCCACCAGTGTCATTGCATGTGTGTTCTTGTTACTAACAACAACCAGAGTCATTTCTTGTGTGTTATTTTCACATACCACATATGGATCCACCAGTGTCATTGAAATGTGTGTTCTCTTTAGTGACCACACATGGAGCCTATAGTGTCATTGCATGTGTTTTCTTTTTACTAACAACAACCAAAGTCATTGAAATGTGTGTTCTCTTCAGAGACCACACATAGATCCACCAGTGTCATTGCATGTGTGTTCTTTTTACTAACAACAACCAGAGTCATTGAAATGTGTGTTCTTTTCACATACCACACATGGATCCACCAGTGTCATTGCATGTGTGTTCTTTTTACTAACAACAACCAGAGTCATTGCATGTGTGTTCTTTTCACATACCACACATGGATCCACCCGTGTCATTGCATGTGTGTTATTTTTACTAACAACAACTAGAGTCATTGCATGTGTATTCTTTTCACATACCACATATGGGTCCACCAGTATCATTGCATGTGTGCTCTTTTCACAATCCACCTATGGATCCACCAGTGTCATTGCATGTGTGTTCTTTTGACTAACAACAACAAGAGTCATTGCATGTGTGTTCCTTTCACATACCACATATGGATCCACCAGTGTCATTGCATGTGTGTTCATTTCACAATCCACCTATGGATCCACCAGTGTCATTGCATGTGTGCTCTTTTCACAATCCACATGTGGATCCACTGGAGTCATTGCATGTGTGTTCTTTTTACTTATAACAACCGGAGTCATTTCATGTGTGTTCTTTTCACATACCACATATGGATCCACCAGTGTCATTGTATGTGTGTTCTTTTCACAATCCACCTATGGATCCACCAGTGTCATTGCATGTGTGCTCTTTTTACTAACAACAACCAGAGTCATTGCATGTGTGTTCTCTTCAGAGACCACACATGGATCCACCGGTGTCATTGAATGTGTGTTCTTTTTACTAACGACAACCAGAGTCATTGAAATGTGTGTTCTTTTCACATACCACACATGGATCCACCAGTGTCATTGCATGTCTGTTCTTTTTACTAACAACAACCAGAGTCATTGCATGTGTGTTCTTTTCACATACCACACATGGATCCACCCGTGTCATTGCATGTGTGTTCTTTTTACTAACAACAACTAGAGTCATTTCATGTGTGTTCTTTTTACATACCACATATGGGTCCACCAGTATCATTGCATGTGTGCTCTTTTCACAATCCACCAATGGATCCACCAGTGTCATTGCATGTGTGTTCTTTTTACTAACAACAACTGGAGTCATTGCATGTGTGTTCTTTTCACATACCACATATGGATCCACCAGTGTCATTGCATTTGTGCTATTTTCACAATCCACCTATGGATCCACTAGTGTCATTGCATGTGTGTTCTTTTTACTAACAACAACCAGAGTGATTGCATGTGTGTTCTTTTCACATACCACATATGGATCCACCAGTGTCATTCGATGTGTGCTCTTTTCACAATCCACATGTGGATCCACTGGAGTCATTGCATGTGTGTTCTTTTTACTAATAACAACCGGAGTCATTTCATGTGTGTTCTTTTCACATACCACATATGGATCCACCAGTGTCATTGTATGTGTGTTCTTTTCACAATCCACCTATGGATCCACCAGTGTCATTGCATGTGTGCTCTTTTTACTAACAACAACCAGAGTCATTGCATGTGTGTTCTCTTCAGAGACCACACATGGATCCATCAGTGTCATTGCATGTGTGTTCTTTTTAGTAACAACAACCAGAGTCATTTCATGTGTGTTCTTTTCACATACCACATATGGATCCACCACTGTCATTGCATGTGTGTTCTTTTTACTAACAACAACTAGAGTCATTTCATAGGTGTTCTTTTCACATACCACATATGGATCGACCAGTGTCATTGAAATTTTTTGTTCTCTTCAGAGACCACACATGGCTCCACCAGTGTGATTGTATGTGTGTTCTTTTTAGTAACAACAACTGGAGTCATTGCATGTGTGTTCTTTTAACATACCACATCTCGATCCACCAGTGTCATTGCATGTGTGTGATCTTTTCACAATCCACCTATGGATCCACCATTGTCATTGCATGTGTGTTATTTTCACATACCACATACGGCTCCACCAGTTTCATTGAAATGTGTGTTCTCTTTAGAGACCACACATGGATCCACCAGTGTCATTGCATGTGTGTTCTTTTTACTAACAACAACTGGAGTCATTGCATGTGTGTTCTTTTCACATACCACATATGGGTCCACCAGTATCATTGCATGTGTGCTATTTTCACAATCCACCTATGGATCCACCAATGTCATTGCATGTGTGTTCTTTTTACTAACAACAACCAGAGTCATTGCATGTGTGTTCTTTTCACATACCACATATGGATCCACCAGTGTCATTACATGTGTGTTCTTTTCACAATCCACATATGGATCCACCAGTGTCATTGCATGTGTGTTCTTTTTACTAACAACAACTGGAGTCATTTCATGTGTGTTCTTTTCACATACCACATATGGATCGACCAGTGTCATTGAAATGTGTGTTCTCTTCAGAGACCACACATGGATCCACCAGTGTCATTGCATGTGTGTTCTTTTTACTAACAACAACTGGAGTCATTGCATGTGTGTTCTTTTCACATACCACATATGGGTCCACCAGTATCATTGCATGTGTGCTCTTTTCACAATCCACCTATGGATCCACCAGTGTCATTGCATGTGTGTTCTTTTTACTAACAACAACCAGAGTCATTGCTTGTGTGTTCTTTTCACATACCACATAAGGATCCACCAGTGTCATTGCATGTGTGCTCTTTTCACAATCCACATGTGGATCCACTGGAGTCATTGCATGTGTGTTCTTTTTACTAATAACAACCGGAGTCATTTCATGTGTGTTCTTTTCACATACCACATATGGATCCACATGTGTCATTGTATGTGTGTTCTTTTCACAATCCACCTATGGATCCACCAGTGTCATTGCATGTGTGCTCTTTTTACTAACAACAACCAGAGTCATTGAATGTGTGTTCTCTTCAGAGACCACACATGGATCCACCGGTGTCATTGCATGTGTGTTCTTGTTACTAACAACAACCAGAGTCATTTCTTGTGTGTTATTTTCACATACCACATATGGATCCACCAGTGTCATTGAAATGTGTGTTCTCTTTAGTGACCACACATGGAGCCTATAGTGTCATTGCATGTGTTTTCTTTTTACTAACAACAACCAAAGTCATTGAAATGTGTGTTCTCTTCAGAGACCACACATAGATCCACCAGTGTCATTGCATGTGTGTTCTTTTACTAACAACAACGAGTCATTGAAATGTGTGTTCTTTTCACATACCACACATGGATCCACCAGTGTCATTGCATGTGTGTTCTTTTTACTAACAACAACCAGAGTCATTGCATGTGTGTTCTTTTCACATACCACACATGGATCCACCCGTGTCATTGCATGTGTGTTATTTTTACTAACAACAACTAGAGTCATTGCATGTGTATTCTTTTCACATACCACATATGGGTCCACCAGTATCATTGCATGTGTGCTCTTTTCACAATCCACCTATGGATCCACCAGTGTCATTGCATGTGTGTTCTTTTGACTAACAACAACAAGAGTCATTGCATGTGTGTTCCTTTCACATACCACATATGGATCCACCAGTGTCATTGCAAGTGTGTTCATTTCACAATCCACCTATGGATCCACCAGTGTCATTGCATGTGTGCTCTTTTCACAATCCACATGTGGATCCACTGGAGTCATTGCATGTGTGTTCTTTTTACTTATAACAACCGGAGTCATTTCATGTGTGTTCTTTTCACATACCACATATGGATCCACCAGTGTCATTGTATGTGTGTTCTTTTCACAATCCACCTATGGATCCACCAGTGTCATTGCATGTGTGCTCTTTTTACTAACAACAACCAGAGTCATTGCATGTGTGTTCTCTTCAGAGACCACACATGGATCCACCGGTGTCATTGAATGTGTGTTCTTTTTACTAACGACAACCAGAGTCATTGAAATGTGTGTTCTTTTCACATACCACACATGGATCCACCAGTGTCATTGCATGTCTGTTCTTTTTACTAACAACAACCAGAGTCATTGCATGTGTGTTCTTTTCACATACCACACATGGATCCACCCGTGTCATTTCATGTGTGTTCTTTTTACTAACAACAACTAGAGTCATTTCATGTGTGTTCTTTTTACATACCACATATGGGTCCACCAGTATCATTGCATGTGTGCTCTTTTCACAATCCACCAATGGATCCACCAGTGTCATTGCATGTGTGTTCTTTTTACTAACAACAACTGGAGTCATTGCATGTGTGTTCTTTTCACATACCACATATGGATCCACCAGTGTCATTGCATTTGTGCTATTTTCACAATCCACCTATGGATCCACTAGTGTCATTGCATGTGTGTTCTTTTTACTAACAACAACCAGAGTGATTGCATGTGTGTTCTTTTCACATACCACATATGGATCCACCAGTGTCATTCGATGTGTGCTCTTTTCACAATCCACATGTGGATCCACTGGAGTCATTGCATGTGTGTTCTTTTTACTAATAACAACCGGAGTCATTTCATGTGTGTTCTTTTCACATACCACATATGGATCCACCAGTGTCATTGTATGTGTGTTCTTTTCACAATCCACCTATGGATCCACCAGTGTCATTGCATGTGTGCTCTTTTTACTAACAACAACCAGAGTCATTGCATGTGTGTTCTCTTCAGAGACCACACATGGATCCATCAGTGTCATTGCATGTGTGTTCTTTTTAGTAACAACAACCAGAGTCATTTCATGTGTGTTCTTTTCACATACCACATATGGATCCACCACTGTCATTGCATGTGTGTTCTTTTTACTAACAACAACTAGAGTCATTTCATAGGTGTTCTTTTCACATACCACATATGGATCGACCAGTGTCATTGAAATTTTTTGTTCTCTTCAGAGACCACACATGGCTCCACCAGTGTGATTGTATGTGTGTTCTTTTTAGTAACAACAACTGGAGTCATTGCATGTGTGTTCTTTTCACATACCACATCTCGATCCACCAGTGTCATTGCATGTGTGTGATCTTTTCACAATCCACCTATGGATCCACCATTGTCATTGCATGTGTGTTATTTTCACATACCACATACGGCTCCACCAGTTTCATTGAAATGTGTGTTCTCTTTAGAGACCACACATGGATCCACCAGTGTCATTGCATGTGTGTTCTTTTTACTAACAACTGGAGTCATTGCATGTGTGTTCTTTTCACATACCACATATGGGTCCACCAGTATCATTGCATGTGTGCTATTTTCACAATCCACCTATGGATCCACCAGTGTCATTGCATGTGTGTTCTTTTTACTAACAACAACCAGAGTCATTGCTTGTGTGTTCTTTTCACATACCACATATGGATCCACCAGTGTCATTGCATGTGTGCTCTTTTCACAATCCACATGTGGATCCACAAGAGTCATTGCATGTGTGTTCTTTTTACTAATAACAACCCGAGTCATTTCATGTGTGTTCTTTTCACATACCACATGTGGATCCACCAGTGTCATTGTATGTGTGTTCTTTTCACAATCCACCTATGGATCCACCAGTGTCATTGCATGTGTGCTCTTTTTACTAACAACAACCAGAGTCATTGCATGTGTGTTATCTTCAGAGACCACACATGGATCCATCGGTGTCATTGCATGTGTGTTCTTTTTACTAACAACAACCAGAGTCATTTCATGTGTGTTCTTTTCACATACCACATATGGATCCACCAGTGTCATTGCATGTGTGTTCTTTTTACTAACAACAACTAGAGTCATTTCATGTGTGTTCTTTTCACATACCACATATGGATCGACCAGTGTCATTGAAATGTGTGTTCTCTTCAGAGACCACACATGGCTCCACCAGTGTGATTGCATGTGTGTTCTTTTTACTAACAACAACTGGAGTCATTGCATGTGTGTTCTTTTCACATACCACATCTCGATCCACCAGTGTCATTGCATGTGTGCTCTTTTCACAATCCACCTATGGATCCACCATTGTCATTGCATGTGTGTTATTTTCACATACCACATACGGCTCGACCAGTGTCATTGAAATGTGTGTTCTCTTCAGAGGCCACACATGGATCCACCAGTGTCATTGCATGTGTGTCCTTTTTACTAACAACAACTGGAGTCATTGCATGTGTGTTCTTTTCACATACCACATATGGGTCCACCAGTATCATTGCATGTGTGCTATTTTCACAATCCACCTTTGGATCCACCAGTGTCTTTGCATGTGTGTTCTTTTTACTAAAAACAACCAGAGTCATTGCTTGTGTGTTCTTTTCACATACCACATATGGATCCACCAGTGTCATTGCATGTGTGCTCTTTTCACAATCCACATGTGGATCCACTGGAGTCATTGCATGTGTGTTCTTTTTACTAATAACAACCGGAGTCATTTCATGTGTGTTCTTTTCACATACCACATATGGATCCACCAGTGTCATTGTATGTGTGTTCTTTTCACAATCCACCTATGGATCCACCAGTGTCATTGCATGTGTGCTCTTTTTACTAACAACAACCAGAGTCATTGCATGTGTGTTCTCTTCAGAGACCACGAATGGATCCACCGGTGTCATTGCATGTGTGTTCTTTTTACTAACAACAACCAGAGTCATTTCATGTGTGTTATTTTCACATACCACATATGGATCCACCGGTGTCATTGAAATGTGTGTTCTCTTTAGTGACCACACATGGAGCCTACAGTGTCATTGCATGTGTGTTCTTTTTACTAACAATAACCAGAGTCATTGAAATGTGTGTTCTCTTTAGAGACCACACATGGATCCACCAGTGTCATTGCATGTGTGTTCTCTTTACTAACAGCAACCAGAGTCATTGAAATGTGTGTTCTTTTCACATACCACACATGGATCCACCCGTGTCATTGCATGTGTGTTCTTTTTACTAACAACAACTGGAGTCATTGCATGTGTGTTCTTTTCACATACCACATATGGGTCCACCAGTATCATTGCATGTGTGCTCTTTTCACAATCCACCTATGGATCCACCAGTGTCATTGCATGTGTGTTCTTTTTACTAACAACAACTAGAGTCATTGCATGTGTGTTCTTTTCACATACCACATATGGATCCACCAGTGTCATTGCATTTGTGCTTTTTTTCACAATCCACCTATGGATCCACTAGTGTCATTGTATGTGTGTTCATTTTACTAACAACAACCAGAGTGATTGCATGTGTGTTCTTTTCACATACCACATATGGATCCACCAGTGTCATTGCATGTGTGCTCTTTTCACAATCCACCTATGGATCCACTAGTGTCATTGCATGTGTGTTCTTTTTACTAACAACAACCAGAGTCATTGCACGTGTGTTCTTTTCACATACCACATATGGATCCACTAGTGTCATTGCATGTGTGTTCGTTTCACAATCCACCTATGGATCCACCAGTGTCATTGCATGTGTGCTCTTTTTACTAACAACAACCAGAGTCATTGAAATGTGTGTCTCTTTACAGACGACACATGGATCCACAGTGTCATTGCATGTGTGTTCTTTTTACTAACAACAACTGGAGTCATTTCATCTGTGTTCTTTTCACATACCACATATGGATCCACCAGTGTGATTGCATGTGTGTTCTTTTTACTAACAACAACTGGAGTCATTGCATGTGTGTTCTTTTCACATACCACATATGGATCCACAAGTGTCATTGCATGTGTGCTGTTTTCACAATCCACCTATGGATCCACCATTGTCATTGCATGTGTGTTATTTTCACATACCACATACGGCTCCACTAGTGTCATTGAAATGTGTGTTCTCTTCAGAGACCACACATGGATCCACCAGTATCATTGCATGTGTGTTCTTTTTACTAACAACAACTGGAGTCATTGCATGTGTGTTCTTTTCACATACCACATATGGGTCCACCAGTATCATTGCATGTGTGCTATTTTCACAATCCACCAATGGATCCACCAGTGTCATTGCATGTGTGTTCTTTTTACTAACAACAACTAGAGTCATTTCACGTGTGTTCTTTTCACATACCACATATGGATCCACCAGTGTCATTGCATGTGTGCTCTTTTCACAATCCACATGTGGATCCACTGGAGTCATTGCATGTGTGTTCTTTTTACTAACAAAAACCGGAGTCATTTCATGTGTGTTCTTTTCACATACCACATATGGATCCACCAGTGTCATTGTATGTGTGTTCTTTTCACAATCCACCTATGGATCCACCATTGTCATTGCATGTGTGTTATTTTCACATACCACATACGGCTCCACCAGTTTCATTGAAATGTGTGTTCTCTTTAGAGACCACACATGGATCCACCAGTGTCATTGCATGTGTGTTCTTTTTACTAACAACAACTGGAGTCATTGCATGTGTGTTCTTTTCACATACCACATATGGGTCCACCAGTATCATTGCATGTGAGCTATTTTCACAATCCACCTATGGATCCACCAGTGTCATTGCATGTGTGTTCTTTTTACTAACAACAACCAGAGTCATTGCTTGTGTGTTCTTTTCACATACCACATATGGATCCACCAGTGTCATTGCATGTGTGCTCTTTTCACAATCCACATGTGGATCCACTGGAGTCATTGCATGTGTGTTCTTTTTACTAATAACAACCGGAGTCATTTCATGAGTGTTCTTTTCACATACCACATGTGGATCCACCAGTGTCATTGTATGTGTGTTCTTTTCACAATCCACCTATGGATCCACCAGTGTCATTGCATGTGTGCTCTTTTTACTAACAACAACCAGAGTCATTGAAATGTGTGTTCTCTTTAGAGACGACACATGGATCCACAGTGTCATTGCATGTGTGTTCTTTTTACTAACAACAACTGGAGTCATTTCATGTGTGTTCTTTTCACATACCACATATGGATCCACCAGTGTCATTGCATGTGTGTTCTTTTCACATACCACATATGGATCGACTAGTGTCATTGAAATGTGTGTTCTCTTCAGATACCACACATGGCTCCACCAGTGTGATTGCATGTGTGCTCTTTTTACTAACAACAACCAGAGTCATTGAAATGTGTGTTCTCTTTAGAGACGACACATGGATCCACAGTGTCATTGCATGTGTGTTCTTTTTACTAACAACAACTGGAGTCATTGCATGTGTGTTCTTTTCACATACCACATATGGATCCACCAGTGTCATTGCATGTGTGCTCTTTTCACAATCCACCTATGGATCCACCATTGTCATTGCATGTGTGTTATTTTCACATACCACATACGGCTCCACCAGTGTCATTGAAATGTGTGTTCTCTTCAGAGACCACACATGGATCCACCAGTGCCATTGCATGTGTGTTCTTTTTACTAACACAACTGGAGTCATTGCATGTGTGTTCTTTTCACATACCACATATGGGTCCACCAGTATCATTGCATGTGTGATATTTTCACAATCCACCTATGGATCCACCAGTGTCATTGCATGTGTGTTCTTTTTACTAACAACAACCAGAGTCATTGCTTGTGTGTTCTTTTCACATACCACATATGGATCCACTAGTGTCATTGCATGTGTGCTCTTTTCACAATCCACATGTGGATCCACTGGAGTCATTGCATGTGTGTTCTTTTTACTAATAACAACCGGAGTCATTTCATGTGTGTTCTTTTCACATACCACATATGGATCCACCAGTGTCATTGTATGTGTGTTCTTTTCACAATCCACCTATGGATCCGCCAGTGTCATTGCATGTGTGCTCTTTTTACTAACAACAACCAGAGTCATTGCATGTGTGTTCTCTTCAGAGACCACACATGGATCCACCGGTGTCATTGCATGTCTGTTCTTTTTACTAACAACAACCAGAGTCATTTCATGTGTGTTATTTTCACATACCACATATGGATCCACCAGTGTCATTGAAATGTGTGTTCTCTTTAGTGACCACACATGGAGCCTACAGTGTCATTGCATGTGTGTTCTTTTTACTAACAATAACCAGAGTCATTGAAATGTGTGTTCTCTTTAGAGACCACACATGGATCCACCAGTGTCATTGCATGTGTGTTCTTTTTACTAACAACAACCAGAGTCATTGAAATGTGTGTTCTTTTCACATACCACACATGGATCCACCAGTGTCATTGCATGTGTGTTCTTTTTACTAACAACAACCAGAGTCATTGCATGTGTGTTCTTTTCACATACCACACATGGATCCACCCGTGTCATTGCATGTGTGTTCTTTTTACTAACAACTAGAGTCATTGCATGTGTGTTTTTTTCACATACCACATATGGGTCCACCAGTATCATTGCATGTGTGCTCTTTTCACAATCCACCAACGGATCCACCAGTGTCATTGCATGTGTGTTCTTTTTACTAACAACAACTGGAGTCATTGCATGTGTGTTCTTTTCACATACCACATATGGATCCACCAGTGTCATTGCATTTGTGCTCTTTTCACAATCCACCTACGGATCCACTAGTGTCATTGCATGTGTGTTCTTTTTACTAACAACAACCAGAGTGATTGCATGTGTGTTCTTTTCACATACCACATATGGATCCACTAGTGTCATTGCATGTGTGCTCTTTTCACAATCCACCTATGGATCCACCAGTGTCATTGCATGTGTGTTCTTTTTACTAACAACAACCAGAGTCATTGCATGTGTGTTCTTTTCACATACGACATATGGATCCACCAGTGTCATTGCATGTGTGTTCGTTTCACAATCCACCTATGGATCCACCAGTGTCATTGCATGTGTTCTCTTTTTACTAACAACAACTAGAGTCATTGAAATGTGTGTTCTCTTTACAGACGACACATGGATCCACAGTGTCATTGCATGTGTGTTCTTTTTACTAACAACAACTGGAGTCATTTCATGTGTGCTCTTTTCACATACCACATATGGATCCACCACTGTCATTGCATGTGTGTTCTTTTTACTAACAACAACTAGAGTCATTTCATGTGTGTTCTTTTCACATACCACATATGGATCGACCAGTGTCATTGAAACGTGTGTTCTCTTCAGAGACCACACATGGCTCCACCAGTGTGATTGCATGTGTGTTCTTTTTACTAACAACAACTGGAGTCATTGCATGTGTGTTCTTTTCACATACCACATCTGGATCCACCAGTGTCATTGCATGTGTGTGATCTTTTCACAATCCACCTATGGATCCACCATTGTCATTGCAAGTGTGTTATTTTCACATACCACATACGGCTCCACCAGTTTCATTGAAATGTGTGTTCTCTTTAGAGACCACACATGGATCCACCAGTGTCATTGCATGTGTGTTCTTTTTACTAACAACAACTGGAGTCATTGCATGTGTGTTCTTTTCACATACCACATATGGGTCCACCAGTATCATTGCATGTGTGCTATTTTCACAATCCACCTATGGATCCACCAGTGTCATTGCATGTGTGTTCTTTTTACTAACAACAACCAGAGTCATTGCTTGTTTGTTCTTTTCACATACCACATATGGATCCACCAGTGTCATTGCATGTGTGCTCTTTTCACAATCCACATGTGGATCCACTAGAGTCATTGCATGTGTGTTCTTTTTACTAATAACAACCGGAGTCATTTCATGTGTGTTCTTTTCACATACCACATGTGGATCCACCAGTGTCATTGTATGTGTGTTCTTTTCACAATCCACCTATGGATCCACCAGTGTCATTGCATGTGTGCTCTTTTTACTAACAACAACCAGAGTCATTGCATGTGTGTTCTCTTCAGAGACCACACATGGATCCATCGGTGTCATTGCATGTGTGTTCTTTTTACTAACAACAACCAGAGTCATTTCATGTGTGTTATTTTCACATACCACATATGGATCCACCAGTGCCATTGAAATGTGTGTTCTCTTTAGTGACCACACATGGAGCCTACAGTGTCATTGCATGTGTGTTCTTTTTACTAACAACAACCAGAGTCATTGAAATGTGTGTTCTCTTCAGAGACCACACATGGATCCACCAGTGTCATTGCATGTGTGTTATTTTTACTAACAACAACCAGAGTCATTGAAATGTGTGTTCTTTTCACATACCACACATGGATCCACCAGTGTCATTGCATGTGTGTTCTTTTTACTAACAACAACCAGAGTCATTGCATGTATGTTCTTTTCACATACCACACATGGATCCACCCGTGTCATTGCATGTGTGTTCTTTTTACTAACAACAACTGGAGTCATTGCATGTGTGTTCTTTTCACATACCACATATGGGTCCACCAGTATCATTGTATGTGTGCTCTTTTCACAATCTACCTATGGATCCACTAGTGTCATTGCATGTGTGTTCTTTTTACTAACAACAACTAGAGTCATTGCATGTGTGTTCTTTTCACATACCACATATGGATCCACCAGTGTCATTGCATTTGTGCTCTTTTCACAATCCACCTATGGATCCACTAGTGTCATTGCACGTGTGTTCTTTTTACTAACAACAACCAGAGTGATTGCATGTGTGTTCTTTTCACATACCACATATGGATCCACCAGTGTCATTGCATGTGTGCTCACAATCCACCTATGGATCCACCAGTGTCATTGCATGTGTGTTCTTTTTAATAACAACAACCAGAGTCATTGCATGTGTGTTCTTTTCACATACCACATATGGATCCACCAGTGTCATTGCATGTGTGTTCGTTTCACAATCCACCTATGGATCCACCAGTGTCATTTCATGTGTGCTCTTTTTACTAACAACAACCAGAGTCATTGAAATGTGTGTTCTCTTTAGAGACGACACATGGATCCACAGTGTCATTGCATGTGTGTTCTTTTTACTAACAACAACTGGAGTCATTTCATGTGTGTTCTTTTCACATACCACATATAGATCCACCAGTGTCATTGCATGTGTGTTCTTTTTACTAACAACAACTAGAGTCATTTCATGTGTGCTCTTTTCACATACCACATATGGATCGACCAGTGTCATTGAAATGTGTGTTCTCTTTAGAGACCACACATGGCTCCACCAGTGTCATTGCATGTGTGTCCTTTTTACTAACAACAACTGGAGTCATTGCATGTGTGTTCTTTTCACATACCACATATGGGTCCACCAGTATCATTGCATGTGTGCTATTTTCACAATCCACCTATGGATCCACCAGTGTCATTGCATGTGTGTTCTTTTTACTAACAACAACCAGAGTCATTGCTTGTGTGTTCTTTTCACATACCACATATGGATCCACCAGTGTCATTGCATGTGTGCTCTTTTCACAATCCACATGTGGATCCACTGGAGTCATTGCATGTGTGTTCTTTTTACTAATAACAACCGGAGTCATTTCATGTGTGTTCTTTTCACATACCACATATGGATCCACCAGTGTCATTGTATGTGTGTTCTTTTCACAGTCCACCTATGGATCCACCAGTGTCATTGCATGTGTGCTCGTTTTACTAACAACAACCTGAGTCATTGCATGCGTGTTCTCTTCAGAGACCACACATGGATCCACCGGTGTCATTGCATGTGTGTTCTTTTTACTAACAACAACCAGAGTCATTTCATGTGTGTTATTTTCACATACCACATATGGATCCACCAGTGTCATTGAAATGTGTGTTCTCTTTAGTGACCACACATGGAGCCTACAGTGTCATTGCATGTGTGTTCTTTTTACTAACAACAACCAGAGTCATTGAAATGTGTGTTCTCTTCAGAGACCACACATGGATCCACCAGTGTCATTGCATGTGTGTTCTTTTTACTAACAACAAGCAGAGTCATTGAAATGTGTGTTCTTTTCACATACCACACATGGATCCACCCGTGTCATTGCATGTGTGTTCTTTTTACTAACAACAACTGGAGTCATCGCATGTGTGTTCTTTTCACATACCACATATGGGTCCACCAGTATCATTGCATGTGTGCTCTTTTCACAATCCACCTATGGATCCACCAGTGTCATTGCATGTGTGTTCTTTTTACTAACAACAACTAGAGTCATTGCATGTGTGTTCTTTTCACATACCACATATGGATCCACCAGTGTCATTGCATTTGTGCTTTTTTTCACAATCCACCTATGGATCCACTAGTGTCATTGTATGTGTGTTCATTTTACTAACAACAACCAGAGTGATTGCATGTGTGTTCTTTTCACATACCACATATGGATCCACCAGTGTCATTGCATGTGTGTTCGTTTCACAATCCACCTATGGATCCACCAGTATCATTGCATGTGTGTTCTTTTTACTAACAACAACCAGAGTCATTGAAATGTGTGTTCTCTTCAGAGACCACACATGGATCCACCATTGTCATTGCATGTGTGTTCTTTTTACTAACAACAACTGGATATTGCGCGTGTGTTCTTTTTACATACCACATATGGATCCACCAGTGTCATTGCATGTGTGCTCTTTTCACAATCCACCTATGGATCCACCAGTGTCATTGCATGTGTGTTCTTTTCACATACCACATGTGGATCCACTAGTGTCATTGAAATGTGTGTTCTCTTCAGAGACCACACATGGATCCACCAGTGGCATTGCATGTGTGTTCTTTTTACTAACAAACACTAGAGTCATTGCATGTGTGTTCTTTTCACATACCACATATGGATCCACCAGTGTCATTGCATGTGTGTTCTTTTCACAATCCACCTATGGATCCACCAGCGTCATTGCATGTGTGTTCTTTTTACATACCACATATGGATCCACCAGTGTCATTGAAATGTGTGTTCTCTTAAGAGACCACACATGGATCCACGAGTGTCATTGCATGTGTGTTCTTTTTACTAACAACAACTGGAGTCATTGCATGTGTGTTCTTTTCACATACCACATATGGATCCACCAGTGTCATTGCATTTGTGCTCTTTTCACAATCCACCTATTGATCCACCAGTGTCATTGCATGTGTGCTCTTTTTACTAACAACAACCAGAGTCATTGCATGTGTGTTCTCTTCAGAGACCACACATGGATCCACCGGTGTCATTGCATGTGTGTTCTTTTTACTAACAACAACAAGAGTCATTGAAATGTGTGTTCTCTTTAGAGACCACACATGGATCCACCAGTGTCATTGCATGTGTGTACTTTTTACTCACAACAACTGGAGTCATTTCATGTGTGTTCTTTTCACATACATCATATGGATCAACCAGTGTCATTGCATGTGTGTTCTGTTCACAATCCACATATGGATCCACCAGTATCATTGCATGTGTGCTCTTTTTACTAATAACAACCAGAGTCATTGCATGTGTGTTCTCTTCAGAGACCACACATGGACCCACCAGTGTCATTCCATGTTTATCTTTTCACTAACAGCAACCAGAGTCATTGAAATGTGTGTTCTCTTAAGAGACCACACATGGATCCACTAGTGTCATTGCACGTGTGTTCTTTTTACTAACAACAACTGTAGTCATTTCATGTGTGTTCTTGTCACATACATCATATGGATCCACCAGTGTCATTGCATGTGTGTTCTTTTCACAATCCACATATGGATCCACCAGTGTCATTGCATGTGTGCTCTTTTTACTAACAACAACCAGAGTCATTGCATGTGTGTTCTCTTTAGAGACCACACATGAATCCACCAGTGTCATTGCATGTGTGCTCTTTTTACGAGCAACAACCAGAGTCATTGCATGTGTGTTCTCTTCAGAGACCACACATGGATCCACCAGTGTCATTGCGCGTGTGTTCTTTTTACTAACAATAACGAGTGTCTTTGAAATGTGTGTTATCTTCAGAGACCACACATGGATCCACTAGTGTCATTGCATGTGTGTTCTTGTTACTAACAACAACCATAGTCATTGCATGTGTGTTCTTTTCACATACCACATATGGATCCACCAGAGGCATTGAAATGTGTGTTCTCTTCAGAGACCACACATGGATCCACCTGTGTCATTGCATGTGTGTTCTTTTTACTAACAACAACTAGAGTCATTTCATGTGTGTTCTTTTCACATACGACATATGGATCCACCAGTGTCATCAAAATGTGTGTTTTCTTTAGAGACCACACATGGATCCACCAGTGTCATTGCATGTGTGTTCTTTTTACTAACAACAACCAGAGTCACTGAAATGTGTGTTCTCTTTAGAGACCACACATGGATCCACCAGTGTCATTGCATGTGTGTCCTTTTTACTAACAATAACAAGAGTCATTGAAATGTGTGTTCTCTTTAGAGACCACACATGGATCCACCAGTGTCATTGCATGTGTGTCCTTTTTACTAACAATAACAAGAGTCATTGAAATGTGTGTTCTTTTCACATACCACACATGGATCCACCAGTGTCATTGCATGTGTGTTGTTTTTGCTAATAACAACCAGAGTAATTGCATGTGTGTTATTTTCACATACCACATATGGATCCACCAATGTCATTGCATGTTTGTTCTTTTCACAGTCTACCTATGGATCCACCAGTGTCATTGCATGTGTGCTCTTTTTACTAACAACAACCAGAGTCATTTCATGTGTATTCTCTTCAGAGACCACACATGGATCCACCAGTATCATTGCATGTGTGTTCTTTTTACTAACAACAACCAGAGTCATTGAAATGTGTGTTCTCTTCAGAGACCACTGATGGATCCACTAGTGTCATTGCATGTGTGTTCTTTTTACTAACAACAACTAGAGTCATTGCATGTGTGTTCTTTTCACATACCACATATGGATCCACTAGTGTCATTGCATGTGTGCTCTTTTCACAATCCACCTATGGATCTACCAGTGTCATTGCATGTGTGTTATTTTCACATACCACGTATGGATCCACCAGTGTCATTGAAATGTGTGTTCTCTTCAGAGACCACACATGGATCCACCCGTGTCATTGCATGTGTTTTCTTTTTACTAACAACAACTTGAGTCATTGCATGTGTGTTTTTTCACATACCACATATAGATCCACCAGTGTCATTGCATGTGTGTTCTTTTCACAATCCACCTATGGATCCACCAACGTCATTGCACGTGTTTCTTTTCACATACCACATATGGATCCACCAGTGTCATTGAAATGTGTGTTCTCTTTAGAGACCACACATGGATCCACGAGTGTCATTGCATGTGTGTTCTTTTTACTAACAACAATTGGAGTCATTGCATGTGTGTTCTTTTCACATACCACATATGGATCCACCAGTGTCATTGCATTTGTGCTCTTTTCACAATCCACCTATGGATCCACTAGTGTCATTGCATGTATGTTCTTTTTACTAACAAGAACCAGAGTCATTGCATGTGTGTTCTTTTCACATACCACATATGGATCCACCAGTGTCATTGCATGTGTGCTCTTTTCACAAGCCACCTATGGATCCAACAGTGTCATTGCATGTGTGTTCTTTTTACTAACAACCAGATTCATTGCATGTGTGTTCTTTTCACATACCACATATGGATCCACCAGTGTCATTGCATGTGTGTTCTTTTCACAATCCACCTATGGATCCACCAGTGTCATTGCATGTGTGCTCTTTTTACTAACAACAACTAGAGTCATTGAAATGTGTGTTCTCTTCAGAGACCACACATGGATCCACAGTGTCAGTGCATTTCTATTCTTTTTACTAACAACAACTGGAGTCATTTCATGTGTGTTATTTTCAGATAGCACATATGGATCCAGCAGTGTCATTGCATGTGTGTTCTTTTTACTAACAACAACTAGAGTCATTTCATGTGTGTTCTTTTCACATACCACATATGGATCCACCAGTGTTATTGAAATGTGTGTTCTCTTAAGAGACCACACATGGATCCACCAGTGTCATTGAAATGTGTGTTCTTTTTACTAACAACAACTGAGTCATTGCATCTGTGTTCTTTTCACATACCACATATGGATCCACCAGTGTCATTGCATGTGTGCTTTTTTTTCACAATCCACCTATGGATCCACCAGTGTCATTGCATGTGTGTTCTTTTCACTAACAACAACTAGAGTCATTTCATGTGTGTTCTTTTCACATACCACATATGGATCCACCAGAGTCATTGAAATGTGTGTTCTCTTCAGAGACCACACATGGATCCTGATGTCATTGCATGTGTGTTCTTTTTACTAACAACAACTGGAGTCATTGCATGTGAGTTCTTTTCACATACCACATATGGATCCACTAGTGTCATTGCATGTGTGTTCTTTTCACAATCCACCTATGGATCCACCAGCGTCATTGCATGTGTGTTCTTTTCACATACCACATATGGATCCACCAGTGTCATTGAAATGTGTGTTCTCTTCAGAGACCACACATGGATCCACGAGTGTCATCGCACGTGTGTTCCTTTTACTAACAACAACCAGAGTCATTGCATGTGTGTTCTTTTCACATACGACATATGGATCCACCAGTGTCATTGCATGTGTGCTCTTTTCACAATCCACCTATGGATCCAGTAGTGTCATTGCATGTGTGTTCTTTTTACTAACAACAACCAGAGTCATTGCATATGTGTTCTTTTCACATACCACCTATGGATCCACCAGTGTCATTGCATGTGTGTTCTTTTCACAATCCACCTATGGATCCACCAGTGTCATTGCATGTGTGCTCTTTTTACTAACAACAACCAGAGTCATTGAAATGTGTGTTCTCTTCAGAGACCACACATGGATCCGCAATGTCATTGCATGTGTGTTCTTTTTACTAACGTTGACTGGAGTCATTTCATGTGTGTTCTTTTCACATACCACATATGGATCCACCAGTGTCATTGCATGTGTGTTCTTTTTAGTAACAACAACTGGAGTCATTTCGTGTGTGTTCTTTTCACATACCACATATGGATCCACCAGTGTCATTGAAATGTGTGTTCTCTCCATAGACCACACATGGATCAACCAGTGTCATGGCATGTGTGTTCTTTTTACTAACAACAACTGGAGTCATTGCATGTGTGTTCTTTTCACATACCACATATGGATCCACCAGTGTTATTGCATGTGTGCTCTTTTCACAATCCACCTATGGATCCACCAGTGTCATTGCATGTGTATTATTTTCACATACCACATATGGATCCACAAGTGTCATTGAAATGTGTGTTCTCTTCAGAGACCACACATGGATCCACCAGTGTCATTGCATGTGTGTTCTTTTTACTAACAACAACCAGAGTCATTGCATGTGTGTTCTTTTCACATAGGTCAGATGGGTCCACCAGTGTCATTGCATGTGTGCTCTTTTCACAATCCACCTATGGATCCACCAGTGTCATTGCATGTGTGTTCTATTTACTAACAACAACCAGAGTCATTGCATGTGTGTTCTTCTCACATACCACATATGGATCCACCAGTGTCATTGCATGTGTGCTCTTTTCACAATCCACCCGTGGATCCACTGGAGTCATTGCATGTGTGTTCTTTTTAGTAACAACAACCAGAGTCATTTCATGTGTGTTCTTTTCACATACAACATATGGATCCACCAGTGTCATTGTATGTGTGTCCTTTTCACATACATCATATGGATCAACCAGTGTCATTGCATGTCTGTTCTGTTCACAATCCACATATGGATCCACCAGTATCATTGCATGTGTGCTCTTTTTACTAACAACAACCAGAGTCATTGCATGTGTGTTCTCTTCAGAGACCACACATGGACCCACCAGTGTCATTCCATGTTTATCTTTTCACTAACAGCAACCAGAGTCATTGAAATGTGTGTTCTCTTCAGATACCACACATGGATCCACTAGTTCCATTGCACGTGTGTTCTTTTTACTAACAACAACTGTAGTCATTTCATGTGTGTTCTTGTCACATACATCATATGGATCCACCAGTGTCATTGTATGTGTGTTCTTTTCACAATCCACATACGGATCCACCAGTGTCATTGCATGTGTGCTCTTTTTACTAACAACAACCAGAGTCATTGCATGTGTGTTCTCTTCAGAGACCACACATGAATCCACCAGTGTCATTGCATGTGTGCTCTTTTTACGAGCAACAACCAGAGTCATTGCATGTGTGTTCTCTTCAGAGACCACACATGGATCCACCAGTGTCATTGCGCGTGTGTTCTTTTTACTCAGAATAACGAGTGTCTTTGAAATGTGTGTTCTCATCAGAGACCACACATGGATCCACTAGTGTCATTGCATGTGTGTTCTTGTTACTAACAACAACCAGAGTCATTGCATGTGTGTTCTTTTCACATACCACATATGGATCCACCAGAGTCATCAAAATGTGTGTTTTCTTTAGAGACCACACATGGATCCACCAGTGTCATTGCATGTGTGTTCTTTTTACTAACAACAACCAGAGTCATTGAAATGTGTGTTCTCTTTAGAGACCACACATGGATCCACCAGTGTCATTGCATGTGTGTCCTTTTTACTAACAATAACAAGAGTCATTGAAATGTGTGTTCTTTTCACATACCACACATGGATCCACCAGTGTCATTGCATGTGTGTTCTTTTTGCTAATAACAACCAGAGTCATTGCATGTGTGTTATTTTCACATACCACATATGGATCCACTAATGTCATTGCATGTGTGTTCTTTTCACAGTCCACCTATGGATCCACCAGTGTCATTGCATGTGTGCTCTTTTTACTAACAACAACCAGAGTCATTGCATGTGTATTCTCTTCAGAGACCACACATGGATCCACCAGTATCATTGCATGTGTGTTCTTTTTACTAACAACAACCAGAGTCATTGAAATGTGTGTTCTCTTCAGAGACCACTGATGGATCCACTAGTGTCATTGCATGTGTGTTCTTTTTACTAACAACAACTGGAGTCATTGCATGTGTGTTCTTTTCACATACCACATATGGATCCACTAGTGTCATTGCATGTGTGCTCTTTTCACAATCCACCTATGGATCTACCAGTGTCATTGCATGTGTGTTATTTTCACATACCACATATGGATCCACCAGTGTCATTGAAATGTGTGTTCTCTTCAGAGATCACACATGGATCCACCCGTGTCATTGCATGTGTGTTCTTTTTACTAACAACAACTTGAGTCATTGCATGTCTGTTTTTTCACATACCACATATGGATCCACCAGTGTCATTGCATGTGTGTTCTTTTCACAATCCACCTATGGATCCACCAACGTCATTGCACGTGTGTTCTTTTCTGTCACATCCCAAATTTTAGATTTGGTCTTGCATATCATTCATATCATTGCATCATGCTTTTCCATGCAAAATCGTCGAGTAGAAAGGTTCGGCGAAACGCCATTATCAAAACCCTTTTTTGTTTCGCTTCGAGGTTCCTACGGGGAGCTTCAGAGGGACTTGCAACAACCACCTCTGTAGGTTTGAGTTTTCGCACAAACTTCGACTGAAGGTTGTTCCCCTCGATGATACGAACCCGTAGGCGCGAAAATCGCTCCAATCGGAGTTCGTATGCAAAAGACTCGGACGTTTTAGTAAACCGCCGGAAAACGGTCCGAAAATCCGGACCGATTTCCGAAACGGAGTCCAACTGCGGACCGATTCGGTTCAGGATTTTTTTCTTTTCTTTTTTTTTCTGCGCGCGAGGGACTTTTTAAGGAGGGCCCCACCCCTGGCCTCGGTTCCCGTGCACGCAACCCAAACCGCCGCCGCTTCTCCTGCGCCGCGGCTGCCCCTCCGCCAGAGCCATCGCGTCTGTTGCCGGGTTCGTCTCGCCGCCCTCTTTCCGTTCCCGTGCTCCGCGTCTCCATCCGCCGCCGCCAACTGCGCCCTGCAGATCGCCGCGTACGCGCACGCGTTTATTATTCCGGGAGCCGTAGTTGACCGTGTGTGTACGTGCAGGTAGAACCACGCCGCCGGAACCGACCGTCGCCGCCGTCCGGAGCTCGCCGGAGTTCGTTTCGCCGTCCGTTGGTGAGCGGCAACAGCCACCGAGATCTCAGATCAGCGGCTTAGTTCGTTGCTGGTCAGCACTCCAGATGTTGACTAGTTAGAGGCCCCAGACGTTGACTGGTCAGACGATCAGCGCGCCCAGTCATCGAACGATTGACCAGTCAAGCAGAACACGATTGGTAGGTCAATTTCGTTAATCCTATTAGTTGGCAGATTTCGGTAGAATCTTGTAAATTGCGTAGAAATTAAACCGCTTGGCCAAAATTTGCAAATAAAATATGCACGAGTTCAGTGAGTCGTGTAGAATCTTGCTATACCTTTGGTTCAGACTTTTAGTACAGTTTAATCAAACTAGTTAGTGGCCTTTTCGGAGTAATAAATTCGTAGTAAAAGTTTCGTAGCTCCGAAAATCGCGTATGATTTGTCCCTGAACTCGTATGAACGAGGGGAATCTCATCATGAATTAAAGAGATAGGCTTACAGTAAAAACTTCTGCAGTATTTGTCTAATGGCTTTCTGCAGTGTTTTAATTACTCGGGATGTTTTATAACTCCTTTTTGAGTAATTCCAATTGGTACTGTTTCTTATCAGCGATGCCTATGCGGTAGAATTTTTCCGGGATTTTACAAACAGTATACTACCGGTAGTGAATTATTTAAGTTCTAGCTCTAGTAGAGATCTCTACTTTTGGTTAATAGTTTCCCTTGCGCCAAATCTATTTTCCATGCATGTATTCGGTAGTAATATGTATTAGTATTATGTGGTGCAGCTGTAGCACCAATTCACTTGCCGTTCTTGCATTCATGCATCATCTTTGTTGCATATGTTTATGAATTGTTTGTTTATGAATGCAATTGTGTCGTGTAGATTGTGTGGAGTGCAACCCTTGCTCGTGTTTGGATTGTTCCTCCGACCGCTTCAATCAAGGCAAGTAGATGCTACTTTGTTCATGATATCGTCCTACTATTTTCAATGCATTGTCGTGTATTTTGTAGTTGCATGAGTAGGATGATACTATCGCTATGCTATGTCCTATTATTGTGGTAGGGCTTTCCTTGTAGATAAGCCACCGTTGTAGATGTGCTTAGCCATGCTATGTTGAACGAGGGCTGAGTTACATCATTGATACTTGTTTTCTCAAAGTATTGGTTTGTGAAAACTAAAACAACTTAATCAATGAATCCCCTGGGTGTGATGATATTGATAAGTTTTGGTGGTTTCATTGCGGAAAGGCACCCAGGTATCAAGAGAGAATGATTGGTTTCTTTATTGTGTAGCTTACGTATACAACCATGCGCCAATAATGAAATGGGCGGTTGGTTGGACTTAGTAGGTTGTGGTAACTCGAACCCGCGTATCCAGAGATGTAGAATTTTGGTAGGTTGGACCGGTGCGCGTTGGGATTGAGGAGCTACTTCCCGAACAGTCTCTTCTTGGTCTTCTCCCTATCATCACCCTAAATGAGAGTGGTGGTACGAGCTGGGCTGGCCAAGTCACATGGGTAAAGTGTACTAACCTCTGCAGAGTGTATAATCTAATCGATTAGCCGTGTCCCCGGTTATGGACAACTGAGTTGCTAGATATTGATTCCATGACATGTTTCTCGCTCATTCTAATTTCATAATTGTTTTAATCTTGTTGGGTTAACTTAATTGGGATCTTTTCAAAGAAAATTCAAAACTGTTTATGAAAGTAGGACAAATGTATTTGCAAATGCAAGCCAGACACAGCTCCACTTGCCAGATATGCATGTAGATGTTAGTATTATTGTCTCCATTACTAGCTCTACTTGCCATACATTCCATGTATTGACCCTTCGGGGCTGTTGCGTTTTATGCTGCAGGTTTTTCCGATTCTGATTGATCGTTATAGGCCACGGTACTCCACTCGGCACTTGTTCACTTGTGGGCAATTTGAAGAATGGAGGATTTATTCGTTTATGTTGCTACCTGAATAATTTGAGCTAGCTTTGCGCTAAGCTTTCATTGTAATAATGGTACTCTGGATCTTCGTTATCTATGATACACGGATATTTTTGCTATGTTATCTATCTTACTCTATTGTGGGCCAATGAACCGATCCAGGGATTGGCATGTCACATAGAGGCCACGGTCTTTTCAGAATCGGGGTGTCACAGGATGGTATCAGAGCCCGTGTGTCGACTGTAGGATCATGACCTAGAATTGGATTAGGAAGCCATAGATTTATTAAAGCCTATATTAACTCTATCTTTCATCTTATGCCTTTCACCCTCGTAAATTCTTACCATATGCTATTCTCACACTTTCCTCTTTTACTTGATAGATGGGAGAAGTCAGGACTGAGTATGCCACCATGGAGTCACCAAGGCCCTTTGCAAGGCAGTTAGCTCAGCTCTCGCAGTAATTGGGATTGCCACTGCCCATGTGCAAGGGAAGAAGGCTGTACACCTATGGATATGGAGAGGATGCATGGGAGATCACTACCTTCATATTCAGAGATGCCGCATTGCCAAACCCCGTGCACTTGATCTACACCAAGACCTCACTGGGGACTTGGAATCAACTTGGCCATACATGAAGCCTGTCTCGCAAGTGCCATCAAGTCCGACACCTACTACTGCAGATTCACCCTACCGTGACTATGGAAGGCGTGATGAACATGGGAACATTGTGGTTACCCAGGCGACAGGAACAACATGCCGCCCCGTCGGAGGCACATAGAGGACATGGAAAGGGAGAATGGAGCTCTAGCAGAGAAGGTGAGGATGATAAAGGAGATTGCAGATTTTACTAGCAATTGTATGGTGGTCCAAGGACAGGAGATTGACACTTTGCATGAAGCTGTGGGAGTTCTGGAGAATGCCACGATAGCGGAGATGCAACCATAGCACATCTTCATGGTACTATGCAGGAGAACACCCAGAACATACAGCAACTGCAAGGGACAGTCCAGGAAAGGGATCAAACTATTGAAGCTATGACAGCCCAGATTGCCGCTCTCCAAGCACAGCTGAATCCACCCTCTGATGATGACAATGGGGATGATGATGACAGTGGAGATGATGATGATGAGGACGAGGATGATGATGAGGGAGACGATGATGGTGGAGGAGATGAAGCTGTTGCAGTTGCAGCTGAGGATGAAGAAGAAGAGGAGGATCCAGAAGAGGTGGAGTTTGACGTTTCAAGTGATGGTTCAGGAGAGGTGTACACTCCGCTGCCATGGTTGTACCGCGAGCCGAAGCGCCAACGCATGACCGCAAGGGCCTACCTCAAACTCTTCAAGAAGTAGATAGAAGTCCACCAATTAGTCCTCGTTAGGCGAAATCGTTAGAATTATTCTCGATCGTTGTGATACTTAGTTCGTGTTAGTGTAAGAGTGTTTAGATGCTTATTTGTGTACTCCAATATCCCAGGAATTATTTGTGCAAAATTATATGAAAGAGTTATGGCAATTTGGTTACTATCTGTGTTGTTTTCGCTGCAGTTTTTCTGCTGATACAGCAGTACTGCGCGAATTTTCATATTTTTCTGGTAACTCGGAAAAATCTGAAAAAAATTGGACTGATGCGGAACTTCCTGTTCTATACGCACAAAAATTGGCTTAATTTTATGACGAGTTTAAGTCAGGCGGAAACATTCGCGAACACAGCAGAACTGTTCTGTCAGAATCGCTGTTTTGTCGTTTTGATGCTCAACTGTTTAGTTAACCATTGCCAACTCTTGTAAAACTATTTCAGTAGGTATATACTGCTAGGATAACACCTGGGATGTTGCTGGACCGCTTGTTTGATGATGTGTTGCTTGCTTGTGATTGTCTGCAATTGTTTGTTGTTGCTTGACCATATGCATGGGTAGAATCCTATTACCGTAGTTGATTCTTTCTAAACTTACCTGTGCTGAACCGCAGATGCCTCCCCGCCGCCAACCCACTGAGTTGGAGCAGCTCATGGCAGCTCAGGCACAGCTGACCCAAGTGATGACCCAGTTCATGGCAAATCAGAACAACAACAATGGAAACAATCAGCCTCAGGGAGATGCTCTCACCAGATTTCTGAGGTTAAGGCCAGCTAAGTTCTCTCGCAACGGAACCAATGGTTGCTCTCGATTGGTTGCTCGTCAACAAGGATCTAGTAACTGTTGGATGCACTGATGCTGAGAAGGTGAGGTTTGCCGCTCACCTACTGGAGGGACCAGCCGCTTCTTGGTGGGACACATTTCAGATCACCCACCCTCTGAATATCGTGACTTGGGATATGTTTGAGGAAGGTTTCAGGACCGACCACGTGTCTTCAGGAGTTCTGAGCCTGAAGAGGAAAGAGTTCCGCAACTTGCGCCAAACCAATCGCACCGTGGCCGAGTATGTTGAGGAGTTCAACAACCTGTCCCGTTATGCACCTGAGGATGTTGACACTGATGCAAAAAGGAGGGAGAGATTCCTGGATGGCCTCAGTGATGAGCTTTCAAAGGTGGTGGTTTATTGCCCCAATTTCCAGGAGCTTATGGACAAGGCCAGGATCTTGGAAGGGAAGCACAAGCAAGTGGAAAGCCGCAAGAGAAAGAACAACAATCACCACTCTGGCTCACACCACAAGTCTCGCACTTCATATGATGGGTACTCCAAGCATGGAGGGAATGACCATGGGAGCCATGACCGCCACCACCATGGAGGCGATGGACATCGTCATGACAACCATAGGAGCAGTCACCACAGCCACAAGGGAGGATACTCTCACCACTCTAGAGGACACGGTGGACATGACCGCAACCGCGATCGCAATTTTGTGAAGAAGGATCTGAGTGAGGTGACATGCTTCAAGTGTAAGCAGAAGGGACACTATGCTGACAACTGTCCGGAGAGGAAAGGACTGAAGCCAACCAACAATGAGAAGGCCACAGTGAACCACATGAATGTGGAAGAGATTCCAGACGAGCCTGACCTTGTGATTGGTAAGTTTCCAATCAACACTTACCCTGCACTTATACTTTTCGATACTGGTGCATCACATTCATTCATATCAAGGGCATTTGTGGATAAGTATAAGTTACCTACTGAGTCTATGAAGAGGTCTTTTAGAGTGAGTTCACCTGGAGGAGATATGATAGCTAGTGCGGGATGCCGCAATTTAACTGTGAGGATTGGAACACACAACTTCATAGCACATTTGGTAGTGTTGGAATCACAGGGATTAAATGTTATTCTGGGTATGGATTGGATGTCTATGCATGGGGGACACATAGATTATGCACAGCGAGCTGTTTCACTCAAAACCCAGGATGGTAAGATGATTAGATTCAAGTTAGCCGCACGACCAGGAAGGTGTAAGCTGAATTCTCTTAAGGGGGTTAGCATGGATACTGTGCCAGTGATTAGGGATTACCCCGACGTGTTTCCGGAAGAACTGCCAGGGATGCCACCGACAGGAAGTAGAGTTTCTATCGACCGATGCCGAACAGGACCAATAGCAAAGAAACCATATAAGATGGATGTGGATGAGCTGAAGGAATTGAAGAAGCAGTTGAAGGAGCAGCTGGAAAAGGGATTCATTCAGCCTAGTAAGGCCGTCATGGGGTGCACCTGCTCGCTTTGTGGAGAAGAAAGACAGCACCAAGAGGTTAGTGGTGGACTATCGTCGCTGAATGAGGTAACCATCAAGAACAAGTACCCTCTTAGAACATAAATGATTTGTTTGATCAATCGGAAGGAGCAAAGGTGTTCAAGAAGATTGATCTGCGATCCGGGTACTTTCAATTGAAGATCCGGAAGGAGGATGTACCAAAACCGCCTTCACCACTAGGTATGGGTTATACGAGTATACAGTTATGTCATTTGGACTAACGAATGCCCCGACATATTTCATGACCATGATGAACAAGGTATTTATGGAGTACTTGGACAAGTTCGTAGTGGTGTTTATTGATGACATACTGATATATTCCAAGGATGATGCTAAGCATGAGAAACATCTACGTTGATTATGGAGAAACGAGGAACACCAGTATGCCAAATTCAGCAAGTGTGAATTCGCTTAACGCCGTGGTTTCTTGGACACGTAGTGTCGGGAGAAGGAGTCATTTGTTGATCCAAGCAAAGTGACCGATGAATCGAGTGGGAAGCACCCAAGAATGCGGAGAGATTCAAGCTTTACGGGACTTGCTGGATATTATAGGAGGTTCATTGAAAACTTTTCCAAGATTGCTAAGCCGATGACTGAACTTCTGAAGAAGGAGAGAAAGTTTGAATGGACGGATGTGTGTGAAGCTAGCTTCCGAACCAAGGCGTCGACTAGTGATCGCACCTGTTCTGTGCTTACGGATCTTGGAAGGATTTCCAAGTGTACTGTGATGCTTCTCGACAGGGACTTGGGAGTGTGCTGATGCAAGATGGGAGAGTGGTGTCATATGCCTCGCGACAACTCAAGCACCATGAGCGGAATTACCCCACACACGACTTGGAGTTAGCGTCAGTGGTTCATGCGCTCAAGGTATGGAGGCATTACTTAATGGGAAAACACTG
The DNA here is from genome assembly GCA_023614405.1 of Avena insularis. Classification (NCBI taxonomy): domain Eukaryota; kingdom Viridiplantae; phylum Streptophyta; class Magnoliopsida; order Poales; family Poaceae; genus Avena; species Avena insularis. Next base: position 167,934,685 of record CM042692.1, on the reverse strand, counting down.
TGATGTGTACACCGACCACAAGAGCCTGAAATACATATTTACACAGAAGGAGCTGAACATGAGACAAAGGAGATGGTTGGAACTTATCAAGGACTATGATATGAATCTACAATACCACCCAGGAAAGGCCAATGTAGTAGCGGATGCTCGAAATAAAGGTTTATGCCAATGGATTGACAATTGGTGAATTGCCTGAGGATTTGTGCAAGCAATTCAAGGACCTTAGAATGGAGGTAGTATCTGAAGGATATTTGGCTACAATGGAAGTCCAACCGACGCTATAGGACAGAATCAGGAAGGCTCAAGTGGGAGACAAAGAGATAGATGAAGTTAAGGAAAAGATGAAGGAAGGTCGAGCAAGGGAATTCCGCGAGGATGAGCAAGGTACCTTGTGGTATGGAGATCGTTTGTGCGTGCCCAACGATCCGGAGTTAAGGAAGTTGATTATGCAGGAAGCTCATGACTCGCCGTATTCCATACATCCGGGCAATACGAAGATGTATATGGATCTAAAGGATAGATTCTGGTGGAACAACATGAAGGGAGACATCGCAGAGAATGTCGCCCTATGTGATGTATGTAGCCAAGTGAAGGCGGAACACCAGAAACCAGCAGGACTGCTACAGCCTTTGCCCGTGCCGGATTGGAAATGGGATAGAGTGGGAATGGACTTTATCACAGGACTGCCCAGGACCAGGTCTGGATATGACTCTATTTGGGTGGTGGTCGATCATTTGACCAAGGTATCCCACTTTATACCGGTGAAGACGACCTATACGAGTGCAAAGTTGGCCAAGATTTACATGGACAAGATTGTGTGCCTACATGGAGTTCCCAAGAGTATCGTATCTGATAGAGGTACCCAATTTACCTCACACTTCTAGCGCCAGGTGCACGAGTCACATGGTACTAGATTGGAGTTTAGCACAGCGTTTCACCCGCAGACTGATGGACAGACCGAGAGGGTGAATCAGATTTTGGAGGACATGCTAAGAGCTTGCGCCTTGGCTCATGGTTCTAGTTGGGATGAGAATTTACCGTATGCGGAGTTTTCCTACAACAACAGCTATCAAACCAGCATCAAGACATCACCGTTCGATGTGCTGTATGGGAAACGGTGCCGAACACCATTGCTATGGGATGGAGTAGGAGAACGTCAGTTGTTTGGACCTGACTTGATCAAGGACGCTGAGGAGAAGGTCGCCTTGATTAGAGACAGACTGAAGGTAGCACAATCAAGACAGAAGAGCTACGCTGACGCCAAGCGCAAGGAAGTGGTATATGAGATAGGTGATAGAGCATACCTCAGAGTATCGCCACTCCGTGGAATCAAGAGATTTGGTATTAAGGGTAAGCTGGCACCTCGATTTATTGGACCGTATCGGGTCTTAGCACGCAAAGGAGAAGTTGCCTACCAGTTGGAGTTGCCAGAGGCTCTGTCTGCTGTTCACAACGTGTTCCACGTATCCCAGCTGAAGAAGTGCCATCCGGAGATGGTGGATACACCATTGAGAGATACTGTACCGCTAGAGGAGGTTCAGCTTGAGAATGATTTGACCTATGAGGAGAAATCGGTCAAAATTCTAGAGACAGCAGAAAGGACTACCCGTACCAAGACAATCAAGTTTTGCAAAGTGCAGTGGAGCCACCACACCGAAGAGGAAGCCACTTGGGAGCGTGAGGATGACATCCGAGAGGACTACCCACACCTATTTGCTAGCCGCGCCGAATCTCGAGGACGAGATTCATCTTAAGGGGGTTAGTCTTGTCACATCCCAAATTTTAGATTTGGTCTTGCATATCATTCATATCATTGCATCATGCTTTTCCATGCAAAATCGTCGAGTAGAAAGGTTCGGCGAAACGCCATCGTCAAAACCCTTTTTTGTTTCGCTTCGAGGTTCCTGCGGGAAGCTTCAGAGGGACTTGCAACAACCACCTCTGTAGGTTTGAGTTTTCGCACAAACTTCGACTGAAGGTTGTTCCCCTCGATGATATGAACCCGTAGGCGCGAAAATCGCTCCAATCGGAGTTCGTATGCAAAAGACTCGGACGTTTTAGTAAACCGCCGGAAAACGGTCTGAAAATCCGGACCGATTTCCGAAACGGAGTCCAACCGCGGACCGATTCGGTTCAGGATTTTTTTCTTTTCTTTTTTTTTCTGCGCGCGAGGGACTTTTTAAGGAGGGCCCCACCCCTGGCCTCGGTTCCCGTGCACGCAACCCAAACCGCCGCCGCTTCTCCTCGCTGCCGCCGGCCACCCCTCCGCCGTCGGCCATCGCCGCGTCTGTTGTCCGGTTCGTCTCGCCGCCCTCTTTCTTTCCGCTCCCGCGTCTCCATCGCCGCCATCCGCCGCCAATCGCTGCAGATCGCCAGACGCTGGCGACGTTTATTATTCCGGGAGCCGTAGTTGACCGTGTGTGTACTGCAGGTAGAACCACGCCGCCGAACCGGCCGCCGCCGTCCGGAGCTCGCCGGAGTTCGCTTTCGCCGTCTGCTTCGGTAAGACAGCAGCCACCGTCGATCTCAGATCAGCGGCTTAGATCGTTCGTTGACTGGTCAGCACTCGACGTTGACTAGTCGAGGCCCCAGACGTTGACTGGTCGACGCCCAGTCATCGCCCAAATATCGATCAAGCAGACTACGATTGGCTGGTCAATTTCGTTAATCCTATTAGTTGGCAGATTTCGGTAGAATCTTGTAAATTGCGTAGAAATTAAACCGCTTGGCCAAAATTTGCAAATAAAATATGCACGAGTTCAGTGAGTCGTGTAGAATCTCGCTATACCTTTGGTTCAGACTTTTAGTACAGTTTAATCAAACTAGTTAGTGGCCTTTTCGGAGTAATAAATTCGTAGTAAAAGTTTCGTAGCTCCGAAAATCGCGTATGATATGTCCCTGAACTCGTATGAACGAGGGGAATCTCATCGTGAATTAAAGAGATAGGCTTACAGTAAAAACTTCTGCAGTATTTGTCTAATGGCTTTCTGCAGTGTTTTAATTACTCGGGATGTTTTATAACTCCTTTTTGAGTAATTCCAATTGGTACTGTTTCTTATCAGCGATGCCTATGCGGTAGAATTTTTCCAGGATTTTACAAACAGTATACTACCGGTAGTGAATTATTTAAGTTCTAGCTCTAGTAGAGATCTCTACTTTTGGTTAATAGTTTCTTGCCAAATCTATTTTCCATGCATGTATTCGGTAGTAATATGTATTAGTATTATGTGGTGCAGCTGTAGCACCAATTCACTTGCCGTTCTTGCATTCATGCATCATCTTTGTTGCATATGTTTGTGAATTGTTTGTTTATGAATGCAATTGTGTCGTGTAGATTGTGTGGAGTTCAACCCTTGCTCGTGTTTGGATTGTTCCTCCGACCGCTTCAATCAAGGCAAGTAGATGCTACTTTGTTCATGATATTGTCCTACTATTTTCAATGCATTGTCGTGTATTTTGTAGTTGCATGAGTAGGATGATACTATCGCTATGCTATGTCCTATTATTGTGGTAGGGCTTTCCTTGTAGATGAGCCACCGTTGTAGATGTGCTTAGCCATGCTATGTTGAACGAGGGCTGGGTTACATCATTGATACTTGTTTTCTCAAAGTATTGGTTTGTGAAAACTAAAACAACTTAATCAATGAATCCCCTGGGTGTGATGGTATTGATAAGTTTTGGTGGTTTCATTGCGGAAAGGCACCCAGGTATCAAGAGAGAATGATTGGCTTCTTTATTGTGTAGCTTACGTGTACAACCATGCGCCAATAATGAAATGGGCGGTTGGTTGGACTTAGTAGGTTGTGGTAACTCGAATCCGCGTATCCAGAGATGTAGAATTTTGGTAGGTTGAACCGGTGTGCGTTGGGATTGAGGAGCTACTTCCCGAACAGTCTCTTCTTGGTCTTCTACCTATCATCACCCTAAATGAGAGTGGTGGTACGAGCTGGGCTGGCCAAGTCACATGGGTAAAGTGTACTAACCTCTGCAGAGTGTATAATCTAATCGATTAGCCGTGTCCCCGGTTATGGACAACTGAGTTGCTAGATATTGATTCCATGACATGTTTCTCGCTCATTCTAATTTCATAATTGTTTTAATCTTGTTGGGTTAACTTAATTGGGATCTTTTCAAAGAAAATTCAAAACTGTTTATGAAAGTAGGACAAATGTATTTGCAAATGCAAGCCAGACACAGCTCCACTTGCCAGATATGCATGTAGATGTTAGTATTATTGTCTCCATTACTAGCTCTACTTGCCATACATTCCATGTATTGACCCTTCGGGGCTGTTGCGTTTTATGCTGCAGGTTTTTCCGATTCTGATTGATCGTTATAGGCCACGGTACTCCACTCGGCACTTGTTCACTTGTGGGCAATTTGAAGAATGGAGGATTTATTCGTTTATGTTGCTACCTGAATAATTGGAGCTAGCTTTGCGCTAAGCTTTCATTGTAATAATGGTACTCTGGATCTTCGTTTTCTATGATACACGGATATTTTTGCTATGTTATCTATCTTACTCTATTGTGGGCCAATGAACCGATCCAGGGATTGGCATGTCACATAGAGGCCACGGTCTTTTCAGAACCGGGGTGTCACATTTTCACATACCACATATGGATCCACCAGTGTCATTGAAATGTGTGTTCTCTTCAGAGACCACACATGGATCCACGAGTGTCATTGCATGTGTGTTCTTTTTACTAACAACAATTGGAGTCATTGCATGTGTGTTCTTTTCACATACCACATATGGATCCACCAGTGTCATTGCATTTGTGCTCTTTTCACAATCCACCTATGGATCCACTAGTGTCATTGCATGTGTGTTCTTTTTACTAACAACAACCAGAGTCATTGCATGTGTGTTCTTTTCACATACCACATATGCATCCACCAGTGTCATTGCATGTGTGCTCTTTTCACAAACCACCTATGGATCCAGCAGTGTCATTGCATGTGTGTTCTTTTTACTAACAACAACCAGAGTCATTGCATGTGTGTTCTTTTCACATACCACATATGGATCCACCAGTGTCATTGCATGTGTGTTCTTTTCACAATCCACCTATGGATCCACCAGTGTCATTGCATGTGTGCTCTTTTTACTAACAACAACCAGAGTCATTGAAATGTGTGTTCTCTTCAGAGACCACATATGGATCCACAGTGTCAGTTCATTTCTATTCTTTTTACTAACAACAACTTGAGTCATTTCATGTGTGTTCTTTTCACATAGCACATATGGATCTAGCAGTGTCATTGCATGTGTGTTCTTTTTACTAACAACAACTAGAGTCATTTCATGTGTGTTATTTTCACATACCACATATGGATCCACCAGTGTCATTGAAATGTGTGTTCTCTTAAGAGACCACACATGGATCCACCAGTGTCATTGAAATGTGTGTTCTTTTTACTAACAACAACTGAGTCACTGCATCTGTGTTCTTTTCACATACCACATATGGATCCACCAGTGTCATTGCATGTGTGCTTTTTTTCACAATCCACCTATGGATCCACCAGTGTCATTGCATGTGTGTTATTTCACACACCACATATGGATCCACCAGTGTCATTGAAATGTGTGTTCTCTTACGAGACCACACATGGATCCACCAGTGTCATTGCATGTGTGTCCTTTTTAATAACAACAACTTGAGTCATTGCATGTGTGTTCTTTTTACTAACAACAACTGGAGTCATTGCATGTGTGTTCCTTTCACATACCACAGATGGGTCCACCAGTGTCATTGCATGTGTGCTCTTTTCACAATCCACCTATGGATCCACCAGTGTCATTGCATGTGTGTTCTCTTCAGAGACCACACATGGTTCCACCAGTATCATTGCATGTGTGTTCTTTTTACTAACAACAACCAGAGTCATTGAAATGTGTGTTCTCTTCAGAGACCACACATGGATCCACCAGTGTCATTGCATGTGTGTTCTTTTTACTAACAACAAGTGGAGTCATTGCATGTGTGTTCTTTTCAAATACCACATATGGATCCACCAATGTCATTGCATGTGTGCTCTTTTCACAATCCGCCTATGGATCCACCAATGTCATTGCATGTGTGTTCTTTTCACATACCACATATGGATCCAGCAATGTCATTGAAATGTGTGTTCTCTTTAGAGACCACACATGGATCCACCAGTGTCATTGCATGTGTGTTCTTTTCAAATACCACATATGGATCCACCAGTGTCATTGCATGTGTGCTCTTTTCACAATCCACCCGTGGATCCACTGGAGTCATTGCATGTGTGTTCTTTTTAGTAACAACAACCAGAGTCATTTCATGTGTGTTCTTTTCACATACAACATATGGATCCACCAGTGTCATTGTATGTGTGTCCTTTTCACATACATCATATGGATCAACCAGTGTCATTCCATGTGTGTTCTGTTCACAATCCACATATGGATCCACCAGTATCATTGCATGTGTGCTCTTTTTACTAACAACAACCAGAGTCATTGCATGTGTGTTCTCTTCAGAGACCACACATGGACCCACCAGTGTCACTCCATGTTTATCTTTTCACTAACAGCAACCAGAGTCATTGAAATGTGTATTCTCTTTAGAGACCACACATGGATCCACTAGTGTCATTGCACGTGTGTTGTTTTTACTAACAACAACTATAGTCATTTCATGTGTGTTCTTGTCACATACATCATATGGATCCACCAGTGTCATTGCATGTGTGTTCTTTTCACAATCCACATATGGATCCACCAGTCTCATTGCGTGTGTGCTCTTTTTACTAACAACAACCAGAGTCATTGCATGTGTGTTCTCTTCAGAGACCACACATGAATCCACCAGTGTCATTGCATGTGTGCTCTTTTTACGAGCAACAACCAGAGTCATTGCATGTGTGTTCTCTTCAGAGACCACACATGGATCCACCAGTGTCATTGCGCGTGTGTTCTTTTTACTAACAATAATGAGTGTCTTTGAAATGTGTGTTCTCATTAGAGACCACACATGGATCCACTAGTGTCATTGCATGTGTGTTCTTGTTACTAACAACAACCAGAGTCATTGCATGTGTGTTCTTTTCACATACCACATATGCATCCACCAGTGTCATTGCATGTGTGCTCTTTTCACAAGCCACCTATGGATCCAGCAGTGTCATTGCATGTGTGTTCTTTTTACTAACAACAACCAGAGTCATTGCATGTGTGTTCTTTTCACATACCACATATGGATCCACCAGTGTCATTGCATGTGTGTTCTTTTCACAATCCACCTATGGATCCACTAGTGTCATTGCATGTGTGCTCTTTTTACTAACAACAACCAGAGTCATTGAAATGTGTGTTCTCTTCAGAGACCACACATGGATCCACCAGTGTCATTGAAATGTGTGTTCTTTTTACTAACAACAACTGAGTCATTGCATCTGTGTTCTTTTCACATACCACATATGGATCCACCAGTGTCATTGCATGTGTGCTTTTTTTTTCACAATCCACCTATGGATCCACCAGTGTCATTGCATGTGTGTTCTTTTCACTAACAACAACTAGAGTCATTTCATGTGTGTTCTTTTCACATACCACATATGGATCCACCAGAGTCATTGAAATGTGTGTTCTCTTCAGAGACCACACATGGATCCACCAGTGTCATTGCATGTGTGTTCTTTTTACTAACAACAAGTGGAGTCATTGCATTTGTGTTCTTTTCAAATACCACATATGGATCCACCAATGTCATTGCATGTGTGCTCTTTTCACAATCCGCCTATGGATCCACCAATGTCATTGCATGTGTGTTCTTTTCACATACCACATATGGATCCACCAGTGTCATTGCATGTGTGCTCTTTTCAGAATTCACCTATGGATCCACCAGTGTCACTACATGTGTGTTCTTTTACTATCAACAACTAGAGTCATTGCATGTGTGTTCTTTTCACATACCACATATGGATCCACCACTGTCATTGCATGTGTGCTCTTTTCACAATCCACCCGTGGATCCACTGGAGTCATTGCATGTGTGTTCTTTTTAGTAACAACAACCAGAGTCATTTCATGTGTGTTCTTTTCACATACAACATATGGATCCACCAGTGTCATTGTATGTGTGTCTTTTTCACATACATCATATGGATCAACCAGTGTCATTCCATGTGTGTTCTGTTCACAATCCACATGTGGATCCACCAGTATCATTGCATGTGTGCTCTTTTTACTAACAACAACCAGAGTCATTGCATGTGTGTTCTCTTCAGAGACCACACATGGACCCACCAGTGTCACTCCATGTTTATCTTTTCACTAACAGCAACCAGAGTCATTGAAATGTGTGTTCTCTTTAGAGACCACACATGGATCCACTAGTGTCATTGCACGTGTGTTGTTTTTACTAACAACAACTGTAGTCATTTCATGTGTGTTCTTGTCACATACATCATATGGATCCACCAGTGTCATTGCATGTGTGTTCTTTTCACAATCCACATATGGATCCACCAGTCTCATTGCATGTGTGCTCTTTTTACTAACAACAACCAGAGTCATTGCATGTGTGTTCTCTTCAGAGACCACACATGAATCCACCAGTGTCATTGCATGTGTGCTCTTTTTACGAGCAACAACCAGAGTCATTGCATGTGTGTTCTCTTCAGAGACCACACATGGATCCACCAGTGTCATTGCGTGTGTGTTCTTTTTACTAACAATAATGAGTGTCTTTGAAATGTGTGTTCTCATCAGAGACCACACATGGATCCACTAGTGTCATTGCATGTGTGTTCTTGTTACTAACAACAACCAGAGTCATTGCATGTGTGTTCTTTTCACATACCACATATGCATCCACCAGTGTCATTGCATGTGTGCTCTTTTCACAAGCCACCTATGGATCCAGCAGTGTCATTGCATGTGTGTTCTTTTTACTAACAACAACCAGAGTCATTGCATGTGTGTTCTTTTCACATACCACATATGGATCCACCAGTGTCATTGCATGTGTGTTCTTTTCACTATCCACCTATGGATCCACTAGTGTCATTGCATGTGTGCTCTTTTTACTAACAACAACCAGAGTCATTGAAATGTGTGTTCTCTTCAGAGACCACACATGGATCCACCAGTGTCATTGAAATGTGTGTTCTTTTTACTAACAACAACTGAGTCATTGCATCTGTGTTCTTTTCACATACCACATATGGATCCACCAGTGTCATTGCATGTGTGCTTTTTTTTCACAATCCACCTATGGATCCACCAGTGTCATTGCATGTGTGTTCTTTTCACTAACAACAACTAGAGTCATTTCATGTGTGTTCTTTTCACATACCACATATGGATCCACCAGAGTCATTGAAATGTGTGTTCTCTTCAGAGACCACACATGGATCCACCAGTGTCATTGCATGTGTGTCCTTTTTATTAACAACAACCAGAGTCATTGAAATGTGTGTTCTCTTCAGAGACCACACATGGATCCACCAGTGACATTGCATGTGTGTTCTTTTTACTAACAACAACCAGAGTCATTTCATGTGTGTTCTTTTCACATACGACATATGGATCCACCAGTGTCATCAAAATGTGTGTTTTCTTTAGAGACCACACATGGATCCACCAGTGTCATTGCATGTGTGTTCTTTTTACTAACAACAACCAGAGTCATTGAAATGTGTGTTCTCTTTAGAGACCACACATGGATCCACCAGTGTCATTGCATGTGTGTCCTTTTTACTAACAATAACAAGAGTCATTGAAATGTGTGTTCTTTTCACATGCCACACATGGATCCACCAGTGTCATTGCATGTGTATTCTTTTTGCTAATAACAACCAGAGTCATTGCATGTGTGTTATTTTCACATACCACATATGGATCCACCAATGTCATTGCATGTGTGTTCTTTTCACAGTCCACCTATGGATCCACCAGTGTCATTGCATGTGTGCTCTTTTTACTAACAACAACCAGAGTCATTGCATGTGTATTCTCTTCAGAGACCACACATGGATCCACCAGTATCATTGCATGTGTGTTCTTTTTACTAACAACAACCAGAGTCATTGAAATGTGTGTTCTCTTCAGAGACCACTGATGGATCCACTAGTGTCATTGCATGTGTGTTCTTTTTACTAACAACAACTAGAGTCATTGCATGTGTGTTCTTTTCACATACCACATATGGATCCACTAGTGTCATTGCATGTGTGCTCTTTTCACAATCCACCTATGGATCTACCAGTGTCATTGCATGTGTGTTATTTTCACATACCACATATGGATCCACCAGTGTCATTGAAATGTGTGTTCTCTTCAGAGACCACACATGGATCCACCCGTGTCATTGCATGTGTGTTCTTTTTACTAACAACAACTTGAGTCATTGCATGTGTTTTTTTTCACAAACCACATATGGATCCACCAGTGTCATTGCATGTGTGTTCTTTTCACAATCCACCTATGGATCCACCAACGTCATTGCACGTGTGTTCTTTTCACATACCACATATGGATCCACCAGTGTCATTGAAATGTGTGTTCTCTTCACAGACCAGACATGGATCCACGAGTGTCATTGCATGTGTGTTCTTTTTACTAACAACAATTGGAGTCATTGCATGTGTGTTCTTTTCACATACCACATATGGATCCACCAGTGTCATTGCATTTGTGCTCTTTTCACAATCCACCTATGGATCCACTAGTGTCATTGCATGTGTGTTCTTTTTACTAACAACAACCAGAGTCATTGCATGTGTGTTCTTTTCACATACCACATATGCATCCACCAGTGTCATTGCATGTGTGCTCTTTTCACAAGCCACCTATGGATCCACGAGTGTCATTGCATGTGTGTTCTTTTTACTAACAACAACCAGAGTCATTGCATGTGTGTTCTTTTCACATACCACATATGGATCCACCAGTGTCATTGCATGTGTGTTCTTTTCACAATCCACCTATGGATCCACTAGTGTCATTGCATGTGTGCTCTTTTTACTAACAACAACCAGAGTCATTGAAATGTGTGTTCTCTTCAGAGACCACACATGGATCCACAGTGTCAGTTCATTTCTATTCTTTTTACTAACAACAACTTGAGTCATTTCATGTGTGTTCTTTTCACATAGCACATATGGATCCAGCAGTGTCATTGCATGTGTGTTCTTTTTACTAACAACAACTAGAGTCATTTCACGTGTGTTCTTTTCACATACCACATATGGATCCACCAGTGTCATTGAAATGTGTGTTCTCTTAAGAGACCACACATGGATCCACCAGTGTCATTGAAATGTGTGTTCTTTTTACTAACAACAACTGAGTCATTGCATCTGTGTTCTTTTCACATACCACATATGGATCCACCAGTGTCATTGCATGTGTGCTTTTTTCACAATCCACCTATGGATCCACCAGTGTCATTGCATGTGTGTTATTTCACACACCACATATGGATCCACCAGTGTCATTGAAATGTGTGTTCTCTTACGAGACCACACATGGATCCACCAGTGTCATTGAATGTGTGTTCTTTTTACTAACAACAAGTGGAGTCATTGAATGTGTGTTCTTTTCACATACCACATATGGATCCACCAATGTCATTGCATGTGTGCTCTTTTCACAATCCACCTATGGATCCACCAATGTCATTGCATGTTTGTTCTTTTCACATACCACATATGGATCTAGCAATGTCATTGAAATGTGTGTTCTCTTTAGAGACCACACATGGATCCACCAGTGTCATTGCATGTGTGTTCTTTTCACTAACAACAACCAGAGTCATTGCATGTGTGATCTCTTCAGAGACCGCACATGGATCCACCAATATCATTGCATGTGTGTTCTTTTTACTAACAACCAGAGTCATTGAAATGTGTGTTCTCTTCAGAGACCACACATGGATCCACGAGTGTCATTCCATGTGTGTTCTTTTTACTAACAACAACTGGAGTCATTGCATGTGTGTTCTTTTCACATACCACATATAGATCCACCAGTGTCATTGCATTTGTGCTCTTTTCACAATCCACCTATGGATCCACTAGTGTCATTGCATGTGTGTTCATTTTACTAACAACAACCAGAGTCATTGCATGTGTGTTCTTTTCACATACCACATATGGATCTACCAGTGTCATTGCATGTGTGCTCTTTTCACAATCCACCTATGGATCCAGTAGTGTCATTGCATGTGTGTTCTTTTTACTAACAACAACCAGAGTCATTGCATTTGTGTTCTTTTCACATACCACCTATGGATCCACCAGTGTCATTGCATGTGTGTTCTTTTCACAATCCACCTATGGATCCACTAGTGTCATTGCATGTGTGCTCTTTTTACTAACAACAACCAGAGTCATTGAAATGTGTGTTCTCTTCAGAGACCACACATGGATCCACAGTGTCAGTTCATTTCTATTCTTTTTACTAACAACAACTGGAGTCATTTCATGTGTGTTCTTTTCACATAGCACATATGGATCCAGCAGTGTCATTGCATGTGTGTTCTTTTTACTAACAACAACTAGAGTCATTTCATGTGTGTTCTTTTCACATACCACATATGGATCCACCAATGTCATTGAAATGTGTGTTCTCTTAAGAGACCACACATGGATCCACCAGTGTCATTGAAATGTGTGTTCTTTTTACTAACAACAACTGAGTCATTGCATCTGTGTTCTTTTCACATACCACATATGGATCCACCAGTGTCATTGCATGTGTGCTTTTTTCACAATCCACCTATGGATCCACCAGTGTCATTGCATGTGTGTTATTTCACACACCACATATGGATCCACCAGTGTCATTGAAATGTGTGTTCTCTTACGAGACCACACATGGATCCACCAGTGTCATTGAATGTGTGTTCTTTTTACTAACAACAAGTGGAGTCATTGAATGTGTGTTCTTTTCACATACCACATATGGATCCACCAATGTCATTGCATGTGTGCTCTTTTCACAATCCACCTATGGATCCACCAATGTCATTGCATGTTTGTTCTTTTCACATACCACATATGGATCTAGCAATGTCATTGAAATGTGTGTTCTCTTTAGAGACCACACATGGATCCACCAGTGTCATTGCATGTGTGTTCTTTTCACTAACAACAACCAGAGTCATTGCATGTGTGATCTCTTCAGAGACCGCACATGGATCCACCAATATCATTGCATGTGTGTTCTTTTTACTAACAACCAGAGTCATTGAAATGTGTGTTCTCTTCAGAGACCACACATGGATCCACGAGTGTCATTCCATGTGTGTTCTTTTTACTAACAACAACTGGAGTCATTGCATGTGTGTTCTTTTCACATACCACATATAGATCCACCAGTGTCATTGCATTTGTGCTCTTTTCACAATCCACCTATGGATCCACTAGTGTCATTGCATGTGTGTTCATTTTACTAACAACAACCAGAGTCATTGCATGTGTGTTCTTTTCACATACCACATATGGATCTACCAGTGTCATTGCATGTGTGCTCTTTTCACAATCCACCTATGGATCCAGTAGTGTCATTGCATGTGTGTTCTTTTTACTAACAACAACCAGAGTCATTGCATTTGTGTTCTTTTCACATACCACCTATGGATCCACCAGTGTCATTGCATGTGTGTTCTTTTCACAATCCACCTATGGATCCACCAGTGTCATTGCATGTGTGCTCTTTTTAATAACAACAACCAGAGTCATTGAAATGTGTGTTCTCTTCAGAGACCACACATGGTTCCACAATGTCATTGCATGTGTGTTCTTTTTACTAACATCGACTAGAGTCATTTCATGTGTGTTCTTTTTACATACCACATATGGATCCACCAGTGTCATTGCATGTGTGTTCTTTTTAGTAACAACAACTGGAGTCATTGCATGTGTGTTATTTTCACATACCACATATGGATCCACAAGTGTCATTGAAATGTGTGTTCTCTTCAGAGACCACACATGGATCCACCAGTGTCATTGCATGTGTGTTCTTTTTACTAACAACAACCAGAGTCATTGCATGTGTGTTCTTTTCACATAGGTCAGATGGGTCCACCAGTGTCATTGCATGTGTGCTCTTTTCACAATCCACCTATGGATCCACCAGTGTCATTGCATGTGTGTTCTATTTACTAACAACAACCAGAGTCATTGCATGTGTGTTCTTTTCACATACCACATATTGATCCACCAGTGTCATTGCATGTGTGCTCTTTTCACAATCCACACGTGGATCCACTGGAGTCATTGCATGTGTGTTCTTTTTACTAACAACAACCCGAGTCATTTCATGTGTGTTCTTTTCACATACAACATATGGATCCACCAGTGTCATTGTATGTGTGTTCTTTTCACAATCCACCTATGGATCCACCAGTGTCATTGCATGTGTCCTCTTTTTACTAACAACAACTAGAGTCATTGCATGTATGTTCTCTTCAGAGACCACACATGGATCCACCGGTGTCATTGCATGTGTTTTCTTTTTACTAACAACAACCAGAGTCATTTCATGTGTGTTCTTTTCACATACCACATATGGATCCACCAGTGCCATTGAAATGTGTGTTCTCTTCAGAGACCACACATGGATCCTACAGTGTCATTGCATGTATGTTCTTTTTACTAACAACACGTAGAGTCATTGAAATGGTGTTCTCTTTAGAGACCACACATGGATCCACCAGTGTCAGTGCATTTGTGTTCTTTTTACTAACAACAACTGGAGTCATTTCATGTGTGTTCTTTTCACATAGCACATATGGATCCAGCAGTGTCATTGCATGTGTGTTCTTTGTACTAACAACAACTAGAGTCATTTCATGTGTGTTCTTTTCACATACCACATATGGATCCACCAGTGTCATTGAAATGTGTGTTCTCTTAAGAGACCACACATGGATCCACCAGTGTCATTAAAATGTGTGTTCTTTTTACTAACAACAACTGAGTCATTGCATCTGTGTTCTTTTCACATACCACATATGGATCCACCAGTGTCATTGCATGTGTGCTTTTTTTCACAGTCCACCTATGGATCCACTAGTGTCATTGCATGTGTGTTATTTCACATACCACATATGGATCCACGAGTGTCATTGAAATGTGTGTTCTCTTCAGAGACCACACATGGATCCACCAGTGTCATTGCATGTGTGTTCTTTTTACTAACAACAACTTGAGTCATTGCATGTGTGTTCTTTTTACTAACAACAACTGGAGTCATTGCATGTGTGTTCCTTTCACATACCACAGATGGGTCCACCAGTGTCATTGCATGTGTGCTCTTTTCACAATCCACCTATGGATCCACCAGTGTCGTTGCATGTGTGTTCTCTTCAGAGACCACACATGGTTCCACCAGTATCATTGCATGTGTGTTCTTTTTACTAACAACAACCAGAGTCATTGAAATGTGTGTTCTCTTCAGAGACCACACATGGATCCACCAGTGTCATTGCATGTGTGTTCTTTTTACTAACAACAGCTGGAGTCATTGCATCTGTGTTCTTTTCACATACCACATATGGATCCACCAGTGTTGATGCATGTGTGCTCTTTTCACAATCCACCTATGGATCCACCAATGTCATTGCATGTGTGTTCTTTTCACATACCACATATGGATCCAGCAGTGTCACATCCCAAGATTTTCCAAATCTTGTAATGTGAAAAATAAAATAACAAAATAATTTTTTGTTGAAAATCAGGGTGAAAAGAAACTTTTGTTTCTAAAAGGAGACTTGAAATCCCATCTTGAACAAACCTTGGCAGAAGTTTGAATTCAACAAAAATCCAAATCAAGGGAAAAGCATTCCTCAATGAATGTATCTGGAAATTTGAACACTTGGAAAATAAATCCAAAACCCTAAGCCCTAATGGAAGAAAATCATTTTCCAAAGTATCTCCAAATCCATGGATTTGATCCATACCAGATTTGATCAACAAAATTTCCACAAAGGATCAAGAAAGACCTTAGAAATTGGTTTCACTTAGTTTGGAACTATATGCAAAATCTTATGACTATAATAAGATAAGGAAATTGAATTTCCAAAAGCTAATAAAGCCCTTACCAAAAGCCATACCAATTGGTGATCAATAATCCTAAAGGGATTTATAAAGATAAACATTTAATAAAGGAAAATAAATTGTTTTGGAAACACTGTTTTAGATCTTTTAATAAAAGACTTTGGTTTCAAATGAAAAGATAAGCCAAATTAATTTTGGCCAAACTTTTGAAATAAAATATTTTGTTTTGATAAAATGAGTAAAGGTTTATTTAAATAAAATAAAGGATTTAAATATCCAATTTTATTTAAGTAAAAGTTTTTCCCATTTTAAATGAACACCAAGTATTTTATTACTACTTTGAAATCTTTTATTAAAAGGTTTTGCTTTGATTAAAATGAGAAAAGGATTATTTAAATAAAATAAAGGATTTAAATATCCAATTTTATTTAAGTAAAGACTTTCCCATTTTAATTAAAACACCAAAACTTATTTATTTATTTAAATAAGTTTCCAAGTATTCTTTTATTTTTTTCAAATTAAAACCTTCTGGTTTGGTTTTGAAAATAATTGGAATTCAAATGGAAATTTTATTTAAATAAATCAAACACTATTAAACAACTAAAGATCCATTTTATTTAATTATTAAATGGATCCTAAATTAAATAAAAATAATATTTCATTTTGAGATTTGGATTATGTTGCCAAACAGAACCAAATTCAAAGTGAATTGAGTGTTGTTTGATTGTTTGAATAATTGGTTGAAATTCAAAACAGAAAAGAATTAGAAAAAGGAAAAAGAGTTAGACAGAAAAAAAAATAGGAAAACAGGAGCAGCCCAGCTTTGGCCCAACAGCAGCCTAGTCCAGCCCAGTCTTCTCTCTCTCCCCCGAAGCGTTTCTTTTCTTACTCAGAAACTTACTCAGACAGAGACAGGCAGCGTGGACCCATTCCTCCTCTTCCCCTTTCACTGCCAAGCGGACCCACCTCCTCTTACTCCTCCCCAACTGCTTTTTCATCGCAAAAGAACCTAAGCGGTACCGGTGGACCTCCTCCTCACCTTTTTCCCAATCGACGCGGTCCCACTTCTCTAGCCATCGTCTTCACGCGACTAGTTCCTCCTCGACAGCGCCGCGGTTCTCAGAATCAATCCGCTGCGTTCAATTCTCTTAATTCGGCCATTACCTCGCCTTTGATCACGCAGATTGAAACGCTGTGTCTTCTATAAATCCTCCGATACCCCACTGCACGCCTTAGATTGCCCTCAATTTCTCCTCGAGCTCCTCTGTTCACCACCGTCCCGAGCAATTCCGACAAAGCTCGCCGCCTCTCCTCCCCGACCAAGCTCATAGCTTCCCCACTCAGAATCGCCAAGACATCAAACTCGCCTTAAGTGCCACAGAACTCGCCGACGACGACCACTGCCGCCACTCGCCTCGCTTCCGGCGAACTCCACGGTAGCTTCCAGCCACCTCTTCTTTTTCGATGATGCGCCTAAGACCAGTGATTCCTTCCGCAATTAACGCCGTTTCGTGTCTAGCTCACCGTGAAGCGCCTCCGTCGTCGAGTGAGCACCACTGTCGTCTCGCCTCCGACGAAGTTTCCCGGTGAGCACAGACTTCCTCGCCCCCTTGATGCTCCTTACTGCAACCCTCGTGGCGCACCTAACTGCCTCTCCTTTGCCTTAGCGGTCCCGACGCCAACGACGACAACCTAAGAGCACCGCCGCCCGCAGCAACTCCGGCGAGATTGCCAACCCGTCTGCGGCGCTTCGCCTCCCCATCAAGACGTTGAGCTTCCCCAGCGTCGCGAACTCGTGAGCCTCCCTTTTCTCTCCGCTTCCTGTATCGCATCACCGTCATCGACCGACCGCGCTCCCGCCGGTACCGCAGCGCCGCTAGCTTTAGGTCGAGCCTGCCGCAACCATTCGATCTCGATCCATCGGTTACGATAGAATGACTAACCGCGAAGGGGTATGTCCTCTGTGCCATGCGATCAAACTTGATCCAACGCTCCACGTTGCCTATCCACACCGAACCGGTACGGGCGAATAATATTAAGACGCGTGGCACTAGATCTGTTTAAAAGAGATTTGAAATGTAAACTTTTGCCATTTTCAAACCCATGTATCTTTGGATCCACACGCCCAAATTTTACAAATTTGATGTCGTTGGAATCAGCAAGACAAGCTCTAGCCAACCCTGCCCTTAGTTTAGCAAATAGTATTTGTTAGCTTGTTTGATTTTGCAGATTCTTTTGTGTGCTTGCTAACATTAGAAAAATCATTTAAAAATGATTCTTAGGTTAAAACCTTTGCAAATTGGTTTGTTGTGACCTTACTGACCCTAGGAACCAACCCATAGTTTGGAAAATTATTTTGGAAAAGAATAGGATGGATTAATTAGTTTAGTCCATTTCTAGCTAATTAAAAACCATTGTTTTGTTTATGAAAATGCTTTCATAAAGAAAACTTTGAGAAAATGTTTTGGACCAAACCTACTGACCCAAACACCAAGTTTTGCAATAGCAACTCATTTGGTGAACCCTATAGGTTAGTGCCTTAGTAAAATATTTCTACACCACATAGAATGACACTTTGTTTTGAAAATGGTTTTATAGTGAAACCTTTGCGAATGACTTAGCCACTTCACAAATGACCAATAGGTGTGCCCAAATGTCTATGACCCATTAGGAACCCCTTTTTCAAACAAATCAAAGCTTGGCATGCTTGCATGCATTACTTGAACTTTGCCACTTTGGTAAATGACCAATTTGGATCTTACAAAGTTTAGGAATCTAATAGAGACCCTCTTTGCAAATGACTTTGCCATTTTGGTAAATGACCAATTTGGAACTTACAAAGTTAGAAGCCTAGTGAAGACCATCCTTACAATAGAACCAACCCTTGGATGCTTATGCATGACTTAGATCCCATTACTTTGTGTGTGAAAAATTGTTTGTTTGACTTTGTTATTTTATGTGTGTAGTTTTGCTTGATTGGTAGATTAAGTTTGGGCCTTGCTTGATTGAATTGTAGTGACTTGAAGAGTGTGAGTGCTGCAAGGACAAGGAGGTGAACCTACCCTCTACCAAAAAGGCAAGTGATATCATCATGAATATTCCATTCCTATATTTTATATATGCATTAGTATTATTTTTCTAAGTATAGGACTTGCATGGTTTTTGCTAAGTACAAGCTATTCTTGGGAAAACATATTAGGTGAAACCTTAGTGAAAATTACCTAAGTCAAGATTCCTATTACTATCATGCTTAGCCTAGCTATTAGAAAACAAGGGTGGTTTATATATTCACACTATGGAAAAATATTCTAAGTCTTTGGACTTGTTTTTATTTAACAAAACAACTAAGTTAATGAATCACCTGGGTGGAATGGAAAGAATGGTATATGTTGAGTGGTTCACAAGGCCATGACATGGCTTGTGTATCTCACTTGTGGATGGCCACCCAGGAAACAAAGAGATTTGAGATGTCAAATGTTGAGAAGCTTCAAGTGCAACCACTTGGCAATATGGGCTCTGCCATGATCTTAGGATGCTAGAACTTAGTCTTTTGGACAGTGGGTGGTAGATGGGATGATAGGTTGGAACGTCCCATTTGACTAAGGAAAGGCTACTGAAGGATCATGTCTTGGGAAACCAAGGCTTGTGGGGAAAGTGCACCACCTCTGCAGAGTGTAAAACCTAAGTACTTAGCCATGTCCCTGGTAAAGGACAATTTGAGCATCAAGACATGGAAACTTCAAGAATCTCATCACTCCAATTTCTAAATAAAACTTGTGGGTGAACAAGGGTTAAAAGGATCTTCAGTCATTGATTGGTAGATGCCCTGAGTGGATCTGGAGTCTTTGATTGATAGATGCCTTGGGTGTTTTTGCCAAACAAAACTTAGTGTTTTCAAAAGTTAAGGAAAAATCTATTTTGAGCAAAGCAAGCCTAAGCTCCACCATCCAAATGCATATAGTATTATAGTCCACTTAAAATATACTAAGGTATCACTTGCCAATACAATTCAAATGTATTGACCCTTGTGGCTGTAACTTATGATGTTGCAGGTTTGATTGATTTAGTGAAGATTGATTGATTAGGATTACAAAGTCTACAACCAACATCTGCCTGTGGCACTTTGAAGATGAAGGACCCATGACTATAGTTATTCCGCTGCAATGTAATGTAAATAGCCAATGAGCTATGTTTGATGTAATAAAATTATTTTATTCCTGGTTATAAAGTTGTATATGACCTTTGTTTCTTGATATTACATCTAAACTGTGGATGCTAGCTATTGATCCAGGGACTAGCATTGTAAACACAGGGGACTCAATCTTATTAAAGGTTGGGGACGCTACAGATGGTATCAGAGCATTGTGTTGCCTGTAGGATTTGTAACCCTAGGATTGGACCAAAAACCCTTAGACAATAGGATTTGTCTTATTCCAAAACTTATTTACAAAACAATCTTGTAAACTCTTTCCTCAACCATTTTGGTTTCGACTCTACTTCTCTTCTACTTCAAAACTTGATGGAAAAGCCTACCCCATGACCAAAGACATCACCATGTGCAAAGGACTTCTTCAACTTCTTCAACTCCAATGACTTCAGCATTTTCAGCATGTTCACCAAGGACTTCCAACTTGGATACCACTAAGGAATACAAGAGAGACAAGAAATTTTGCTCAAGAATTGAAGACTAAGGAAACACAACTTAGAAAGAACCATCATCACCTTTGAAGATTTGTGACCAAGACACAAAAATTCTCCAAGGAAACAAAGATCTCATTCAAGAAGAATCAACCAAGAAGGATGGAAAGATCACAAGTGAACCATATAGATGGACCACCATATTTTAGTTAAGTCAAACCCACCAACTTATGTGGTGTAACAAAAATATTTTGTTGCCTAAAAATGTGCTTGACCTTTGTTTGAGTGAAATGTTTAGTTTGTGATTGCTTGCATTTTTGCTTGTGTGAAATGTGAAGTGTGTGAATAGAATTGACTTCTTAGAAAAACCTTTTGCCTATTCTAATCCCAATCCAACCCCAAACAGATGACTTCTCCAAGAGACTCCAACATCAAGGATGGTGACAACAACAACAACCAAGAGGATAGCATGAGAGAACTCATAGCAACCCAACACCAGTTGAGCCAAGAGACAACTCAGCTTTTAGCCAATAACAATGGACTAGACCCAGCCATACAAAGGATTTTGAAACTTGAATCCCAACTGTTGCAAGGATTGGTTACTCAAGTGATCAACATGAGAGAAAACTTTTCCCAAGGAGCTAATGACAACAAGGATGACAAAGATGTTATTCTAGAAGGAACCCAAGTTAGCAATACTTGTGTAGTCAAGGATCATGCAACCAAGGAGCATGAAGATCAATGCTCCAAGAAGAGAGAAAGATCTCCCACCTATGAAGAACAAGAACCAGAAGAACTCCTAGCTTTGGAGAAACCCAAGAAGAAGAAGAAGAAATGCCTCAACACTAGCAAGAAAGATATTACACAAGTGCAATGTTTCAATTGCAAAGATATGGGACATTATGCCAATGGATGTCCAGAGAAGAAGAAACACAAGATAAACAAGCCTATGAGGGATATCAGCCAAGTCACATGCTTCAAGTGCGAAAACAAAGGACACTACGCAGATGTTTGCCCAGAGAAGCCACCTCAAGACCTCAAACTTATAACCTGTTTCAAATGCAAGGAACTAGGCCATTATGCAAACAATTGTCCAGAAAAGTTGAACAAGCCTATGGAGAAGCTCAACCTTGGCCCATGAGTCAAGTGAGAAAATAAAGGACACGATGCAGAAGTTTTCCAAGATTCCAAGCAAGCCAAGATGTAGTTTAGTTGGAAAATTTTTAAGGGTGGTAGTACCCTAGTTGCTTTTGAGCCAACTTATAACCCTAGTTTCCCAAATCTCGGACGAGATTTATTTTAAGGGTAATTGTCACATCCCAAGATTTTCCAAATCTTGTAATGTGAAAAATAAAATAATAAAATAAATTTTTGTTGAAAATCAGGGTGAAAAGAAACTTTTGTTTCTAAAAGGAGACTTGAAATCCCATCTTGAACAAACCTTGGCAGAAGTTTGAATTCAACAAAAATCCAAATCAAGGGAAAAGCATTCCTCAATGAATGTATCTGGAAATTTGAACACTTGGAAAATAAATCCAAAACCCTAAGCCCTAATGGAAGGAAATCATTTTCCAAAGTATCTCCAAATCCATGGATTTGATCCATACCAGATTTGATCAACAAAATTTCCACAAAGGATCAAGAAAGACCTTAGAAATTGGTTTCACTTAGTTTGGAACTATAGGCAAAATCTTATGACTATAATAAGATAAGGAAATTGAATTTCCAAAAGCTAATAAAGCCCTTACCAAAAGCCATACCAATTGGTGATCAATAATCCTAAAGGGATTTATAAAGATAAACATTTAATAAAGGAAAATAAATTGTTTTGGAAACACTGTTTTAGATCTTTTAATAAAAGACTTTGGTTTCAAATGAAAAGATAAGCCAAATTAATTTTGGCCAAACTTTTGAAATAAAATATTTTGTTTTGATAAAATGAGTAAAGGTTTATTTAAATAAAATAAAGGATTTAAATATCCAATTTTATTTAAGTAAAAGTTTTTCCCATTTTAAATGAACACCAAGTATTTTATTACTACTTTGAAATCTTTTATTAAAAGGTTTTGCTTTGATTAAAATGAGTAAAGGATTATTTAAATAAAATAAAGGATTTAAATATCCAATTTTATTTAAGTAAAGACTTTCCCATTTTAATTAAACACTAAACTTATTTATTTATTTAAATAAGTTTCCAAGTATTCTTTTATTTTTTTCAAATTAAAACCTTCTGGTTTGGTTTTGAAAATAATTGGAATTCAAATGGAAATTTTATTTAAATAAATCAAACACTATTAAACAACTAAAGATCCATTTTATTTAATTATTAAATGGATCCTAAATTAAATAAAAATAATATTTCATTTTGAGATTTGGATTATGTTGCCAAACAGAACCAAATTCAAAGTGAATTGAGTGTTGTTTGATTGTTTGAATAATTGGTTGAAATTCAAAAAGAAAAGAATTAGAAAAAGGAAAAAGAGTTAGACAGAAAAAAAAATAGGAAAACAGGAGCAGCCCAGCTTTGGCCCAACAGCAGCCTAGTCCAGCCCAGTCTTCTCTCTCTCTCCCGAAGCGTTTCTTTTCTTACTCAGAAACTTACTTAGACAGAGACAAACAGCGTGGACCCATTCCTCCTCTTCCCCTTTCACTGCCAAGCGGACCCACCTCCTCTTACTCCTCCCCCCGAACCGTTTTTCTTCACCGCAGAAAGAACCCGTTAGCGGTATTTGGTGGACCTCCTCCTCACCCTTTTTTCCCGACGCTTGGGGTCCCACTTCTAGCCATCGTCTTCACCGCGACTAGTTCCTCCTCGCATACCCGCTGTCGGTTCTCAGAATCAATCCGCTGTTCAATTCGTCTTAATTCCGCCATTACCTCGCCTTTGATCACGCAGATTGAAACGCCTGTCTTCTCTATAAATCCCTCCGATACTTCAAGACTGCACGCCTTAGATCCCCCAATTTCTCCTCGAGCTCTGTTCACCACTTCCCCCGAGCAATTCCGACAAAGCCTCGCCGCCTCTCTCCCCGACCAAGCTCATAGCTTCCCCACTCTCAAGAATCGCCAAGACATCAAACTTCGCCAAGTGCCAGTAATTCGCCGACGACGACCACCGCCGCCATCACTGCCTCGCTCCGGCGAACTCCACGGTAGCTTCCAGCCACCCCTCTTCTTTTTCGGCGATGCGCTTAAGACCAGTGATTCTTCCGCAACTAACGCCGTTGCTCGTGTCTAGCTCACATCAGAAGCGCCGCCTTCGTGCCGACGTGAGCACCACCGTCATCTTCGCCTCGACGAAGTTTCCCGGTGAGCATGCTTTCCTCGCTTCTGTTGATGCTCCTTACTGCAGAACCTCGTGCGCACCTAACCGTGCCTCTCCTTTGCCTTAGCGCGGTCCCGAGCGACGCCAACGACGACAACCCGAGAGCACCGCCGCCCGCAGCAACTCCGGCGAGAGATTGCCAACCCGTCCGTGCGCCCCTCTCCCCACCAAGACGTTGAGCTTCCCAAGCGTCTGCGAACTCGGTGAGCCTCCTTTTCTCTCCCGCTTCTCAGACGCTGCACCGTCATCGACCGACCGCTTCCGCCGGTGGCTACCGCGCCGCTTAGCTTTAGGTCGAGCTGCCGCAACTGCTCGATCTCGATCCATCGGTTACGATAGAATGACTAACCGAAGGGTATGTCCTCTGTGCCATGCGATCAAACTTGATCCAACGCCCACGTTGCCGATCCACACCGAACCATGCACGGCGAATAATATTAAGACGCGTGGCACTAGATCTGTTTAAAAGAGATTTGAAAACAGAAACTTTTGCCATTTTCAAACCCATGTATCTTTGGATCCACACGTCCAAATTTTACAAATTTGATGTCGTTGGAATCAGCAAGACAAGCTCTAGCCAACCCTGCCCTTAGTTTAGCAAATAGTATTTGTTAGCTTGTTTGATTTTGCAGATTCTTTTGTGTGCTTAACATTAGAAAAATCATTTAAAAATGATTCTTAGGTTAAAACCTTTGCAAATTGGTTTGTTGTGACCTTACTGACCCTAGGAACCAACCCATAGTTTGGAAAATTATTTTGGAAAAGAATAGGATGGATTAATTAGTTTAGTCCATTTCTAGCTAATTAAAAACCATTGTTTTGTTTATGAAAATGCTTTCATAAAGAAAACTTTGAGAAAATGTTTTGGACCAAACCTACTGACCCAAACACCAAGTTTTGCAATAGCAACTCATTTGGTGAACCCTATAGGTTAGTGCCTTAGTAAAAATATTTCTACACCACATAGAATGACACTTTGTTTTGAAAATGGTTTTATAGTGAAACCTTTTGCGAATGACTTAGCCACTTCACAAAATGACCAATAGGTGTGCCCAAATGTCTATGACCCATTAGGAACCCCTTTTTCAAACAAATCAAAGCTTGGCATGCTTGCATGCATTACTTGAACTTTGCCACTTTGGTAAATGACCAATTTGGATCTTACAAAGTTTAGGAATCTAATAGAGACCCTCTTTGCAAATGACTTTGCCATTTTGGTAAATGACCAATTTGGAACTTACAAAGTTAGAAGCCTAGTGAAGACCATCCTTACAATAGAACCAACCCTTGGATGCTTATGCATGACTTAGATCCCATTACTTTGTGTGTGAAAAATTGTTTGTTTGACTTTGTTATTTTATGTGTGTAGTTTTGCTTGATTGGTAGATTAAGTTTGGGCCTTGCTTGATTGAATTGTAGTGACTTGAAGAGTGTGAGTGTTGCAAGGACAAGGAGTGAACCTATACCCTCTACCAAAAAGGCAAGTGATATCATCATGAATATTCCATTCCTATATTTTATATATGCATTAGTATTATTTTTCTAAGTATAGGACTTGCATGGTTTTTGCTAAGTACAAGCTATTCTTGGGAAAACCTATTAGGTGAAACCTTAGTGAAAATTACCTAAGTCAAGATTCCTATTACTATCATGCTTAGCCTAGCTATTAGAAAACAAGGGTGGTTTATATATTCACACTATGGAAAAATATTCTAAGTCTTTGGACTTGTTTTTATTTAACAAAACAACTAAGTTAATGAATCACCTGGGTGGAATGGAAAGAATGGTATATGTTGAGTGGTTCACAAGGCCATGACATGGCTTGTGTATCTCACTTGTGGATGGCCACCCAGGAAACAAAGAGATTTGAGATGTCAAATGTTGAGAAGCTTCAAGTGCAACCACTTGGCAATATGGGCTCTGCCATGATCTTAGGATGCTAGAACTTAGTCTTTTGGACAGTGGGTGGTAGATGGGATGATAGGTTGGAACGCGTCCATTTGACTAAGGAAAGGCTACTGAAGGATCATGTCTTGGGAAACCAAGGCTTGTGGGGAAAGTGCACCACCTCTGCAGAGTGTAAAACCTAAGTACTTAGCCATGTCCCTGGTAAAGGACAATTTGAGCATCAAGACATGGAAACTTCAAGAATCTCATCACTCCAATTTCTAAATAAAACTTGTGGGTGAACAAGGGTTAAAAGGATCTTCAGTCATTGATTGGTAGATGCCTGAGTGGATCTGAGTCTTTGATTGATAGATGCCTTGGGTGTTTTTGCCAAACAAAACTTAGTGTTTTCAAAAGTTAAGGAAAAATCTATTTTGAGCAAAGCAAGCCTAAGCTCCACCAGCCAAATGCATATAGTATTATAGTCCACTTAAAATATACTAAGGTATCACTTGCCAATACAATTCAAATGTATTGACCCTTGTGGCTGTAACTTATGATGTTGCAGGTTTGATTGATTTAGTGAAGATTGATTGATTAGGATTACAAAGTCTACAACCAACATCTGCCTGTGGCACTTTGAAGATGAAGGACCCATGACTATAGTTATTCCGCTGCAATGTAATGTAAATAGCCAATGAGCTATGTTTGATGTAATAAAATTATTTTATTCCTGGTTATAAAGTTGTATATGACCTTTGTTTCTTGATATTACATCTAAACTGTGGATGCTAGCTATTGATCCAGGGACTAGCATTGTAAACACAGGGGACTCAATCTTATTAAAGGTTGGGGACGCTACAAGCAGTGTCATTGAAATGTGTGTTCTCTTCAGAGACCACACATGGATCCACCAGTGTCATTGCATGTGTGTTCTTTTTACTAACAACAACTAGAGTCATTGCATGTGTGTTATTTTCACATAACACATATGGATCCACCAGTGTCATTGCATGTGTGTTCTTTTCACAATCCACCTATGGATCCACCAGCATCATTGCATGTGTGTTCTTTTCACATACCATATATGGATCCACAAGTGTCATTGAAATGTGTGTTCTCTTTAGAGACCACACCTGGATCCACGAGTGTCATTGCATGTGTGCTCTTTTTACTAACAACAACCAGAGTCATTGCATGTGTGATATCTTCAGAGACCGCACATGGATCCACCAGTATCATTGCATGTGTGTTCTTTTTACTAACAACCAGAGTCATTGAAATGTGTGTTCTCTTTAGAGACCACACATGGATCCACCAGTTTCATTGCATGTGTGTTCTTTTTACTAACAACAACTAGAGTCATTGCATGTGAGTTCTTTTCACATACCACATATGGATCCACTAGTGTCATTGCATGTGTGCTCTTTTCACAATCCACCTATGGATCCACCAGTGTCATTGCATGTGTGTTCTTTTCACATACCACATATGGATCCAGCAGTGTCATTGAAATGTGTGTTCTCTTCAGAGACCACACATGGATCCACCAGTGTCATTGCATGTGTGTTCTTTTTACTAACAACAACTAGAGTCATTGCATGTGTGTTCTTTTCACATAACACATATGGATCCACTAGTGTCATTGCATGTGTGTTCTTTTCACAATCCACCTATGGATCCACCAGCGTCATTGCATGTGTGTTCTTTTCACATACCACATATGGATCCACCAGTGTCATTGAAATGTGTGTTCTCTTCAGAGACCACACATGGATCCACGAGTGTCATTGCATGTGTGTTCTTTTTACTAACAACAACTGGAGTCATTGCATGTGTGTTCTTTTCACATACCACATATAGATCCACCAGTGTCATTGCATTTGTGCTCTTTTCACAATCCACCTATGGATCCACTAGTGTCATTGCATGTGTGTTCATTTTACTAACAACAACCAGAGTCATTGCATGTGTGTTCTTTTCACATACCACATATGGATCCACCAGTGTCATTGCATGTGTGCTCTTTTCGCAATCCACCTATGGATCCAGTAGTGTCATTGCATGTGTGTCCTTTTTACTAACAACAACCAGAGTCATTGCATGTGTGTTCTTTTTACTAACGTGTCATTTCATGTTTGTTCTTTTCACATACCACAGATGGATCCACCAGTGTCATTGAAATGTGTGTTCTCTTCAGAGACCACACATGGATCCACCAGTGTCATTGCATGTGTGTTCTTTTTACTAACAACAACTAGAGTCATTGAAATGTGCTTTAGAGACCAAGCATGGACCCACCAGTGTAATTGCATGTGTGTTCTTTTTACTAGCAACAACCAGAGTCATTGAAATGTGTGTTCTTTTCACATACCACACATGGATCCACCAGTGTCATTGCACGTGTGTTCTTTTTACTAATAACAACCAGAGTCATTACATGTGTGTTGCTTTCACATACCACATATGGATCCACCAATGTCATTGCATGTGTGTTCTTTTCACAATCCACCTATGGATCCACCAGTGTCATTGCATGTGTGCTCTTTTTACTAACAACAACCAGAGTCATTGCATGTGTGATCTCTTTAGAGACCGCACATGGATCCACCAGTATCATTGCATGTGTGTTTTGTTTACTAACAACCAGAGTCATTGAAATGTGTGTTCTTTTCACATACCACATATGGATCCACCAGTGTCATTGCATGTGTGTTCTTTTTACTAACAACAACTGGAGTCATTTCATGTGTGTTCTTTTCACATACCACATATGGATCCACCAGTATCATTGAAATGTGTGTTCTCTTCAGAGACCACACATGGATCCACCAGTGTCATTGCATGTGTGTTCTTTTTACTAACAACAACTAGAGTCATAACATGTGTGTTCTTTTCACATACCACATATGGATCCACCAGTGTCATTGTATGTGTGCTCTTTTCACAATCCACCTATGGATCCACTAGGTACATTGCATGTGTGTTATTTTCACATACCACATATGGATCCACTCGTGTCATTGAAATGTGTGTTCTCTTCAGAGACGACACGTGGATCCACCAGTGTCATTGCATGTGTGTGCTTTTTACTAACAACAACTGGAGTCATTGCATGTGTGTTCTTTTCACATACCACATATGGGTCCACCAGTGTCAGTGCATGTGTGCTCTTTTCACAATCCACCTATGGATCCACCAGTGTCATTGCATGTGTGTTATTTTTACTAACAACAACCAGAGTCATTGCATGTGTGCTCTTTTTACTAACAACAACCAGAGTCATTGCATGTGTGTTCTCTTCAGAGACCACACATGGATCCACCGGTGTCATTGCATGTGTGTTCTTTTTACTAACAACAACCTGAGTCATTTCATGTGTGTTCTTTTCACATACCACATATGGATCCACCAGTGGCATTGAAATGTGTGTTCTCTTCAGAGACCACACATGGATCCTATAGTGTCATTGCATGTGTGTTCTTTTTACTAACAACAACCAGAGTCATTGAAATGGTGTTCTCTTCAGAGACCACACATGGATCCACCAGTGTCATTGCATGTGTGTTCTTTTTATTAACAACAACCAGAGTCATTGAAATGTGTGTTCTTTTCACATACCACACATGGATCCACCAGTGTCATTGCATGTGTGTTCTTTTTACTAACAACAACTAGAGTCATTACATGTGTGTTCTTATCACATGTGACATATGGATCCACCTGTGTCATTGCATGTGTGTTCTTTTCACAATCCACCTATGGATCCACCAGTGTCATTGCATGTGTGCTCTTTTTACTAACAACAACCAGAGTCATTGCATGTGTGATCTCTTCAGAGACCGCACATGGATCCACCAGTATCATTGCATGTGTGTTCTTTTTACTAACAACTAGAGTCATTGAAATGTGTGTTCTCTTCAGAGACCACACATGGATCCACAAGTGTCATTGCATGTGTGTTCTTTTTACTAACAACATTTGGAGTCATTGCATGTGTGTTCTTTTCACATACCACATATCGATCCACCAGTGTCATTGCATGTGTGCTCTTTTCACATACCACATATGAATTCACCAGTGTCATTGAAATGTGTGTTCTCTTTAGAGACCACACATGGATCCACCAATGTCATTGCATGTGTGTTCTTTTTACTAACAACAACTAGAGTCATTGCATGTGTGTTCTTTTCACATACCACATATGGATCCACCAGTGTCATTGCATGTGTGTTCTTTTCGCAATCCACCTATGGATCCACCAGCGTCATTGCATGTGTGTTCTTTTCACATACCACATATGGATCCACCAGTGTCATTGAAATGTGTGTTGTCTTCAGAGACCACCCATGGATCGACTAGTGTCATTGCATGTGTGTTCTTTTTACTAACAACAACTGGAGTCATTGCATGCATGTTCTTTTCACATACCACATATGGATCCACCAGTATCATTGCATGTGTGCTCTTTTCACAATCCACCTATGGATCCACTAGGGTCATTGCATGTCTGTTCTTTTTACCAACAACAACCAGAGTCATTGCATGTGTGTTCTTTTCACATACCACATATGGATCCACCAGTCTCATTGCATGTGTGCTCTTTTCACAATCCACCTATGGATCCACCAGTGTCATTGCATGTGTGTTCTTTTTACTAACAACAACCAGAGTCATTGCATGTGTGTTCTTTTCACATACCACATATGGATCCACCAGTGTCATTACATGTGTGTTCTTTTCACAATCCACCTATGGATCCACCAGTGTCATTGCATGTGTGCTCTTTTTACTAACAAGAACGAGAGTCATTGAAATGTGTGTTCTCTTAAGAGACCACACATGGATCCACGGTGTCATTGCTTGTGTGTTCTTTTTACTAACAACAACCAGAGTCATTGCATGTGTGTTCTTTTCACATACCACATATGGATCCACCAGTGTGATTGCATGTGTGCTCTTTTCACAATCCACCTATGGATCCACCAGTGTCATTGTGTGTGTTCTTTTTACTAACAACAACTAGAGTCATTGCATGTGTGTTCTTTTCACATACCACATATGGATCCACCAGTGTCATTACATGTGTGTTCTTTTCACAATCCACCTATGAATCCACCAGTGTCATTGCATGTGTGCTCTTTTTACTAACAATAACCAGAGTCATTGAAATGTGTGTTCTCTTCAGAGACCACACATGGATCCAAAGTGTCATTGCATGTGTGTTCTTTTTACTAACAACAATTGGAGTCATTTCATGTGTGTTCTTTTCACATCCCACATATGGATCCACCAGTGTCATTGCATGTGTGTTCTCTTTACTAACAACAACTAGAGTCATTTCATGTGTGTTCTTTTCACATACCACATATGGATCCACCAGTGCCATTGAAATGTGTGTTCTCTTCAGAGACCACACATGGATCCACCAGTGTCATTGCATGTGTGTTCTTTTTACTAACAACAACTAGAGTCATTGCATGTGTGTTCTTTTCACATACCACATATGGATCCACCAGTGTCATTTCATGTGTGCTCTTTTCACAATCCACTTATGGATCCACTAGTGTCATTGCATGTGTGCTCTTTTTACTAACAACAACTAGAGTCATTGCATGTGTGTTCTTTTCACATACCACATATGGATCCACCAGTGTCATTACATGTGTGTTCTTTTCACAATCCACCTATGAATCCACCAGTGTCATTGCATGTGTGCTCTTTTTACTAACAATAACCAGAGTCATTGAAATGTGTGTTCTCTTCAGAGACCACACATGGATCCAAAGTGTCATTGCATGTGTGTTCTTTTTACTAACAACAATTGGAGTCATTTCATGTGTGTTCTTTTCACATCCCACATATGGATCCACCAGTGTCATTGCATGTGTGTTCTCTTTACTAACAACAACTAGAGTCATTTCATGTGTGTTCTTTTCACATACCACATATGGATCCACCAGTGCCATTGAAATGTGTGTTCTCTTCAGAGACCACACATGGATCCACCAGTGTCATTGCATGTGTGTTCTTTTTACTAACAACAACTAGAGTCATTGCATGTGTGTTCTTTTCACATACCACATATGGATCCACCAGTGTCATTTCATGTGTGCTCTTTTCACAATCCACTTATGGATCCACTAGTGTCATTGCATGTGTGCTCTTTTTACTAACAACAACCAGAGTCATTGAAATGTGTGTTCTCTTAAGAGACCAAACATGGATCCACAGTGTCATTGCTTGTGTGTTCTTTTTACTAACAACAACCAGAGTCATTGCATGTGTTTTCTTTTCACATACCACATATGGATCCACCAGTGTGATTGCATGTGTGCTCTTTTCACAATCCACCTATGGATGCACCAGTGTCATTGCATGTGTGTTCTTTTTACTAACAGCAACCAGAGTCATTGCATGTGTGTTGTTTTCACATACCACATATGGATCCACCAGTGTCATTACACGTGTGTTCTTTTCACAATCCACCTATGGATCCACCAGTGACATTGCATGTGTGCTCTTTTTACTAACAACAACCAGCCATTGAAATGTGTGTTCTCTTCAAAGACCACACATGGATCCAAAGTGTCATTGCATGTGTGTTCTCTTTACTAACAACAAGTGGAGTCATTTCATGTGTGTTCTTTTCACATACCACATATGGATCCACCAGTGTCATTGCATGTGTGTTCTCTTTACTAACAACAACTGGAGTCATTTCATGTGTGTTCTTTTCACATACCACATATGGATCCACCAGTGTCGTTGAAATGTGTGTTCTCTTTAGAGCCCACACATGGATCCACCAGTCTCATTGCATGTGTGTTCTTTTTACTAACAACAACTGGAGTCATTGCATGTGTATTCTTTTCACATACCACATATGGATCCACCAGTGTCATTGCATGTGTGCTCTTTACACAATCCACCTATGGATCCCCCAGTGTCATTGCATGTGTGTTCTTTTCACTAACAATAACTGGAGTCATTGCATGTGTGTTCTTTTCACATACCACATATGGGTCCACCAGTGTCAATACATGTGTGCTCTTTTCACAATCCACCTATGGATCCACCAGTGTCATTGCATGTGTGTTCTTTTTATTAACAACAACCAGAGTCATTGCATGTGTGTTCTTTTCACATACCACACATGGATCCACCAGTGTCATTGCATGTGTGTTCTCTTTACTAACAACAACTAGAGTCATTTCATGTGTGTTCTTTTCACATACCACATATGGATCCACTAGTGCCATTGAAATGTGTGTTCTCTTCAGAGACCACACATGGATCCACCAGTGTCATTGCATGTGTGTTCTTTTTACTAACAACAACTGGAGTCATTGCATGTGTGTTCTTTTCACATACCACATATGGATCCACCAGTGTCATTTCATGTGTGCTCTTTTCACAATCCACCTATGGATCCACCAGTGTCATTGCATGTGTGTTATTTTCACATACCACATATGGATCCACCAGTATCATTGAAATGTGTGTTCTCTTAAAAGACCACACATGGATCCACCAGTGTCATTGCATGTGTGTTCTTTTTACTAACAACAACTGGAGTCATTGCATGTATGTTCTTTTCACATACCACATATGGGTCCACCAGTGTCATTGCATGTGTGCTCTTTTCGCAATCCACCTAGGGATCCACCAGTGTCATTGCATGTGTGTTCTTTTTACTAACAACAACAATAGTCATTGCATGTGTGTTCTTTTCACATACCACATATGGATCCGCCAGTGTCATTGCATGTGTGCTCTTTTCACAATCCACCTATGGATCCACCAGTGTCATTGCATGTGTGTTCTTTTTACTAACAATCTTTACTCAAACAAACTTAGTCATTGAATGTGTGTGTTCTCTAGAGACCAAAACATGGGATCCATGTCATTGTTTTGTGTGTTCTTTTTACTAACAACAACCAGAGTCATTGCATGTGTGTTCTTTTCACATACCACATATGGATCCACCAGTGTCATTACATGTGTGTTCTTTTCACAATCCACCTATGGATCCACCAGTGTCATTGCATGTGTGTTCTTTTTACTAACAACAACCAGAGTCATTGAAATGTGTGTTCTCTTAAGAGACCAAACATGGATCCATAGTGTCATTGCTTATGTGTTCTTTTTACTAACAACAACCAGAGTCATTGCATGTGTTTTCTTTTCACATACCACATATGGATCCACCAGTGTGATTGCATGTGTGCTCTTTTCACAATCCACCTATGGATCCACCAGTGTCATTGCATGTGTGTTCTTTTTACTAACAGCAACCAGAGTCATTGCATGTGTGTTGTTTTCACATACCATATATGGATCCACCAGTGTCATTACATGTGTGTTCTTTTCACAATCCACCTATGGATCCACCAGTGTAATTGCATGTGTGCTCTTTTTACTAACAACAACCAGTCATTGAAATGTGTGTTCTCTTCAGAGACCACACATGGATCCAAAGTGTCATTGCATGTGTGTTCTCTTTACTAACAACAAGTGGAGTCATTTCATGTGTGTTCTTTTCACATACCACATATGGATCCACCAGTCTCATTACATGTGTGTTCTTTTCACAATCCACCTATGGATCCACCAGTGTCATTACATGTGTGCTCTTTTTACTAACAAGAACCAGATTCATTGAAATGTGTGTTCTCTTAAGAGACCACACATGGATCCACGGTGTCATTTCTTGTGTGTTCTTTTTACTAACAACAACCAGAGTCATTGCATGTGTGTTCTTTTCACATACCACATATGGATCCACCAGTGTGATTGCATGTGTGCTCTTTTCACAATCCACCTATGGATCCACCAGTGTCATTGCATGTGTGTTCTTTTTACTAACAACAACCAGAGTCATTGCATGTGTGTTCTTTTCACATACCACATATGGATCCACCAGTGTCATTACATGTGTGTTCTTTTCACAATCCACCTATGAATCCACCAGTGTCATTGCATGTGTGCTCTTTTTACTAACAATAACCAGAGTCACAGAAATGTGTGTTCTCTTCAGACCACACATGGATCCAAAGTGTCATTGCATGTGTGTTCTTTTTACTAACAACAACTGGAGTCATTTCATGTGTGTTCTTTTCACATACCACATATGGATCCACCAGTGTCATTGCATGTGTGTTCTCTTTACTAATAACAACTAGAGTCATTTCATGTGTGTTCTTTTCACATACCACATATGGATCCACCAGTGCCATTGAAATGTGTGTCCTCTTCAGAGACCACACATGGATCCACTAGTGTCATTGCATGTGTGTTCTTTTTACTAACAACAACTGGAGTCATTGCATGTGCGTTCTTTTCACATACCACATATGGATCCACCAGTGTCATTTCATGTGTGCTCTTTTCAAAATCCACCTATGGATCCACCAGTGTCATTGCATGTGTGTTATTTTCACATACCACATATGGATCCACCAGTATCATTGAAATGTGTGTTCTCTTCAGAGACCTCACATGGATCCACTAGTGTCATTGCATGTGTGTTCTTTTTACTAACAACAACTGGAGTCATTGCATGTGTGTTCTTTTCACATACCACATATGGGTCCACCAGTGTCATTGCATGTGTGCTATTTTCACAATCCACCTAGGGATCCACCAGTGTCATTCCATGTGTGATCTTTTTACTAACAACAACAAGAGTCATTGCATGTGGGTTCTTTTCACATACCACATATGGATCCACCAGTCTCATTGCATGTGTTCTCTTTTCACAATCCACCTATGGATCCACCAGTGTCATTGCATGTGTGTTCTTTTTACTAACAACAACCAGAGTCATTGAAATGTGTGTTCTCTTAAGAGACCAAACATGGATCCACAGTGTCATTGCTTGTGTGTTCTTTTTACTAACAACAACCAGAGTCATTGCATGTGTTTTCTTTTCACATACCACATATGGATCCACCAGTGTGATTGCATGTGTGGTCTTTTCACAATCCACCTATGGATCCACCAGTGTCATTGCATGTGTGTTCTTTTTACTAACAGCAACCAGAGTCATTGCATGTGTGTTGTTTTCACATACCACATATGGATCCACCAGTGTCATTACACGTGTGTTCTTTTCACAATCCACCTATGGATCCACCAGTGACATTGCATGTGTGCTCTTTTTACTAACAACAACCAGCCATTGAAATGTGTGTTCTCTTCAGAGACCACACATGGATCCAAAGTATCATTGCATGTGTGTTCTCTTTACTAACAACAAGTGGAGTCATTTCATGTGTGTTCTTTTCACATACCACATATGGATCCACCAGTGTCATTGCATGTGTGTTCTCTTTACTAACAACTACTGGAGTCATTTCATGTGTGTTCTTTTCACATACCACATATGGATCCACCAGTGTCGTTGAAATGTGTGTTCTCTTTAGAGCCCACACATGGATCCACCAGTCTCATTGCATGTGTGTTCTTTTTACTAACAACAACTGGAGTCATTGCATGTGTGTTCTTTTCACATACCACATATGGATCCACCAGTGTCATTGCATGTGTGCTCTTTACACAATCCACCTATGGATCCCCCGGTGTCATTGCATGTGTGTTCTTTTTACTAACAATAACTGGAGTCATTGCATGTGTGTTCTTTTCACATACCACATATGGGTCCACCAGTGTCATTGCATGTGTGCTCTTTTCACAATCCACCTATGGATCCACCAGTGTCATTGCATGTGCGTTCTTTTTACTAACAACAACCAGAGTCATTGCATGTGTGTTCTTTTCACATACCACACATGGATCCACCAGTGTCATTGCATGTGTGTTCTTTTTACTAACAACAACCGGAGTCATTTCATGTGTGTTCTTTTCACATACCACATATGGATCCACCAGTGTCATTGCATGTGTGTTCTTTTCACATACCACATATGGATCCACCAGTGTCATTACATGTGTGTTCTTTTCACAATCCACCTATGGATCCACCAGTGTCATTGCATGTGTGCTCTTTTTACTAACAACAACCAGAGTCATTGAAATGTGTGTTCTCTTAAGAGACCAAACATGGATCCACAGTGTCATTGCTTGTGTGTTCTTTTTACTAACAACAACTAGAGTCATTGCATGTGTTTTCTTTTCACATACCACATATGGATCCACCAGTGTAATTGCATGTGTGGTCTTTTCACAATCCACCTATGGATCCACCAGTGTCATTGCATGTGTGTTCTTTTTATTAACAGCAACCAGAGTCATTGCATGTGTGTTGTTTTCACATACCACATATGGATCCACCAGTGTCATTACATGTGTGTTCTTTTCACAATCCACCTATGGATCCACCAGTGTCATTGCATGTGTGCTCTTTTTACTAACAACAACTAGTCATTGAAATGTGTATTCTCTTCAGAGACCACACATGGATCCAAAATGTCATTGCATGTGTGTTCTCTTTACTAACAACAAGTGGAGTCATTTCATGTGTGTTCTTTTCACATACCACATATGGATCCACCAGTGTCATTGCATGTGTGTTCTCTTTACTAACAACAACTGGAGTCATTCCATGTGTGTTCTTTTCACATACCACATATGGATCCACCAGTGTCATTGAAATGTGTGTTCTCTTTAGAGCCCACTCATGGATCCACCAGTCTCATTGCATGTGTGTTCTTTTTACTAACAACAACTGGAGTCATTGCATGTGTGTTCTTTTCACATACCACATATGGATCCACCAGTGTGATTGCATGTGTGCTCTTTTCACAATCCACCTATGGATCCACCAGTGTCATTGCATGTGTGTTCTTTTTACTAACAACAACCAGAGTCATTGCATGTGTATTCTTTTCACATACCACATATGGATCCACCAGTGTCATTACATGTGTGTTCTTTTCACAATCCACCTATGAATCCACCAGTGTCATTGCATGTGTGCTCTTTTTACTAACAATAACCAGAGTCATTGAAATGTGTGTTCTCTTCAGAGACCACACATGGATCCAAAGTGTCATTGCATGTGTGTTCTTTTTACTAAGAACAACTGGAGTCATTTCATGTGTGTTCTTTTCACATACCACATATGGATCCACCAGTGTCATTGCATGTGCGTTGTCTTTACTAATAACAACTAGAGTCATTTCATGTGTGTTCTTTTCACATACCACATATGGATCCACCAGTGCCATTGAAATGTGTGTTCTCTTCAAAGACCACACATGGATCCACCAGTGTCATTGCATGTGTGTTCTTTTTACTAACAACAACTGGAGTCATTGCATGTGCGTTCTTTTCACATACCACATATGGATCCAACAGTGTCATTTCATGTGTGCTCTTTTCAAAATCCACCGATGGATCCACCAGTGTCATTGCATGTGTGTTATTTTCACATACCACATATGGATCCACCAGTATCATTGAAATGTGTGTTCTCTTCAGAGACCACACATGGATCCACTAGTGTCATTGCATGTGTGTTCTTTTTACTAACAAAAACTGGAGTCAATGCATGTGTGTTCTTTTCACATACCACATATGGGTCCACCAGTGTCATTGCATGTGTGCTCTTTTCACAATCCACCTAGGGATCCACCAGTGTCATTGCATGTGTGTTCTTTTTACTAACAACAAGAGTCATTGCATGTGGGTTCTTTTCACATACCACATATGGATCCACCAGTCTCATTGCATGTGTTCTCTTTTCACAATCCACCTATGGATCCACCAGTGTCATTGCATGTGTGTTCTTTTTACTAACAACAACCAGAGTCATTGCATGTGTGTTGTTTTCACATACCACATAAGGATCCACCAGTGTCATTACATGTGTGTTCTTTTCACCATCCACCTATGGATCCACCAGTGTCATTGCATGTGTGCTCTTTTTACTAACAACAACCAGAGTCATTGAAATGTGTGTTCTCTTAAGAGACCAAACATGGATCCACAGTGTCATTGCTTGTGTGTTCTTTTTACTAACAACAACCAGAGTCATTGCATGTGTTTTCTTTTCACATACCACATATGGATCCACCAGTGTGATTGCATGTGTGCTCTTTTCACAATCCACCTATGGGTCCACCAGTGTCATTGCGTGTGTGTTCTTTTTACTAACAGCAACCAGAGTCATTGCATGTGTGTTGTTTTCACATACCACATATGGATCCACCAGTGTCATTACATGTGTGTTCTTTTCACAATCCACCTATGGATCCACCAGTGTCATTGCATGTGTGCTCTTTTTACTAACAACAATAGTCATTGAAATGTGTGTTCTCTTCAGAGACCACGCATGAATCCAAAATGTCATTGCATGTGTGTTCTCTTTACTAACAACAAGTGGAGTCATTTCATGTGTGTTCTTTTCACATACTACATATGGATCCACCAGTGTCATTGCATGTGTGTTCTCTTTACTAACAACAACTGGAGTCATTCCATGTGTGTTCTTTTCACATACCACATATGGATCCACCAGTGTCATTGAAATGTGTGTTCTCTTTAGATCCCACACATGGATCCACCAGTCTCATTGCATGTGTGTTCTTTTTACTAACAACAACTGGAGTCATTGCATGTGTGTTCTTTTCACATACCACATATGGATCCACCAGTGTCAATGCATGTGTGCTCTTTACACAATCCACCTATGTATCCACCAGTGTCATTGCATGTGTGTTATTTTTACTAACAATAACTGGAGTCATTGCATGTGTGTTCTTTTCACATACCACATATGGGTCCACCAATGTCATTACATGTGTGCTCTTTTCACAATCCACCTATGGATCCACCAGTGTCATTGCATGTGTGTTCTTTTTACTAACAACAACCAGAGTCATTGCAAGTGTGTTCTTTTCACATACCACACATGGATCCACCAGTGTCATTGCATGTGTGTTCTTTTTACTAACAACAACAGGAGTCATTTC
Organism: Avena insularis; assembly: GCA_023614405.1. Classification (NCBI taxonomy): domain Eukaryota; kingdom Viridiplantae; phylum Streptophyta; class Magnoliopsida; order Poales; family Poaceae; genus Avena; species Avena insularis. The sequence continues at coordinate 167,894,851 of CM042692.1, read as the reverse complement.
ATGTGTCTTCTTTTCACATACCACATATGGATCCACCAGTGTCATTGCATGTGTGTTCTTTTCACATACCACATATGGATCCAACAGTGTCATTACATGTGTGTTCTTTTCACCATCCACCTATGGATCCACCAGTGTCATTGCATGTGTGCTCTTTTTACTAACAACAACCAGAGTCATTGAAATGTGTGTTCTCTTAAGAGACCAAACATGGATCCACAGTGTCATTGCTTATGTGTTCTTTTTACTAACAACAACCAGAGTCATTGCATGTGTTTTGTTTTCACATACCACATATGGATCCACCAGTGTGAATGCATGTGTGCTCTTTTCACAATCCACCTATGGATCCACCAGTGTCATTGCATGTGTGTTCTTTTTACTAACAGCAACCAGAGTCATTGCATGTGTGTTGTTTTCACATACCACATATGGATCCACGAGTGTCATTACATGTGTGTTCTTTTCACAATCCACCTATGGATCCACCAGTGTCATTGCATGTGTGCTCTTTTTACTAACAACAACTAGTCATTGAAATGTGTGTTCTCTTCAGAGACCACACATGGATCCAAAATGTCATTGCATGTGTGTTCTCTTTACTAACAACAAGTGGAGTCATTTCATGTGTGTTCTTTTCACATACCACATATGGATCCACCAGTTTCATTGCATGTGTGTTCTCTTTACTAACAACAACTGGAGTCATTCCATGTGTATTCTTTTCACATACCACATATGGATCCACCAGTGTCATTGAAATGTGTGTTCTCTTTAGAGCCGACACATGGATCCACCAGTCTCATTGCATGTGTGTTCTTTTTACTAACAACAACTGGAGTCATTGCATGTGTGTTCTTTTCACATACCACATATGGATCCACCAGTGTCATTGCATGTGTGCTCTTTACACAATCCACCTATGGATCCACCAGTGTCATTGCATGTGTGTTCTTTTTACTAACAATAACTAGAGTCATTGCATGTGTGTTCTTTTCACATACCACATATGGGTCCACCAATGTCATTACATGTGTGCTCTTTTCACAATCCACCTATGGATCCACCAGTGTCATTGCATGTGTGTTCTTTTTACTAACAACAACCAGAGTCATTGCACGTGTGTTCTTTTCACATACCACAAATGGATCCACCAGTGTCATTGCATGTGTGTTCTTTTTACTAACAACAAGCAGAGTCATTGCATGTGTTTTCTTTTCACATACCACATATGGATCCACAAGTGTTTTTGCATGTGTGCTCTTTTCACAATCCACCTATGGATCCACCAGTGTCATTGCATGTGTGTTCTTTTACTAACAAAGAACTGGAGTCATTGCATGTGTGTTGTTTTCACATACCACATATGGATCCACCAGTGTCATTACATGTGTGTTCTTTTCACAATCCACCTATGGATCCACCAGTGTCATTGCACGTGTGCTCTTTTTACTAACAACAACCAGTCATTGAAATGTGTGTTCTCTTCAGACACCACACATGGATCCAAAGTGTCATTGCATGTGTGTTCTCTTTAATAACAACATGTGGAGTCATTTCATGTGTGTTCTTTTCACATACCACATATGGATCCACCAGTGTCATTGAATGTGTGTTCTCTTTACTAACAACAACTGGAGTCATTTCATGTGTGTTCTTTTCACATACCACATATGGATCCACCAGTGTCATTGAAATGTGTGTTCTCTTTAGAGCCGACACAGGGATCCACCAGTCTCATTGCATGTGTGTTCTTTTTACTAACAACAACCAGAGTCATTGCATGTGTGTTCTTTTCACATACCACATATGGATCCACCAGTGTGATTGCATGTGTGCTCTTTTCACAATCCACCTATGGATCCACCAGTGTCATTGCATGTGTGTTCTTTTTACTAACAACAACCAGAGTCATTGCATGTGTGTTCTTTTCACATACCACATATGGATCCACCAGTGTCATTACATGTGTGTTCTTTTCACAATCTACCTATGAATCCACCAGTTTCATTGCATGTGTGCTCTTTTTACTAACAATAACCAGAGTCACAGAAATGTGTGTTCTCTTCAGACCACACATGGATCCAAAGTGTCATTGCATTTGTGTTCTTTTTACTAACAACAACTAGAGTCATTTCATGTGTGTTCTTTTCACATACCACATATGGATCCACCAGTGTCATTGCATGTGTGTTCTCTTTACTAATAACAACTAGAGTCATTTCATGTGTGTTCTTTTCACATACCACATATGGATCCACCAGTGCCATTGAAATGTGTGTTCTCTTCAGAGACCACACATGGATCCACCAGTGTCATTGCATGTGTGTTCTTTTTACTAACAACAACTGGAGTCATTGCACGTGCGTTCTTTTCACATACCACATATGGATCCACCAGTGTCACTTCATGTGTGCTCTTTTCAAAATCCACCTATGGATCCACCAGTGTCATTGCATGTGTGTTATTTTCACATACCACATATGGATCCACCAGTATCATTGAAATGTGTGTTCTCTTCAGAGACCACACATGGATCCACTAGTGTCATTGCATGTGTGTTCTTTTTACTAACAACAACTGGAGTCATTGCATGTGTGTTCTTTTCACATACCACATATGGGTCCACCAGTGTCATGGCATGTGTGCTCTTTTCACAATCCACCTAGGGATCCACCAGTGTCATTGCATGTGTGTTCTTTTTACTAACAACAACAAGAGTCATTGCATGTGGGTTCTTTTCACATACCACATATGGATCCACCAGTCTCATTGCATGTGTTCTCTTTTCACAATCCACCTATGGATCCACCAGTGTCATTGCATGTGTGTTCTTTTTACTAACAACAACCAGAGTCATTGAAATGTGTGTTCTCTTAAGAGACCAAACATGGATCCACAGTGTCATTGCTTGTGTGTTCTTTTTACTAACAGCAACCAGAGTCATTGCATGTGTTTTCTTTTCACATACCACATATGGATCCACCAGTGTGATTGCATGTGTGCTCTTTTCACAATCCACCTATGGATCCACCAGTGTCATTGCATGTGTGTTCTTTTTACTAACAGCAACCAGAGTCATTGCATGTGTGTTGTTTTCACATACCACATATGGATCCACCAGTGTCATTACACGTGTGTTCTTTTCACAATCCACCTATCGATCCACCAGTGACATTGCATGTGTGCTCTTTTTACAAACAACAACCAGCCATTGAAATGTGTGTTCTCTTCAGAGACCACACATGGATCCAAAGTATCATTGCATGTGTGTTCTCTTTACTAACAACAAGTGGAGTCATTTCATGTGTGTTCTTTTCACATACCACATATGGATCCACCAGTGTCATTGCATGTGTGTTCTCTTTACTAACAACAACTGGAGTCATTTCATGTGTGTTCTTTTCACATACCACATATGGATCCACCAGTGTCGTTGAAATGTGTGTTCTCTTTAGAGCCCACACATGGATCCACCAGTCTCATTGCATGTGTGTTCTTTTTACTAACAACAACTGGAGTCATTGCATGTGTGTTCTTTTCACATACCACATATGGATCCACCAGTGTCATTGCATGTGTGCTCTTTACACAATCCACCTATGGATCCCCTAGTGTCATTGCATGTGTGTTCTTTTTACTAACAATAACTGGAGTCATTGCATGTGTGTTCTTTTCACATACCACATATGGATCCGCCAGTGTCATTGCATGTGTGCTCTTTTCACAATCCACCTATGGACCACCAGTGTCATTGCATGTGTGTTCTTTTTACTAACAACAACCAGAGTCATTGCACGTGTGTTCTTTTCACATACCACACGTGGATCCACCAGTGTCATTGCATGTGTGTTCTTTTTACTAACAACAACCGGAGTCATTTCATGTGTGTTCTTTTCACATACCACATATGGATCCACCAGTGTCATTGCATGTGTGTTCTTTTCACATACCACATATGGATCCACCAGTGTCATTACATGTGTGTTCTTTTCACCATCCACCTATGGATCCACCAGTGTCATTGCATGTGTGCTCTTTTTACTAACAACAACCAGAGTCATTGAAATGTGTTTTCTCTTAAGAGACCAAACATGGATCCACAGTGTCATTGCTTGTGTGTTCTTTTTACTAACAACAACTAGAGTCATTGCATGTGTTTTCTTTTCACATACCACATATGGATCCACCAGTGTAATTGCATGTGTGGTCTTTTCACAATCCACCTATGGATCCACCAGTGTCATTGCATGTGTGTTCTTTTTATTAACAGCAACCAGAGTCATTGCATGTGTGTTGTTTTCACATACCACATATGGATCCACCAGTGTCATTACATGTGTGTTCTTTTCACAATCCACCTATGGATCCACCAGTGTCATTGCATGTGTGCTCTTTTTACTAACAACAACTAGTCATTGAAATGTGTATTCTCTTCAGAGACCACACATGGATCCAAAATGTCATTGCATGTGTGTTCTCTTTACTAACAACAAGTGGAGTCATTTCATGTGTGTTCTTTTCACATACCACATATGGATCCACCAGTGTCATTGCATGTGTGTTCTCATGAATAAAACAACCAGAGTCATTCCATGTGTGTTCTTTTCACATACCACATATGGATCCACCAGTGTCATTGAAATGTGTGTTCTCTTTAGAGCCCACTCATGGATCCACCAGTCTCATTGCATGTGTGTTCTTTTTACTAACAACAACTGGAGTCATTGCATGTGTGTTCTTTTCACATACCACATATGGATCCACCAGTGTGATTGCATGTGTGCTCTTTTCACAATCCACCTATGGATCCACCAGTGTCATTGCATGTGTGTTCTTTTTACTAACAACAACCAGAGTCATTGCATGTGTGTTCTTTTCACATACCACATATGGATCCACCAGTGTCATTACATGTGTGTTCTTTTCACAATCCACCTATGAATCCACCAGTGTCATTGCATGTGTGCTCTTTTACTAACAATAACCAGAGTCATTGAAATGTGTGTTCTCTTCAGAGACCACACATGGATCCAAAGTGTCATTGCATGTGTGTTCTTTTTACTAAGAACAACTGGAGTCATTTCATGTGTGTTCTTTTCACATACCACATATGGATCCACCAGTGTCATTGCATGTGTGTTGTCTTTACTAATAACAACTAGAGTCATTTCATGTGTGTTCTTTTCACATACCACATATGGATCCACCAGTGCCATTGAAATGTGTGTTCTCTTCAAAGACCACACATGGATCCACCAGTGTCATTGCATGTGTGTTCTTTTACTAACAACAACTGGAGTCATTGCATGTGCGTTCTTTTCACATACCACATATGGATCCAACAGTGTCATTTCATGTGTGCTCTTTTCAAAATCCACCGATGGATCCACCAGTGTCATTGCATGTGTGTTATTTTCACATACCACATATGGATCCACCAGTATCATTGAAATGTGTGTTCTCTTCAGAGACCACACATGGATCCACTAGTGTCATTGCATGTGTGTTCTTTTTACTAACAAAAACTGGAGTCAATGCATGTGTGTTCTTTTCACATACCACATATGGGTCCACCAGTGTCATTGCATGTGTGCTCTTTTCACAATCCACCTAGGGATCCACCAGTGTCATTGCATGTGTGTTCTTTTTACTAACAACAAGAGTCATTGCATGTGGGTTCTTTTCACATACCACATATGGATCCACCAGTCTCATTGCATGTGTTCTCTTTCAATCCACCTATGGATCCACCAGTGTCATTGCATGTGTGTTCTTTTACTAACAACAACGAGTCATTGCATGTGTGTTGTTTTCACATACCACATAAGGATCCACCAGTGTCATTACATGTGTGTTCTTTTCACCATCCACCTATGGATCCACCGGTGTCATTGCATGTGTGCTCTTTTTACTAACAACAGAGTCATTGAAATGTGTGTTCTCTTAAGAGACCAAACATGGATCCACAGTGTCATTGCTTGTGTGTTCTTTTTACTAACAATAACCAGAGTCATTGCATGTGTTTTCTTTTCACATACCACATATGGATCCACCAGTGTGATTGCATGTGTGCTCTTTTCACAATCCACCTATGGGTCCACCAGTGTCATTGCGTGTGTGTTCTTTTTACTAACAAAGAACTTGAGTCATTGCATGTGTGTTGTTTTCACATACCACATATGGATCCACTTGTGTCATTACATGTGTGTTCTTTTCACAATCCACCTATGGATCAACCAGTGTCATTGCATGTGTGCTCTTTTTACTAACAATAGTCATTGAAATGTGTGTTCTCTTCAGAGACCACGCATGAATCCAAAATGTCATTGCATGTGTGTTCTCTTTACTAACAACAAGTGGAGTCATTTCATGTGTGTTCTTTTCACATACTACATATGGATCCACCAGTGTCATTGCATGTGTGTTCTCTTTACTAACAACAACTGGAGTCATTCCATGTGTGTTCTTTTCACATACCACATATGGATCCACCAGTGTCATTGAAATGTGTGTTCTCTTTAGATCCCACACATGGATCCACCAGTCTCATTGCATGTGTGTTCTTTTTACTAACAACAACTGGAGTCATTGCATGTGTGTTCTTTTCACATACCACATATGGATCCACCAGTGTCAATGCATGTGTGCTCTTTACACAATCCACCTATGTATCCACCAGTGTCATTGCATGTGTGTTATTTTTACTAACAATAACTGGAGTCATTGCATGTGTGTTCTTTTCACATACCACATATGGGTCCACCAATGTCATTACATGTGTGCTCTTTTCACAATCCACCTATGGATCCACCAGTGTCATTGCATGTGTGTTCTTTTTACTAACAACAACCAGAGTCATTGCACGTGTGTTCTTTTCACATACCACACATGGATCCACCAGTGTCATTGCATGTGTGTTCTTTTTACTAACAACAACAGGAGTCATTTCATGTGTCTTCTTTTCACATACCACATATGGATCCACCAGTGTCATTGCATGTGTGTTCTTTTCACATACCACATATGGATCCAACAGTGTCATTACATGTGTGTTCTTTTCACCATCCACCTATGGATCCACCAGTGTCATTGCATGTGTGCTCTTTTTACTAACAACAACCAGAGTCATTGAAATGTGTGTTCTCTTAAGAGACCAAACATGGATCCACAGTGTCATTGCTTATGTGTTCTTTTTACTAACAACAACCAGAGTCATTGCATGTGTTTTGTTTTCACATACCACATATGGATCCACCAGTGTGATTGCATGTGTGCTCTTTTCACAATCCACCTATGGATCCACCAGTGTCATTGCATGTGTGTTCTTTTTACTAACAGCAACCAGAGTCATTGCATGTGTGTTGTTTTCACATACCACATATGGATCCACGAGTGTCATTACATGTGTGTTCTTTTCACAATCCACCTATGGATCCACAGTGTCATTGCATGTGTGCTCTTTTTACTAACAACAACTAGTCATTGAAATGTGTGTTCTCTTCAGAGACCACACATGGATCCAAAATGTCATTGCATGTGTGTTCTCTTTACTAACAACAAGTGGAGTCATTTCATGTGTGTTCTTTTCACATACCACATATGGATCCACCAGTTTCATTGCATGTGTGTTCTCTTTACTAACAACAACTGGAGTCATTCCATGTGTATTCTTTTCACATACCACATATGGATCCACCAGTGTCATTGAAATGTGTGTTCTCTTTAGAGCCGACACATGGATCCACCAGTCTCATTGCATGTGTGTTCTTTTTACTAACAACAACTGGAGTCATTGCATGTGTGTTCTTTTCACATACCACATATGGATCCACCAGTGTCATTGCATGTGTGCTCTTTACACAATCCACCTATGGATCCACCAGTGTCATTGCATGTGTGTTCTTTTTACTAACAATAACTAGAGTCATTGCATGTGTGTTCTTTTCACATACCACATATGGGTCCACCAATGTCATTACATGTGTGCTCTTTTCACAATCCACCTATGGATCCACCAGTGTCATTGCATGTGTGTTCTTTTTACTAACAACAACCAGAGTCATTGCACGTGTGTTCTTTTCACATACCACAAATGGATCCACCAGTGTCATTGCATGTGTGTTCTTTTTACTAACAACAAGCAGAGTCATTGCATGTGTTTTCTTTTCACATACCACATATGGATCCACAAGTGTTTTTGCATGTGTGCTCTTTTCACAATCCACCTATGGATCCACCAGTGTCATTGCATGTGTGTTCTTTTTACTAACAGCAACCAGAGTCATTGCATGTGTGTTGTTTTCACATACCACATATGGATCCACCAGTGTCATTACATGTGTGTTCTTTTCACAATCCACCTATGGATCCACCAGTGTCATTGCACGTGTGCTCTTTTTACTAACAACAACCAGTCATTGAAATGTGTGTTCTCTTCAGACACCACACATGGATCCAAAGTGTCATTGCATGTGTGTTCTCTTTAATAACAACATGTGGAGTCATTTCATGTGTGTTCTTTTCACATACCACATATGGATCCACCAGTGTCATTGAATGTGTGTTCTCTTTACTAACAACAACTGGAGTCATTTCATGTGTGTTCTTTTCACATACCACATATGGATCCACCAGTGTCATTGAAATGTGTGTTCTCTTTAGAGCCGACACAGGGATCCACCAGTCTCATTGCATGTGAGTTCTTTTTACAAACAACAACCAGAGTCATTGCATGTGTGTTCTTTTCACATACCACATATGGATCCACCAGTGTGATTGCATGTGTGCTCTTTTCACAATCCACCTATGGATCCACCAGTGTCATTGCATGTGTGTTCTTTTTACTAACAACAACCAGAGTCATTGCATGTGTGTTCTTTTCACATACCACATATGGATCCACCAGTGTCATTACATGTGTTCTCTTTTCACAATCCACCTATGGATCCACCAGTGTCATTGCAAGTGTGTTCTTTTTAGTAGCAACAACCAGAGTCATTGCATGTGTGTTCTTTTCACATACCACATATGGATCCACCAGTGTCATTGCATGTGTGCTCTTTTCACAATCCACCTGTGGATCCACTGGAGTCATTGCATGTGTGTTCTTTTTACTAACAACAACCAGAGTCATTTCATGTGTGTTGTTTTCACATACCACATATGGATCCACCAGTGTCATTGCATTTGTGTTCTTTTCACAATCCACCTATGGATCCACCAGTGTCATTGCATGTGTGCTCTTTTTACTAACAACAACCAGAGTCATTGCATGTGTGTCCTCTTCAGAGACAACACATGGATCCACCGGTGTCATTGCATGTGTGTTCTTTTTACTAACAACAACCAGAGTCATTTCATGTGTGTTCTTTTCACATACCACATATGGATCCACCAGTGTCATTGAAATGTGCGTTTTCTTCATAGACCACACATGGATCAACAAGTGTCATTGCATGTGTGTTCTTTTTACTAACAACAACTAGAGTCATTGAAATGTGTGTTCTCTTTAGAGACCACACATGGATCCACCAGTGTCATTGCATGTGTGTTCTTTTTACTAACAACAACCAGAGTCATTGAAATGTGTGTTCTTTTCACATACCACACATGGATCCACCAGTGTCATTGCATGTGTGTTCTTTTTTCTAACAACAACCAGAGTCATTGCATGTGTGTTCTTTTCACATACCACATATGGATCCACCAGTGTCATTGCATGTGTGTTCTTTTCACAATCCACCTATGGATCCACCAGTGTCATTGCATGTGTGATCTTTTAGTTAATCACAACCAGAGTCATTGCATGTGTGTTCTCTTCAGAGGCCACACATGGATCCACCAGTATCATTGCATGTGTGTTCTTTTTACTAACAACAACCAGAGTCATTGAAATGTGTGTTATCTTCAGAGACCACACATGGATCCACCAGTGTCATTGCATGTGTGTTCATTTTACTAACAACAACTAGAGTCATTGCATGTCTGTTCTTATCACATACCACATATAGATCCACCAGTGTCATTGCATGTGTGCTCTTTTGACAATCCACCTATGGATCCACCAGTGTCATTGCATGTGTGTTCTTTTCACATACCACATATGGATCCACCAGTATCATTGAAATGTGTGTTCTCTTCAGAGACCACACATGGATCCACCAATGTCATTGCATGTGTGTTCTTTTTACTAACAACAATTGGAGTCATTGCATGTGTGTTATTTTCACATACCACATATGGATTGTCACATCCCAAGATTTTACAAATCTTGTAATGTGAAAAATAAATAAACAAAATAAATTTTTGTTGAAAATCAGGGTGAAAAGAAACTTTTGTTTCAAAAAGGAAACTTAAAATCCCATCCTGAACAAACTTTGGATAAAGTTTGAATTCAACAAATCCAAATCAAGAGAAGTGCATTCCTCAATGAATGTATCTGGAAATTTGAACACTTGGAAAATAAATCCAAAACCCTAAGCCCTAATGGAATAAAAACCATTTCCAAGTTATCTCCAAATCCATGGATTTGATCCATACCAAAATTGATGAACAAATATTCACAAACGATCAAGTAAGACCATAGAGATTGGTTTCACTTAGTTTGGAACCATAAATAAAATCTTATGAATATAATAAGATAAGGAAATTGAATTTCCAAAGCTAATAAAGCCCTTACCAAAAACCCATACCAATTGGTGAACAAATAATCCTAAAGGGATTAAAAAGATAAAACATTTAATAAAGGAAAATAAAATATTTTGGAAAATTTTTGTTAATTAAATCAAACCCTATTTTATTAATAACTAAAGATCCATTTTATTTAATTATTAAATGGATCCTAAAATAAAAATATTATTTTATTTTGAGATTTGGATTATGTTGATAAACAGAACCAAATTCAAAGTACAAAGTTGAGTGATTGTTTGAATTGGTTGAATGTTTGAATAATTGAGTGAAATTCAAAACAGAAAAATAGAATTAGAAAAGGAAAAAGAAAACAGACAAAAAAAAATAAGAAAACAGAGCAGCCCACCTTTTGGCCCAACTAGCCCAACAGCAGCCCAGTCCAGCCCAGCTTCTTTTCCCCGAAGAAAACGTTTGGCACCAATTAGTTAACCCGCTAAGTCAATGACAAGTGGACCCTGCTCCCTTCCCCTTTCCCACTGACTAGAGGACCACACTCTGCCCTGTTCATCGTCCTCCCCGCGACTCCTTCTTCCCCTCACCGCGCAGCCGTTTGTGCCGCTGACTTCTCCGGCTTAATTCGCCTTAATGCCGCGAGTAAAACCTGCAGTGATCACGCAGATGGAAACGCCCATGTCCCCCCTATAATTCCCCTCTGACACCCCGCGCTGGCACCCTTAGACTGCCCCAATTTCGAGCTCAAGCTCCACTGCTCCGACGAGCTTCACCAGCCAATTCCGGCACCGTCCAACCGCCCCCCACCTCCCAGAGCACACGAGCTTGCTACCCCTCTTCTTGCGCATCTCCCAGCACCAACCTCACACCCTCGCGAGCACCATAGCCTCGACAACCTCAACATCAGAGCATCGCCGCCTCCTACCTAGACTCCGGCGAGTTTCCCCGGTAAGCCTTGACCGCCCCGCGCCTTCTCGTTCATGCTCCCCCATTCTCCGTGTCTTTGCGCATCTAACAGTGCATCTGGTTTGTCTCCGAGTGAACTCCAGCGCTGTCCTCGACGACGACCTGCAGCGCCGCCGTCTGCCTCTTTCTGCGACGACGTTCCTAGGTAGTCCCCGACCTCCCCTCTCCTCCTCCTTCACGCTCGCACCACCGCTGTACCTTTGCGCGTCTTACAGTGCCTTCTGTTTGTCTTCTCGTGGACCACAGCACTGTCTCCGACCATGGACAGAGCCAACCGTCGCTGCTCTCAACTCCGGCGAGAGATTCCACCTGAACCAGAGCGCCCCTCGTCGAACCGTTGGCACGTTGAGCATCGCCGTGACCCCCTGAGCCCGGTGAGAAACCCCTCTTTCTCCCTCACCTCCGGTAGCATCGTCACCGTCGTCGACCGACAGCTCCGCCGCCGGTAGCCACCGCAGCGCCGCCAGTTCCTGGCAAGCGTCTGGTAGCCGTAGGATCTTAATCGCGTGGCCGGGTAGATTGATCGAGCGGGTTGCTGATCTGAGCCGCACCTGCCCCTTTTAATCCAGTGGTCTGTGTCACTCGATCTAGACGAACCGGTATGGACCAATAGGAACACGACGCGTGGCCAGATCTGGTTTAAAACAGAATTTGAAAAACAGATTTAAGTGCCATTTTGAAAACCCTATAACTCTGGATCCACACGTCCAAAAATTACAAATTTTATGTCGTTGGATTCAGGAGATCAAGCCCTAGCCAACCATACCCTTAGTTTAGCAAATAGTATCTGTTAGTTTGCTTGTTTTTGCAGATTCTTTTGTGTGCTTGCAAAGATTAGAAAAATTGTTTAAAAATGATTTTTGGGTTAAAACCTTTGCAAAATGGTTTGTTGTGACCTTACTGACCTTAGGAACCAAACCATGATTTGGAAAATGAATTTGGAAAAGTTTAGAATGGATTAATTGGTTTAGTCCATTTCTAGCTAATTAAAAACTATTGTTTTGTTTATGAAAATGTTTTTGAGTAAAAACTTTGAGAAAATGGTTTAGACCAAACCTACTGACCAAAACACCAAGTTTTGCAATAGCAACTCATTTGGTGAAACAAAATAAGGAATCTTTGATTTAAAACCATTTCTAGTCAAATAGAAATGTGGTATTTTATTAAAAATGGTTTTGAAAGAAAACCTTTGGAAAATGTTTTGTTTTAAACTCACTAACCCCAAACCCCAAGTTTTGTGATTGAAAACATACTTGGTGAACCCTATAGGTTAATGCCCTAGTAAAATAATACTTTGTTTTGAAATGGTTTTTAAAGTGAAACCCTTTGCAAAGGACTTTGCCATTTTGGTAAATGACCAATTTGGAACTTACAAAGTTTAGAAGCCTAGTGAAGACCATCCTTACAATAGAACCAACCATTGCATGCTTATGCATGACTTAGATCCCATTACTTTGTGTGTGAGAAATTGTTTGTTTGACTTTGGTTTGGAATGTGAATTGAATTGTGTTTGCTTGATTGACTTGTAGTGAAGTGTGAGACTAGCAAGATCAAGGAGTGAACCTATACCCTCTACCAAAAAGGCAAGTGATGCTTCATATCTTTTGTCCCATTATTTTCACTATGCATTAGTGTTTTTGCTAAGTAAAACTTGCATGGATTTTATTTTGCTAAAAGTATAGACCTTGCTATAGTAGCACCTAGTAGATGGAACCTTAGTAGGATTTTCCTAAGTTAAGAATCCTATTACTATCAAGCTTAGCCTAGCTAATAGAAAACATGGGTGGAATATATTCACACTATGAAAAAATCTCTAAGTCTAAGGACTTATGTTTTGTTTAATAAAACAACTAAGTTAATGAATCACCTGGGTGGAATGGGACTTGCTTGGTGGTTTTTGGTTGAGTGGTTCACAAGGACCATTTTTATGGTTTACCTTAGTGTATCTCACTTGTGGATGGCCACCCAGGAACAAAGAGATTTGATATGTCAAATGTTGAGAAGCTTCAAGTGCAACCACTTGGCAATATGGGCTCTGCCATGATCATATAGGTTGCAAGAACTTAGCCATATGGACAGTTGGTGGTAGTGTTTGATAGGTTGGAACGCGTCCATGATGGTCTAAGGGAAGGCTTCTGAAAGATCTTGTCTTGGGAAACCAAGTCTTGTGGGGAAAGTGCACCACCTCTGCAGAGTGTAAAATCTAAGTACTTAGCCATGTCCCTGGTAAAGGACAATTTGAGCATCAAGACATGGAAGCTATCAAGAATCTCATCATTCAAATTTCTAAATTAAAACTTGTGGGTGAACAAGGGTTGTTTGAAATCTTCAATCTTTGATGGAGAGATGGCTTGGTACAAGGATCTTGAAATCTTTGATTGAGGAAGAAAAATGTTTTTGCCAAGCAAGGATCTTCAATCATTAATTGGTAGATGCCTTGAGAGGATCTTCAATCTTTGATTGGTAGATGCCTTGGTGGTTTTTGCCAAATAAAACTTAGTATTTTCAAAATGATAGGGAAAAATCTATTTTGAGCAATGCAAGCCTCAACTCCACTTAGCCAAATGCATATAGATGATAGCCTCCACTATACTACCAAAGTATCACTTGCCAATACAATTCAAATGTATTGACCCTTGTGGCTGTAACTTGTAATGTTGCAGGTTTGATTGATTTTAGTGAAGATTGATTGATTAGGATTACAAAGTCTACAACCAACATCTGCCTGTGGCACTTTGAAGATGAAGGACCCCATGCTTATAGTTATTCCGCTGCAATGTAATGTAAATAGCCAATGAGCTATGTAAGATGTAATAAAATTATGTTATTCCTGGTTATAAAGTTATATTATGACCTTTGTCTCTTGATATTACATCTAAACTATGGATGCTAGCTATTGATCCAGGGACTAGCATTGTAAACACAGGGGGCTCAATCTTATTAAAGGTTGGGGACCCTACAGAATGGTATCAGAGCATTGTGTTGCCTGTAGGATTTGTAACCCTAGGATTGGACAAAAACCCTTAGAAAAATAGGAATTGTTTTGTTCCAAAACTTATTTACAAACAATCTTGTAAACTCTTTCCTCAACCATTTTGATTTCAACTCTACACCTCATCTATATTCAAACTTGATGGAAAAGCCTACCCCATGGCCAAAGACTTCACCATGTGCAAAAGGACATCTTCAACTTCTTCAACTCTAATGACTTCAACATCTTCAGCATATTCACCAAGGACTTCAAACTTGGATATCACTAAAGACTACAAATGAGACAAGAAATCTTGCTCAAGATTTGGAGATTAAGGAAACACAACTTAGAAGGAGCCATCATCACCTTTGAAGATTTGTGACCAAGACACAAGAATTCTCCAAGGATACAAAGATCTCATTCAAGAAGAATCAACCAAGGATGGAAAGATCACAAGTAAACCATATAGATGGACCACCATATTTAGTTAAAGTCAAACACACCAACTTATGTGGTGTAACAAAAATTATTTTGTTGCCTAAGTATGTGCTTGAAACTTGTTGTTTGAGTGGAGTGTTTGTTTGTGATTGCTTGCACATTGTTTGTGTGAATTGTGATGTGTGTGATTAGAATTATTCCCTTAGAAATCTTTTGTCTATTCTAATCCCAATCCAACCCAAACAGATGACTTCTCCAAGAGACTCCAACATCAAGGTTGATGACAACAACAATCAAGAGGACAACATGAGAGAACTCATAGCAACCCAACACCAGTTGAACCAACTGACAGCTCAGTTCATAGCCAACAATAGTGATAAAGACCCTACCTTGCAAAAAAATTTGGAGGAACAATCCCAACTGATGCTTAAGGTGACTAATCAAATGATCAGCATGGAAGAAAACTATCCCAAAAGAGTGTATGACAACAAGGATGACAAGAATGTTATTCTAGATGGAGACCCATCTTGCATTATTTGTGGAGACAAGGACCATACTTCCAAGGAGCATGAAGATCAATGTCCCAACTGTGAAGAGAAACATCCTATTGGACAATGTCCTACCTCTCAAGCTACTTGTTACCTTTGTGAAGGAAACAACCATGTCCCTATCCAATGCCCCATCTATGCCATTGTTGAACAAAGGAAACAAGAAGGGTCCAAGTATGCCAAGAATGTTGATGGCAAAGGAAAAGGACCACTTATACCTCCAAACAAGACAACCCAATTCAAAGGATCAAAGGAACCCAAGAAACCAAGACAGGACATGAGCCTTGTGCAATGTCGTAAATGTAAGGAAATGGGACACTACCCTAGTGGATGCCCAGAGAACCCGAAGAATAAAGAGATCGGCCAAGTAGTCATTGCATGTGTGATCTTTTAGTTAATCACAACCAGTGTCATTGCATGTGTGTTCTTTTTACTAACAACAACCAGAGTCATTGAAATGTGTGTTCTCTTCAGAGACCACACATGGATCCACCAGTATCGTTGCATGTGTGTTCTTTTTACTAACAACAACCAGAGTCATTGAAATGGGTGTTCTCTTCAGAGACCACACATGGATTCACCAGTGTCATTGCATGTGTGTTCATTTTACTAACAACAACTGGAGTCATTGCATGTGTGTTCTTTTCACATACCACATATAGATCCACCAGTGTCATTGCATGTGTGCTCTTTTGACAATCCACCTATGGATCCACCAGTGTCATTGCATGTGTGTTCTTTTCACATACCACATATGGATGCACCAGTATCATTGAAATGTGTGTTCTCTTCAGAGACCACACATGGATCCACCAATGTCATTGCATGTGTGTTCTTTTTACTAACAACAATTGGAGTCATTGCATGTGTGTTATTTTCACATACCACATATGGATCCACCAATGTCATTGCATGTGTGCTCTTTTCACAATCCACCTATGGATCCACCAGTGTCATTGCATGCGTGTTATTTTCACATACCACATATGGATCCACCAGTGTCATTGAAATGTGCGTTCTCTTCAGAGACCACACATGGATCCACCAGTGTCATTGCATGTGTGTTCTTTTTACTAACAACAACGGGAGTCATTGCATGTGTGTTCTTTTCACATACCACATATGGGTCCACCAGTGTCATTGCATGTGTGCTCTTTTCACAATCCACCTATGGATCCACCAGTGTCATTGCATGTGTGTTCTTTGTACTAACAACAACCAGAGTCATTGCATGTGTGCTCTTTTCACATACCACATATGGATCCACCAGTGTCATTGCATGTGTGCTCTTTTCACAATCCACCTGTGAATCCATTGGAGTCATTGCATGTGTGTTCTTTTTACTAACAACAACCAGAGTCATTTCATGTGTGATCTTTTCACATACCACATATGGATCCACCAGTGTTATTGCATGTGTGTTCTTTTCACAATCCTCCTATGGATCCACCAGTGTCATTGCATGTGTGCTCTTTTTACTAACAACAACCAGAGTCATTGAAATGTGTGTTCTCTTCAGAGACCACACATAGATCCACCAGTGTCATTGCATGTGTGTTCTTTTTACTAACAACAACTGGAGTCATTTCACGTGTGTTCTTTTCACATACCACATATGAATCCACGAGTGTCATTGCATGTGTGTTTTTTCACAATCCACCTATGGATCCACCAGTGTCATTGCATGTGTGCTCTTTTTACTAACAACAACTAAAGACATTGCATATGTGTTCTCTTTAGAGACCACACATGGATCCACCAGTGTCATTGCATGTGTGCTCTTTTTACTAACAACAACCAGAGTCATTGTATGTGTGTTCTCTTTAGAGACCACACATGGATCCACCAGTTTCATTGCATGTGTGTTCTTTTTACAAACAACAACCAGTGTCATTGAAATGTGTGTTCTCTTTAGAGACCACACATGGATCCACCAGTGTCATTGCATGTGTGTTCTTGTTACTAACAACAACCAGAGTCATTGCATGTGTGTTCTCTTCAGAGACCACACATGGATCCACCAGTGTCATTGCATGTGTGTTATTTTTACTAACAACAACCAGTGTCATTGAAATGTGTGTTCTCTTCAAAGACCACACATGGATCCACTAGTGTCATTGCATGTGTGTTCTTTTTTACTAACAACAACCAGAGTCATTGCATGTGTGTTCTTTTCACATACCACATATGGATCCACTAGTGTCATTGAAATGTGTGTTCTTTTCAGAGACCATGCATGGATCCACTAGTGTCATTGCATCTATGTTCTTTTTACTAACACCAACCAGAGTCATAGAAATGTGTGTTCTCTTCAGAGACCACACAAGGATCCACCAGTGCCACTACATGTGTGTTCTTTTTACTAACAACAACTGGAGTCATTTCATGTGTGTTCTTTTCACATACCACATATGGATCCACCAGTGTCATTGAAATGTGTGTTCTCTTAAGAGACCACACATGGATCCACCAGTGTCATTGCATGTGTGTTCTTTTTACTAACAACAACTGGAGTCATTTCATGTGTGTTCTTTTCACATACCACATATGGATCCACCAGTGCCATTGAAATGTGTGTTCTCTTCAGAGACCACACATGGATCCACCGGTGTCATTGCATGTGTGTTATTTTTACTAACAACAACCATAGTCATTGAAATGTGTGTTCTCTTCAGAGACCACACATGGATCAACCAGTGTCATTGAAATGTGTATTCTCTTCAGAGACCACACATGGATCCACCAGTGTCATTGCATTTGTGTTCTTTTTACTGACAACAACCAGAGTCATTGAAATGTGTGTTCTCTTAGAGACCATAGATGGATACACCAGTGTCATTGCATGTGTGTTCTTTTTACTAACAACAACCGATGTCATTGCATGTGTGTTCTTTTCACATACCACATATGGATCCACGAGTGTCATTGAAATGTGTGTTCTCTTTAGAGACCACACATGGATCCACCAGTGTCATTGCATGTGTGTTCTTTTTACTAACAACAACCAGAGTCATTGAAATGTGTGTTCTCTTCAGAGACCACGCATGGATCCACCAGTGTCATTGCCATGTGTGTTCTTTTTACTAACAACAACTGGAGTCATTGCATCTGTGTTATTTTCACATACCACATATGGATCCACCAGTGTCATTGCATGTGTGCTCTTTTCACAATCCACCTATGGATCCACTAGTGTCATTGCATGTGTGCTCTTTTTACTAACAACAACCAGAGTCATTGCATGTGTGTTCTCTTTAGAGACCACACATGGATGCACCAGTGTCATTGCATGTATGCTCTTTTTACTAACAACAACCAGAGTCATTGTATGTGTGTTCTCTTCAGAGACCACACATGGATCCACAACTGTCATTGCATGTGTGTTCTTTTTACTAACAACAACCAGTGTCATTGAAATGTGTGTTCTCTTCAGAGACCACACATGGATCCACCAGTGTCATTGCGTGTGTGTTCTTGTTACGAACAACAACCAGAGTCATTGCATGTGTGTTATTTTCACATACCACATATGGATCCACCAGTGTCATTGAAATGTGTGTTCTGTTTAGAGACCACACTTGGATCCACCAGTGCCATTGCATGCGTCTTCTTTTTACTAACAACAACCAATGTCATTGAAATGTGTGTTCTCTTCAGAGACCACACATGGATCCACCAGTGTCATTGCATGTGTGTTCTTTTTAATAACAACAACCAGAGTCATTTCATGTGTGTTCTTTTCACACACCATAAATGGATCCACCAGTGTCATTGCATGTGTGTTCTTTTCACAATCCACCTATGGATCCACCAGTGTCATTGCATGTGTGTTCTTTTTACTAACAACAACCAGAGTCATTAAAATGTGTCTTCTCTTCAGATACCACACATGGATCCACAAGTGTCATTGACATGTGTGTTCTTTTTACTAACAACAACTGGATTCATTGCATGTGTGTTCTTTTCACATACCACATATGGATCCACCAGTGTCATTGCATGTGTGCTCTTTTGACAATCCACCTATGGATCCACCAGTGTCACTACATGTGTGTTCTTTTCACTAACAACAACTGGAGTCATTTCATGTGTGTTATTTTCACATACCACATATGGATCCACTAGTGTCATTGAAATGTGTGTTCTCTTAAGAGAGCACACATGGATCCACCAGTGTCATTGCATGTGTGTTCTTTTTACTAACAACAACTGGAGTCATTTCATGTGTGTTCTTTTCACATACCACATATGGATCCACTAGTGCCATTGAAATGTGTGTTCTCTTCAGAGACCACACATGGATCCACCAGTGTCATTGCATGTGTGTTATTTTTATTAACAACAACCATAGTCATTGAAATGTGTGTTCTCTTCAGAGACCACACATGCATCCACCAGTGTCATTGAAATGTGTATTCTCTTCAGAGACCACACATGGATCCACCAGTGCCATTGCATGTGTGCTCTTTTTACTAACAACAACCAGAGTCATTGAAATGTGTGTTCTCTTCAGAGACCACACATGGATCCACCAGTGTCATTGCATGTGTGTTCTTTTTACTAACAACAACTGGAGTCATTTCATGTGTGTTCTTTTCACATACCACATATGGATCCACGAGTGTCATTGAAATGTGTGTTCTCTTCAGAGACCACGCATGGATCCACCAGTGTCATTGCATGTGTGTTCTTTTTACTAACATCAACTAGAGTCATTGAAATGTGTGTTCTCTTCAGAGACCACACATGGATCCACCAGTTTCATTGCCATGTGTATTATTTTTACTAACAACAACTGAAGTCATTGCATCTGTGTTATTTTCACATACCACATATGGATCCACCAGTGTCATTGCATGTGTGCTCTTTTCACGATCCACCTATGGATCCACTAGTGTCATTGCATGTGTGCTCTTTTTACTAACAACAACCAGAGTCATTGCATGTGTGTTCTCTTTAGAGACCACACATGGATGCACGAGTGTCTCTGCATGTGTGCTCTTTTTACTAACAACAACCAGAGTCATTGTATGTGTGTTCTCTTCAGAGACCACACATGGATCCACCACTGTCATTGCATGTGTGTTCTTTTTACTAACAACAACCAGTCTCATTGAAATGTGTGTTTTCTTCAGAGACCACACATGGATCCACCAGTGTCATTGCGTGTGTGTTCTTATTACGAACAACAACCAGAGTTATTGCATGTGTGTTCTTTTCACATACCACATATGGATCCACCAGTGTCATTGAAATGTGTGTTCTCTTTAGAGACCACACTTGGATCCACCAGTGCCATTGCATGCGTGTTCTTTTTACTAACAACAACCAATGTCATTGAAATGTGTGTTCTCTTTAGAGACCACACATGGATCCACCAGGTCATTGCATGTGTGTTCTTTTTAATAACAACAACTGGAGTCATTTCATGTGTGTTCTTTTTACATACCATAAATGGATCCACCAGTGTCATTGCATGTGTGTTCTTTTCACAATCCACCTATGGATCCACCAGTGTCATTGCATGTGTGTTCTTTTTACTAACAACCAGAGTCATTAAAATGTGTCTTCTCTTCAGATACCACACATGATCCACAAGTGTCATTGACATGTGTGTTCTTTTTACTAACAACAACTAGAGTCATTGCATCTGTGTTATTTTCACATACCACATATGGATCCACCAGTGTCATTGCATGTGTGCTCCTTTCACAATCCACCTATGGATCCACTAGTGTCATTGCATGTGTGCTCTTTTTACTAACAACAACCAGAGTCATTGCATGTGTGTTCTCTTTAGAGACCACACATGGATGCACCAGTGTCATTGCATGTATGCTCTTTTTACTAACAACAACCAGAGTCATTGTATGTGTGTTCTCTTCAGAGACCACACATGGATCCACCACTGTCATTGCATGTGTGTTCTTTTTACTAACAAGAACCAGTGTCATTGAAATGTGTGTTCTCTTCAGAGACCACACATGGATCCACCAGTGTCATTGCATGTGTTTTCTTGTTACTAACAACAACCAGAGTCATTGCATGTGTGTTCTTTTCACATACCACATATGGATCCACCAGTGTCATTGAAATGTGTGTTCTCTTTAGAGACCACACTTGGATCCACCAGTGCCATTGCATGCGTGTTCTTTTTACTAACAACAACCAATGTCATTGAAATGTGTGTTCTCTTTAGAGACCACACATGGATCCACCAGGTCATTGCATGTGTGTTCTTTTTAATAACAACAACTGGAGTCATTTCATGTGTGTTCTTTTCACATACCATAAATGGATCCACCAGTGTCATTGCATGTGTGTTCTTTTCACAATCCACCTATGGATCCACCAGTGTCATTGCATGTGTGTTCTTTTTACTAACAACAACCAGAGTCATTAAAATGTGTCTTCTCTTCAGATACCACACATGGATCCACAAGTGTCATTGACATGTGTGTTCTTTTTACTAACAACAACTGGATTCATTGCATGTGTGTTCTTTTCACATACCACATATGGATCCACCAGTGTCATTGCATGTGTGCTCTTTTGACAATCCACCTATGGATCCACCAGTGTCACTACATGTGTGTTCTTTTTACTAACAACAACTGGAGTCATTTCATGTGTGTTATTTTCACATACCACATATGGATCCACTAGTGTCATTGAAATGTGTGTTCTCTTAAGAGAGAACACATGGATCCACCAGTGTCATTGCATGTGTGTTCTTTTTACTAACAACAACTGGAGTCATTTCATGTGTGTTCTTTTCACATACCACATATGGATCCACTAGTGCCATTGAAATGTGTGTTCTCTTCAGAGACCACACATGGATCCACCAGTGTCATTGCATGTGTGTTATTTTTACTAACAACAACCATAGTCATTGAAATGTGTGTTCTCTTCAGAGACCACACATGGATCCACCAGTTTCATTGAAATGTGTATTCTCTTCAGAGACCACACATGGATCCACCAGTGCCATTGCATGTGTGCTCTTTTTACTAACAACAACCAGAGTCATTGAAATGTGTGTTCTCTTCAGAGACCACACATGGATCCACTGCATGTGTGTTCTTTTTACTAACAACAACTGGAGTCATTTCATGTGTGTTCTTTTCACATACCACATATGGATCCACGAGTGTCATTGAAATGTGTGTTCTCTTCAGAGACCACACATGGATCCACCAGTGTCATTGCATGTGTGTTCTTTTTACTAACATCAACTAGAGTCATTGAAATGTGTGTTCTCTTCAGAGACCACACATGGATCCACCAGTTTCATTGCCATGTGTGTTCTTTTTACTAACAACAACTGGAGTCATTGCATCTGTGTTATTTTCACATACCACATATGGATCCACCAGTGTCATTGCATGTGTGCTCTTTTCACGATCCACCTATGGATCAACTAGTGTCATTGCATGTGTGCTCTTTTTACTAACAACAACCAGAGTCATTGCGTGTGTGTTCTCTTTAGAGACCACACATGGATGCACGAGTGTCTCTGCATGTGTGCTCTTTTTACTAACAACAACCAGAGTCATTGTATGTGTGTTCTCTTCAGAGACCACACATGGATCCACCACTGTCATTGCATGTGTGTTCTTTTTACTAACAACAACCAGTCTCATTGAAATGTGTGTTTTCTTCAGATACCACACATGGAATTACCAGTGTCATTGCGTGTGTGTTCTTATTACGAACAACAACCAGAGTCATTGCATGTGTGTTCTTTTCACATACCACATATGGATCCACCAGTGTCATTGAAATGTGTGTTCTCTTTAGAGACCACACTTGGATCCACCAGTGCCATTGCATGCGTGTTCTTTTTACTAACAACAATCAATGTCATTGAAATGTGTGTTCTCTTTAGAGACCACACATGGATCCACCAGGTCATTGCATGTGTGTTCTTTTTAATAACAACAACTGGAGTCATTTCATGTGTGTTCTTTTCACATACCATAAATGGATCCACCAGTGTCATTGCATGTGTGTTCTTTTCACAATCCACCTATGGATCCACCAGTGTCATTGCATGTGTGTTCTTTTTACTAACAACAACCAGAGTCATTAAAATGTGTCTTCTCTTCAGATACCACACATGGATCCACAAGTGTCATTGACATGTGTGTTCTTTTTACTAACAACAACTGGATTCATTGCATGTGTGTTCTTTTCACATACCACATATGGATCCACCAGTGTCATTGCATGTGTGCTCTTTTGACAATCCACCTATGGATCCACCAGTGTCACTACATGTGTGTTCTTTTCACTAACAACAACTGGAGTCATTTCATGTGTGTTATTTTCACATACCACATATGGATCCACTAGTGTCATTGAAATGTGTGTTCTCTTAAGAGAGCACACATGGATCCACCAGTGTCATTGCATGTATGTTCTTTTTACTAACAACAACTGGAGTCATTTCATGTGTGTTCTTTTCACATACCACATATGGATCCACTAGTGCCATTGAAATGTGTGTTCTCTTCAGAGACCACACATGGATCCACTAGTGTCATTGCATGTGTGTTATTTTTATTAACAACAACCATAGTCATTGAAATGTGTGTTCTCTTCAGAGACCACACATGCATCCACCAGTGTCATTGAAATGTGTATTCTCTTCAGAGACCACACATGGATCCACCAGTGCCATTGCATGTGTGCTCTTTTTACTAACAACAACCAGAGTCATTGAAATGTGTGTTCTCTTCAGAGACCACACATGGATCCACCAGTGTCATTGCATGTGTGTTGTTTTACTAACAACAACCGAGTCATTTCATGTGTGTTCTTTTCACATACCACATATGGATCCACGAGTGTCATTGAAATGTGTGTTCTCTTCGGAGACCACGCATGGATCCACCAGTGTCATTGCATGTGTGTTCTTTTTACTAACATCAACTAGAGTCATTGAAATGTGTGTTCTCTTCAGAGACCACACATGGATCCACCAGTTTCATTGCCATGTGGATAATTTTAACAAACACCAACAGACGCCATTCCATCTGGGTTATTTACAAATACCACATATCGATCCACCAAAGGTCATTGCATGTGTGCTCTTTTCACGATCCACCTATGGATCCACTAGTGTCATTGCATGTGTGCTCTTTTTACTAACAACAACCAGAGTCATTGCATGTGTGTTCTCTTTAGAGACCACACATGGATGCACGAGTGTCTCTGCATGTGTGCTCTTTTTACTAACAACAACCAGAGTCATTGTATGTGTGTTCTCTTCAGAGACCACACATGGATCCACCACTGTCATTGCATGTGTGTTCTTTTTACTAACAACAACCAGTCTCATTGAAATGTGTGTTTTCTTCAGAGACCACACATGGATCCACCAGTGTCATTGCGTGTGTGTTCTTATTACGAACAACAACCAGAGTCATTGCATGTGTGTTCTTTTCACATACCACATATGGATCCACCAGTGTCATTGAAATGTGTGTTCTCTTTAGAGACCACACTTGGATCCACCAGTGCCATTGCATGCGTGTTCTTTTTACTAACAACAACCAATGTCATTGAAATGTGTGTTCTCTTTAGAGACCACACATGGATCCACCAGGTCATTGCATGTGTGTTCTTTTTAATAACAACAACTGGAGTCATTTCATGTGTGTTCTTTTCACATACCATAAATGGATCCACCAGTGTCATTGCATGTGTGTTCTTTTCACAATCCACCTATGGATCCACCAGTGTCATTGCATGTGTGTTCTTTTTACTAACAACCAGAGTCATTAAAATGTGTCTTCTCTTCAGATACCACACATGATCCACAAGTGTCATTGACATGTGTGTTCTTTTTACTAACAACAACTGGAGTCATTGCATCTGTGTTATTTTCACATACCACATATGGATCCACCAGTGTCATTGCATGTGTGCTCCTTTCACAATCCACCTATGGATCCACTAGTGTCATTGCATGTGTGCTCTTTTTACTAACAACAACCAGAGTCATTGCATGTGTGTTCTCTTTAGAGACCACACATGGATGCACCAGTGTCATTGCATGTATGCTCTTTTTACTAACAACAACCAGAGTCATTGTATGTGTGTTCTCTTCAGAGACCACACATGGATACACCACTGTCATTGCATGTGTGTTCTTTTTACTAACAAGAACCAGTGTCATTGAAATGTGTGTTCTCTTCAGAGACCACACATGGATCCACCAGTGTCATTGCGTGTGTGTTCTTGTTACGAACAACAACCAGAGTCATTGCATGTGTGTTCTTTTCACATACCACATATGGATCCACCAGTGTCATTGAAATGTGTGTTCTATTTAGAGACCACACTTGGATCCACCAGTGCCATTGCATGCGTGTTCTTTTTACTAACAACAACCAATGTCATTGAAATGTGTGTTCTCTTTAGAGACCACACATGGATCCACCAGGTCATTGCATGTGTGTTCTTTTTAATAACAAAAACTGGAGTCATTTCATGTGTGTTCTTTTCACATACCATAAATGGATCCACCAGTGTCATTGCATGTGTGTTCTTTTCACAATCCACCTATGGATCCACCAGTGTCATTGCATGTGTGTTCTTTTTACTAACAACAACCAGAGTCATTAAAATGTGTCTTCTCTTCAGATACCACACATGGATCCACAAGTGTCATTGACATGTGTGTTCTTTTTACTAACAACAACTGGATTCATTGCATGTGTGTTCTTTTCACATACCACATATGGATCCACCAGTGTCATTGCATGTGTGCTCTTTTGACAATCCACCTATGGATCCACCAGTGTCACTACATGTGTGTTCTTTTTACTAACAACAACTGGAGTCATTTCATGTGTGTTATTTTCACATACCACATATGGATCCACTAGTGTCATTGAAATGTGTGTTCTCTTAAGAGAGCACACATGGATCCACCAGTGTCATTGCATGTGTGTTCTTTTTACTAACAACAACTGGAGTCATTTCATGTGTGTTCTTTTCACATACCACATATGGATCCACTAGTGCCATTGAAATGTGTGTTCTCTTCAGGGACCACACATGGATCCACCAAAGGTCATTGCATGTGTGTTATTTTTACTAACAACAACCATAGTCATTGAAATGTGTGTTCTCTTCAGAGACCACACATGGATCCACCAGTTTCATTGAAATGTGTATTCTCTTCAGAGACCACACATGGATCCACCAGTGCCATTGCATGTGTGCTCTTTTTACTAACAACAACCAGAGTCATTGAAATGTGTGTTCTCTTCAGAGACCACACATGGATCCACCAGTGTCATTGCATGTGTGTTCTTTTTACTAACAACAACTGGAGTCATTTCATGTGTGTTCTTTTCACATACCACATATGGATCCACAGGTGTCATTGAATTATGTGTTCTCTTCAGAGACCACACATGGATCCACCAGTGTCATTGCATGTGTGTTCTTTTTACTAACATCAACTAGAGTCATTGAAATGTGTGTTCTCTTCAGAGACCACACATGGATCCACCAGTTTCATTGCCATGTGTGTTCTTTTTACTAACAACAACTGGAGTCATTGCATCTGTGTTATTTTCACATACCACATATGGATCCACCAGTGTCATTGCATGTGTGCTCTTTTCACGATCCACCTATGGATCAACTAGTGTCATTGCATGTGTGCTCTTTTTACTAACAACAACCAGAGTCATTGCGTGTGTGTTCTCTTTAGAGACCACACATGGATGCACGAGTGTCTCTGCATGTGTGCTCTTTTTACTAACAACAACCAGAGTCATTGTATGTGTGTTCTCTTCAGAGACCACACATGGATCCACCACTGTCATTGCATGTGTGTTCTTTTTACTAACAACAACCAGTCTCATTGAAATGTGTGTTTTCTTCAGATACCACACATGGAATTACCAGTGTCATTATGTGTGTCTTATTACTAACAACAACTGAGTCATTGCATGTGTGTTCTTTTCACATACCACATATGGATCCACCAGTGTCATTGAAATGTGTGTTCTCTTTAGAGACCACACTTGGATCCACCAGTGCCATTGCATGCGTGTTCTTTTTACTAACAACAACCAATGTCATTGAAATGTGTGTTCTCTTTAGAGACCACACATGGATCCACCAGGTCATTGCATGTGTGTTCTTTTTAATAACAACAACTGGAGTCATTTCATGTGTGTTCTTTTCACATACCATAAATGGATCCACCAGTGTCACTGCATGTGTGTTCTTTTCACAATCCACCTATGGATCCACCAGTGTCATTGCATGTGTGTTCTTTTTACTAACAACCAGAGTCATTAAAATGTGTCTTCTCTTCAGATACCACACATGATCCACAAGTGTCATTGACATGTGTGTTCTTTTTACTAACAACAACTGGATTCATCGCATGTGTGTTCTTTTCACATACCACATATGGATCCACCAGTGTCATTGCATGTGTGCTCTTTTGACAATCCACCTATGGATCCACCAGTGTCATTGCATGTCTGTTCTTTTTACTAACAACAACCAGAGTCATTGCATGTGTCTTCTTTTCACATACCACATATGGATCCACCAGTGTCATTGCATGTGTGCTCTTTTCACAATCCACCTATGGATCCACTGGAGTCATTGCATGTGTGTTCTTTTTACTAACAACAACCAGAGTCATTTCATGTGTGTTCTTTTCACATACCACATATGGATCCATCAGTGTCATTACATGTGTGTTCTGTTCACAATCCACCTATGGATCCACCAGTGTCATTGCATGTGTGCTCTTTTTACTAACAACAACCAGAGTCATTACATGTGTGTTCTCTTAAGAGACCACACATAGATCCACCGGTGTCATGGCATGTGTGTTCTTTTTACTAACAACAACCAAAGTCTTTGAAATGTGTGTTCTCTTCATAGACCACACAAGGATCCACCAGTGTCATTGCATGTGTGTTCTTTTTACTAACAACAACTAGAGTCATTTCATGTGTGTTTTTTTCACATACCATATATGGATCCACCAGTGTCATTGCATGTGTGTTCTTTTCAACTTCCACCTATGGATGCACCAGTGTCAATGCATGTGTGCTCTTTTTACTTAATACAACCAGAGTCATTGCATGTGTGTTCTCTTCAGAGACCACACATGGATCCACGAGTGTCATTGCATGTGTGCTCTTTTTACTAACAACAACCAGAGTCATTGCATGTGTGTTCTCTTTAGAGACCACACATGGATCCACCAGTGTCATTGCATGTGTGTTATTTTTACTAACAACAACTAGTGTCATTGAAATGTGTGTTCTCTTCAAAGACCACACATGGATCCACTAGTGTCATTGCATGTGTGTTCTTTTTTCCTAACAACAACCAGAGTCATTGCATGTGTGTTCTTTTCACATACCACATATGGATCCACTAGTGTCATTGAAATGTGTGTTCTTTTCAGAGACCATGCATGGATCCACTAGTGTCATTGCATGTGTGTTCTTTTTACTAACACCAACCAGAGTCATAGAAATGTGTGTTCTCTTCAGAGACCACACAAGGATCCACCAGTGTCACAACATGTGTGTTCTTTTTACTAACAACAACTGGAGTCATTTCATGTGTGTTCTTTTCACATACCACATATGGATCCACCAGTGTCATTGAAATGTGTGTTCTCTTAAGAGAGCACACATGGATCCACCAGTGTCATTGCATGTGTGTTCTTTTTACTAACAACAACTGGATTCATTTCATGTGTGTTGTTTTCACATACCACATATGGATCCACCGGTACCATTGAAATGTGTGTTCTCTTCAGAGACCACACATGGATCCACCAGTGTCATTGCATGTGTGTTATTTTTACTAACAATAACCATAGTCATTGAAATGTTTGTTCTCTTCAGAGACCACACATGGATCCACCAGTGTCATTGAAATGTGTATTCTCTTCAGAGACCACACATGGATCCACCAGTGTCATTGCATGTGTGTTCTTTTTACTAACAACAACTGGAGTCATTTCATGTGTGTTCTTTTCACATAACACATATGGATCCACGAGTGTCATTGAAATGTGTGTTCTCTTCAGAGACCACACATGGATCCACCAGTGTCATTGCATGTGTGTTCTTTTTACTAACAACAACTAGAGTCATTGAAATGTGTGTTCTCTTCAGAGACCACGCATGGATCCACCAGTGTCATTGCCATGTGTGTTCTTTTTACTAACGACAACTGGAGTCATTGCATCTGTGTTATTTTCACCTACCACATATGGATCCACCAGTGTCATTGCATGTGTGCTCTTTTCACAATCCACCTATGGATCCACTAGTGTCATTGCATGTGTGCTCTTTTTACTAACAACAACCAGAGTCATTGCATGTGTGTTCCCTTCATAGACCACACATGGATCCACCACTGTCATTGCATGTGTGTTCTTTTTACTAACAACAACCAGTGTCATTGAAATGTTTGTTCTCTCCAGAGACCACACATGGATCCACCAGTGTCATTGCGTGTGTGTTCTTGATACGAACAACAACCAGAGTCATTGCATGTGTGTTCTTTTCACATACCACATATGGATCCACCAGTGTCATTGAAATGTGTGTTCTCTTTAGAGACCACACTTGGATCCACCAGTGCCATTGCATGCGTGTTCTTTTTACTAACAACAACCAATGTCATTGAAATGTGTGTTCTCTTCAGAGACCACACATGGATCCACCAGTGTCATTGCATGTGTGTTCTTTTTAATAACAACAACTGGAGTCATTTCATGTGTGTTCTTTTCACATACCATAAATGGATCCACCAGTGTCATTGCATGTGTGTTCTTTTCACAATCCACCTATGGATCCATCAATGTCATTGCATGTTTGTTCTTTTTACTGACAACAACTAGAGTCATTAAAATGTGTCTTCTCTTCAGATACCACACATGGATCCACAAGTGTCATTGACATGTGTGTTCTTTTTACTAACAACAACTGGATTCATTGCATGTGTGTTCTTTTCACATACCACATATGGATCCACCAGTGTCATTGCATGTGTGCTCTTTTGACAATCCACCTAGGGATCCATCAGTGTCATTGCATGTGTGTTCTTTTTACTAACAACAACCAGAGTCATTGCATGTGTGTTCGTTTCACATACCACATATGGATCCACCAGTGTCATTGAAATGTGTGTTCTCTTTAGAGACCACACATGGATCCACCAGTGTCATTGCATGTGTGTTCTTTTTACTAACAACAACTAGAGTCATTTCATGTGTTTTTTTTCACATAACATATATGGATCCACCAGTGTCATTGCATGTGTGTTCTTTTCAACTTCCACCTATGGATGCACCAGTGTCAATGCATGTGTGATCTTTTTACTTAATACAACCAGAGTCATTGCATGTGTGTTCTCTTCAGAGACCACACATGGATCCAGCAGTGTCATTGCATGTGTGCTCTTTTTACTAACAACAACCAGAGTCATTGCATGTGTGTTCTCTTCAGAGACCACACATGGATCCACCAGTGTCATTGCATGTGTGTTATTTTTACTAACAACAACCAGTGTCATTGAAATGTGTGTTCTCTTCAAAGACCACACATGGATCCACTAGTGTCATTGCATGTGTGTTCTTTTTACTAACAACAACTAGAGTCATTGCATGTGTGTTCAATTCACATACCACATATGGATCCACCAGTGTCATTCAAATGTGTGTTCTTTTCAGAGACCATGCATGGATCCACTAGTGTCATTGCATGTGTGTTCTTTTTAGTAACACCAACAAGAGTCATAGAAATGTGTGTTATCTTCAGAGACCACACATGGATCCACCAGTGTCACTACGTGTGTGTTATTTTTACTAACAACAACTAGAGTCATTTCATGTGTGTTCTTTCCACATACCACATATGGGTCCACCAATGTCATTGAAATGTGTGTTCTCTTAAGAGAGCACACGTGGATCCACCAGTGTCATTGCATGTGTGTTCTTTTTACTAACAACAACTGGAGTCATTTCATGTGTGTTCTTTTCACATACCACATATGGATCCACCAGTGTCATTGAAATGTGTGTTCTCTTCAGAGACCACACATGGATCCACCAGTGTCATTGCATGTGTGTTATTTTTACTAACAACAACTAGAGTCATTGAAATGTGTGTTCTTTTCAGAGACCACACATGGATCCACCAGTGTCACCAGTGTCGTTGCATGTGTGCTCGTTTTACTTACAACAACCAGAGTCATTGAAATGTGTGTTCTCTTCAGAGACCACACATGGATCCACTAGTGTCATTGCATGTTTGTTCTTTTTACTAACAACAACTTGAGTGATTTCATGTGTGTTCTTTTCACATACCACATACAGATCCACCAGTGTCATTGAAATGTGTGTTCTCTTCAGAGACCACACATGGATCCACCAGTGTCATTGCATGTGTGTTCTTTTTACTAACAACAACCAGAGTCATTGAAATGTGTGTTCTCTTCAGAGACCACACATGGATCCACCAGTGTTATTGACATGTCTGTTCTTTTTACTAACAACAACTGGAGTCATTTCATGTGTGCTCTTTTCACATACCACATATGGATCCACCAGTGTCATTGAAATGTGTGTTCTCTTCAGAGACCACACATGGATCCACCAGTATCATTGCATGTGTGTTATTTTTACTAACAACAACCAGAGTCATTGAAATGTGTGCTCTCTTCAGAGACCACACATGGATCCACCAGTGTCATTGAAATGTGTATTCTCTTCAGAGACCACACATGGATCCACTAGTGTCATTGCATGTGTGTTCTTTTTACTAACAACAACCAGAGTCATTGCATGTGAGTTCTCTTCAGAGACCACACATGGATCCACCAGTGTCGTTGCATGTGTGTTATTTTTACTAACAACAACCAGAGTCATTGAAATGTGTGCTCTCTTCAGAGACCACACATGGATCCACTAGTGTCATTGAAATGTGTATTCTCTTCAGAGACCACACATGGATCCACTAGTGTCATTGCATGTGTGTTCTTTTTACTAACAACAACCAGAGTCATTGCACGTGAGTTCTCTTCAGAGACCACACATGGATTGTGAAAAGAGCACACATGCAATGACACTGGTGGATCCATATGTGGTATGTGAAAAGAACACACATGCAATGACTCTGGTTGTTGTTAGTAAAAAGAACACACATGCAATGACACTGGTGGATTCATAGGTGGATTGTGAAAAGAGCACACATGCAATGACACTGGTGGATCCATATGTGGTATGTGAAAATAACACACATGCAATGACTCCAGTTGTTGTTAGTAAAAAGAACAACTAGTGTCATTGAAATTGTGTGTTCTTCTCACACAATTCTTTTCACATACCATATATGGATCCACCAGTGTCATTGAATTGTGTGTTCTTCTCATTAGCCACAACTAGAGTCATTGGATGTGTGTTCTCTTCAGAGACCACATATTTATCCACCAGTGTCATTGAAATGTGTATTATTTTCAACTACAGCCGTTGGCCACAAACAATCGGGACGCAGAGCTAACCAGCAACCGCTCTGGGCTTCTAGATGACCCAATCCCCGATTGTTAGGCGCTGTTGGATCGGGGTGCGTGGACGATAAGGATGCCCTACGCGAGGGCGATCCGCGAGAAGTCTGTTCTACGAACTGATTGGTAGTGGCAACGACGCAGGGCCTACGTCCTTGCCCTTATCCCCTTAACCTCGGGGCCGAAGATCAGATCATGTTCCTTCATCGCCTTGGAGAGGGAGAGGCCCAAACTCAGCTTGCACGAGGCTCAGATGTTCGCCCACTACGACATACTCGCGCCGTTGTTCATGAGGCTTCCGGCCGGCTTCGAGCTCAGCTACGCCGGGGTTCCTGTCGTGCCACTCTTGTGCGAGACGCGTTGGCGAGGCAGATCGAGGAGCGCCGCTGCCAACTATCGGAGCGGAAGAGGGCAATGGCGCGGTACTCGCGCACGAGCGCATATTGGTGAAAGTTGTTCAAGAAGGAGTGAGCTGCGTTGATTGAGCTGTGCGAAACCCACCAGTGGAGATCCACCCGGATGTGCACAACCCCAAAGGGAGGCAGCGCTTCTGGGCAGTGCCTGGGCGTATGACCTCCACCGTTATCGATGCAGCGCGCCGTGAAGAATCCATGAGGAGGAACGTTGCCGGGAACATCGGCATCGATTCCGACACGGAGGAGGCTGGCGGCGATGCGGACAACGTCGTCAATGATGGAGACTGCGGGAGCGTCTTAGTCGATTATGGCCACTTAAGCATAAATTAAATCTATGTACGGTATCTTAATGCGCTCTTTGGATCTGTGTCACTTGAGTCATGGTCGATTATCGTCATAATCTATATACGTTGGCCATGTTTTAGTTGTCTTTGTCGTTGAAACTAGTTGATCGAAACTCGTCCGATCCTGAAAATAAAGTTCACGTGTTACTGGCATATTTGATGGGACAATACGCTGACTATGCTCCCAGCACTTGATGGCACAGCCATAATTTGCAGCGCGCCAGAGGAGAAGGGATCGAGCGTGTTGTAAGTGTACTACTCCTGTCCAGATATAACTGACTTAGTTTTTTTTAGATATTTAATAAATGTGTCTATACCCAAAACATGTCTAGATACATGTTTTAGGTTTCTATGTCTTTCCAACTAATCAAAAGTCGTCAAATTCTGAACAAACAAAGTCATTGCATTCACATCTAATGGGACAATACGCTAACTCTGCTACTTGATGGCACAACCATAATTCTGGAGTGCGTCAGAGGAGATGGGAATGCAAGGGAGATGGGAACTAGTAGCCGCGTCCAAACACAGGTAAAAAATTAATGTAATAATATTTAAAAAATTGTAATCTGGTCCACATGACCCCATCACAGACACGTTGCACGCGCCAGATATAAATAAAGACGACACGGCTAGTTTAGTTTCAATGATATAATTCAACATATGATGTTACTATGCCCGCATCTTTCTACTCCTCTTATTAGTATACTAGCCCACGCTGCATTAAGCATCAGTTGATGAGGATAAAAAATGATAAAATGGCAAATAAAACAATTTTTAAGCTTACCTTTCATCCGGCGAATCGTACAAAGATGAAATTGGCAGGGATTTATTATTTCTCTTGCAGTTAGCCGAAAGATCCTCAAGAACATCCTCAATCACCCCTGCAACTTCTTCATATTCTAATACACCTCCATTATTTGCCCTTTCCTTCCCGTTCCGCTTACCCTTTTGTTTCTTTTCACACCCTTTTCTCACCGGCACCTCCACCTCTTCATAAATTGGCTGCTTACGTACGTTTTCCTCCGAGTGCTCATCACCGTCTTCGCCGCTTCTTCCGCCAGCCTGCCGAGAAGCCTCATTTTCTCGCCACCGGGTGTGAACAGGGATAATAGCATGTGTAACTGGGTTTTTGCACAACCTCTTGATATGGCCGAATCCGCCACAACGTCCGCATTTCCTTTTCCTAGCTCCCAGCCTTGGACCTTTATCGGTGGAGGCTTCGATCCTTAGCTTTCTAGGCCTCCCAGGTGGCCTCCTAAGAACTGGTGGTTGAAGTTTGAACCCTAGATCGACAATCTCCCAATCATTTTCATCGGCCATAGGTGGTATGTTTTCTGCATAAGTTGCAGCAAACTTGTCCATGGAGAAATAGTTGTCTACATAGTTCTCTATTTCAGCTTTGCTACCTCTAAGCTTTAAGATGAAGTAAATTGCATGGTGATATGGCGCATCAAAGAATCCGCTAACGCTCGCATGAACAAGTCTTGTTTCCAATGTCTACATTGTATCTCCGTTCACTTCCACGCTTGTATTCTGCATAAACCTCAGCCAATGTTCTGGAACTTCTGACCATCCTCATCTTTATTGTTCTCATTGCCCTGGTTCTTGCATTCAGTAACATAACCACCTTTGGAACTATTTTATGGCCTAAAAATTTTCTTGCACAAATTCTTTGCCTTAAATCTATCTTCACCATTATGCACTGTCTTATTGCATCCAACAAAATAACAATTCCAAGTGTCTTCATGCCCGAAATCTTATCATTGAAACTCTCTGCCAAATTATTGCAAAGAAAATCCACCTTGCTTAACTCACCAAACTTGCTTCTGGCCCATAGCTCGGTGTGATGTTCTTCAAGGTATTTTTTCACCTTTGGCACTACATACATGTTCTGCAAGTAAGTAGCATGTGTGCTTGGGGTGTATGTGTATGCTGATCGCCATAAGTCCTTTTCAAAGATCTTTCCTTTGAACTTCATCGTGAAGTTAGTAGCGAGGTGCTGCATGCATTCCCTATGCTCAACCCTAGGAAACACAGCATCAACAGCATTCTCAAGACCCTTGCATGCACCGGTGTGTATCACCAAGCCTTCAGGGTGACCAATTACTTCCCGTAGTCTCTGCATGAACCATGTCCAGCTTTCATTTGATTCACCCTCAAGAACAACATAAGCTAAGGGTAGAAGCCAATTATGTGCGTCCAAAGCACAAGCAGAAGCAACATGTCCCCTGAACTTCCTTATTAAAGAAGTTGCGCCTATTGCCAAGTATGGCCTGCAGCCATCTAGGAACCCCTTCCAGCATGCCTTCAGTGTACAAAACATCTCTGAAGCATATCTTATCGCACCTTATACCTGACCCCCTCGAGACCTTTTCTCTTCCTTTCACAACCTCGTAATCGATGTCAACAACACTACCAGGTGATGTTTTCTCTACCCGAGCTTTGAAACTATACAACATATGAAAACTATCATTCCGCTTGCCTTGAATGAAGTCTAGATCCATCTCCTTTCCATCAAAGAATCTGTGGTAAGGAATCAGAACATTAAACTTTTTGCTAATCTTTGCTCTGAGTTCAGCAGGCCCAATGTTATGATCCTGCCTCACCCAGTCAAGTACAGTAGCAGCAATCCACTTGGTAGTCGCCGGTCTAATTTTACCACTTAAAGAAGTATTAGGGCAGTTGTGTTCCTTCATGTTTACTTTGATCTGCATTTGATAAGAATCCAAATAATTCAGAGCTAGTTATCAGCAGAATAAATATGAGAAAGACTAAAACTAAATGTAGCTATTGCAACCTGAAATGGGTGTCCACCCCGCATTGGAGATTGCTGACTCGTGTATTAACGAGCTCGTTGGGGAACCCCAAGAGGAAGGTATGATGAGCATAGCAGTAAGTTTCCCTCAGTTAGGAAACCAAGGTTATCAATCCAGTAGGAGCAAGGAAACACCCCAAAGGTGTAGCTAGCTGAATGTTGGAAGGGCGCACTACCGGTGCCAGCAGCAACGTGGAGACATGCACAACACAACCACAGAACTCTGTCCCCAACTTGCGATGAGGTTGTCAATCTCACCGGTTTTGCTGAAAACAAAGGATTAAATGTATCGAATGGAAGCAAGTAATAGTTTGCAGAAAGTAAACACAAAGCAGTAAACAATTTGTAGATTGTATGTAAAAGAAAGGACCGGGGTACATAGTTCACTAGAGGTGGCTCTCCTTAAGATAGATAACATGTTGGGTGAACAAATTACAGCGGGGCAATTGACAAACATCGAGAAAGCATATAAGCATATCCTAATCATCTTGACTCTTTGAGACTTAATTGGGAATTACAACATTATACATAGACCATCATCCAACTGCATCTATGACTAATAATCCACCTTCAGGTTATCATCCGAACCCCCTCTAGTATTAAGTTGCAAGCAACAGATTATTGCTTTACGAATTGCGTGTAAAGTAAACAATACGATTGTTCTATGAACAAAGGACTGTTGTTTTCTCCCTAGTAGCAACAACACATCTAGTACCTTAGAGATTTCTGTCACTTCCCCAGATTACCAGAGGCATGAACCCAGTATCGAGCATAAATACTAACTCTTGGAGTTGCTAGAATCTACTTGGCCAAGATAGCTACTAACAACGGAAAGCATGCAAGATCAGAAA
The DNA here is from genome assembly GCA_023614405.1 of Avena insularis. NCBI lineage: Eukaryota > Viridiplantae > Streptophyta > Magnoliopsida > Poales > Poaceae > Avena > Avena insularis. Next base: position 167,857,281 of record CM042692.1, on the reverse strand, counting down.
TAACAAAGACATGATAGAATCAATAATCAATCTAAAATAGCATCTCAATATCCATCGGATCCCCGCAAACACAACATGTATGGATTACAAATAGATGATCTTGATCATGAACGGAGCTCACAGGATCTAGACATGAAAGCACAAAGGAGGAGAACCAACCATCTAGCTACTACATGGACCTGTAGTCCAGAGATGAACTACTCACGCATCACACCGGAGGCTTGCATGATGATGAAGAAGGCCTCTAGGGTGAATTCCCCTCTCCGGCAGGGTGCCGGGAAGAGCTTCAGATCCCTCCCGATCTAGGGATGGAGATGACGGCGGCTACAGACTCTTTCATGGATTTTTGATCGGGTCCTTAGGGTTTCCGTATCAGAGGCAATATATAGGCGGAAGGAGAGGCCGAGGGGGTGTTGGGGTCGGCCAGACCACCCCCTGGCGTGGGCCAGGCCTGGCCGTGCGGCCAGGTGGTGTGGCCAGGCCCCATCCCTTCTCCGTCTTGTATTCTGGCTCCAGATGTCTTCTGGTAAAATAGCAACTTTGGCTTTTGTGCCGTCCAATTCCGAGAATATTCATTTTCTGACTTCCTGGAACCAAAAATAGCAGAAACCAGGCAGCTGGCACTATGGCTCTTGTTAATAGGTTAGTCCAAGAAATCATATGAAAAGTACTCCAAAGTGTGGAAAAAACACAAGAAAGTAGATAAAACCAAGCATGGAACATCAAAAATTATAGATACATTTGCAATGTATCAGAGATGTATGTAATCTCCATTTACACACATTACTTTCCCTATAGTGCACCCTAAATCTCTTTTGGTCGCTCTTTTCATTGATAAATTCGAACTCAACTCTGATTGCATAGGTTGCAACTGCATATCTGCAGTCCTCCACATTATCAAAGACAACCCCCTCATCAATTGTAGGATTGTCCCTGTCAAAGGGTATCACTGGCCTGTCCTCGACTTCATCATCGTATCTACATCCCATTTCCACATCTTCACATTCCTCTTCCTCATCAGTCCCATAGTCAGGCTCAAAGTTCGAATCAACCAAATATTCCGTACTCTCCATCCTATCAAGGTCAGCATCCATGTCTGGATATGCTTTCTCATCATCATCCGCACCGCCACACATTTCAGTGCCTTCATGCTTGCTTGACAAAGCATCATGCTCAAGGACAAGTTGTACAGACGTCCTGCGGTTACCAACACATATCCTTACCATCACGACGGGACTAGAAACTCTAATTGGGGTATGCAGAAAAGGAATCACAGTTCTTACCCTTCAATGTGGACGCATGGCACCTTCTCCGGGCTCCATACCTCCAAAGCTCTGCACCCCGCTTCCTCTCCCCCTATTTCGTTGTCCTTTGTGCTCTCCAGACTTGAAGGAGATTCCATGCTCTCTAGCCGCGTAGGACCCATATCTGTGCTCTCAAGCCTCACAGGATCCATATCCGAGCGGGATCCGGATCACCAGTGTCGTTGGTCCCCTAACCCAACGGCCGACTCTCGGTTTTCGTTTCCAGACGCGCCTGGGCGGTGGACGGCGGCAAGGAGACAGAGTAGGGAGGGGAGGGGAGGGGACGTGAGGGGATGGCAGGGAGGGGAGGGCGGGAGGACGACGACCCAAGGGGACGACGAGAGCAGTGACGATTGAGCGGAGTGGCAGCGGCAGGAGTAGAGGAGCGGAGCAGAGCGGAGCTGGTTGCCACAAAGCATGGAAAATTTCAGAATAATGTGTTGGTGGGCGGCACCAGCCCTCGAACCTGGGACGCGCGCCATCGAAGGTGGAGGAGGCGGACCCTTGATCAGAAACATGCCACTGTCAAGCACTATGCAGTAGCACTTCACGGAATTTTTTAGCAGGTCCCACATGTCAGTCTGTTTGATCAAAACTTGCATGCAGTGCATGGCTGGTTCACGCGCTAGTTCCGAAAAAAAGCCCGTTGATCCAAACTTGAAGTGGCAGTTCCGCTTCTTCTCCCTCGTCTCCTCGTCTCCTCGCAGTGGTAGTTCCGCTTCGTCTTCCTCGTCTGTTATCCTCTTCTTCTTCTCCTTGCAATGGTAGTTCTTCTTTCTTTCTCGATCAAAACATTCCCGCACGTAAGCCATGGCCAGTAGCCAGATGAAGAGGAACTGGTCCGATCTCCCGGCCAACCCACTTTGCAAGATCGCCGACTACTTGCTGGAGAAAGAGGAGTACGTCGACACCTATGCTGCTTGTCGGGAAGTCTGCACCGATTGGCGCTGCACTTTAAAGGTGCCTGAATTCCATCTCAACAACTGGATCATGATAGATCACACACTTCCAGACGTTGGCGACTTCACCTTCCTCAACCTCGCCACTGGTTGTTTCTTCAGGACAAATCTAATGGACGTCCATCGCAGGTTCACATTCACATCCGATATTTATTGGTATTTTCCATTGTAAACATCTTAGTGCTAACTGATGCCCTCTTCTTCCAAAAGATTCTACTTTGTCGGTGTTTCTCGTGGTGTCATCGTGCTTGCTTAGAGGGTGGAGCCGTACCAGATTCGGCTTCTGAACCCAATCACTCATAAGTCTAACACTGAGTTTCAAGCACACATACCATCTAATCTTCTACAATCTGTCGTCGTGACGAAGTCCCCGACGATGGTGTTCGTTTGCACCAATTATCCAGATCATATTGCATGGGCCGATGAGAGCACCCCAACAGGGCAAATCAATGAATCATTTGGAGAAGGATTGTATTCGACACCTTCTGCTATGCTTCTGGACTGCATGACGGCATTCCGAGGGGAAGTATATGCATTACTTGAGAATGGAGACATCTTGTCGACCAAGATCAAGTTAAAGCAGCACGCGAGCACTGTCACAATGGCCAAAATAATTTTGGCCCCAGTCTTTGAACAGGTACGCGGAACTTACAAATTTTACCTTGTGGAGTCAGATGCTGATCTGCTTCTTGTGTTGAACGGGGATTTCGCCAAAGGGCAACCGGTGTTGTACCGGGTGGACACGGAGAACCGCTCTCTCGAGGCCGTCGGTGACATTGGAAGTCGTACCCTCTTTGTTGATTACAATCCGTCTATCTCCATTGACACCAGGTTACACCCCATAGTCAAACCCAGTTGCATATACTACAGGAATTATATCAGACTGTACGATCATGAGGTTCAAGCCTGGGAAGAGGAACCAACAATGACGTATGGCTTAAGTCTGGAACATACACCGAGTCCTTACCCTCTGGACGAGATACTGGCAGCACATTGCAGACGAAGAGAGTTCTCTGAATATGTATTGCAAAGACGGGAGCCGGTTTATTTAGAAATATATAGGGGAGAATGAATCCTATATTCATCCTAGGTTATTTGCTAGCATTTTTAGGTCTATTTTTCGAAGTAGAAATTTGTACTGTATTTATATTATTTTGATCAGCAATATGCGTATTATCTTTCAGACAAAATTGTAATGTATTTAATTTTAGTACTTTCATAATTCAAAGTATTTATTTTTACTAGCTTCTTTCAGAATTCTCTGTGTTCGACATGGGCATCAGCTCAACGCCGGAATTCAGGTTCCACCTGGAAAATTGCACAATAATGTGTTGGTGGGCGGCACCAGCCCTCGAACCTGGGATGCGCGCCGTTGAAGGTGGAGGAGGCGGGCCCGCCAGTTAGAAAACATGCCACGTCGGCATCCCCTGTTTCTAATGCCCTTTAAAAAAAGAAAACACGCCACGTTGCCATCCCCTGTTTCTGATGGTGTTGCTACAATCGACGGTACATGGTGGCATATAAATAATATCATATAAACATAAGGGCACAGTCGTCAACATTTCTAAAATGAAACCCGGTCCTGTCTCCTACCTATCCTGGTACATTACCCGATGAGGTGGATATCCACGACCGATCTTTTTAATACGTTCGCACTCTTATGCTGAGAAGGGAAATAAAGATTGAGCGGTTAATGCAACGAGTGTCGAATTATTACCCTCTAAGGAAATGGGAGATGGTTATTTTCACGCGTACCCGTAGTCCAAACCTACTGTCAGTCTTTCACTCCCCTTCTTCGACAAACCACAGTTCACCTTGCGCAGCTCCTCTTCGCCGCACCAACTAGGGTAACATGGCCCCGCCTAAGCAGCCACCACCGCCGCCGCGATAGCCGCCAAAACTAGGGTATTTAGCCCCTCTAAGGCAGGCCATGAAGCTCTACTTCAAGGCCGGTCTCTAATTGCCCTGCCAGGCGGATGATTTCCCTGAATGTGCCGAATCGACCGTGGCGGTGATGACGGCATCGTCAGCGCTAGATGCGGCAAGCAGGGCCAAGAGAGCGATGTGGAGAAATCGCGCGGCGGCATTACGGCATGCTCTAGGTGATGGCTCTGTGTATGGCGCCAGAAAAATGCTGGAGCGGTGTTGATGTAGAGCTCGTTGGGAACCCTAAGAGGAAGGTATGATGAGCACAACAGCAAGTTTCCTCAGTATGAAACCAAGGTTTAATCGAACCAGTAGGAGCAAGGAAACACCCCAAACGTGTTACTAGCTGAGCCTTGGCAGGGCGCACTACCAGTGCTAGTAGCAACATGGAGACCTGCACAACACAACCACAGAACTTTGTCCCCAACTTGCGATGAGGTTGTCAATCTCACAGTGTTTTGCGGAAAACAAAGGATTAAACGTATCGAATGGAAAGAAGTAATAGTTTGCAGAAAGTAAACACAAAGCAGTAAACAGTTTGTAGATTAAATGTAAAGAAAAGGATCAGAATCCATAGTTCACTAGAGGTGGCTCTCCTTAAGATAGATAACATGCTGGGTGAACAAATTACAGCGGGGCAATTGACAAACATTGAGAAAGCAATACATGCATATACTAATCATCTTGACTCCTTTGAGATTCGATTGGGCATTACAACATTATACATAGACCGCCATCCAACTGCATCTATGACTAATAATCCACCTTCAGGTTATCATCCAAACACCCTCCAGTATTAAGTTGCAAGCAACAGATTATTGCTTTACGAACTGCGTATAAAGTAAACAATACGATTGTTCTATGAACAAAGGATTGTTGTTTTCTCCCTAGTAGCAACAACACATCTAGTACCTTAGAGATTTCTATCACTTCCCCAGATTACCAGAGGCATGAACCCACTATCGAGCATAAATACAAACTCTTGGAGTTGCTAGCATCTACTTGGCCAAGATAGCTACTAACAACGGAAAGCATGCAAGATCACAAATAACAAAGACATGATAGAATCAATAATCAATCTGAAATAGCATCTCAATATCCATCGGATCCCCGCAAACACAACATGTATGATTACAAATAGATGATCTTGATCATGAACGGAGCTCACAAGATCTAAACATGAAAGCACAAAGGAGGAAAACCAACCATCTAGCTACAACATGGATCCGTAGTCCATGGATGAAATACTCACGCATCACACCAGAGGCTTGCATGGTGATGACGAAGGCCTCCAGGGTGAATTCCCCTCTCCGGCAGGGTGTCGGGAAGAGCTTCAGATCCCTCCCGATCTAGGGATGGAGATGATGGCAGCTACAGACTCTTTCGTGGATTTTTGATCGGTCACTTAGGGTTTTTGTCCCGAGGGCAATATATAGGTGGAAGGGGGCGCCGAGGGGGTGCCAGGGGCCACCACACCACCCCCTGGCATGGGCCAGGTGGTGTGGCTGGCCTCTGGCCCCTCTCCGTCTCGTATTCTGGCATCTGATGACTTCCGGAAAAATAGGCACTTTGGCTTTTGTCCCGTCCAATTCCGAGAATATTCATTTTCTGACTTTCCTAGAACCAAAAACAGCAGAAAACAGGCAGCTGGCACTGTGGCTCTTGTTAATAGGTTAGTCCAAAAAATCATATGAAAAGTACTCCAAAGTGTGGACAAAACACAAGAAAGTGGATACAACCAAGCATGGAACATCAAAAATTATAGATACATTTGCAATGTATCACTAGGCAGTGGGAACAAGGTACGTATCAAGTTCGTGAGAGCTTTAATCACTAGTTTTCTCATAACAAGTTTAATTTGGAAGGTAAACAAAAGCATGAATATACTTGGAATAGCATAAGCTAATAGGTAGGTATGGTGGACTCTTTGGAATAAGTTGGTTTAGGGAGTTGGATGCATGAGTGGAACTCATACTTGGTTGTGGAGGCTAGCAAAAGACTGGGAGCGACAAACTAAGAGAGCAATAATGGCCATAATCATGCAGAGCGACAAAACATCATTGATCAAAGCATAAAGTGATACTACAAGTTGAAAACTAAAGGATCATAAAGGATTATGGTGACTTGAGATAGTCATAACATGGTGTAAGCATGCGCCAAGTCAACCCAAATAAAGCATCAAAGGAGAATACCACTATACTATGCTTTAATATGCTAAAACAACGCATGATTCATCCAAGGCACATTAAGCAATCTCAATTGTTTATAACAATTCATGCTACAGCAAAGAATACAAAGCATAAGGCCAAAACAATATCTAGCATGGCATGACAGAGCATAGGCCACAGTCAAAAACGAGCTCTCTTTACCACTTAAGCATGAGCTTTCCTACTCTTTCCAAACCAAACCAAACTATTTGCAAACCAATGTATGAAAGAGGGGGTCCAACCAATTTATTCAGAAAACTAAGCAAACCAAGGCAAACGAAAAACCAAAACGAAAATGAAAAAGAAGACGCTCCAAGAACAACACAACTGTGCATGAAATAATAAAAATGAAGCATTTGGAAGAAACCTGGGATTTTTATTGATGAAGAAGGGGATGCCTTGGGCATCCCCAAGCTTTGACGCTTGTACTTCTTGGATATTTCTTGGGGTGACACACGTGACATCCCCAAGCTTGAGCTTTAGTCCATCCTTCATCTCATTACTCATTCCTTCCATACACCTGAAATTTTTCCTTCATACAAAACTTCACACAATCTTTATTAGCAACATTAGTGCACTCAAGATAAATAAGTCTTAAGGTTCAGCTCTAACACCAAATAAACTTCCATTAGAACACTAGATACTGTAGCACTTCCCTCAAAAAGCTCAATTCCCCAAAAGGACTCAAAAAGGAACCAACAAGAAGCAAATGCAGAAAATGGCAGAAATCTGTCAAAACAGACCAGCAGGTAAAGGCGAATTTTTTCGAAGACCTTCAGTTGCTCAAATCAAAAAGTTTTGAGCTAACAAAAGTTAGATAACAACCTGGGGAATAAGCACAAAAATTCACGCCTCAAAAAGACGTTCAGAGATTTTACACGAAATTGTACGGTGAAGCACAAAAATCTGTTTCGGGACAGCAACTTTCCCAATCATTACTTCTCTCTCATTAGAGGTTACTCTTGGCACAAAAAGCAAATAAAAAGGATAAGGAGCGGTTATTACTGAAGTAATAACTTCCAAGACTGATCTAAAACTTTTGGGTTCTCTCCCAATAAGTACGTTTCTTTAACGCCTTTAAGTTAGGCATAAGAAGCAAGAAAGAATCAAGTGTTTTCAAATGAAGAAGCATTAAGATCAATACTAGAAATATTTTCAACAAGGCAAGGTATATCATTCAAATAAGTTCTAGAGGATCCTCTCTAAATGCTCTTAGGTTCACTATTCTCATCAAAAGGGTTTGCAGGAATAATCCAATCAAGATTCTTTTCTATGGCATCATGTATTGCCACTAGTTTAAAGGGTATTGGTATCTTAGGTTCCTCCCCATTAGGTTCGGTTTTGTTCATCTTTTCTCTAGTACCAGCAACATCTACACATGAGCCTAGCATATTGAAACGTTCAAAGACTTTCCTAGCTTCCTTGGCAACGTCATATAACTCCTTAAACAAAGTTTCTAAAATAAAATCCCTCTTTTCAGGGTCCTCAATTTCTTTAAGCTTAAGAAACATTACTTGCATTAAGGGGTTGAGGTTAACAAACCTAGCTTCTAACATATGAATTGAAGAAGCTACAGCAATCTCATAGTTTGGAGCAAGTTCTGCAACGGATCTATCCTCAGTATCTTCATGTTTGCTAACATGATTAAAGAATTCTTCAATATTATCTTTCCCAATTATAGAACCACTACCAATTGAAAGGTCTTCCAGGGTGAATTTAGGGATCAACATGGTGAGCTAAGGAAGAGGTGACAACTAAAGGAGACTTATTTTTTTGTGTTTTTGGTAAAGAAAGCAAACTAGTAAAACTATTTTTTGTGTTTTTTGATAAGAAAACAAGCAAACAAAGCAAAAAGAAACTAACAAAGTAAAGAGATTGGTTATGAGGGACTCCCCTTGTGAAGATGTCCTTGACTCCCCGGCAATGGCGCCAGAAAAAAGCTTGATGGCTCTGTGTATGGCGCTAGAAAAATGCTGGAGCGGTGTTGATGTAGAGCTCGTTGGGAACCCCAAGAGGAAGGTATGATGAGCACAGCAGCAATTTCCCTCAGTATGAAAACAAGGTTTAATCGAACCAGTAGGAGCAAGGAAACACCCCAATGGTGTTACTAGCTGAGCCTTGGCAGGGCGCACTACCGGTGCTAGTAGCAACGTGGAGACCTGCACAACACAACCACAGAACTTTGTCCCCAACTTGCGATGAGGTTGTCAATCTCACCGTGTTTTGCGGAAAACAAAGGATTAAACGTATCGAATGGAAAGAAGTAATAGTTTGCAGAAAGTAAACACAAAGCAGTAAACAGTTTGTAGATTGAATGTAAAGAAAAGGACCGGGATCCATAGTTCACTAGAGGTGGCTCTCCTTAAGATAGATAACATGCTGGGTGAACAAATTACAGCGGGGCAATTGACAAACATCGAGAATGCAATACATGCATATACTAATCATCTTGACTCCTTTGAGATTCGATTGGGCATTACAACATTATACATAGACCGCCATCCAACTGCATCTATGACTAATAATCCACCTTCAGGTCATCATCCGAACCCCCTCCAGTATTAAGTTGCAAGCAACAGATTATTGCTTTATGAACTGCGTGTAAAGTAAACAATATGATTGGTCTATAGATAAAGGATTGTTGTTTTCTCCCTAGTAGCAACAACACATCTTGTACCTTAGAGATTTCTGTCACTTCCCCAGATTACCAGAGGCATGAACCCACTATCGAGCATAAATACTAACTCTTGGAGTTGCTAGCATCTACTTGGCAAAGATAGCTACTAACAACGGAAAGCATGCAAGATCACAAATAACAAAGACATGATAGAATCAATAATCAATCTGAAATAACATCTCAATATCCATCGAATCCCCGCAAACACAACATGTATGATTACAAATAGATGATCTTGATCATGAACAGAGCTCACAAGATCTAAACATGAAATCACAAAGGAGGAGAACCAGCCATCTATCTACTACATGGATCCGTAGTCCAAGGATGAACTACTCACGCATCACACCGGAGGCTTGCATGGTGATGAAGAAGGCCTGCAGGGTGAATTCCCCTCTCCGGCAGGGTGCCGGGAAGAGCTTCAGATCCCTCCCAATGTAGGGATGGAGATGACGGCGGCTACAGACTCTTACGTTGGATTTTTGATCGAGCACTTAGGGTTTTCGTCCCAAGGGCAATATATAGGCGGAAGGGGAGGCCGAGGGGGTGCCAGGGGCCACCACACCACCCCCTGGCGCGGGCCAAGCCTGGCCACGTGGCCAGGTGGTGTGGCCGGCCTCTGGCCCCTCTCCGTCTCGTATTCTGGCATCTGATGACTTCCGGAAAAATAGGCACTTTGGCTTTTGTCCCGTCTAATTATGAGAATATTCATTTTCTGACTTTGCTGGAACCAAAAACAGTAGAAAACAGGCAGCTGGCACTATGGCTCTTGTTAATAGGTTAGTCCAAGAAATCATATGAAAAGTACTCCAAAGTATGGACAAAACACAAGAAAGTGGATACAACCAAGCATGGAACATCAAAAATTATAGATACATTTGCAATGTATCACTAGGCAGTGGGAACAAGGTACATATCAAATCGTTCACGAGAGCATGCCGCCAAGGGTACACACCCTCGAATAGGGCAGCGCCAAGGTCTAGGAACTCTCGCGTCCACGCTTCGGCGCGGTCTACCTTACCGCAGTGGGGAGGCTGGGAGCACGATGTCTGCGGCAAAGACGCTCCATCCTACGCACCGTCAGAGGCCGTAACGTGGTGGCGACCAAGCGTCTACACTCAGCATGCTGGATTGTTCGACAGCCGGAGCCGGCGGCGGGCATCAGCTCAGCCCCGAAGTTCAGGTTCGAGTTCACACAGACCTACGATCCCGAGAAGGAGATGCCGAATTTCAGTTCGAAGAAATCATTGCGGCGGCGCGGATGGTCCAACTGAATCTGGGATCAAGACTTCGTGCATGAACGATGCAAATTTCTTGTAGTTTGGCGGGAAGGCAATAGATCAGTTTGGGTTAAATGATCAAAGAACTTATGTCCTCTCAAGGCAATTGGCCAGCCAACTTTGCTGGTGGAGATCTATAGTTTCTTTAGTGTAGAATAGTTAAGTTCAGACCGAAGAATGGCTTTTGTAGATGAAATGCTGACGAATTGTTCTATAAACTAGTAGGAAGTTTAGCCCACTTTTGTGCAGGTATAAGACCCTTTTGTATGGAAGTACTACTGTTGTAAGCAAATACTATCAAGTATATATTTCCTTCAATTACTAGTCATGGTTCAATCCAGTTAACTGGCATCTTTTATCCTGCACTACAGATTTTTGCGTCTGCTTTGTTTGTCAGAAACCATTTTTCCTTTGTCTTGTGTTGCCTGCAAAATGGTCCTACAGTTCAACGTGTTACAAATGTAGCTACCTTGTACTTGAAGAGGAGATGGACTACATTTTCCTGGCATCCACAGAATTGACATTGCTCATTGCCAGACCACCCTCTTTTCATGAGGTTGTCCTTGGTTATTCACAGAAATTATAAAGCATGGTGTTCAACTACATCGATTCAAACTATTACACACACACTACATCAAATTCATTACCCACACATACTACATCGATTCAAACTATTACACACACATAGTACTTCAAACTATTACACACACGTACTACATCGATTCAAACTATTACACATTTTTAGTCGATGCTAACTTCCTGCTACACTCTCCATACTACAAATTCATTAGCCGCACATACCACGACAATTCACTAGAGCTCTGTCTTCACTCAAGGGAAATCAGAACCACCAGCTCGTCCAAGCCCGGTTTCCCCACCGAAACTGTGTGTGCCGTCGCGAAACGGTGGTGGTCCTGTGCCATCGATCATTCTAGGCCAACACTACAGGCGACGAGGATGCTTTCTGGCAGCCTCTTCGGGGCCCTGAATGCCATGTACCAATTCCAGAACCTCCTCGAGGTGGATGATGACCGGGTGCTTCCAACAAAGCTGTCGCCCTGCCCTCTTGGAATCTACACCTCGTACATCTTAGGAACGACGTCAGGATCTTTTAGCCATGCCTTTACCTTGATGACCCATCTGTCGCTCGGTGGCACGATTTCCACCAGCTCACCGCCAAGGCTACTGACGACCTGCTTGAGGGCCTCCGGCTCCCAAGCATCCAATGGGAGGCCGTCAAAGCCGAGTTTGGAGAAGAAAGCTGCTAGCGATCGTCCCACCCACAGGCGCGATGCCAACGCATGAAGCTCATTTTCTCCCCGCAGCACTCGAAAGAACGAGAAGAATGCAGAACGCGCTCGGTGTTTGAGCTGTGCTCAAACCGGACGAAAAAATCAAATGACGGGCGCATACCTCAATGTTGACCTTATTTCGTCTGATCTCAAAACGAGACATGGAAGCCGATAGCAACTCTGCCGGCGAAACAGCGGGACGGACGCCCAGCACGGTGGCCATGAGAGCGTGGTCGTCAAACTGCTGTGCTAGGGCTACCATGCCTGGGGTGCGCGGCAGCACGCAACTTCCCGAGGCCGATCGCCGGCCTAGATCGCCCGACGAGACGCGCTCCGCCATATGAGAAGGACTACCCAGAGGCGAGATATTAGTCCGGGGACGCGAAGCTCCGATACAGCGGATGATGCAATGGCAACGACTGCGAGCTTCGATTAGAGGCATGGGAGGTTGACCGGACATGGCGGGGATGCAAATTAGAGCAAGTGCGAGCTCCGATCTAAGACGAGCAGCCGGAGCTGAGCAAATGTTGTGGGGAGGGGAGCAGGGGAGAAGACCAGAGCAGAGCAAAGAAATAGATTTGATCCACTCAGGTATCTGGTCCATGCAGGGGTAAGCTAGTCCACGACCGCAAAAGATAACGGGGAATACTGACATGGCGGGCCAAGAAGAGTTGACCTAACAGCGGTATCTGAGTTCAACCGTTTTTCGTCTGGTTCAAACGACCGTTTGGCCGTTAGATTTGTATTCACCCCCATTTGGCCCTTCTGGACAATTGGCTATTCTACTACGGCCCCTCTGCACGATTGATGATAACTCGGGTACCGCGGTGCACTCACCCACGAAGTTTGGTACCACAAACGAACATTCCCCTCTAGAAGGGTCTTGCCGCCGCGGAGAAGAAACATGAAAAGGCACTCGAAGCCTTGGAACGCTCCACCCAGCAGTCGAAGACTCGCAAGGAGAACCTGCTGGTAGCTGCAGCTGACAGGGAAAAGGTGTTCACAGATCAACTTCTCTCTGTTGCTGAGGCTCTATCAGGTATGATGTTATGTCACTATTGGCATGCTCTATATTTTCCATTGTGTCCACTATGCTTAGCTATGTCTTCTATAGATTCTGCTGGCGTGAGCTTCAACGCCCAAGCTCTAGCTCACCAGGATGCTTAGGCCGGTGTTGTAGCTATAGTCGAAGACCACAACATCGCCGCAGGGAATCCCTGTAGAAGGCCAAGGGCACGCTTGGGTGTATTCGAGAGGAGATGTTCCCCAAGGACACACTCATTGACGATCTTGAGGGCCTCGTGGAATCCTTTGCTGAGGGCATTTCTATGGACTTCAAGAATGCCAGAGGGGAGTCAGAGCGACCATGGGACTTGTGATGGCGATGGCTCATTGTGTTGAGCTGAATCCTAGCGAGGTCTCCAAGGTGATGCCGGTTACCACGGATGGACAACAGGTAGTATTTGCTCCCTTTACTAATCACTGTCATAAATATGGGCCTTGGCTCATTGATACACTTGCAAAATACTCACCGGAGCTAAGGCAAGCAAAGACAGCAAAAACCACAGCATCAGAGGCTGTAACCGAGAAGACTGTGGCGTCAGAGACTGCCACAAACTCGAGGAAGCCCCAGAGTGCCAACGCATAGCTGTAGGTTGTTGCTCAGTCACCTTTTGTAATATTCTAGTTTCTCCTTCTTGAATTGTGCCTTATGGGGGTACCCCTTTTGAGACTTGCTGAACTTTGAAGTTTATTCTTTTGGCATTATTTATGAATGGTTGGTCTTATTTGCCTCTTGCTCTGCTTGTAATAGGGTCCTTCGAGTGGTCCATCTGACTCACCTCCCACCGATGAACCTATGGCGCGACCACGTTCAAAGGTGGAGGAGCTGTCTCGATTGCGTGACCGCATAAAACATTTGGAGTGAGAGATGCCCATGATCCATGGTAGCACGGACGTGTGGAAGTCAAAAGCCGAAAAAGCCAGTGCGCGTGAGAAGTACCTTCTGTGTGAGGTGGCTCAATTGAATTAGCAATTTAAGTGTTAGTTCTCTAGCCTCTTATCCTTTCTTAGCCACTCGTGGTGGAGCTTTGTATGTACACTTTGTACTGCCTTTTACAGTTGTTAGCGCTCACCTGCCGTAATAAGAAAGAGATTGAGTCGCCATTCGGTTGAACTGCTTGACTCAGGAGCAACTAGAAGCTAGTGGTTACTTTTGGGTTGATCGTGATCACACAGTCGCGCTGGCGACGCTGCAAGACCGTGCATCGCAGGTGCTGCTTTATTTGAAGAAGGCATAGTCAAGCCTCAAGCATATTTTTTGGGTAATGTTCCCCTTGGACGCATTACCTTCAAGCTTGTTAGCTTTACTAAAGAAACTCTAGGATGCCAGCGTGGTTCGTGAGTGCGTGCCCCAGCAGTTAGTCGTGGGTGCCAAGGCTGCACTGGCACTTCTTCGCCTGCATCGACCTGATCTAGATCTTGCAGCTGTTGCTGCTGGACCGCCGCCCCCACCAGAAGGGATGTCATGGAACATGGTGCCACATTATTAGGCGGTTTATCAGCCAGCTGAAGATATTGTTGAGTTATTCGAAGAACGTACCAATGTTCTCCTTTTATGGAAGTAGAGTAGTTTTGATCTTGCACATAGATGCATAGGTGTTGTAAAGTTCGTATAAGTACGCCGGGTGTTTTTTGTTACCCGTTTATATGTAAAAGCTTGCTAGCTTGTATATTTTTCGAGTAGCTTGACTGTGCAGTTCCTTTTCATTAGCCTGACACATATTCATCTCAGCACCTTGTCAACCTGTCAGGTGCATTGCAGCTGCGTTAGTTTTACCAAGGGTTCAATTGATAGTACATCAGCTACTCAAACTTACTGCGTTATTCATGTAACAAGGTGGAAAGGGTGGCATAGCCCCCCCGAGTGATGCAATTGTAAGTAAAAATAGAAACACAAAGTTGGAGGCACTTAGCTTTATTTATTCGTAGAATATTAGGGGATATAATGTGTGGCTAAGTAGCCTGGCTAAATAGCCTTATTTGTAAAGTAAAAACATCTAAGGGTAGAAATGACGCAGCTGCGTGATGTTCCAAGGATTGGAGTATGCAACTCCGCTTTCTACATTTTAAGGAGATAGGCGCCACCTGGGATTACTTTGGTAATCACATAAGGTCCCTCCCAAGGGGACTCGAGCTTGAGGTTCCCTTGATGCTTCAGTCGCATGACCAGGTCTCCTTCGATGAAGGACCTTGGGCGTAGCCTTCTTCTGTGGTAGTTGTGGAGGTTTTGCTGGTAGATCGTGGATCGTTTTGCTGCAATCTCGCGTGCTTCATCGAGGAGATCGACGGATGCTATGTGGCACCCCGAATCAGAAGACGATGGACTCAAAGAACTTGTCGGCGATGGCCCCTGATTGGTTTGTCACCGGCATGGCCTCAATCCACATGGTGAATTTGTCGACCGTGACAAGTGAAAGGGCATGTATGCCCCATGTGTGGTTTTGGTAATTAATGACAATCCCTATGGACTAATGTGCAAATTGAGTTTCACTTGTAGGTTTGTCCATTGGCATCGCTTGGACCATGTGTTGGTTTCAAGGATGAAAAAGAAGAAGCATCGTCCAAGGGCTTTGTGCCTATTGGAATCAAGTAGAAGAAGAAGAAGAAGATCAAGTTTGTCTTGAAGAAGAAGAAGATGGAGTTCCTCATGGCTATCTTCAAGACATCATCAAGAATTGAAGTGCAAGCTCAAGATGCGTCATCTCTAGAAGATCTCATGCTTGAAGCTTGCCATCCTCGGCAATCATGGAATGATGAAGTCAAGTTCAAAGAAGAGGCTTCCCCATGGAGTATGGGGGAGCATGTCTCAAGACTTCATCAAGCAAGTGCAATCAAGAAAGGTGTTCCATCTTGAAGGTGACAAGATCGTCTACATCAAGCTCAAGTGGGATGCTCAAGGCAAAGGTATGATCTTAATAGGGTTTCTATTTTTACCGGTCTCTTGTAGTGTTGGGAGACCGGGTTTAGGATAGATAGCCGTACTATCAAGAGGGGATCTTGAGTGAGTGACTCGTTCGTATCTTTTGGAGAGAGCTCAAACCTTTGCATACATAGCATCATCTTTCTTGGTTGTTGTTTGGTTCTTGTCCATGTGAGGATCTAGAGCTTGTGGTTATCTTCATAACAAGCTCTAGTTCATCAAAAACAGATTTCCCTTGCATATCTTATTGCGTTTTTGATCTTGCGGGTTTTCCGACTCCACACCTCGTTGGATTCTACACGTCGTTATCTTTCCAACAAAATTGGTTTCATCTCGTTTGGAGTTCGGATGCAAAAGTTGTGGCATTTCTGGTTCTGAAGTTTCTCTCGCCGGAAGTACCGGCCATACGCCGGAAGTACCGCTTGGGTAGTAATGCCGCCGGTAGTACCGGTGTTAATACTGGCCCAACTTCCGGTGAACCCATTTTTGGTTCAGTATGCTCTCTGCCTGGTCTACGCTATTTGACGGAACTTCAGTCGGTAGTACCGCTAGGACATTCTTGCCATTAAGTTCCGGCTTAGATAAGTACCGCCAGCTCGCTTTTGTTCTTTCTCTCGCTTTTCGACCGCTATTGGTGCCACCAGTAGTACCGGACACCCACCGGTACTACCGGCCGTGCGCGATTCTGTGGGCAACGGGCAGATCGGGGAGCCCTTTAAAAGGTGCTCCCCTTTCCCCTTCACCCAAAACTTGCTCTTTCTTGGTTCTTGCTCTCTCTCTCTCCTCCATTGTTGACCTTGAAGAGCTTGCCCTCTCCCCTTTCCCCTCCTATGATTCTTGCATCTTTTTGAGGGATTTGAGAGAGGAGATCTAGATCTACAAGCCCCAACCAAGCAAAATCCCTTCTTTGTGAAGGAATCCTTGGGATCTAGATCTTGGAGAGTTTTGTGTTCTCCTCTTGTGTTCTTCCTCCCCTATTCCCCCAATAGCTTTTGTAGCTTTGGTGGAATTTGAGAGTGAAGGACTTGCCTCTTGCATTTGGTGCATAGGTTTGAGTTCTCCTCGGAGATTCGGTGAGTTCAATCCCTTGGGATTGTTTCTCTTGGGTTCTTGGAACCCTAGACGGTTGTGTGGTTGGATAGTTGACCTTTTGTGGTCTTGTAGCCTTTTGTGGCCTTGTTGCCTTTTGTGGCTTTGTAGCCTTTGTGGCATTGTTCTTGGGGATCCAATTGAGTTGTGGAGGTTCCCCAAGCTTGTTGGCCTTTTGTGGCATTGTGGAGCCTTTGTGGCGTTTCTTGAGAGCCCTCCAATTGAGTTGTGGAGATTGCCCCAAGCCTTGTACGGGTTCGGTGACCGCCCTCAGTTTCCCATAGTGGAACATGAGTAGGCCTTTGTGGCGAGCTCATGGGAGAATAGGGTGAGCCTTTGTATGCTTGAGTTGTGTGGCTTCGCAGATCCTTGGTGAGGCCTTGTGTGGCGTTGGGTGAGCATCGAGCCACCACACCTCGAGGTGAGCCATTTGTATGCTCAAGTACATTGCGCTCAAGCCTCTCCAACGGAGACGTAGCTTCTTTGGAAGTGAACTTCGAAACAAATCATCGCTCTCCCATCGGTTATCTCTCAACCGAGCCCTTTACCTATGCAATTTACATTGTGATAGCCTTCATGCTTGAAGTACTATATCTTGCTATCACCTTGTTGCTTGTCTTGCTTAGCATAGGTTGTTGGTGCACTTAGTGAAACTAGTGGTTATAGGTTTTGGTTTGATAAATTAAACGTTAAGTTTTATTCCGCATTTATTAGAGCCTAAACCGTAATAATTTTAAAACGCCTATTCACCCCCCCTCTAGGCGACGTCCATTTCCCTTTCAACAAGGAGGTAGACGTACCCTCCAGGTGAGGATTTTTGCAGCTTGCCGACATGTCGAGTCCCCATTGCGGGAAGTGCCAGGCCACGGGTATTGGCCTGAGTTCTGCGCTAGGTGCGTGCGGTTTGTTTGCGAATCATTGGCAAGCGTTGCATCGCTGGACGATGTCCTTATCGTTGTGCATTGTCGTTGGCCAGTAGAATCTAGCTTGCAGAGCTTTGGCGATGAGGGCGCGACTGCCGGTGTGATGTCCGCAAGTGCCTTCATGTATCTCGAGGAGGATGGCTCTTCCATCTCCATTGTAGACGCATCGTTGAAGCACTCCTATGATGCTACACTTGTATAATTCACCATTGATAAGGGCGAAAGCCTTGGATCATCGCGCTATATGACGCGGATATGTCGGGTCATCTGGCAACCTTTTGCTGAGCAAGTATGTGATGTATGGTTGCATCCAGGATGACTTGATCATCATGACCTCCATGGGGCCCTCGAGTCCTGTATCTTGCTCCATGTCCTCGAGTGCCTTAGGTTCGTCGGGTGATGTAGCCCCCGAGTCTGTTGACGTGCTAGCTTTCTACTCTGGAGCCTTTGGATTGATTGAGCGCTCGCAGATTTTCTCTAGAAATACTCCAGGTGGCACCAGGGCGCAAGTGGAGCCGATGTTGGCAAGTGTATCTACCTCCTTATTGCTCTCGCGGCCGACGTGCCGAAGTTCATAGACATCAAAGTCCCCTTCGAGTGCGTCATAGAGGTCGTGGTAGGCGATCATGTTGTCAATCAGGGCATCGCACTGGTTCATGGTTTGATTTACCACCAGTTTAGAGTCGCCATAGATGACAAGTCGCGTTGTGCCACAAGCTTTGGCCATACGCATCCCGTGGAGTAGGGATTCATATTCGGCTTCATTGTTGGAGGCACGAACTACATTCGTAGGACATACCTCATCTTGTCACCTTGTGGCGATGTTAGGATGACGCCCACGCCAGCTCCTTCTTTACATTTGGATTCGTCGAAGTGCATTGTCCAAAGATAGGACATGTCTGGCTTGTCGGGGAGCTGGTTCTCCATCCAGTGGACGAGGAAGTCCGGGAGTACTTTCGACTTGATCGCATCTCGCTTCTCGTATGTGATGTCTCGTGGAGACAGTTCTATCCCCCAAAGCGCAACTTGTCTGGTGGCGCCAGGGTTGTTGAGGATGTGCCCTAGCGGAGCATCACTCACCACAATGATAGGGTGCTCCTGGAAGTAGTAGCGCAGTCGCCTGGCTGTCATGAAGATGTTGTATGCCAGCTTCTGATAATGCGGGTACCACTGTTTTGTTGGTGTGAGCACCTCGCTGAGGTAGTAAACTTGGCGTTGTACCCCATGGACTTTGTTTTCTTTGGCTTGTTCTAGTACGAGCACGATGCTAACTACCTGGTTGGTGGCGGATATGTATAACAACAGCAGCTCCTTTTCTTGAGGTGTTACCAACACCGATGAAGTGGATAGTAGACGCTTGAGGTCTTTGAATGCTTCTTGTGCTTTGTCAGTCCACTCAAATTTGTCAGACTTGCAGAGGAGTTGGTAGAAAGGCAGTGCTTTTTCGCCCATTCGACTGATGAATCGACTGAGCGCCGCGATTCGCCCAGCTAGCTGCTAGACGCATTTTACGTTCTTTGGCTTTTCCATGGCCAGTATGGCCTTTATTTTCTTTGGGTTAGCCTCGATCCCCTCGTGGAGATAAGGTACACAAGCAATTGCCCAGATGGTACGCCGAAGGCTCATTTGTCTAGATTTAGCTTGATCTGGTAGTGGTCAAGGTTATCGAAGGTCTCACGGAGATCGTCGAGTAACGAGGCTTCCTCCTTAGTTTTGACGATGATGTCGTTGATGTAGACTTGAATGTTACGACCAAGCTGGCTCTTGAGGCAGGCCTTCATACACCACTGGTAGGTGCCCCCTGTGTTTTTCATCCCGAAGGGCATCATTGTGTAGCAGAAGACGCCAAAGGGCGTGATGAACGCCGTTTTCTCCTGGTCTTCCTCCTTCATTCGAATCTGGTGATAGCTTGAGTAGGCGTCGAGGAAGCAAAGGCACTCGCATCCTGCAGTGGAGTCGATTATCTGGTCGATCCGCGGCAACAGGAAGTGATCCTTTGGGCAATGTTTGTTCAGGGAGGTGAAGTCCACGCACATCCGCAGGATATCCGTGTCCTTTTTAGGAACCAGCACGGGGTTTTCTACCCAGGTGCTTTCCTTGATCTCACGTATGAAGTTAGCGTCGAGGAGTCTATTGACTTCCATACCGACCTCTTTTGCCCTTGGATCAGATAGTCGACGTATTGTTTGTTTCACTGGTCTTGCTTCAGGATTCACATTGAGTGAGTTCTCGGTGAATTCCCGGGGAACTCCTGGCAAGTCTGCTGGACACCAGGCGAAGATTTCCTACCACTCATGGAGGAATTCGATGAGCGCGAGTTCCTATGTGGGACTCAAGTTGTTGGCGATGACGGCCGTCTTGGTCGGGTCCATTGGGTGGACATGTACTGCCTTGGTGTGGACCGATGTGTCGAAAGATTGGTTAGGTGAGCTTGGCTTACTAAGAGGAGGTAGACTGTTGTCTGTCAACTCCTTCAACCTCTCCAGTTCCTCCTGCATGCCGAAAGAATGGGAGATTCTGTTGAATTCCCTATCGCAGCTGTCGGACCTCTCGAAGCTTCCGTTGACTGTGATAATGTTGTTGGGGCCTGACACCTTCATCTGCATGTAGGCGTACTGTGGCACCACCATGAACCTTACAAACATGACACGTCCGAGGATGCAGTGGTATTGCGAGGGCCAGTCGACTACTTCGAATTCGATGCGCTCTCGTCAGAAGTTTTCCGGTCCTCCAAATATGACATCCAAGCTGATTTTTCCCAGGGGTATACTCCCTTCCCTAGGACAATGCCATGGAATGTTGTGTCTGAAGTTTCCAGGCATGACAGAAGGATTTTCATGGCACGCAAGGTACTTGCGAACATGAGGTTGATGCCGTTGCCGCCGTCCATGAAGACGTGACTCATCTCGAAGCCTCCAATTTGTGCCTCAAGCACCAAGGGACAGTGTCCTGGGCGAGGTACTTAACGCGGGTGATGGCGCTTGTCGAAGATAATGTAGGACTCGCTCCCACTGAGGTATTCAGTGGTGGAGGGTGGAGAGTTCATCGCCAGATTGACTTGGCGAGTAATTGATTTTTGCACCCGATTTGATGGGCGTCCTTTTTGATCATTCCCATGTTCCCTAGTGCCTGTGGGTACGGCTCACCTCCGTTGTTTTGGACGGCACAGCTGCAGCTGGTGGTGGCCGGGTGGTGGTGGCGCTCCATGAGCCACGACGCCCGGTGCGGCTCCATAGCCCTAGTTTATCGCGTCGCGATTCATTCGGGCTAGACCTTCGTGGAGCCGAAGGAACTCATGGTAGTCTTTCAGAAGGTGGCTGGATTTTTTCTTGCCATCGTGCTTGTCGATGTATAAGTGTACGTTGCATGGTCCGGACAATTTGTCCTGGATAGATGTTCTAGGTGCCTCATCGCGAGTGTGGCGTTTCCACACTTGCGTGGTTTTCCCACTGTCGCGGTATCCACCATTGATGAAAGGGCATGTATGCCCCCATGTGTGGTTTTGGTAATTAATGACAATCCCTATGGACTAATGTGCAAATTGAGTCTCACTTGTAGGTTTGTCCATTGGCATCGCTTGGACCATGTGTTGGTTTCAAGGATGAAAAAGAAGAAGCATTGTCCAAGGGCTTTGTGCCTATTGGAATCCAGTAGAAGAAGAAGATCAAGTATGTCTTGAAGAAGAAGAATATGGAGTTCCTCATGGTTATCTTCAAGACATCATCAAGAAATGAAGTGCAAGCTCAAGATGCACCATCTCTAGAAGATCTCATGCTTGGAGCTTGCCATCCTCGGTGTTCATGGAGTGATGAAGACAAGGTCAAAGAAGTGGTCTCCCCATGGAGTATGGGGAGCCATTCGCAAGTCTTCATCAAGCAAGAGCAAGCAAGAGCAATCAAGAAAGGTGTTCCTTCTTGAAGGTGACAAGATCATCTACATCAAGCTCAAGTGGGATGCTTAAGGCAAAGGTATGATCTTGATAGGGTTTCTATTTTTCCGGTCTCTTGTAGTGTTGGGAGACCGGGTTTAGGATAGATAGCCGTACTATCAAGAGGGGCTCTCGAGTGGGTGACTCGTTCGTATCTTTCAGAGAGAGATCAAACCTTCGCATCCATAGCATCATCTTTCTTGTGTGTTGTTTGGTTCTTGTCCATGTGAGGATCTAGAGCTTGTGGTTATCTTCATAACAAGCTCTAGTTCATCAAAAAACGGATTTCCCTTGCATATCTTATTGCGTTTTTGATCTTGCGGGTTTTCCGGCTCCACACCTTAGGAGGTATCTCACATATATATTCATGGTATTTTCTCCCTTGGTGATACCCATCGTTATATTTCTAACAAAATTGGTTTCATCTCGTTTGGAGTTCGGATGCAAAAGTTCTTGCAGTTTTGGTTCTGAAGTTTCTCTGACCGGAAGTACCGGACAGGCGCCGGATGTACCGCTCGGGCAGAAATGCCACCGGTAGTAACGGTGTTAATTCTGGCCCAACTTCCGGTAAACCTGATTTTGGTTCAGTACTCTCTCTGCCTGGTTTGTGCTATTTGTCGGTACTTCTGTCAGAATCTTGGGCGGTAGTACCGGCCCAGGCAGTAGTACCGGTGACCACCGGTACTACCGGCCGTACTCGTTTTGTGTTCATTCGCATCGACATTTTTGGACAGTTGGCTGAGTGCCACCGGTAGTACCAGCCACCCACCGGTACTACCGGTCGTGCACAGATCTGTGAGTAACGGGCAGATCTAGGAGCCCTTTAAAAGGAGCTCCTATTTCCCCTTCGGGAAAAACTAGCTTTTTCCTGGTTTTTGGCTTTCTCTCTCCTCCATTGTTGACCTTGAAGAGCTTGCCCTCTCCCCTTCCCCTTCTATGATTCTTGCATCTTTTTGAGGGATTTGAGAGAGGATATCTAGATCTACAAGACCCACCAAACCAAATCCCTTCTTTGTGAAGGAATCCTTGGGATCTAGATCTTGGAGAGTTTTGTGTTCTCCTCTTGTGTTCTTCCTCTCTTATTCCCCCAACAGCTTTTGTAGCTTTGGTGGAATTTGAGAGAGACTTGCCTCTTGCATTTGGTGCATAGGTTTGAGTTCTCCTTAGAGATTCGGCGAGTTCAAGCCCTTGGGCTTGTTTCTCTTGGGTTCTTGGAACCCTAGACGGTTGTGTGGTTGGATTGTTGACCTTTTGTGTTCTTGTAGCCTTTTGTGGCCTTGTTGCCTTTTGTGGCTTTGTAGCCTTTGTGGCATTGTTGTTGGGAGCCTCCAATTGAGTTGTGGAGATTGCCCCATCCTTGTACGGGTTCGGTGACCGCCCTCAAGCGTCCCATAGTGGAACGTGAGTAGGCCTTTGTGGCGAGCTCATGGGAGAATAGGGTGAGCCTGCTGTGGTGTTGGTAGGTTGCGTGCCTTCACACCTTGGGGTGAGGCCTTGTGTTGCGTTGGGTGAGCATCGAGCCACCACACCTCGAGGTGAGCCACTTGTGGTGTTCGAAGTACATTGCGCCCGCGCACCTCTCCAACGGAGACGTAGCTTCTTTGGAAGTGAACTTAGGGAAACAAATCATTGTCTCCGCGTCCATCGGTTATCTCTCAACTGAGCCCTTTACTTATGAAATTTAAATTGTGATAGCCATCATGCTTGAAGTATATTATCTTGTTATCACCTTGTTGCTTGTCTTGCTTAGCATAGGTTGTTGGTGCACTTAGTGAACCTAGTGGATATAGGTTTTGGCTTGATAAATTAAACATTAAGTTTTATTCCGCATTTATTAGAGCCTAAACCATAAATTTTTTAAAACGCCTATTCAGTCCCCTCTAGGCAACATCCATTTCCCTTTCAACTGCGGTATCCGCTGTTGCAGTTGTTGTCATCGCGTTTGTCAGCATAGCCAGCCGCGACCATGTCGACTTCCTCGTGGTCCTCGTAACCGCACATCCGACATTTTCCTCGGCGATCGCGACTACGACTGAGGTCGTCGTCATCATCTGAGTGGACATGGTTTTTCATCGAGTCCGCTCCGTCGGCCCACCTATTCGCGATCTGCATTAGGTGGTCGATTGTTTTAGGCTTTGAGCAGCCCAACTCCTCTCTGAGATCTCTGCGGCGCATGTCGCCATTGAACGTGTCGATTGCGCGGTCCTCAGAGATGTCTTCTGCAAATGTTTTGATGATGGACCATCTCTGGATGTATGAGCGCAGCGACTCGCCAATCTTTTGGTAGCAGCCTCTTAATTCTTCGATTGATGCGGGCCTTTTGTAAG
Source organism: Avena insularis (assembly GCA_023614405.1). Classification (NCBI taxonomy): domain Eukaryota; kingdom Viridiplantae; phylum Streptophyta; class Magnoliopsida; order Poales; family Poaceae; genus Avena; species Avena insularis. The sequence continues at coordinate 167,833,387 of CM042692.1, read as the reverse complement.
TGCCCTTGGAGTTTCACACGAAGCTATAAACCAGCTCATCCCAGCTGCGGATCGATCCGCGCGGGAGATTATTGAGTCACGCACGAGCGGCACCTTGCAGCTGTAGTTGGAGGAATTGCATTGCCGTGCTCGTGGTTCCGCCATGCAGCCTGATGGAGGAAATGTTTGAACTTTGGGTCCTGGAGGCCGTCGAATTTCAGGTTCTCCGAGGAGAGTTTGAACCCTTTTGGCATTCGCTTTTTCTGTATGGCTCTGCTGAAGCAGCTGGCGCCGCAGAGCTCTATCCCATCAACTTCCGAGTCAGTCAAATGGGCATGCCTCATGCGCATCTTGTCGACTTTGCGCTGCGTGATGTCATCACACGCGTCGTAGTCGTAGTCGTGCCTCCGTGAGCATCGTCTTCGTGACAAGTCATGGCTGTCGTCGCTGGAGGAGGGGAAGAGTAGCACTTAGCCAGAGCCTTGATTTTCTTCGGCTCTGACGTCAGATCTTTGATGAGGGCAGCCTCGACTAGTCCCGGGCCATTGATCATAGATTGGTGCATGGCGGACCGTGGGTCCCCAGCTGGCGGCTGGTTGTTGAGTAGGTACATAGTGGCTGCCGTCACCGCTGCTTGCGACATTTTGGGGAGCACATTGCCCCGTGTGTCCACTATCATGGACGAGAAGTCAAGGACTCGAGTGGCTTCTGCTCGCTCCTTCTCGGTGAGGTGAGCGAGTCAAGAGCGTCTTCTGGCAGCCGTATGATCGTTGACTTTAGAGGAGGATCCTCCGATGGAGGAGAGCTGAGCCTGACGGAGGCTCGACTCGTCCGCTGCCCTTCTACGCTCGTCGAGCTAGGCGATTACTTGCTGCTGGCGCTTGAACTCCTCCTTGAGCAGCCAGTGATAACCCATCAGCATGTCTTGCAATGAGTTGGGGGGCAGGGGGTTGCCCCGTAGAGCTTCCCTGTAGCGAGCCCACTCAGCAGTGTTGAGCTTTATCAGCACACACTCTCGGGTTTGCTCATTCACCGAGAGGTTCGGCTGATCTTCTGGGATGTGCCCTTCTGCCCTGTTGTGGGTGGGGGCGCCATTGGAGGGGCCATCATTCGTGACTGGGATGCCACCGCCAGTGCCGGTGTTGTCCCGAGTGCCGCCATTGCCACCCATGTTGATGATGGTGCAGATGTAATGGTCGGGGAAGCTGTTGCTTCTACAACTTTCAGATCTGGAGCTGTAGGATCCATCTTCTGTTGCCAGATTGGACTCGCGACTGTTGTCACTATCCGTATTCCTGACTAATTTTGGGGTGTTGAGTTTTCTCAGGGTGCCGATCGGCGGTGGAAACCACGATGCTGGAGCAATCGCGGGAACCTTCAGCTGGTCGGGGAGGCTAATTGTGACTAGCCGACCAACTTGGAAGCGTAAGCTCCCGATCGCCAGGCCGATCCCATCGCCCACATACTCGAAATTCGGGCGATTGGCTGGCATGTGGACGGTGAAGTCGAGAGCACCGAAGAGGACGCGAATCTCCGCTGCTGTGGAGTCGTAGATCGCGGTTGATGGGGCCGAGGAAGCCGCAACATCAGCACTCCTTTCCCATAGATGGCGCCAATTGACGAGGGGTTAACTCATCAATGCCCATCGCAAATGGACTTAGGTTCGAGGAAGTGGGGAGCGCTGGAGGCATCGATCGGCTAGCAAACAAGCACACAGGGCGCAAGGTTTACCCAGGTTCAGGCCTCGTAGAGGACCCTACTCCTGCTTGTTTGCTCTTGGAATTATCGAGAGTTGAAGGTTACAGGGGGTGCGCAAATGCGATCTGGCAATGGTGTGGAAACTAGGCTTGTGGATTGTCCTCCTCGCCGCCCCCTCCTAGCCTTCATATAGATAGGCTAGGTATCAGGATAGCAGGCTGAGTCAGTTACAGGTTAGGGTTTTCCCTTTAAACTTCTATCTTAAGTTTGCCGTGTGTTGCAAGTAGTCGAAGTCTCCTGGGTCATCCTGATCTTGACTGGGCCGTAGCAACATCGTGGTATTCTTCTAGGATGGACCGTATATGCCAAGCTCGAGTACCTGTAAGGTATGCCCATGTCAGGAGGTCTTCCCAAAAGTGATGAAAGCTTTTATTGAATATTGTGTGTATTTTCTAGTCAATATACCCCACTATATATTGGGAGAGGGGAGGTACTACCTCCCTCAAAGTCTTGGGGTGGGACTAAAGGAGGGGAGAGGGGGCACCCGCTGGACGGCCCTGGTGGGCCCCATGCTGGGGGGGCTAGTCCCAGCTGGCCACCCTTCCCCTTTTCTCTCCTCTTGCCTTTCCCTCATGGGCCGTTCTCCCTTTGGAATTGGCCCATTAAGCCTTTTTGACCTTTAATTGATTTCTCTTTTATTAAATAATTATGAATAAATGATTAAATCAATATTTAATATTCATTCACATATTATTCAATCTCCGTGATTATGGAACACCTTCCACCTCCACTCTGGACTTACCGAAACTCTTCCGGTTTTCTCTCTTCTCTTCTTTGGTGATTGTATTGATCCTATAAACACTCTCTAAGAATCATCAAGCCCTTAAGAGTGATACCCCATGGTTCGGGAACACTCTAGACATGGATGGGACACTCCCGGACCAATGATCGACAGAGGGACCTGGATGCCCATGTGACCCTTGTGCATTCCACGAAGATCTTTCGTCGTTTGAACCATGCCTATCGTGTCTTATTCCTTTTATCTCTCGATACTTCCATTGCCCGAGATCTTGATCAATGACATCACCATGTAGTGTTCAATCTCATTACCGAACAATGCTGCTTGACTCGTTTCAACAAGTGATATCCCTGTGATCAAATCACACGCTGCGCAACTATTGGATATAACTTCTCTGAGTGGGCCCTTGAGTATCTTTCCGTCACGCAGATGGACAAATCCCGCTCTTGACATATATTGCCTCTATGGTTCCTCCGAATACCTGAACACACCTTTATGATAACTCTGTCAAAAGTGGCATTTGATGCTATCTAAGCACACTCAGGAGACAGTGATTGATATAGTCTCACAGTCTAAGGAATAGTCTACTAGGTCTATTCTAATCATCATAACTTGAACTTCGTGACATGATCGGGTCACGATGTTTAGGTTGGTTATTGGTTCATCATCTCATTCTCAGAATGAGTTGAGTCCATTTCCAGCTGGCATAAATGCCACATGATCAGGAAACCTTGATCATCTGTTGACCAATGAACCAGTGACTAGAGTTTCACTTGGAACCCCTGGTTGTTTATATATCACACGTGTATTGATGTTTCCTTTCAATACAGTTATAACATGATATAAAAATTAATCATAAACTTTATGAAATATGAAAATAATCCTTATTATTATTTGTCTCTAGGGAATATTTCCAACAGTCTCCCACTTGCACTAGAGTACAAATAAACTAGCTGCATTTGTTCTTAATCATTGGCACCATATATCCAGGTACCCTGAACATGCTTGCTCATGGAAGAGGTTGAGTCTTGGGTCTGTGCTTTATAGTCCCAAATCCTTTTGCAACTTACTAATGTCACCTTGATTGACATTAATACTTTATCATCACATGATAACATATTTGTGTATGCATCATCGTTATGGTAGTAGAATAGGCCGGATTCTAGGAGCCTACAGTGACGTTAGATCAACCTCGAGGGCTCTCTCATAGGGATTATGCCCTGGGACACATCATTCTACATTAAAAGCGAACTAGCCTCACCATAACATTATACATCACCTTATATGGTACCCTTATCTATTATAAATGTAATTATCGAAACACTAGTGCACCCTGTGTAACTTTCAATGTTTTTGTTCACCTCGCTTCCTACTTGACTTTAGTCGGTATTATCGATACAGGAGTTTCCAACATAATCCCTTATAACATAACCATTTATGCTTTAAGATATGCCATCCTTTATGGATCTGGAAAACATGTCTATAGTTCTCTATCAGAAACTATGGACAAACTCAGCTCAACATTCCGTGATTCAAACTTAATCACTTTTCAAACGTTCCTTCTCGGTTCATATATATTATGTTAAGTTATCATCATGGTTTCTAAGATAGAACCTATGTCTCAACATAGTGGATGATGATCATCCTTTTCTTTCTCTTAACCATTGATGTTTGTCGTGGTGGTGTCATGGCAGATGCCATGGATAGGCTAAAGGTGGGGACTAATAGCACTAGGGGAATCCAGGGAGGGATAGTGAGGTGATTCCTCACACAGAAGGTTTGTATTTGATTCACTTCACAGATTACAAGTGCTCCTCGAGCTGTATTGGAGAGAGGAGGAAGAAGGAACTCTCTTACTCTCCTCGCTAGCTAGCCCTCGGGATCCAAGTAAAACTAGCCTCTAGAGATCAATACAGTAAGTTCTATCCAATTGAGACTAACCCCTTCTACAGAGGCCCTAGCCCCCCTTATATAGGAGTGGCTAGGTCTCCACTTAGGGCATACGTCGAGGCATATTCCAGGGAATATGCCTCCTCCCAAAACAGTAAGCCGACCGGGTCGCTTTTCCCCCGCGTCATCCATGCAGAGGCTACGTGAGCCTCTGCGGCGCCTGCGTCAGCCGACATCAGCGTCGTCACCTCTATCGGCCACGCCTCGGTGGTCCTGCCCCTATGTGCTTCGCTCATGCTGTGTGTACCGGGGCTACTTTTGACCAGCGAGATGCCTTCCTTCTCCTAGAAGCTTGCTATGACCCGGATCGTAGTTGATCCGGTCACACCTGTTTCTGCATACAAGTTAGATTCATCTATCCGACTTACGGCTTAAGTCGGATGAGACTCCGTTAGGTGGACACCCCCTGGTCCGGGTTACCACGAGATTCGGCCTGCCTTGAGGTAACTCGGCCAGCATTCGCTTTGACCTTGCCGTACCTCGGCTAACTCGGCCTTTATACCCCGGCATGACCCTACCCGGGGGTATCCCCCCAACATTAGTCCCCGAAGCTAGTGCGGTCTTAGTTGCCTTAGCCGCTAAGGCCACAACAGGTTCAATCTCTCCGAGCTTTGTGCTCCTTCTGCGAGTTACCTCTTATCTCGGATCTCATGGGTTTACTTTCCCTTGGCACATTTCAAGTTTTCAGTTGCTGGCCGGGTTACCATAATCTCATCCGGGTTATCTTTCCTTGTCTCGTACGCTTTCCCACGTGGAGGCTAATCATTAGGTTGCCACATTTTAAGGGCCAGCCACAGTAACCGCTGCAGTAATTGTCGATTATCCGTGGTGCACGCCACGTCGCTGCCTCCTCGTTAACTGCATCAATGCGTCACGTCATGGGATCTGCTACACCCTGTGGTCTTCCGTGTGGCTCTTCGCTGATTGGTCCATCTGCTTTATACACGGCCACACCGTGTGGCATATCTGCACAACACGATCCCACATCCTCTTCAATGGAGCGGTTAGATAGGGGAGGGGTGCGCCCCTTGGGTTTTTTCCCACTTCTGCGCCCCTCTGCCTCTAGTTCTTCTTCTTCATCTTCTCCTGCGACAGAGCCGCTGCCACCGCGTCTGAGTAGCAGCGCCGCCGCCGCACTGCTTCCATACGCATCTGCGTCGCCGTCGCCACTGCGCACCTCCTCCGCCACGGGTTGCTGTCAATCTAGGCCGCTGCCCCCCACCGCCGCTAGCACCAGCGAGGGCAGCGAACTTGAGATGACAGAAGAGGAGCTTGTCATTGCCAAGCAGGAGATGGAGGAGGATGCCGTGACGGCGGACCGTGGTGTGTGGGCTGGATCCTGGGTCTGCCAGGACGACCTGGACCGGCTCTACCGCACCAGACGCATCCCCGTAGGAGTCACTGCACGCCTCGCTTCTGCCGAACTCGCCCCCTCACCCAATCTGGGTGAGTTTGTGGTGTTCTTGTCACACTTCCAGTGGGGGTTCAGTTTGCCAGTTAGCGACTTTTTCCATGATTGGTTGAACACCTACGAACTCCAGCCACACCACCTTCCTGCCAATGCTATCTCATCTCTCTCTGCTTTCGCCTCCACGATCGAAGGCTACGCCAGATTATGGCCCACAAAGGAGCTATGGATCCGGTTCTTTGGCCTTCATCGTAACGTAATTCTGAATATCTAGCTTGACCCAGAGGACAAGCAGCTTACGCAGTTCGGCGCTGCGTCCATTTCATCCCGGAGGCTCTCCGTCTTTCCCCGGGTTACCGGGCTGGACTCCTGCAAAGGATGGGCCCGGACCTTCTTTTATGTTCGGAACGACGGCACTGAAGACTTGATCCGGCTTCGCCCCTATGCTCCGGGTCCTCCTAACGCGGAGTTGTGGGACGTTGTCCCCAAGAAGCCCACAGTATTGGCCAACCAAGTCAACAAAAGGTTCGCAGAGCTGAAGGATCTCGGGTTGCGCAACAAGGACGCCATGATCACATTCGTCCGCAACCGGATCTTCCCTCTCCAGAAACGCACTCACAAAGTGTGCCACATGAGCTGGGGCCGCGACCCCAACCGGACCTCATCTTTCGAGCTGAGCAACACATAAATCTATCGCCGTGTCAAGGCCCTCTTCACCACCCACAAGGACTTCTCTCTAAGTGGACGTGGGGAATTGAGCACTATTGCCGGGATAGGCTTCCTCCCGTGATAAGCTTCGTGCCACAAGTTTTCTCCGAATTAAACCTTATGTCGGTTGCCGTTGTATTTTTAACTCGGTTGTCTTTTTTCTTTCCTTTAGCAATTCCTCCAGCAAACTATCGAGGATGGCATCGATCCCACCCTCAAATGTGCGCCTGACCGGGAGAGCTCGTACGAGGAAGAACCGGACCAGGAGATGTTCCTCCCAATGGCCGACGCGACCAAGCGACCCACCGGTAAACTCTCTTCTATAAGAGATTGGCCCGATGATGAAGATGGCTCGGATGTTGAGGTGATGGAAGCATTTGACGCTGTCCCCTTTCTTATGCTTTTCCGGCATCAGCTAACCCCGGTGGGCAGATCCATGAGGACCCTCCCCTTGTCGTGGGTGATCCTGTTCTGGTTGCGCCGAAGAAAAGAAGGGAATCCGCATCGACTTCGTCCTCCGGACCTTCTCATCCAGCCAAGAGGCGAAAGAAGTCCGGGGATAAGACTGCCTCCAAGCCTGCAACCAAAGCCCCAGCACGAAGGGCTCGGAAGCCCAAGGAGACGCTGACCTCGGATGCGTAAGCCTCTTTTTCCCTCTGCCATTTTCTTGTTTTTGCATCATTATAGTTTCTCATCTGACATTATTTGATTCGGCAGAGCTGCGGTGGAGGTCCCCTAGAGTGGATCTAGCATCGCTTCGCCGCTCTGACTCAGCCCTTCTCCCCCTCGTGGCGACGATTCACGCCCGCTGAGCCCTATTCCGGAGGGTTCAGCGGCTGTTCCGGGTTCCAGCCCACCTCGTCAAGAGGGGGGCAACCTCGGAGCGGGGGAGACTGGCCCAGCCGAGGCAACGACATCCATCACTTTGGCTCCACCACAACCAGCTACCACCGAGTCTACTTCAGTACCTCCTCCAAAGAAGAAAACAACACCAGCACCAGCACCAGCACCAACTCTAGCGCCAGCAGCCAAAGCAGCAACGCCAAGCCCCTCTGCCTCGTCCGAGTCTTCTCAGTCTCGGCGAGAAAGTACCCAGGCAGCTCCCAAGGGTAAATCTGCTGCAACCACTTCCTCCTCTCAGCAGCCCAAAGGCAAAAAGGCCCCTGACGCCACCAGGGTAGCATCCATCGAGGCTGGACAGCGCACTCTCACGTCCATGCTTTCCAAGAAGCCTCCAGCACCGAAGGACGCCCCTGCCAAGCCAGCTAATGCGCAGCAACTTGTTCTGCACACCAGCCCGGCCCTTGCTCAGGTTGAGAGGAGGGAAGCACATGCCAAGGGCTTGGTGGCGCCCCACATGCTCAGCGGTGAACGATATCCTCCGACCTTGATCGAGTTTATGAACAACTGGAACAAGGCGGAGTTTGTCTACAACGACGATCTCCCGGAGAAGTTCGGTCCCGCCGAGTTTTCCTCTCAAATGAACACAGCCTCTAAGGCAATTAACCTCACGGGTCGGATGATGGAGGTACGTTACGTCACCTTTTCCTTAGCATGATGTATGTTTTAGTGATATAACCATTAGTCCCCGAGCCTCCGGGGGAGTAACTTGTTACTCGGCCGGATGCTCCTTAGAAAACTAACATAGCTCCTTGACAATTTCAAATATGCACACACCTAGAGCCGGGTTAAGTTCCACTTGGCCCGGATCTTGTACACTTCGAATATGCACACACCTAGAGCCGGGTTAAGTTCCACTTGGCCCGGATCTTGTACACTTCGAATATGCACACACCTAGAGCCGGGTTAAGTTACACTTGGCCCGGATCTTGTATACTTCGAATATGCACACACCTAGAGCCGGGTTAAGTTCCACTTGGCCCGGATCTTGTACACTTCAAATATGCACACACCTAGAGCCGGGTTAAGTTCCACTTGGCCCGGATCTTGTACACTTCGAATATGCACAAGGCTTAAGCTATATTTTTGTACTCTTTTCAGGTGACCACCAACCGCCGGAGCACTGAGTTCCAGCGTCTCTTGGTTACTCACAAAATGCTTCTCGCAAATCATAATGCACATCTCACTGAGCACGAGAAAAGGGGTAAGTTCTCTTCTTCACATTTTTCTGTTTTCCTTCATCTTTTTCTGTCGAACTAATCCATCATTCGGTTTTCGCAGCTAGGGTGGAGGCTGAGAACAAGCTTATGAGGAAGAATCTGGATCAGATTAAGGGTAAGTTACTTTTGTCCGACCTTGCTATGCTTTCCATCTCCCTTCTTCCTTGGCTCAGCAAACATTCATACCTCGACTTTGCCGGGTTAACAAACTATTTCAGTATTGCTGGAAGATAGTGTGCCCGTGCCTGATATGATGCTGCATTTTCTCGAACAAGCAGGGCAGCATCAGGCCGAGCTTAAGAAGAAAGATGATGAGCTTGCCCTCCTCCGAACCAAGGATGACGAGATTGCCAAGCTAAAGGCAGAAATGAAGAAGCTGAAAGCATAGCACCAATCCGAGCTTGAAAAGGCTGGCCAGGACTATACTGAAGAGCGCGAGCGCCTCAATCTCCAAATCGCCAAGGACCGAGAACTTCTCCAGGAGGCCGACGTCAAGCTTGAGTTGGCGAACGCTGAACTTGTGCAGCTCCGCAAAATACGTGATGACTGTACCAAGGAATTGACCTGGATCCACAACCACATTTTACGTAAGTTCCTTTCCCTTATCCGGCATATTTCTCCGGGTTACTTCACATGTCTTTTCTTTACTTTCTTCTCTTATCTCGTTTCGTGCAAATTTCGAGGGCACCGCCATTACGGGCCGCTGTTGCTAATTTCCGCCGAGATAGGGGTACTCCCGTTGCTCCTGACGGTGAAGACATTCCCTATAACATGGAGGACCTGTTGGTCAGCCTGTCATCTCGCGTGGAAATCATCAAGAACTATGGCAAGGATCTCCTTGATGTTGCAGTCCGAATCTTCAACACGTTTTGGCCTGCCGAAGACACTCCGGAGAGAACCGCAGCTCTTGCTGAAAAGTTGATGGAAATCGAGACACATCTCGACCTTTGGAGGGAGTCCGCTGGACGTGCCGCAGCTGAGACCATTCTTCACCACATACTCACGTGGTACGAGAAGATCGACCTCAACCTCCTGACGCGCCTGCGCACCAGATCCAAATGGACCAATGACCCAGAGTGGGTAGTTCGGCGCTAGGCTTGCGCCCATAGCCTCATTGAATATGCTCCCATTCATGAATGGACTGAGGGTCCGAGCTTCCTGGAAGCCGCTGGCGACGAAAATGCTGAGCATGTTGAAGATGGCTCGGATGAGGATGAAGAGGCCGATGCCTCCGACATTTAAGACAGCGGAGACGATGCCGGACTTCCTCCTCCTGCTGCTCCTTGAGTGAAAACACTTTAAAATTTATCAGATCCCCGGTATGCCGGGTGGAATTGTATCCAGTACTCATGTGATATTTTGCTACTAAGTTTTTTATGCCGGATTAACTTGGGCGTACTCCCCGAGTTTCATTTTCTCGTTCGTCCAATCTTTTGGCTCGGCTTGTGTCTACCTTGATTTAGTTTTACGACTTACAAATCCGAGCTTCAAAAATTGTCTTAACAATACTTGGAAACTTTAGGCTTAGCTCAAAATAATTCAGCATAACAATTTGAAAGTAAATACAAGGTTAGTCCAAAAAAAATGTCAGCTCGATTAAGTTCTTTTCCTTAGTCGTTTTTCATGTGCTACGCAATTCCAAACTTGTTCTCTTGCTTGCCATGAAGCCAAATCTTGTTGGACAACAACAAGTCGAAGAGTTGGGTTTTTGGTGCTCACACACTACTAATCCGAGTTAAGTAGAATAACTTACTCTAGCCGACGCACAAATTATACAAGATAACAAATATTATTAAGGCAGTCCCCGAGTTACTGCTCGAGGTGCCAACATTTCATTGATAAGCTCATTTCCGGCATACATACCGACATATGAGAAGACTCGGATACATACACTTCTCTGCTAAGTGTAGAAAGGACGAAGTAGAGCTACATTCCATGGACGCTTAGATTCCTCGCCGGACCTGTCCACCTTGTTCTTTTCCTGTGGCTTTGCATCGATAAGATAATAAGAATCATTGTGCAGTGCTTTGCTCACAATGAATGGCCCTTCCCATGGGGGGGATAATTTATGCATGCCAGCAGTACGTTGTACCAACCGGAGCACCAGATCGCCTTCCCAGAAAACTCGGGGGCTTACTTTCCGGCTATGATAGCGTTAGAGATTTTGCTGATATATGGCGGATCTGGACAATGCCAATTCTCTCGCTTCTTCCAGCAGATCAACATCATTTTGCCGGGCTTCTTGCACTTCGGCTTCTGTGTATTGAGTGACCCTAGGCGAATCATGCTCTATGCCGGCTGGTAATACAGCTTCTGCCCCATATACCTGAAAAAATGGCATATAGCCTGTTGATCGATTCAGAGTTGTTCTTAAAATCCACAGTACTGCTGGTAGTTCTTCTATCCAACACCCCGCTGATCTTTGCAGCGACTCAATGAGCCGGGGTTTTATCCCGGATAATACTAATCCGTTGGATCTTTCCACTTGTTCGTTCGATGCGGGATGAGCTACCGAGGCAACGTCCAGCCGGATCTTCTTATCCCGGCAGAATCGTGCAAATGCTCCTTCAGCAAAATTTGTGCCATTATCAGTTATGATACTGTGAGGATAACCGTATCTCAAGATGATGTCTTTGAGAAAGGTTACGGCCGTAGCTCCATCACACTTTCTTATTGGCTTCACTTCAATCCATTTTGTAAATTTGTCCACCATGATCAAAATGTGAGTCATATTCCCCCTTGCTGGTTTGAATGGGCCAACCATATCCAAACACCACACAGCAAATGGCCATGTGATTGGTATGGTCTTCAGTTCCGACATAGGCATATGGGTCTTGGTAGCATACCTCAGACAACCATTGCATTTTCTCACCAGATCTTCTGCTTGTTCTAAGGCACTTGGCCAGTAGAATCCATGCCAGAAAGCTTTTTCCACTAAGGCTCGGGACGAGGCATGATGCCCGCACTCCCCTTGATGTATATTTCGGAGGATGTCAAGCCCTTCTTCCGGGTCAACGCATCGCTAGAGGACATTGGTCACTCCTTTGTATAGCTCGGAATTGATGATTGTGTATGCCTTTGCTCTCCTCTGAGTTTGCCTGGATAGCACCTCCTTAGCGGGTAACATTCCCTCTTTCAGGAATTGAAATATAGGCAGTGCCCAAGCTGGTATTGCTCGCACAGGGAACACATCCTCATCAATTTCCATCTGATCCACCGGCATAACTTCAACCGGATCACGCTGAGCAGTCCCCGGGTCCTGCGAGGCGATCCCGAGTTTTTGAGATAGTCCCGGGTTTATGCACCACCTCCCATGTCGACGTCCATGGGCACAGCTCCGGATTCTGTATCCTCCGGGATGTAGATTGAGTCGGTTTCTAGGGATGGTATGATAGATGGTTTTTTGAGGTGCTCTAATGCTACACCCGGTGGAATTGCTTGTCGGGTTGATCCGAGCTCGACAGCATGTCGGCAGCCTCATTTTCCACCCGGGGTACATGACGAAATTCACATCCCTCAAAATAACCAGATATTTTCTGCACATGGAATATGTATAATGCCATGTTTGGATCAAGAGCGTCCCACAACCCCGAAACTTGCTGAACTACCAAATCCGAGTCGCCAAAGCATTGGATCCGACGTATCCCAATTTCTTTTGCCACTTTGATCCCATGCATAAGCGCTTCATATTCAGCGACATTGTTTGATGCCGCGAAATGGATCTGCAGCACATATTTCGGCTGGTCCTTCTTTGGCGAGGTAAGCACTACTCCGGCGCCTAACCCGGTTTTTGTTTTTGACCCGTCAAAGTGCATCCTCCAGTAGTTCGGATCTGGTAGCGGTGGTTCGTATTGTACCTCGGCCTAGTCCACAAAAAAGTCGGCCACAACCTGAGACTTGATTGCTTCTCTTCTGTCATATTGTGGCGCATAGGGTGCTAGTTCAATTGCCCATTTCGCAATTCTACCACTCGCATCCTTGTTACTCATTATCTCGGATATGGGAGCTTCACATATTACTTTGATGGGATGCTCCTCAAAGTAATGCTTCAACTTCTTAGCTGCCATGTAGACACCGTAGGCCACCTTTTGATAGTGTGGGTAATTCTGCTTTGAGGCAGATAATACCTCGCTCAGATAATACACTGGCCTTTGCACCGACTTACCCTCTTCGTCGCGCTCTACCACAATCACTGCACTTACAACTCGGGTGGTTGCGGCTATATAGAGCAACATTGGCTCCTTTGATAGTGGAGAGGCTAACACTGGTGCAGTGGCTAACATTTTCTTTAAGTGGGCAAAGGCTTCATTGTCCTGCGGCGTCCAAACGAACTTATCCGACTTTTTCATGAGTTGATAGAGAGGCAATGCCTTTTCTCCCAACCGACATACAAACCGACTTAACGATGCCAGGCAACCAGTGAACTTCTGGACATCGTTAAGACACTTCGGTAGCTCCATTCGTTCAATGGCCTCGATCTTAGTTGGATTAACTTCTATACCTCGGCTGGATACGAGAAATCCGAGTAATTTTCCAGCCGGGACACCGAAGGTACATTTTTCCGGGTTAAGCTTCATCCGGAACCTTCTTAGGTTCGCGAATGTCTGCCTGATATCGTCAAGGAGCGTTTTGCTTTCCTTGGTCTTGATAACCACATCATCCACATACACTTGTATATTTTGACCTATTTGGTCGTGCAAACACTTCTGCATACATCTTTGGTACGTTGCCCCTGCATTACGTAAACCAAACGGCATGGTGCGATAGCAATAAGCCCCATACGGGGTGATAAATGCAGTCTTTACTTGATCATCCGGATTCAGAGGTATCTGGTGGAAACCAGAATATGCATCAATGAATGACAAGAGTTCACATCCAGCAGTCGAGTCTATGACTTGATCTATCCTTGGCAGTGGAAATGGATCTTTTGGACATGCCTTGTTCAGGTTCGTGTAATCGATGCACATACGCCAAACCACTGCCACGTTCGGATCATCCTTCTTCTTCTCCACCAGCACCGGATTAGATAGCCAATCCGGGTAAAGTACCTGCATGATAAATCCTGCTGCTAGTAACCGAGCTATTTCATCTCCAATGACTTTTTTCCTATCTTCGGTGAAGCGGCGGAGAGGTTGCTTCACCGGCCTTGCTCCGGGTCTCACGTTCAAAGAGTGCTTGGCCAACTCCCTCACAACACCTTGCAAGTCCTGTGTGGACCAAGCAAAAATATCCCGATTCTCACGGAGGAAGTTGACGATCTCGCTTTCCTATTTATCATTCAACCCGGCACCAATTGTTATGGTGCGCTCTGGGAACATATCATCGACAGGCACTTTCTTGGTATCCTTTGTGGCTTGGAACGGAACGCTTCCATGCGGATTACTCAACACCGGCATATATTGCTGCGCGGACTGAGCCAACACTGCCACCTCTTGGAATTTTCTTTTCTCTTGCACAATCACGAGTGACTCGGCTAGGTTAGACCCGGCTGAGGCACACTCAATGGAACGTCGGAAATCCCCAGCAATGGTAATCACTCCATTTGGCCCGGGCAACTTCATCTTCAAGTAACTGATGTGACAGCTCGCCATGAACTTGTTCAATGCTGGTCTTCCGAGTAATGCGTGATACGCACTTTCCAAGTTCACCACTTTGAACTCCAAATTCTCAGTTCGGCAGTTATCTCGTGTGCCGAACAACACGTCAACCCGGACCTTGCCTATTGGCTCACAAGAGATGCCTGGCACAATGCCATGGAAAGATGTCCTTGTAGCTTGGAGCATGTTCTCCAAGATACCCAACTTGCGCACTTTTTCCGCATACATAATGTTAATGCTACTGCCATTGTCAATCAGTACCTTGGAGAACCTCACATTGATGTTAGGCCCAATGAATGTCGGATCCAGCACTAACGCATACGAACCAGGACTCGGCATAAGCTTGGGATGATCTTTGATGTTCCAGGTAATTTCCTGGTCCGACCAAGGCATATACCTCGTCACCGCTGGCATTACCGCATTGACTTCCATATGTCGGCGCTGCAAACTCTTTCTATCGGTTTCCTCAGTGGTAAACACACAGTAACTCTGATGATGCTCCCTGTACTCATTCCTCCCCTCATTTCCGGGGTACCTCTGATCCGGCTGATGCTGGTTTTCTACTTGATGCACTGCACCCCTTCTCTCATGGTTATCATACCTCGGCGGAGGGGGAGGCAACATTAGCTGTTGCGTGTTCGCTCCGGAGAGCAATTGCTGCCGGGGTAACTCCTGCCGAGGTTGATCATTCTGGGGTGCCTGAGCATTCACGGAGCCACCTTGTTTTATCTTACGCATCCACTCACATTGCCTCGTTGTATGACCCGCTGGGTTACTCGGATTTGGCGTGTGAAATTTACATGGCTGATCCAACATCGACTCATAAGTGTACCTCGGACGGTCCTTCTTTTCTTGCCACTGTTTCTTCTGCTCTGGCGTCCAAGTTTTCTTGCCATCATTTCTTGGTGTCCATTGTTGCCCTCCAGTTTTCTGACGTTGATTGCTCCCTGCTCCGGGATGATCTTGATTCACAGCTACAACTTGTTGCGAACTGTACCGGTGATCCGGTCTGTCATCTCTTCTTTTACCTCTGTAATCATTCCTCCGGGATGATCCGGCTCCATCTCTCTGGTAGTACTCCTCATTCGACTCGTTTGACATGAGCCTAGGTTGAGTCGGATCACCCAAAGCATATGAATCAGCAATCCGGATCATTTCTGCCAAAGTGGTTGGCATTTTCCTTTGCAACTTCTGCCACAGCTCGCTTGCATATCTGCATCCTTGCGCAAACCATGCTATGGCCTGTGACTCTATCACACCCTCACACGAGTTTCGCACGGTACACCACTGGGTTAAAAACTCCCTGTCCGTCTCGTTCGGTCTCTGCTTACACATAGCTAGGGTCTGTGGCCTATTTGGCCTCTGATATGTACTTGAGAAATCGCTAATAAACATTTCCTCAAAATCGATCCAGCAGTTAATACTTCTGGGCGGCAAATTGTTTAACCATACCCTTACTGGCCCCTCCAACATCTGGGGTACGTATCTCACAGCCCATCTCAAGTTGCCTGTAGCAATTTTCATAGTTGTAGCATAGTTTATCAACCAATCCTCCGGCTTAGTACTACCGTCATACGTCTTTGTGCCTCTGGGTAATTGGAAGTTGGGTACCGGTGGTTCCTTCATGATCCGGGGTCCAAAACACGCAGGATCCGGAGGACCCTGACTTTCAATCTGCTCCGACCTATACAGTCGATCCAGTTTCAACCTAGCGTCATCAGGCATCAGATCCCTGCTTCCCAATCTCGACCCTATCACATGATAGTCCGGCCTTGGGTATCCTGCATTCACCATTTCCAAATCTCCATCATTATACCGGTCTTGCTCTCGTGGCACACCTATCTGTTGCATACCTCGGCCGGCACTTTGCTCTTGCCTTGGTATATTCCATTGCCATGGTTTTCCGCCGAAGTTACCTTTGTCCGGCATTGCCATTTATAGCGTTTCCTTGACCGGCATTGCCTTGGTCGCGATTACCTCGGCATCCCCACGGACAAACAGTTCTCTGACTCCTCAATCCTAGTATCACCCTCTTTGTTCATTTCACTCATGGGATTTCTCCCCTTCACTTTTACAACATCTACTTTATTTGCCTTTGCGTACTCACGCAGCGTCATGTTCAACGACTGCTGAGCTGCAGCTATCTTTTTTGCTCCCTCTAGAATTTTTTGCCTAGTTTCCTCTAGCTCGGCCTGTGCCTGAGCCGGATCTACCACTGCTACTACCGGGTTTGCCAAGCTATCCATAGCTTCTCTCAGTACATTCTCAGGCCTCTCTAGTGGAGGACCTCTACCTTTCCTCGGTTCCTTAGGTGTTAACTCCGAATCTGGTGCCGGATCCTTGCTCGCGCCTGCGCCAGGCGCAGTCATCATCACCTCAGCACGGTCCGGGGAGCGAGTGATGCGCGCCCCGTGAACCACGCTAAGGGGTGGCTCCCCTGCCTCGACGATGTGCCGCGGATGAACGCACGACACATCAACAGCAAGGTTGACCTTGTGCGCGCCGAGCTTGACGAAGAGGCCATTGTGCGGAAGCGGGCGCGTAACCAGCGTTGTCGCTGACAAAGTCCAGTGCTCCAAAGCGCTGAACGAGCCCGGAGACGATGCGTTCGCCGGTGCCGATGAGGTTTCCCGTCCGGATCTTGACCCCTGCTAGCGCCACTAGCCCCACGGTGGCGCCAAGCGTAAATGGTGGTGTCACGGCAGATGCCATGGATAGGCTAAAGGTGGGGACTAATAGCACTAGGGGAATCCAGGGAGGGATAGTGAGGTGATTCCTCACACAGAAGGTTTGTATTTGATTCACTTCACAGATTACAAGTGCTCCTCGAGCTGTATTGGAGAGAGGAGGAAGGAGGAACTCTCTTACTCTCCCCGCTAGCTAGCCCTCAGGATCCAAGTAAAACTAGCCTCTAGAGATCAATACGGTAAGTTCTATCCAATTGAGACCAACCCCTTCTACAGAGGCCCTAGCCCCCCTTATACAGGAGTGGCTAGGTCTCCACTTAGGGCATACGTGGAGGCATATTCCAGGGAATATGCCTCCTCCCAAAACAGTAAGCCGACCGGGTCGCTTTTCCCCCGCGTCATCCATGCAGAGGCTACGTGAGCCTCTGTGGCGCCTGCGTCAGCCGACATCGGTGTCGTCACCTCTGTCGGCCACGCCTTGATGGTCCTCCCCCTGCGCGCTTCGCTCATGCTGTGCGTACCGGGGCTACTTTTGACCAGCGAGATGCCTTCCTTCTCCTAGAAGCTTGCTATGACCCGGATCGTAGTTGATCCGGTCACACCTGTTCATGCATACACGTTAGATTCATCTATCCGACTTACGGCTTAAGTCGGATGAGACTCCGTTAGGTGGACACCCCCTGGTCCGGGTTACCCCGAGATTCGGCCTACCTTGAGGTAACTCGGCCAACATTCGCTTTGACCTTGCCGTACCTCGGCTAACTAGGCCTTTATACCCCGGCGTGACCCTACCCGGGGGTATCCCCCCAACAATGTTAGACTTAATTCTATTCCTAATTTGAGTCATCAAGGACCAGTTCCTTAATTAAATTTTATTCTGAAAATCTTTTCAGAATCCTTTAAGGAACATTGCATAATATTGCAATATACTTATTATCAACTTCTACTCCTTATAAATCATTATTTATCGGTACTTGCGCTTATATTCTTAATGTGTCATATACACACTTAAGAATCACTCCTCTAATCTCCCACTCAAAATATGTTCCCAACATATTCAGGTATGAGTCACTACTCTTACTCAACATATGTTCCTACATATTTGAATTTGGGACTTACTTTTCTCCCACTCAAAATGTGTTCCTGACACATTTGAGTTCGAGACTTACATTGCTCGCACTCAAAATTATGTCATTCACATATTGTTTTAGGAAGACTTTCATAGTTCCCACTCAATTTCATGCAAATTGCATATCCACTCACTATTTTGAATGACATCAAAATCCTTTGATAAATTATCAAACTGATATATTTACTACGAGATACCAGTACCTTACTAGTTTTAAATCCACTAGACTTTTAGCACTTCTGAATCAAATTCATTTGAATTTGTCCAATACTTGACAAATTGTGCTTTTGTCATTCACCCCCTTTTTCCACTATGTCTTTGCAGTCATTTGGGAAAAATTCAAGTAACCCCTTTACTTGTAAGATTCAGCAATGAATTGCTTTATAATCTCAAGTGAATTTTGCCTCTAGGATTTCTCATAATTCTAGTTTACCATTATTTCCTTAGTATTTCATAGGTATGTCATATTCCGGTAATCATGACAAATGATTCACAAATGTCTCCATAGAAGATATGGGGTGCATTTTGAATCCTACTTCATGTAGTGAAAACACTAGTGGGGAAAACACAATGATGATTATCATTGATTCATTCCTTTATGTAGAGAATCATTCAGGAACGCTTTCTGTTGAATTTCTCAACACTCTGATGCAGGGTTTTTGAATCCTCATCGTGTTTTTCACTATATTCCAAAAGATTCATAATCTAGAAATACCACTAAATGTGAACTTTCTCGAGAATGCACCAAAATCCAAGCAATACTAGTTTTGCTCTCCTTTTGGTTCTAGCTATGGCTATCGTATTCATAATTTCCAATGAATACTCTATAAGGTTTTTGGTTATATCGAATAACCCCAAAACTTCCACAATGATCCATACTAGATATGGCACCAATCTCACGAATTCATATGGTTCACTATATATTCTAATTGAGTGCTTACTATTTCTAACTAATGGTATTTTCATCTACACTACAATGATTTATTCGGCGCCATCTATTCACCAACTTTGATATCAAATATCAAATTGTGATGCTTTGCATTTTGACATTTCAAATGCACTGCATTCCACAATTTTGTTTATGCCATTCTTATGATGTCGAATTTCATTACTATTGATCAAATCATAGTAATTAGATTCTCTTTTATCTTTAATACCCTTTGTTGATGAAATACTTTGATCATACCAAATAGTTTCATACTCATGTTTCCTTTGGTAAACTTCTTTACAAAATTTAAACAATCATATAATGATAATCACCATTTTGTTAAACTACAATACATCAAATATGTATTCTCTTTTAACAATTCATCAAACACTTTGTATTCATATAATACATTGTGTTTAAGTTATTTCTGCCGAATTTAGGCACGGTTCATATGTGACAAGAATACAAGTGTCTTTCACATATTATTAATATAACTTCGAATTTAAACAATGGTTTCATTCAGCAATGAACATATCATTAAGTTGGGTAATTTCAAGGCATTTCAATATTTTACAAATGTTCATGTATTATCAATTAGTTTCAAAACCAGGATAATTCACATATAATCGAACAAGATATGAACATGAATTGAGATCATTTATAAAAGTGGAACAACTGTTTGTTACAAACTTATATGAATAACCATCTCACGAAGTGTGAGACACACTAAAGAAGTTCACCATCTATCGATTACAATAACTATCCAAAAACATAAACTAAATGATAAATGTTGAGGGAGAGTGTTGTCGGCCATCATCATCATGCTCGCCATTAACATGCAACGTCACCTCCTCTCCGGCAAGCACCTCTCATGCAGAAGGACCTGTTTTCAGCAAAACAGAACAAATATCAAATATACTTAACACTACAACATGTGTTTGCAAGATTATAACATTTATAAAACTGTATATCAAATATATACCTTTGTCATCGATGACCTATGTGACAACAGGTTCAACCATCACATCCCTGAAATGTGATATGAAGTGTGGAAATCCTGTGTTTCCGCGTCACCTCTCATAATGCAAATCCTGGCAAGTGCTTGGTAGCTTGGTGGCAGCGACCGCAACAACACGCCTATTCTAAAAGAGCTTGCGAACCAGTTGTCCAGGAAGTATGCAAGACTCATGTATGCATCATATATGCGTATGATGGCTCAAAATATGTGGAGCTTGTTGGGAACCCCAAAATCAAGGTATGATGATCACAACAACAAGTTTCCCTTAGTTATGAAACCAAGGTTATCGAACTAGTAGGAGTAAGGAAACAACTCCAAGGTGTTGCTAACAACTTGGAATCCGGCACAACACAACCACATAACTTTTCCCCAACTTATAGTGAGGTTGTCAATCTCACTGGTTTTGCTGTAAACAAAGGATTAAACGTATAGTGTGAAAGATAGTAATTGCTTGCAGAAAGTAAACAGTAAATAGTAGATGGTATATCAATGGTAATGGAATGGACTGGGATCCATAGTTCACTAGAGGTGTTTCTCCTTAAGATAAATAGCATGTTGGGTGAACAAATTACAGCGGGGCAATTGACAGATTGAGAAAGCATAGCAATGCATATAATAGACATCTTGACTCCTACAAGATTTGATTGGGAATTACAACATAATACATAGACCATAATCCAAATGCATCTATGACTGATAATCCACCTTTAGATTATCATCCGAACCCCTTCTAGTATTAAGTTGCAAGCAACAAATAATTGCATTAAGCAAAGTATGTAAAGTAAACAATACAATTGCCCCATGGAAAAAGGATTGTTGTTTTCTCCCTAGTAGCAACAACACATCTACAACCTTAAAGATTTTTGTCACTTCCCCAGATTACTAGAGGCACGAACCCACTATCTAGCATAAAAACTCCCTCTTGGAGTTGCAAGCATCTACTTGGCCAAGATAGCTACTAACAACGGAGAGCATGCAAGATCACAAATAACATAGACATGATAGAATCAATAATAAATCTAACATAGTATCTCAATATCCATCGGATCCCCGCAAACACAACATATAGGATTACAAATAGATGATCTTGATCATGAATAGAGCTCACAAGATCTAAACATGATAGCACAAAGGAGGAGAACCAACCATCTAGATACTATGCGGACCCATAGTCCAAGGGTGAACTACTCACGCATCACTCTGGAGGCTGGCATTGTGATGAAGAAGGCCTCCGGGATGATCTCTCCCTTCCGTCAGGGTGCCAGGAAGAGCTTCAGATCCCCCCGATCTAGGGATGGAGATGGCGGCGGCTACAGACTCTTTCGTGTATTTTTTATCGGGTACTTAGGGTTTCTGTATCAGGATACTTTTATAGGCGAAGAGGCGAGGTCGGTGGCCGCCTGAGGGGCCCACACCAGAGGCTGGCGCGCCAGGGGGCGCGCCACCCTAGGGTGTGGCCGCCTCGTGGCCCCTCTTTGGCTGCCCTTCGGACTCCGTGTTCCTTCTGGTAAAATATTGACTTTGGCTTTTATCCTGTCCATTTCCGAGAATATTTCCTTACTAGCTTTTCTGAAACCAAAAACAGCAGAAAACATGCAACTAGCACTATGGCATCTTGTTAATAGGATAGTTCCATAAAATGTATAAAAATACCTCAACGTGTGAACACAACATAAGAAAGTTGATATAAAACAAGCATGGAGCATCAAAAATTATAGATATGTTTATGATGTATTAGCGTACCAAGTGATCGTCCAGTGAAGAGTTCTCCTCCATCTTTATGAAGAGGAAATCTCCCATCAGCTCATACTCCCATATGCGCACTTGTTCCACGAAATGTGATCTCAGCTGTGCCATAACCATTCGGGGATTAAGACTTCCCACAATCAGCCACATCCCATCATCCATCCCGAGACGCATCGTCACTGATATGAATGTGGCCATCTGATGGCTCAATGCACGGCGCCTAGAAAAATGCTTATTGGCGGTGTTGATGTAGATCTCATTGGGAACCCCAAGAGGAAGGTATGATGAGCACAGCAGCAAGTTTCTCTCAGTTATGAAACCAAGGTTTAATCGAACCAGTAGGAGCAAGGAAACACCCCAAAGGTGTTACTAGCTGAGCTTTGGCAGGGCGCACTACCGGTGCTAGTAGCAACGTGGAGACCTGCACAACACAACCACATAACTTTGTCCCCAACTTGCGATGAGGTTGTCCATCTCACCGTGTTTTGCGGAAAACAAAGGATTAAACGTATCAAATGGAAAGAAGTAAAAGTTTGCAGAAAGTAAACACAAAGCAGTAAAAGATTGTAGATTGTATGTAAAGTAAAAGGACCGGGATCCATAGTTCACTAGAGGTGGCTCTCCTTAGATAGATAACATGATGGGTGAACAAATTATAGCGGGGCAATTGACAAACACCGAGAAAGCAATACATGCTTATACTAATCATCTTGACTCCTTTGAGACTTGATTGGGAAATACAACATAATACATAGACCGCCATCCAACTGCATCTATGACTAATAATCCACCTTGAGGTTATCATCCGAACCCCCTCTAGTATTAAGTTGCAAGCAACAGATTATTGCTTTACAAACTGCGTGTAAGGTAAACAATACGATTATTCTATGAACAAAGGATTGTTGTTTTCTCCCTAGTAGCAACAACACATCTAGTACCTTAGAGATTTCTGTCACTTCCCAGTTACGGAGGCATGAACCCACTATCGAGCATAAATACTAACTCTTGGAGTTGCTAGCATCTACTTGGCCAAGATAGCTACTAACAACGGAAAGCATGCAAGATCTCAAATAACAAAGACATGATAGAATCAATAATCAATCTGAAATAGCATCTCAATATCCGTCGGATCCCCGCAAACACAACATGTATGAATTACAAATAGATGATCTTGATCATGAACGGAGCTCACAAGATCTAAACATGAAAGCACAAAGGTGGAGAAACCAGCCATCTAGCTACTACATGGATCCGTACTCCAAGGATGAACTACTCACGCATCACACTGGAGGCTTGCATGGTGATGAAGAAGGCCTCTAGGGTGAATTCCCCTCTCTGGTAGGGTGCCGGGAAGAGCTTCAGATCCCTCCCGATCTAGGGATGGAGATGACGGCGGCTACAGACTCTTTCATGGATTTTTTATTGGGCCGTTAGGGTTTTCGTCCCAAGGGCAACTTATAGGCGGAAGGAGAGGCCGAGGGGGTGCCAGGGGCCACCACAGCACCCCCTAGCGCGGGCCTAGCCTGGCCGCACGGCCAGGTGGTGTGGCTGGCCTCTGGCCCTTCTCCGTCTCGTATTCTGGCACTTGATCCCTTCCAGAAAAATAGGCACTTTGGCTTTTGTCCCATCCAATTCCGAGAATATTCATTTTCTGACTTTCCTGGAACCAAAAACAGCAGAAAACAGGCAGCTAGCATTGTGGCTCTTGTTAATAGGTTAGTCCAATAAATCATATGAAAAGTACTCCAAAGTTGGAACAAAACACAAGAAAGTGTATAAAACCAAGCATGGAACATCAAAAATTATAAATACATTTGCAATGTATCAACATCCCCAAGCTTAACTCCTGCTCGTCATCGAGTAGGTAAGTGATAAAAAGAAATAATTTTTGAGGTGACATGCACCATCAAAGACTTGATCAAATTACTTGCAAAACATTCAAGGCTGGGATCATAGTACTTCAATCATAACATGAAAGACAAAGTTCTAGCAATAAGCAAAGAAACTATGATGCAACATGAAAAGGCACAAACAAAAGATTCATGAATAACATGCTTTGCAAGACGTTTGTTTGTTTCACATAAAGAAGACATAGCATAATAGTATTCAGCTTGTCGCTCAATAGAGTAGCAAATATAAATGCATAGGACACCTTCAAAGTTCATAAGAGTGACTAGATACAATAGTTTCAAACAAGCAATATCAAAGTATGCATCAATCAACTAGTCTTGGGACAATGCACATAGAACTAAGAATGGCCACTATGCTCTCAAAGTAGGTGCATAAAGATAGAAGGTGGAGACTCAATATAATGGTGGAAGAAAGACCTTTTGTAAAAGGAAGTAGGGATTCAAGTCTCATAAAGAGCTTCCAAAATTTATGGTACTTAATAGCTTTCAGCTCTCATTGCCCCTATCATAAGCATCTTGAAGTGATTAAGGTTAAAGTGAACAAACTATGGTGTACATGCTTGACGAAGTATAAGTCAGAAATCTCATGTCCCTTGTATACGAGGGCCGCTCCTCATGCTACTCAAGTTTAGTCACCGGTAAGTTCTTGCCATTGTAAGTACATGTGTATCATAGAGAACCGCCAACGGGGTACACCTTGCCCGATGATACGGAAGAATCCCCATATCAAAATGACAAGGCAAGCAGACAACAAGCATCTCAGCATTCTTCTTATTTACCATGGGAATATGGTGCTTTTTTCTCTCTTTCCTCTTTTCATAGTATCTTTTTTTCTTTTCTCTTTTTTCTCAACATAGGAGTCTTTTTTTTATAAGAAGAATGCTTCATAGACAGCTCATTATGGTTACGCTGCAGGTTTCCACCATGTCAGCATGGGTTGAACCAATGACCAAAGCGTTTCTCTAACACATATACATAACTCCATGGACTTACAAGCTCCCTTTCATTTCACAATCGACATCCATATACAAAAGAGCATGATATCAACTAGGTACAAGTACCAAGTGCAATGTTGAAAGCGTTCCCCATGAAAGCATGGTTCTGCTAATTCCCAACAAATAAGTGCAAGCATATACAACATAGACGACACAATGGTCCAAGTTTATTAAGGGCAAGTAAAGTAAAGTGTGCCATCAAGTTCGTGAGAGCTTTAATCACTAGTTTTCTCATAACAAGAGGAAGGTAAACAAAAGCATGAATATACTTGGAATAGCATAAGCTAGTAGGTAGGTATGGTGGACTCTTTGGAATAACTTGGTTTAGGGAGTTGGATGCATGAGTGGAACTCACACTTTGTTGTGGAGGCTAGCAAAAGACTGGGAGCGACAAACTAAGAGAGCAATAATGGCCATAATCATGCAGAGCGACAAAACATCATTGATCAAAGCATAAAGTGATACTACAAGTTGAAAACTAAAGGATCATAAAGGCTATGGTGACTTGAGATAGTCATAACATGGTATGAGCATGTGCCAAGTCAACCCAAATAAAGCATCAAAGGAGAATACCACTATACTATGCTTTAATATGCTAAAACAACGCATGATTCATCCAAGGCACATTAAGCAATCTCAATTGTTTATAACAAGTCATGCTACAGCAAATAATACTAAGCATAAATCCAAAACAATATCAAGCATGGCATGACAAAGCATAGCCACAGTCAAGAACGAGCTCTTTTTACCACATAAGCATGAACTTTCCTACTCTTTTCCAAACCAAACCAAACTATTTGCAAACCAATGTATGAAAGAGGGGGGGTCCAACCAACTTATTCAGAAAACTAATCAAACCAAGCAAACTAAAAACCAAAATGAAAACAAAAAATAAGACGCTCCAGGAAAAACACAACTGTGCATGAAACAATAAAAATGAAGCGTTTGGAAGAAACCTGAAATTTTTATTGATGAAGAAGGGGATGCCTTGGGCATCCCCAATCTTTGACGCTTGTACTTCTTGGATACTTCTTGGGGTGACATGCGTGGCATCCCCAAGCTTGAGCTTTAGTCCATCCTTCATCTCATTACTTATTCCTTCCATACACCTGAAATTTTTCCTTCATACAAAACTTCACACAATCTCATTAGCAACATTAGTGCACTCAAGATAAATAAGTCTCAAGGTTCAGTTCTAACACCAAATAAACTTACATTAGAACACTAGATACTGTAGCACTTCCCTCAAAAATCTCAATTCCCCAAAGGAACTCAAGAAGGAACTAACAAGAAGCAAATGCAGAAAATGGCAGAAATCTGTCAAAACAGACCAGCAGGTAAATACGAATTTTTTCCAAGACCTTATATTGCTCAAATCAAAAAGTGTTGAACTAAAGAAAGTTATATAACAACCTGGGGAAGAAGCACAAAAAAATACAGCTTAATCCTACATACAGAGCTCTCTCAGGAGTTTTTACGATGAAGCACAAAAGTCTGTTTCGGGACAACAACTTTCCCAATCATTACTTCTCTCTCATTAGAGGTTACTCTTGGCACAAAAAGAAAATATAAAGGATAAGGAGAGGTTATTACAGAGTTAATAACTTCCAAGACTCATCTAAAACTCTTGGGTTATCTCCCAACAAGTACTTTTCTTTAACGCCTTTAAGTTAGGCATAAGAAGCAAAGAAAGAATCAAGTGTTCTCAAATGAAGAAGCATTAAGACCAAATTTTGTTTTCATAGGAGAAGCAAAAGAAATCTTTTCTCTCTTTTTAGGGAAGTGTTCTATACCTTTCTTGAGTGGGAGTTGATATTTAATGGTGCCTTCTTTCATATCAATGATGGCACCAACAGTTCTAAGAAAAGGTCTTCCCAAAGTAATAGGACAAGAAGCATTGTATTCAACATCCAAAACATAGAAACCAACAGGGACATAGGAATTGTTAACCATAATAAGAACATCATTAAGACTCCCCATGAGTTTCTTTTTAGCATTATCATCAAGTGGAACATTCAAATAACAATCTTCAAGAGGAGGCAAATCAAGCATATCATAAATCCTTCTAGGCATAATAGAAACACTACTATCAAGATCACACAAAGCTTTGAAATCAAAGTCATTCACTTTCATATTAATGATGGGTTCCCAACCATCTTCTTGTTTTATAGGAATAGAAGATTTATGTTTCACCTTTTCTTCCTTATCTTTATGAGAGCATCGGTAATGTGTTTTGTAAAGGCCATGTTCATAGCACTAGCATTAGGACTTTTAGCAAGCTTTTGTAGGAACTTAATAACTTTAGAGATGTTGCAACCATCAAGATCAAAATCAACTTTATTATCTAAAGTAGTAGAACTATTAGTAGCCTCAACACTAGTGGTGGTGATAGTAGAAACACTAATGTTTCTAGCAATTTCATCTTCTCTTTCCCACTTAGCATGTAATTCAGCTAATAGTCTAACATTTTCATCAATTCTTACTTGTATGGCATTAGTAGCTGCAAAGGGATTCTCATTAGTTTCAGGTTTAGCAGCCATTTTATTCAAAGTAGATTGAGCTTCAGCCAAAGATGCTATATTTCTTTCAGCATTAGAGAGTTTTTCCTCAATAGTTTTATTGAAAGCAGTTTGTTTACTAATAAACTCTTTAAGCATAACTTCAAGTTCAGAGGGAGCACTCTTATTATTGTTGTAAGGATTTCCATAAGCATTACCATTGTTGGGAGGATATGGCTTATAATTGTTGTTACCAAAATTGTTCCTATAAGCATTATTACCATAAGCATTGTTGCCAAAGTTGTTATTTCTTATGAATTTCACATCAACTTGCTCTTCTTGAGCAACCAAAGAGGCTAAAGGAACATTATTTGGATCAATATGGGTTTTCCCATTAACAAGCATAGACATAATCATATCAATCTTATCACTCAAGGAGGAGGTTTCCTCAATACAATTTACCTTCTTACCTTGTGGAGCTCTCTCAATATGCCATTTAGAATAATTAACCATCATATTGTCCAGAAGTTTTGTTGCAGCACCCAAAGTGATGGTCATAAAGGTACCTCCAGCAGCTGAATCCAATAGGTTCCTTGAAGAATAGTTCAATCCTGCATAAAAAGTTTGGATGATCATCCAAGCAGTCAGTCCATGAGTGGGACAATTCTTTACCAAGCTTGAGCAACATGCTAATTATCAAGTTGTTTAAACTTCATTATTTCACTTCTCATCGATATAATCTTAGTAGGAGGATAGTATTTTCCAATAAAATCATCTTTGCACTTAGTCTAAGAATCAATACTATTCCTAGTTAAGGAATTCAACCATTCTTTAGCTTTTCCTCTCAAAGAGAAAGGAAACAATTTTAGCTTAATAATATCACCATCTATATCCCTATGCTTTTGCATCTCACAAAGTTCAACAAAGTTATTTAGATGGGAAGCAGCATCTTCATTACCAATACCAGAAAATTGTTCTCTCATAACAAGATTGAGCAAAGCAGGTTTTATCTCAAAGAAAGTGTTTTCAGCCACAGGGTGGAGCAATAGGTGCGCTCATAAAATCATTGTTGTTGGTGCTAGTGAAGTCACACAACTTAGTGTTTTCAAGAGTAGTCATTTTTTTGGGTTTTCAAATAAGAAAGCAAACAAGTAGAACTAATTTTTTCATGTTTTTGAAGAACAAAACAAGCAAACAAAGCAAAAAGAAAAGTAAGCAAAACAAAAACAACAAAGTAAAGAGATTGGTTATGAGGGACTCCCCTTGTGAAGATGTTCTTGACTCCCCGGCAACGGTGCTAGAAAAATGCTTGATGGCTCAATGCATGGCGCCCAGAAAAATGCTTGTTGGCGGTGCTGATGTAGAGCTCGTTGGGAACCCCAAGAGGAAGGTATGACGAGCACAGCAACAAGTTTCCCTCAGTTATGAAACCAAGGTTTAATCGAACCAATATGAGCAAGGAAACACCCCAAAGGTGTTACTAGTTGAGCTTTGGCAGGGCGCACTACCGGTGCTAGTAGCAACGTGGAGACCTGCACAACACAACCACAGAACTTTGTCCCCAACTTGCTATGAGGTTGTCAATCTCACCGTGTTTTGCGGAAAACAAAGGATTAAACGTATCGAATGGAAAGAAGTAAAAGTTTGCAGAAAGTAAACACAAAGCAGTAAAAGATTGTAGATTGTATGTCAAGTAAAAGGATCAGGATCCATAGTTCACTAGAGGTGGCTCTCCTTAGATAGATAACATGCTGGGTGAACAAATTACAGCGGGGCAATTGACAAAAACCGAGAAAGCAATGCATGCATATACTAATCATCTTGACTCCTTTGAGACTTGATTGGACAATACAACATAATACATAGACCGCCATCCAACTGCATCTATGACTAATAATGCACCTTCAGGTTATCATCCAAACCCCCTCCAGTATTAAGTTGCAAGCAACAGATTATTGCTTTACGAACTGCGTGTAAGGTAAACAATACGATTGTTCTATGAACAAAGGATTGTTGTTTTCTCCCTAGTAGCAATAGCACATCTAGTACCTTAGAGATTTTTGTCACTTCCCCAGATTACCAGAGGCATGAACCCACTATCGAGCATAAATACTAACTCTTGGAGTTGCTAGCATCTACTTGGCCAAGATAGCTACTAACAACGGAAAGCATGCAAGATCTCAAATAACAAAGACATGATAGAATCGATAATCAATCTGAAATAGCATCTCAATATCCATCGGATCCCCGCAAACACAACATGTATGAATTACAAATAGATGATCTTGATCATGAACGGAGCTCACAAGATCTAAACATGAAAGCACAAAGGAGGAGAAACCAGGCATCTAGCTACTACATGGATCCATAGTCCAAGGATGAACTACTCACGCATCACACTGGAGGCTTGCATGGTGATGAAGAAGGCCTCCAGGGTGAATGCCCCTCTCCGGCAGAGTGCCGGGAAGAGCTTCAGATCCCTCCCGATCTAGGGATGGAGATGACGGTGGCTACAGACTCTTTCGTGTATTTTGGTCGGGCCCTTAGGGTTTTCGTCCCGAGGGAACTTATAGGTGGAAGGAGAGGCTGAGGGGGTGCCATGGGCCACCACACCACCCCCTGGTGTGGGCCCAGCCTGGCCGTGCGGCTAGGTGGTGTGGCCGGCCTCTGGCCCTTCTCTGTCTCGTATTCTGGCACTGATCCCTTCCGGAAAAATAGGCACTTTGGCTTTTGTCCCGTTCAATTCCGAGAATATTCATTTTCTGAATTTCCTGGAACCAAAAACAGCAGAAAACAGGCAGCTGGCACTGTGGCTCTTGTTAATAGGTTAGTCCAAGAAATCATATGAAAAGTACTCCAAAGTTGGAACAAAACACGAGAAAGTGGATAAAACCAAGCATGGAACATCAAAAATTATAGATACATTTGCAATGTATCACCATCACACAACGACAACAACGGTGATCCCGCTACTCATGGGTCTCATGAAAATAGGGTGGCTCCAAATACATCTCGCAGATCATGTAGTCGGCCACGTTGTTCTTGCTAAGGAGATCATGAAGACGCATGACCCACATAGAAAAGCTGGATCCACCAAACTTGAGTTTTTCTTGTTTTAACCAATCGTCAATAGGGAAGGTAATCTCGGGGAGAACCATTGTCTATATTTATAATTGCAAAAGGAATTTAGACTAAGTTTTTAATTAAATGAGTTAATATAATAACTCCACTAAAAACACCTATCCCCTGAAGGGTTCTAGTGATAACACGACCCCTTTTCCCCACATCTCCCCCGATCGTCACGGCCATCAATGTGGGTGCTAGGGTGGATGCCTAAACATCGGTCACACCATTCATGCGACTCATGCTTGATCTTTCGACCATCCATGTTCCGAGGCCATGTCTACACATGCTAGGCTCGCTAACTCAACCTTAGTGTATTCGCTGTGCAACATGGCTTACGCCCATTGTATGTGAACATAGATATGTCTGACACCCGATCATCACGGCGCTGCCTCATACCGAAGAACTTTCTTGGTGGTGCACACTAAGGGGGAACACAATCATTGGTAATTTTTAACAGGGATCATCTTATTAGGCTACCATCGAGTATCTAATACTAGCACACAATAAGATATACAAACAATAAACATTGAATGTAAATGCGATGTGATATGGTCCATGTCGTGATCTCCATCCAGCGTAACTAGATTCCGGTGCTAGGGTTCCGACGCCGTAGACACCAGGGTACCGGTGCCTTTCCAGCATGGTAGTCCGTCACCTCCGTGACTATCTACTACTACTTCGTAACATAAGGTAAGCACTTTACCTTTGCCACAACCATATCACAAAGCAACACCCCCTGCAAAACAAAGTTAGACGCCTCTACTTTATCTTTGCATGTTTTACGTGGCTAAATGGGCTTTCGGACAAGAATCGTTCTTACCTACGAACTTTTACCACAACATTGATCAAGTAGTTGTTTATACTACTCCCCTTTCGGGGCCCTCCTTTGCAAATGGCATACCAACTAATTCAAGAGAGAGACACCCCCCAGAGCCACTTTATACGGTACAAGCCGTATGTCAAGAATGGACCAGTCTCGTGAATGAACACGTAAAGTCGGTTAGGGGTCGCTTCATCAAGCATTACTGCGGTATACACAAGTACACGTGGGAGGGTAACAACTAAAAGATCAACATCCACATTCTACATCTTGTGTGTTCTACCCGTACTAGCATTACTACACATAGATCTAGCTCTGATACCACTATAGTGGTTCGCATATGAAAACATTAAAATTTTGCCCTACGGCCCTGAACCCCTGATGCTGCCAGGACCTATCTATTAGTAATGCAGTAATGGGAGGGGCTTTTCGCGAACTTACTCTTGAAGACCGAAAAGCGTTGTCAACGCTCGGGACAGCGTGATTGATGTAGACGATCTGAAGCCTACCTCAAGGTCGTGTTGAAGTCCTCGCGCTCCTGCGGCTCCAACGACTCCTAGTGCCCCAAGTGTGAAACCTCGCAGGGAGTTACACACGTCCGGTGCCTGGCGATGACTCCCGCTTCCCTGATCCAGCAACAGTTGTGGAAGTAGAGCTCCTGGATCCCAATCCCGCAGCGCGACGGCGCTCCGCGGTGAAGATGTCTCTCGTTCGTGTAGTCTGAACTTGGGACCATGGTCATAGGAGAGAGAGAGATAAATATCAATTGGAGGTCTCCCCAAAAGTGAGGAAACCTTTTATTGAATATTGTGTGTATTTTCTGGTCAAAATACCCAACTATATATACGGGGAGGGGAGGTACTACCTCCCTCAAAGTCCTGGGGTGGGACTAAAGGAGGGGAGAGGGGGGCACCCGCCGGCCGGCCCTGGTGGGCCCCATGCATGGGGGGGTGGCTAGGCCCAAACGTACACCCCTTCCCCTTTTCTATCCTCTTGCCTTTCCCTCATGGGCCCTTCTCCCTCCAGAATTGGCCCATTAAGCCTTTTTGACCTTTAATTGATTTCTCTTTTATTAAATAATTATGAATAAATGATTAAATCAATATTTAACATTCATTCACATATTATTCAATCTCCGTGTTTATGGAACACCTTCCACCTCCACTCCAGACATCCTCTGGACTTACCAAAACCCTTCCGATTTTCTCTCTTCTATTCTTTGGTGATTCTATCGATCCTGTAAACACTCTCTAAGCATCATCAAGCCCTTAAGTGTGATACCCCACGGTTCGGGAACACTCTAGACATGGTCGGGACACTCCCGAACCAATTATCGATAGAGGGACCTGGATGGCCATGTGACCCCTGTGCATTCCACGAAAATCTTTCGTCATTTGAAACGTGACCGTCGCGTCTTATTCCTTTTGTCTCTCGATACTTGCATTGCCCGAGATCTTGATCAATGACATAACCATGTCATGTCAATCTCGTTACCAAACAATTCTACTTGACTCGTTTCAACAAGTGATATCCATGTGATTAAATCGCACACTGTGCAGCTATTGGATACAACTTCTCCGAGTGGGCCCTGGAGTATCTTTCTGTCACACGGATGGACAAATCCCGCTCTTGACATATATTGCCTCTACGGTTCCTCTGAATACCTGAACACACCTCTATGATCACTCTGTCAAATGTGACATTTGATGCTATCTAAGCACTCTCAGGAGATAGTGATTGATATAGTCTCACGGTCTAAGGAATAGTCTACTAGGTTTATTCTAATCATCATAACTTGAACTTCATGACATGATCGGGTCACAATGTTTAGGTTAGGTATTGGTTCATCATATCATTCTCAGAATGAGTTGACTCCATTTCCAACTGGCATAAATGCCACATGATCAGGAAACCTTGATCATTCATTGACCAATGAACAAGTGACTAGAGTTTCACTGGGAACCCCTGGTTGTTTATATATCACACGTGTATTGATGTTTCCTTTCAATACAATTATAGCATGATATAAAACTTAATCATCAACTTTATGAAATATGATAATAATCCTTATTATTATTTGTCTATAGGGCATATTTCCAACACACCCCTGCATGGTTAAATCTTTTTGAAAAGCCATGTCCACGGTTATGGACGAGTTGGAGCATAGTTTCTTGATCATAGAGAACTACAACTAAAGTTTACTATTATAATTTGACTTATATCTGATATGACCAGTAAGTTTGATAACCACCATGGAAAGAATGAATAAAACTGCTAACCGTGTGAGTTTCCTTGGGATGACTTCCTCGTTTGGTCTCGAGGGGGAAAAACCAGGATGGGTATGTTTGGTGTTAGTATCAGGTTGGTTCTGAATAGGTATTTCTTATCCCTCTCCAATATCCGACCGTCATATCGAGTCTCTATAGGTTGTTTAGTGCATGCTTTGCTGCCGCTTGAGTCCACTATACCTATGTAGGCGAGAGCCACCGAATTCTAGACTCGTCGTGTACTGGCCTCAGTACTGACCGCTCCCTTTTTCCTTTGCCCTTTGTCATCACCTGTTTTGTTTGACATGTATAAGTTCGATGTCGTTAGAAGGGTTACCTTTCCGTCTTGGCCTCGGCAGGGTTATGGACGCCATTGGTTATTCTTCAGGGCTCTTAGCCCAATTTGCTTCTTATTTGTACTCAGATGTTGTATCATTTTCAAGGTGATTTGGATCTTTGTACTGTATATCTATATTCTTGACTCATTGAGTCATTGTTGTATACATATGTTTCTGTGGGTTCCATTGTGAACTATTTGGTAATGGTATTACTTCGTTTTCCACCCACACGCAAGTGCCTGGTGGGCATCTTTGAATCGTTTCTATGCGGGATTGGCAGGAATCGCTAAATCTTGCATAGGTCCAATTCGACAGTGTTACAAAGTGGTATCAGAGTTCAGAAGTTGCGATACCCCACTAGTCTAGCCTGTAGGATAACCTATCTAACGGTCGATGTAGAGTGTCAAAACTAATTTGCAAAATCGGTTGGATAGATCTGATTAGGTCTATTTTTACTCCTTACCTCTATGGTATTCTTCTATTACCTATGCATGTTTTGAATATGCCTCTTACCGTTCTTCGAGTCTAATAATTCTCGTGGTTGGGTTTCCGTCGTACCTATAGGGTTTCGATTCCTTCCTCTTGCAACGGTGCTTCTATAATCGGTCTTCATGCTATCCGAGGAATCTTTCATCTATTGTACCTTTCTTTGTTCAAAAATCTACTATTTTTTCTTTGTATCTTCCGGTGTTTTCCAACATGATGACATCTACATCCGATCCGATGAGGAACCTGCATCAATCCTTTGTTTCCGAACATTGCTTGTGAAGATCTTCAGTCTGAATTCCGAGAGTTGGTTGCATGATTCCATATTCATATACAGAGTAATACTTCGAGTGCCGGATGGAGTCATGACCATACCACTACTCTTATCATCAAATCCATTTGTGTTTCTCAACACATGTCAAAACATTTCAATAGAAGGAAACATCATTCCAAGGTTTTCATAATCATTTTCACCAAGTATTCCCATCTAAAATGATCAAGTTTTATGCTTAACACTAGCCACTAAGTTAAGAGTGTTCACTAATGAGGGGTGCAAATATTCAATCTCATGCCATAGAATGAAATCTAAGTATAGGCCTAGTTTTATACTCTTTATGCTATCTATACTACTTTTTCAATACTCACAAATAAAGAACTTTAGTAAAGTAAAAGAATAAAGCTTGCAAGTAAAACTTGGGATTGGTATAAATCAAGGTATATAACCAAAGCATGCCTAGTGCATATTTCTTAGGTTAAAGCTTGCAATTAGTGATGTCTTGCATAGTTAAGAAACTTTCAAGTGTTAGCTTGCCTTGAGTAGAGCAGTGCTTGAAGTTTTCCTCTTTTTTCTTCTAGGTAGAGCTCCTCCTCCTCGTATCCGGGGTCGGTACTATCGTCTATAAATAAATACGGGGTACACAATCACTAAACAATACTTAACTAATTTTATTTAGGACACTAAGGCTCACACTTGATGATCTAGCATCATCACAATCATCACATGAAATAAAGAACTATTTTTATTTAGTTTATTTTAGAAAAGTAATTTCTACTCATTGAAATTAATTAAGATTTAATATTCTCCAATTAAAATATGGGATCATGTGGACACATGTCATCACCACATATTCTAATACATGGGAATGTGATTTAAAGGATTGGTCACATTTTATAAAGTTTAAGATTATTATTTAATAGATTTAAAGTGACTACAAATGCCCTAATAGCATTCTTTTGGTACTAGTCCAATGTCACCACATGCAAACCTAAATATTTTTACATATTCACATAGATCTTATCAAATGTGATTTTTGAGAGTTGGAATCAACTCAAAAGCTATTATGGTTGATTTTTGAAAAATGTTTGAATGTAGAAAAGTATCTGTATTGTTATTTTTACTAAAAATTATCTATAACTCCAAATGTTTTAAATCCAATGGGCTTGGATAGATCATTTAAATATCTTTCTAACAAAATTTGAATCATGCAATTTGGTTTAGTGAAACTCTCTGAATTGATTTTTAAATAAGTGGACAGAAACTAGTTTAAACTAAATTGGAAAATCAATATTTGAATTCCCTGGGCTGCGCGGGAAAGCTAAACGGGCCGGCCCAACTGCACTGCATTGTGCAGTAGCTGCTGACAGGGGGTCCACCAATGATCGTGATCTTAGCTTAAACGATATCTACGCATCTAAGCCGTGCGATCTAATTCTAATCCAACGGCTGGAAGTCGTCGTCGACGACGAACTACTCCGGCGAGGAACAAAACCTAGCGCAGCGGTGGGGGTCTGGCTAGGCTCACCTAGGCTCCAGCTAGGGTCGGTGACAGGGCGATCGACATGGTAGGCGACAGCGGTTCGAGGCACGGTCACAGCAAGTCTTGGGGTGGTCGAAATCGACGGCGCCCTTCTCCTCCAACAGCGACGGGCTCCGGCCAAATTCTAGTGAAGGAGAGCTCGCCTTGCTCCGGGAAGAAGTGGGGGAGGATCAGTGAGGAGTGGTGAGTGCTGGGGTGTGGAGAAATGAGGCAGGGGAGGCCTCCTTTTATACTCTGAGGGATCGAGCAGTGCTGGGCCGAGCTCGTCGGTGGCATTTACGCCATCGCTGCTCGGCGTGGTGGACGCTAGTGGACGATGCGTGGTTCCTTGGCGGTTCTCACGGGCGTAATGGCGAGGCGTGGGGCACTGTGGTTTGGTCGGGAGCATGCGGCGCTCCGCATGGACGCAGAGGTGTTTGCGATAGCGTGCGGCAGCTGCGGGTCGTGCAGCGGCGAACGGGGTTGCCTGCGGGGTTGGGGTGATCATGGCGAGCTAGTGCACACAAGGCGGGGGTGAGGCATGGTCTGTGCGAGCTGGTCGGGCGCGGCGAGCTAGCGCGCTCTAGGCATGGCACAGAGGCATAGGGCACGGCGGTGCTAGGGTAGTCCAAGGCTCGGCCGCGGTCGAGGCTTGGACAGGGGGTGGCGCTGGAGTGCGGCATGTCTGGTGCGTGTCGTGGGAGAGGGCGGCATTGCTCCTAGCGCTCTACCCACTGTCGGCCGGCGATGACCAAGAATGGGTGACGCTCCACTGTGCACATGGCTAAGGGGGGCTTGTCTAGTGCTTAGTTAGGCTTAGGGGAGACAGGGGGTTTCAGAGGGGACACTGAGGTGGGAGATTACTGCTCCAAAACAGTGATGTTAGGCAGTACTGGTTCTGTGTCTGCAAGGTGTTTGTGGTAATGGCTGCAAGAAATGTACATTGGAAATTTTGATTAAAATTTGGTGAGTGGTTTGATCTTAAGCTTGAGAGTCTATGTTTGCTTGGAGAGGTCAAGGGGAATTGGTTTGGTATTTTTTTGAAAAAGTGTGATCTTAACATATGAACTAGATTCAATTTTCAACAGTCCATTAAATTGATTTGAAAGATGTTTTTGTAAGTTTGTATAGTGGGCATTGATTCACTTTTACTTGGTTTAGCAAGGGTGAAAAGAAATAGAAATGTTTCTGTTAGAATTTATCTTCTAGGAATACTCAAAGTGACCTAGTGGTTAACTTTTGTCAAAATGACCATTTGCTTTATTTATTAATATTTGATTTATTTTTCTTTTGATTTTTCTTGTAAATGGCCTAGTGATGTGGCATTCAACATTAAACCATTTCACATCATTTGTAACAATCAAGCATGGCATTTTCAAACAATTCTACACTAATGCAAGCACACATGCATTCATAATCATTTTATCAATAAAAGTTTTTGTTAACCCTAAATTGGGTGATTAGAACTTGATAATCTTGATTAGAAGTTTTGGGGTGTTACAAACCTTCCCTCCTTAAACAAAATCTCATCCCGAGATTTAAGAAAAACTAGGAACTAAAGAGATCTGGAAACTCAGTCCTAATGTAATCTTCTCGCTCCTAGGTAGCTTCTTCTTCGGTATGGTTGCTTCATTGGATCTTGACAAACTTGATACTCTAGGTCTTGATGGTTCTGAAAGCTTCTTCCAAAATACGAATGGGTACTTCCTGATACGTCAGATCCTTGTTGATATCAATGGCTCGGTGATCGATGTTCTTGAACACTTCGGTCTTCTCTGGAACTTCTAAGCATTTGCGAAGTAACGAGATATGGAACACATCATGGATGGATGACATCTCCTCTGGTAGTTCCAGTTGATATGATACTTCTCCTCGGCGATTCAAAATCTTGAAGGGTCCAATATATCTGGGGGCTAACTTTCCTTTCAGTTGAAAACGTTGCATTCCCTTCAAGGGTGACACTTTGAGATACACAAAATCTCCGACATTGAAATTCAAGTCTCGACGTCTCTTGTCAGCATAACTCTTCTGTCTGGATTGGGCAGTCTTGAGGTGCTCAGAGACTTTGTGAACCTTCTCTTCGGCTTCCCGTAGGATGTCGGGTCCAAAAATCCGACTCTCTCCTACTTGCGACCAATTCAACGGGGTACGACACTTTCTTCCATATAGAAATTCAAATGTGGCCATTTGCAAACTGGCTTGATAACTGTTTTTGTATGAGAATTATGCGAAAGGCATACAATCTTCCCATTTTGATCCATATTCTAGCACACAAGCTCTCAACATATCTTCTAAGACTTGGTTGACTCTTTCAGTTTGTCCATCGGTCTGTGGGTGATAAGCTGTGCTGAAATTCAACTTGGTTCCTAATCCTTCTTGGACTTTCTGCCAAAATCTTGAGGTAAATTGGGTTCCTCGATCCGACACTATGGTCTTAGGGGTTCCATGCAAACTGACAATTCTAGCAATGTACAACTTTGGTAGCTTCGAACTCTGGTAGGTAGTCTTGACAGGTATAAAATGGGCTACCTTGGACAGTCTATGAACTATGACCCAAATAGAGTCATTTCCCCTACTAGAAGTAGGCAAACCGGTGATAAAGTCCATTCCGACGGAATCCCATTTCCATTCTGGAATCTACAATGGTTGCAAAAGTCCTGCGGATCTCTGATGTTCCGCTTTGACTCGTTGACAGATATCACACTTAGCTATGTAGCTTCCGATTTCTCTCTTCATCTTGTGCCACCAAATTTGCTCTTTCAAAATCCTGATACATCTTCATTCCTCCAAGGTGGCTAGAATAAAGAGTATCACGAGCTTCCTGCATGATAACTTGCTTCAGCTTGGAATCTGCTGGCACACAGATACGTCCTTTGTACCACAAAACTCATTCTTCGTCTTCGGTAAATCTGGGTACCTTTCTCGTACCAATACGATGTTTGATTCCATCGATACTTGCATTTCCTTTCCGGGCTTCCTTGATCTGACTGATCAAAGTGGGTTGAGGTTCAATGCTAGCTAAAAATCCTTCCCTAACAAGCTGCATTCTAAACTGCTCCAACTCTTCATGCAAACTTGGCTGGGATTCTTTGATCATGGTGTTTAACCTACACGGCAATCTGCTAAGAGCATCCGCTACCACATTGGCCTTGTCGGGGTGATAGTGAATGTCAAGGTCATAATCCTAGATTAACTCTATCCATCTCCTTTGCCTCATATTCAGCTCCTTCTGGGTTAAAATATACTTCAGGCTCTTGTGATCTGAGTAAATCTCACAACGGTTACCCATAAGGTAATGACGCCATGTCTTCAAGGCTAAAACTAGAAATGCTAGTTCAAGATCATGGGTAGGGTAGTTTTGCTCATGCTGCTTCAGTTGTCTTGACAAATATGCTATGACTTTGCCTTCTTGCATCAACACACATCCGAGACCAATCTTGGATGCATCACAATACACATCAAAAGGCTTCTTGATATCTAGCATAATCGGAATTGGGGCTGAAATCAATCTCTTCTTGAGCTCTTGAAAACTTGCTTCACATTTGTCGGTCCATTCAAACTTTTTATCTTTCTTCAACAATTGGGTCATCGGTCTTGCGATGCTCAAAAATCCTTCAACGAACTTGTGGTAATATCCCGCTAATCCGAGAAATGCACGGACTTGGGTTTGAGTGGTTGGGGCTTCCCATTCTTCAACATCTTTGATCTTGGCAGGATCAACAGCGGCTCCTCCTACCGACACAATATGTCCGACGAATCCTACTTCCTTCAACCAAAACTCACATTTTCTAAACTTGGCATACAACCGATACTCTCTAAGGGTTTCAAGGATGGTTCTCAGATGTAGCTCATGGTCTTCTTCTGACTTGGAATAGATTAGAATATCATCGATAAAAACAATGACAAACTTATCCAGAAAGTTCATAAAAATCTTATTCATGAGGTTCATGAAATAAGCGGGGGCATTGGTTAATCCAAAATACATGACCGTATACTCATACAATCCATATCTGGTGGTAAAGGCGGTCTTTGGAATATCCGTTGCACGAATCTTGAGTTGATGATAACCAGTTCTAATATCAATCTTAGAAAACACTCTGGCACTAGTCAACTGATCAAACAGATCCTCAATATTTGGTAGTGGGTACTTGTTCTTGATGGTGACATCATTCAACTTCCGGTAATCCGTGCACAAACGGTTACCTCCATCTTTCTTGTCGACAAACAAAATAGGCGATCTCCATGGAGATGCGCTTGGTGAATCAAACATTTCTCCAGCATAGCATCAAGTTGCTTCTTCAACTCCACTAACTCAGATGGGTTCATACTATAAGGTCTCTGAGATATGGGTCCAGTTCCAGGAATTAGTTCAATAATGAACTCGATATCCCGATCTGGGGGTATACCGGGCAATTCATCTGGGAATACGTCGGGGTATTCATAGACTACTCTGACTTGGTCTAGGGTTGGTTGGGCTAGACTCTTGTTGCATTTGAACTGATGGGGCAAGGTTTCAGATACATGCTCTACTGATACTCCAGAGCTACTGGTCATGGTTATGGCTTTCTTGGCACAGTCGATCAATCCTTTATGTTTCGATATCCAATCCATTCCTAGTACTACTTCCAAACCTTTGGTTCCAAGTACTATTAGATTGGCATAAAAATCTATCCCATGGATTCTAATAGGTACAACCTTGCAATTTTTTCTAGCTTTGGTGGTTGAACCAGGTATTTGAACTATCATAACATGCTTCAATTTTGTTGGTTGAATCTTACTAGTGCATCCAAAGTCTTCTGTAACAAATGAGTGCGATGCTCCAGAATCAACCAACACTCTTGCAAGTACTGAGTTAACAGAAAACATACCCAGCACGACATCGGGTGCTTCCTGAGCTTCTTCAGCATTCATGTGGAACAAACAGTCGTTGCGGTTGAGCGAATTCCTTGGGGCAAATCTCCTTCCAGACTGAACACGGTGTTGCTGTGAGCAGGTGCATTCACATTGGTGGCTGCTGCAAGCTTCTTGGGGCCCTCGTTGGAGTAGTGACCCTTGACTCCACATTCAAAGCAACTAATCTGGGACTTGTCTTTGGCTGCAATCGGCACAGCATTGCTTCCAGTCCTTGGGTCAGTATTGTTCTTGTTGTTGTTTGACTTGGCCGGTGCACGGTTGAAATTGTTGGAGTTACCGGGGTTGTTATTGTGGTTTCCCCCAGACTTCAAGTTTCCTCCACTACGATTGGGGTAGCTTGGACAGGACATCGGGGGTCTGTTGTTTCTTGGGGAATATCCTACAAACGGGTTGGGGCGATACTTCTATGTATTGTGGGACCCAGTTTGGTGCATCATCTTGAGCTTGCGGTTGTCATTGGCTTGGTTTATCTTCCCTTCCATCTGGATGGCAGAGTCTACTAGCTCTTCTAGATCTGCAAAACGGATGTTGACTAACATAGTCTACATCTCATCATGCAATCCATTCAGGAACCTTTCCTTCTTATTGGCTTCAGTGTTGATCTCCTCAGGGGCATACCTATCTAGGGACAAAATTTTGTCGCGGTACTCAACTACCGTCATCCTCCGTTGCTTCATTTCCCTGAACTCATCTCTCATTCTGGTGACCAAACCTTGTGGCACATGGGTGCGGCTAAACTTGATCTTTAATGCTTCCCAAGTCATGACTTGACTGTTGTTCATGGTATGGGTGCTATTCCACCAGGCTCTTGCATCTCCTGCCAGATAGTGGGTGGCAAACAGTACTTTCTCATTGGCGTCAACTCCTGCGACCTCCAGGTTATTCTCCATGGTTTGAAGCCAGTCATCAGCATCTAAGGGATCCTCAGATTTATTAAAGATAGGTGGGTTGGTATTCTGAATGTTCTTGACCTTGGATCCATGATGATCCTAATTTCCATGGCCTTGATTATTATGGGCCATCTGGGCGATCTATTGTAGAGTGGCTAGATTGGCTTGGCGTTCGTCTCTACTAGCTTCATGGTTGGAAACTAGCATCGGGTCCTGGGATGAGCTGCTTCTTCCGGGGTTTCCACGAGTCATCTGAAGATTGAGATAGATAATGAGATACGAGGGAAATTTCTAAGGTTCATGGTTTTGTTTCAAAAGCTTTAACTTTGAGTTTGACTCGGGTTTTGCAAACTAACTTCTTCTTCTCATTCATTCATTCAAAGCACATAGTACAAACACACACACCACAACACAAATAGAAAATAGATGGTTTTAAGAACCATTCTGCGAAACTACGATACAGTGGGACCGATACAACTCATTCCTACGGTATTGATCAAGTGCATCTACTCATCGTCAATGAAGTCGGAATCATCATCATCGGGTGTAGAAAACCATGGCATCATCCTCCAAGTAGTCGTTGTCATCATT
This sequence comes from Avena insularis, assembly GCA_023614405.1. Lineage (NCBI taxonomy): Eukaryota > Viridiplantae > Streptophyta > Magnoliopsida > Poales > Poaceae > Avena > Avena insularis. The sequence goes on along the minus strand of CM042692.1, from coordinate 167,790,989 downwards.
GAGGTAAGAGTGAAGATCCCCCTGGATGTCTTCGCCTTCCTCCTCCTCTTTTGCTTCAAGCTAGACTTCCTGTTCACGGATGGTCTTCTCGAGAGCGGCCACCTTCTTACGAAGATGATCGATGGTGTGATCCTTCTTCTCGCGTTGACGACGAAGTGATTGGCGATCCTTTACGAGCATGCTAATAGTCTGTTCCTTCTTGACAGCAATGGCAAGGTTGTGGTTGGCGTAAGCTGGGGCTTTGTCCAACTCTTTCCGCCTATCATACAACATGAAGTCAATATTTTCCACCTGGCGCTTCAACTCTGGGTGACTTGGCATCTCCAATGGCATACCCATAGAATCACGCCTTGCAAAGTGAGCAAAGCGAGTTCCCTGGATCAAGTTGATGTTTTGCCCACATAGACGGGCAAGAGCTTCATGCATAGCCCTGGCTAATCCATCTAGCCAGTTGTTCTCTCGCAAGGTGAATTGAATCTTCTCAGAAGTAGGTGCTTCCATTCTGCCTCTGAGATCTTCAACTATCATCCATTGTAGATCTCCTCCTACGTGATCGTTGAGTTGGGCACCGAAGAATTCCGGATGCGGGCGCTCAAGGTACTCAGATAGTGCATCTAGATCCCTCTCAAAGATCAGTTGGCCTCCTTTGCCCAGCTGGTAGAACTTGCAATACTGGTATTCCATCTATAAGAATTTAGGATGAGTAAGTTAGTGAGGTGATCAAGTGTGGCAAATTTTATGTAGTAATGTAAGAATTTTTGAGGAACATGAATTTTTTTGAAAGAATCAAGGATAAGACTAGGAATAGGTTTTCAGAAATACTCACTTCTTTGGTTTTGAAACTAAGTTTTTGTTCAGACATCCATTCTAACTAGGGTCTCCTATGGTCAGGATGGCTCTGATACCAACTTGTCAACACCCGGATTTTTAATCCCAGATGCCTGTTATGCCATACCTCGCAATCCCAGGAATACCATTTTTGCGAGACATAACTGATTGGATATCATAGTAAATCATCCATTACAAACCATAATAAGGTCTTACACGAATAAAGGATCTCATGATCCAGCCTTAATACAAACAAGCAGCGGAATAATAAGCGTAGTAGTGGGCTCCATCTTCAGGGTCACAAGCAATGCTGGCGATGGGAGATGATCCTAGTTGTCGTAGACGTCCTGCTGTCCATCATCCTGATAGTTCTCCTCATAGTCTGGCCATGGGAAGAGCTAGGGACAAAGCCATGAGTACTCTTTAAGTACTCGCAAACAATCACTAACAAGTAAGGTAGTTCTGTAGGAATCTTAAGCTCTAGGTTTATTTGCAAAAAGCCAGATTTATCTAAACTGAGTTTAGAAGTAAAGAAAACTAGATTAATGTTCTAAATCACTTAAGTGGGAAACTAGCTTTCATATTCACACCCCTGTTATGGTCAAGTCAAAATCATAGTTCACTTTCACGAGTCATTTTGAAAACACCTGACGACGAAACAGTATGGCCACTCCAACTGTCCATGACCGCGGACGTGGCTATTCGAATAGTTTGACACTCTGCAGAGGTGGTACACTTTCACCACAAAATTTGATACATCCATCAGGGATAACCCTGAATCATCATACTTAGTATGCGGATAATCAATCATAACCTTTCAATTACACACTCTAGTATAGGCACCTCCCCTATGAGCTTGGCCTCCCAGCCATGGCCATCTGCCATCCTGGGCACTGCATAGGTGGACATCATGAAGAGGTAGCCTCAGCTCAAACCTCTTCCACGAGGGAACCCATACTAATGCATATAAACTTCTGGCTAAGCCCTACCCAATTCGGGTATTGTGGTTGTACGGTAAAATTGGAATGGTATCGCATCCGAACCCAACCATCAGTTTTTATAAAGGGCTAAGGCTCATGCCTCAACATTTTCGTCATCAAATCCATTTGTGTTTCTCAACACATGTTAAACCATTTCAATAGAATGAAGCATCATTCCAAGGTTTTCATAATCATTTTTCACCAAGTATTCCCATCTAAAATGATCAAGTTTTATGCTTAACACTAGCCACTAAGTTAAGAGTGTTCACTAATGGGGGGTGCTAATCTTCAATCTCATGCCATAGAATGACATCTAAGTATAGGCCTAGTTTTATACACTTTATGCTATCTATACTACTTTTTCAATACTCACAAAGTAAAGAACTTTAGTAAAGTAAAAGAATAAAGCTTGCAAGTAAAACTTGGGATTGGTATAAATCAAGGTATATAACCAAAGCATGCCTAGTGCATCTTGATTAGGTTAAATCTTGCAATTAGTGATGGCTTGCATAGTTAAGAAACCTGCAAGTGCTAGCTTGCCTTGACTAGAGCAGTGGTTGAAATTTTCCTCTTCTTCTTCTGGGTAAAACTCCTCCTCCTCGTATCCGGGGTCAGTACTATCATCTATAAATAAATACAGGGTACACAATCACCAAACAATACTTAACTAATTCTATTGAGCACACTAAGGATCACACTTGATGATCTAGCATCATCACAATCATCACATGAAATAAAGAACTATTTTTATTTAGTTTCTTTTAGAAAAGTAATTTCTACTCATTGAAATTAATTAAGATTTAATATTCTCCAATTAAAATATGGGATCATGTGGACACATGTCATCACCACATATTCTAATACATGGGAATGTGATTTAAAGGATTGGTCACATTTTATAAAGTTTAAGATTATTATTTAATAGATTTAAAGTGACTAGAAATGCCCTAATAGCATTCTTGTGGTACTAGTCCAATGTCACTGCATGCAAACCTAAATATTTTTACATATTCAGATAGATCTTATCAAATGTGATTTTTGAGAGTTGGAATCAACTCAAAAGCTATTATGGTTGATTTTTGAAAAATGTTTGAATGTAGAAAAGTCTCTGTCTTGTTATTTTTACTAAACAATATCTCTAACTCCAAATGATTTAAATCTAACGAGCTTGGATAGATAATTTAAATATCTTTCTAAAAAAATTTGAGTCGTGCAATTTGGTTCAGTGAAACTCTCTGAATTGATTTTTGCATAAGTGGATAGAAACTAGTTTAAACTAAATTGGAAAATCAATATTTGAATTCCACGGCTGCGGAAAGCTAAACGGGCTGCCCAACCTTTGCAATGTGAGCTGGCCGACAGAGGGGGTCCACCAGTCAACGACTGCATCTTAGCAAAACGATATCTACACATCTAAGCCGTGCGATCTAATTCTAATCCAACGGCTGGGAGTCGTTGTCGACGACGAACTACTCTGGCGAGGAACTAAACCTAGCGCTGCGATGGGGGTCTGGCTAGGCTCACCTGGGATCCAGCTAGGGTTGGCGACAGGGCGATCGAAGTGGTAGACGATGGCGGTTCGAGGCGCAGTCAAGGCAGGTCTTGGGGTGGTCGAAATCGACGGCACCATTTCTCCTCCAGCAGCGGCGGGCTCCGGCCAAATTCCGGCGAAGGAGAGCTCGCCTTGCTCCGGGAAGAAGTTGGGGAGGATCAGTGAGGAGTGGTGAGTGCTGGGGTGTGGAGAAATGGGGCAGGGGAGGCCTCCTTTTATACTGCGGCGAGGGGACCGAACAGTGCAGGCTCGAGCTTGTCGGTGACAATGCTATAGGATGCTATCGGCGTGGCGGAGGCTAGTGGACGGTGCATGGTTCCCTGGCGGTTCTCATGGGCGTAATGGCAAGGCGTGGGGCAGTGTGGTTTGGTCGGTAGCATGCGGCGCTCCGCACTAACGCAGAGGTGTTTGCGACAGCGTGCGGCAGCTGCGGATCGCGCAGCGGCGAACGGGGTTGTCTACGGGGTTGGGGTGATCATGGCGAGCTAGTGCACGCGAGGCGGGGGTGAGGCACGGCCTGTGTGAGCTGGTTGGGCGTGGCGAGCTGGCGCGCTCTGGGCATGGCACAGAGGCATAGGGCGCGGCGGTGCTAGGGTAGTCCAGGGCTCGGCCGCGAAGTTTTGGGGTGTTACATAGGCCCAAAAGGCCCAACTAGCAGCCACCTACCACCCGGTTAACCTTAACCCTAGATACCCTATCAAACCCTAGCCTAATCCGCACCCCCACACCACAGCGCCGCCGCTGTGCACCGCACTCACCTAATCCTACATGCCACACCTATCCACACATGCAACCCTGCCGGATCCCACCCGCCTACACGCTACTAACCCCACCCATCGAGATGACCCACTTCCCCGTCTCACCCGCGTGTCCTCTCCCTTCGTCGCTCACCAACCCCTGCCCATGCCTCACGTCCAACATCCCACGCCTCTCCTCCCGAGCACCACCGTCGGGCCCGCGTGTCGCTTCTGTCCCGCGGCCCTCTTCCTGCGCAGTCGCGCATGACCGTCGCCTCCCGGTCCAGCTTGACCGTGCCGCCGCCGTGGCCCCATCTCTGAACCTCGCTGCCTCATGGAGCTCATGGCTGCGCACTATTGAGCCGCCCCTCCGCCGGATCCGGCCCCGCACCTCATCTACCTCACTGTCTCTCTCCGCCTGTGTCGCTTTTAGCCTCCTGTGTGTCGGCCGCCTACGTCGCATATGCACCACCACCTCCCTCCTCTGACGGCCGCTGCTTCCAGGCCACCTCTAGAGATCCCCCACCCCCGCCTCTCCCTCTCGTCATCGCCCTCCTCGCGCTGTCCTCGCCACCTAACCTAGCCACCAGCCTCCCCATCGTTGCGGCTATCACAACACCCTCTATCTCCTGCCCTCGTGCGCCTTGACCGTCCTCTGCCCCTGTCGCGTGTGTGAGCCCTGCTCCTCCCGCATGTGTCCTTTTCTGCATGACCTCAATGCCCAGCTCGCATGCCCACTTCATTTGTAAACTGTTGTCGCCCCTATGTTTTTGCTGCTTGTCTTGTGCACGTCCATGGGGTGTTCTTGTCCCTGCCTCATTGATCTACTCACTTGAAACCCGGTCGACCTCCTTCTTATCCAATCGTGTGGGCGAGCCACAGATCAGGGCCAACCAAGTGATCCCCGTGTGTTACCCGAAGATGCTACTATTGTGCCTCTATACGTGTCCGGATGCCCCTGAGGTGATCTGCCAAGAAGACAAGATCGACCACGAACGAGTTGTACAAGGACTACTGAAGAGTTCTCCGAGCCTGAGTGGCACGATCTACTACTTGACCCGAAGACCCTGATCCGAAGACCGATCCCGTTAAACCTGAACACCTCGAAACCCCAAGATCGTCGAACCCCGATGTGTGACCCCTTTTGCCAAGACCCCTATTTTTTATATATGATACATATGTTGTTGCATTAAATCATTCATGTCGCATACATATTTGGGGTTGTGGGTACTTTGTGGATTCACCTCATAATTAAATATGGAGACCATATGTAGGCTTTTCTTTTCTTATATTGGCTTCATTTAAATTTGTGTAGCAAGTTGATGCCATGTTTTGCCTTGTTAAGTCAACATGTAAATTGCAGGGTATCTAAATAATATGAACCTTCTAATTAATTGTTGGGACCCCGATTCCGCTAAATATTGCCTAGTCGCATCACATCTTTGCCATGTCATGCATCATATCATGCATCATGTCCGATCGTCTGTCGTAGTATTAAATAGTGCATCCGATGTTTCTTTTAGTGCTTTGCTTCTTCGCGGATTAGGCTTGTTGTGTTGATACAAGCTTCGACCCGTTCTTCGGATGAACCTTCGACAATGTTTCTCAAGCGAGCAGTCTCCCCCTTTATACCTATTTTGCATTTATAATCTTTACTTCCTCCTATTGATGTATTGCTATCCATGTTGTGATGCTTTAGTTTCCGTACCATTTATATCCCTTGTAGCCTCTAAATTGCCTTGGACACCTCCTATGAACGAGTTATGCCCTAGAGGCAAATAATAAAGTGTATTGTTTGATATATCTCCTATATGTTCATAATACATTTCATGTTGTGCTATAACTGTGTTAATACGAAACATTAATACATGTGTGGTATGTAAACAAACCGTGTCTCTAGTTACCTCTAGCGAACTAGTTCATTGGTCATGAGGATGATCTGGGTTTCAAGATCATGGGCATTTATGCCAATTGACAATGAGGTCATGTCATTAGTTGAATGATGTGATAGACAAACATCCAACAATTATATCTTAATGAGATCTAGTTACAAAGTTCACCATTGATGATAAACATAGAAAACCTCGCGACCTGATCCTTTGACTGTGAGGTAATGCAAATCACCATTCTGGAGGAAGCTTTGATGGTTATCAATTATCATCTCGTAAAAAGGTGATAAAAAAGGTGCCACTCTGGTTTTCCAAAGGGACGCGTAGAGGAGTACATATCAAGACCAGGATTTGTCAAATCCATGTAACAGATAGATACATGTGGCCATCTCGGCGATGTTGCATTAATGAAGCTTGCAAGCATGTGACTTGGTCACGGAATGAAACGACATGGGAACGAGTAAACAAGTTCATTGGTAATGAGACCGAAATAAGTTATGGAGATATCAAAGATCAAGTCTCGGATGAATTAGGTATCAAATGACAAAGGGAATGGGAAACGACTATTTCACGGTTCGAGCGATTATATTCGTGAAACGCACGGGGATCACATGGCCATCCAGGTCCCTCTGTTGATCATTGATGTGAGAGTAGTCTCAATCATGTTCAGAGTGTTTCCGAACCGAAGGATGTCATGCTTAAGGGTGGGGATGCTCAGGGTAGATGAGGTATCGTAGGAGAAATAGAGAAAGAGAAACCGAAATAGTTTGGGGTAACATCTGATGTATATCGGAAGGGGTCCGGAAGGTGTTCCGGAGTGAAGGAATAAGATAATATGTGTATTTGAATGTTAATTGTAGTATTAATATTAAGTATGTTTATTTTATTATTAAAGGCATCCCAATCCTAACGTGCCTCACCCGAAGGGGAGGCCCGAGAGGCAAGGTGCCTAGGGAGAGGGGGCCATCCGGCCTAGGCTTAGAGGGCCGCCCCGGTGGGGCCCACCTAGGGCCGATGGCTTCCCCTAGGTGGCCGGCGGGTGTGGGGATTAGTCCCACACCGCCTGGCCCCTGGGTGGTGTGCCCCCTCCCGCTATATATAGGGGTTTCCCCTCCCCCTTTGGATTCATCTCGTTCTCCCATTCTCTCTCTCATCCATTGAGGAATTCTCTGTAATATTGGAGAGGACCTTTTGGGTTGTGAGTTCTCCACCTTCACACCACCGTTGTGTGATCATTGATCTGACATCTACTTCTTCTGTTGTTCGGCTGGATCAGAGTCTAGGAGACGTCGCCCACACCGGACGTGTGACGAACTTAAGAGGCACCACACTTGAGGTGTTGCTCGTCTTCATAAATATACGCCATACGTGGTCTTCAAAGGTATGAATACTGTCTCTCTCTTCCGTTACTTATGTCTACATAGTATAGATCCTGATATTAGTGTTTGCTTAGTTAGAATTTTTTGTTTTTTGCTACAGAACCCTTCAGTGGTATCAGAGCGGGTCTATGGGTAGACATGTCGTACAGATATAACACATAGCAATATGTGGGCATTGATTCTCTAGTTGCTACCCTCTTTTATTTCCTTGTTCATATTGCGTCACTATTTGATGAAGCGGCCCCCAACCGACCTCACATGGTGATTCACGAGACTGGTCCACATATCAAAGTGGCTTAGGGGGGGTCTGTCTCTCTATGGTAGTTGACATGGCATCGACATTGGAGGGCCCTGAAAAGGGAAGAAAAATGGCAATCATTGAATCCATGTTGTGGTTCCATGTTCGTAGGTGGGAAGGGGTTCTACCACAAAAGCCCTAAAGCCACGTAAACCTTGCAATATATAATACAGAGGCGTCTATCTTTATTGTTGCATAGGGGCATGTGTTGAGACATGGCAATGACAAGTTTGTGAAACTTCCATTGAAGCTATTTGATGATGATCTAGATGCTATAACCACGTCATAACACTTTACTTTATGAAGTATTACTTATTATGCTAGTATAATTATATATTCGACAGTAGCATGGTAAGATAGTCCCTCACATTATTCTAGTTATAGTATTCCCCTTGTGTGTGCACCACCAAGAAAGTTCTTCAGTATGAGGCAGGTCGTGACGATCGGGTGTCAGACATATCTATGTTCGCATATAGTGGGTGTAAGCCATGTTGCCCTGCGAATACACACAAGTTAGAACTGGCGAGCCTAGCATGTGTAGACATGGCCTCGGAATACAAGAGACCGAAAGGTCGAGCATGAGTCACATGGATGATGTGATTGACATTAGGGAATGTCTACCTTTGATGCTGCACTGATGGCTGTGACGATCTGGGAAGGTGCAGAGGATTGGGATCATGTGATCACTAAACGAGTGGAGGGATGTTCGTTTGAGTGGGAGTTCTTTTTGTTTTAAGTACGATAGTATAATTAAAACTTGAACTCATTATTATGAACATGGTATAGACACTTTGCAAATCCATTGTAGATGTCTCGCCCATCCACCTTCAACCTCAGCACTTTCCTCGAGAATGACAAGCTGAAAACTTATGGAACCAACTTCACCACATTGTTCTGCAATCTTAGGATCCTCGTAGTCCCCTACAAGTTGACTTATGTCATCGAGGCTGAGCTTCCGGCTAAGCCTGCAGATTCTTCCTCCCAGGATGAAAAGAATGTCTGGCAGTCCAAGGCGGATGATTTCTCCCTCATCCAAAATGGAATGCTCTATGCCATGGAGCCAGAGCTTCAAAAGTGTTTTGAGAACATGAATGATTTTCAGATCATTGAAGATCTCAAGGCTGTCTTTGCTCCACAAGCTCATGCAGAGAGGTATGATGCTTCCGATCTCTTCTTCTCTACTAAGATGGAAGAGCACAACACTATTAGTGAGCATGTAGCCAAAATGTCTGGCTACGTCAAGCGTTTGAATACCCTAGATTGCAAAATCCCGGAGGAGCTCGCGATTGATAGGGTGCTGCACTCGCTACCCCCTAGATATAATAGCTATGTGAGGAACTACAACATGTAATGGATGACTAAGACCCTTGCTGAGGTGTTCGCCATGCTCAAAACTGCTGAGGTAGAAATCAAGAAGGAGCACATGGTGTTGATGGTCAATAAGACCACCAATTTTAAGAAGCCAGAGCAAAATGGGAAAGGTAAGGGCAAGAATCCTAAGAAGGGTGGCAAGTTCGTTACCAACACCTCTAAGACTGCCAAGCCTGGCCCTAAGCCCGGCACTACGTGCTACTACTGCAAAGGGGACATGCACTAGAAATGCAACTGCCCCAAGTACCTTGAAGACAAGAAAGCCGGCAAGGACAAAGGTATATGTGATATACATGTTATTGATGTGTTCCTTACTAGCGCCAGGAGTAACACCTGGTTATTTGATACCGGATCTGTTGCTCACATTTGTAACTCTCAGCAGGAACTACAGAGTAGGAGGTGCCTGAGGAAGGACGAGGTGACAATGTGCGTCGACAATGGTTCAAGAGTCAGAGTGATGGCCGGCGGCACTCTACATCTACGTCTACCATCCAGATTATTTTTGGTTTTGAATAAATGCTACTATGTACCCGCATTGAGTATGAATATTGTGAGTGGGTCTTGATTGTTGCAAGATCATTATTTGTTTAAATCGGGAACAAATGGTTGTTCTATTTATATATATATGTATGATATTTTCTATGTTCATGCGCCTGTATGCAATGGTTTATTCTTACTTGATCTTGATTGTAATACTCACATCCATAACATTTATGCTAAACATTGTAAGCATAATGATGATAATTCCATGTTTATGTGGCATTGCCGTCTTGGTCACATTGGCATAAAGCGCATGAAGAAGCTTGATTCAGAAGGACTTCTTGGATCATTGGATTTCGAATCCCTTGATACATGTGAGCCATGCCTTATGGGCAAGATGACTAGGACACCATTCTCCGGCACAATGGAGAGAGCTACAGACCTACTGGGAATCATACATACGGATGTATGTGGACCAATGAGTGTCTCAATGCGCAATGGTTATCGTTATTTTGTTACCTTTACTAACGATTTGAGTAGATATGGATAGATCTACTTAATGAAGCACAAGTCTGAAACCTTTGAAAAGTTCAAGGAATTTCAGAAAGAAGTAGAGAATCAACTTAACAAGAGAATCAAGCATCTTCGATCGGATCAGGGAGGCGAGTATTTGAGTTATGAGTTTAACATGCACTTGAAGGACTGTGGGATCATCCCACAGATTACGCCAGCCGGAACACCACAACGTAATGGTGTGTCGGAACGACGTAACCGAACTCTATTGGATAGTGTGCGGTCCATGATGTCTTTAACTGATTTGTTTGTGTCACTTTGGGGATATGCATTAGAAACCACCGCTTTTATTTTAAACCGAGCACCATCCAAATCCGTGGAGACAACCCAACATGAGATATGGTATGGAAAGAAGCCAATGTTGTCATTTCTGAAAGTTTGGGGTTGTGAGGCTTACGTCAAGAAACTACAGCCTGACAAACTCGAACCCAAATCAGAAAATGTATCTTTGTGGGATACCCAAGGGAAACCGTTGGGTATACTTTCTACAACCAAGCCGAAGGCAAAACATTTGTCACAAAAGCTAGCACCTTTCTCGAGAAAGATTTTCTCGCTAAAGGAGTTAGTGGAAGGAAGATTGAGTTAGATGAAGTTGTTGACCCTTCTCTCCAAATTCCGAGTAGCGCAACGGAAGCTGTTCTGAAACCGCTCTCCAACATGGAGGAAGAGCCCAATAATGATGATCAAAACAACAACATCAAAACTCCTGCGGTTCACAAGTCTACAATAGTTTGTGCCACTCCTGATTGGTACAATAGCCTTGTGATGTCTGTCATCCTAGATGAACAGGAAGAACCTGCAAACTACAAAGAAGCTATGGATAGTGCTGACTCCGAGAAATGGCTAGAAGCCATGAAATCCAAAATAGGATCCATGTATGAAAACCAAGTTTGGACCTTGGTTGATATTCCGGAAGGCCGCAAAGCCGTGGAAAATAAATGGATCTTTAAGAAAAAGATGGATGTGGATGGTAATGTGACCATTCACAAATCTCGACTTGTCACAAAGGGGTTTCGACAAATTTAAGGAGTTGACTATGATGAGACTTACTCTCCTGTAGTGATGCTTAAGGCTGTCCAGATTTTACTAGCAATTGCTGCTCATTTCAACTATGAAATTTGGTAGATGGATGTCAAGGTCACATTCCTCAATGGTCACATTGATGAAGAGTTCTATATGATGCAACCGGAAGGTTTTGTTGATCCTAAGGATGTTGGAAAGGTGTGTAAGCTTCAGCGGTCCATTTATGGAGTGAAGCAAGCATCTCATAGTTAGAACCAACGTTTTGATCAAGTGATCAAGAGTTTTGGATTTCTCCAAAATCAACAAGAGTTCTGTGTTTACAAGAAAGCGAGTGGGAGCTCAGTAGTTTTCTTAGTAGTATATGTGGATGACATATTGCTCATGGGAAACGATGTGGATCTTATGAGAAGCGTGAAAGCATATTTGAGTAGTCAATTTTCCATGAAGGATATACGTGAAGCTTCATACATATTAGGAATCAAGATCTATAGAGATAGATCAAGACGCCTAATTGTGTTAAGTCAAAGTACTTACATCGAAAAGATTTTGAAGAGGTTCAAACTAGACAATGCCAAAAGGCCTCTATGCCAATGATGAAAAATTACAAAATGAGTGTGACTCAATGTTCGGTAACGGATGATGATAGAGAAAAGATGTCTTATGTCCCCTATGCTTTAGCCATAGCATCTATCATGTATGAAATTTTAAGGACTCGACCTGATGTGGCATTGGCTCTTAGTTTGATGAGCCGATACCAAAGTAATCTAGGACCGGGTCACTGGACAGCTGTAAAGAATATCCTAAAGTATCTCAAAAGAACAAATGATATGTTCCTAATCTATGGAGGAAGTGATGAAGCTCTAAACGTAACGAGTTACGTGGATGCAAGCTGGAACTCATATCATGATGACTCGAAGTCACATACAAGATTTGTGTTCCTAGTGAATGGTGGGGCGGTAAGATGGAAGAGCAAGAAGCAGCCGGTGGTGGCGCAGTCTGCAATGGAGTCTAAATACATTGCTGCGGATGATGCGGCGAATGAAGCTGTTTAGCTAAGGAATTTCATCATCAAACTAGGAGTCATTCCAAGTGTGCAATACCCCATGACAATCTATTGTGACAACACGGGAGCTATTGCAAATGCAAAGGAACCAAGGACTCATTCCATAGCCAAACACATCAAGCTTAGGTTTCACGTCATCTGGCAGAATGTTGACGAAGGTGATATCAATATTTGCAGAGTAAACATGGATCTAAATGTGTCAAATCCTTTGACTAAAGCTCTCCTACAAGTCTAGCACAAACAACACCGAGATTCCATTGGTGTTAGGTTCCTGCCAATTGTAAACTAGTTTTATTTGTACTCTAGTGCAAGTGGGAGACTGAAGGAGTTATGCCCTAGAGGCAAATAATAAAGTGTATTGTTTGATATATCTCCTATATGTTCATAATACGTTTCATACTGTGCTATAACTGTGTTAATACGAAACGTTAATACACATGTGGTATGTAAACAAACTGTGTCTCTAGTTACCTCTAGCGAACTAGTTCATTGGTCATGAGGATGATCCGGGTTTCAAGATCATGGGCATTTATGCCAATTGACAATGATGTCATGTCATTAGTTGAATGATGTGATAGACAAACATCCGATAGTTATATCTTAATGAGATCTAGTTACAAAGTTCACCATTGATGATAAACATAGAAAACCTCGCGACCTGATCCTATGACTGTGAGGTAATGCAAATCACCGTTCTGGAGGAAGCTTTGATGGTTATCAAGTATCATATCGTAAAAGGGTGATAAAAAACGGGCCACTCAGGTTTTCCAAAGGGACGCGTATAGGAGTACATACCAAGACCAGGATTTGTCATATCCATGTAACGGATAGATACATGTGGCCATCTCGGTGACATTGCATTAATGAAGCTTGCAAGCATGTGACTTGGTCACGGAATGCAACAACATGGGAACGAGTAAACAAGTTCATCGGTAACGAGACCGAACTAAGGTATGGAGATATCAAAGATCAAGTCTCGGATGAATTAGGTATCAAATGACAAAGGGAACGGGAAACGACTATTTCACGGTTTCAGCGATTATATTCATGAAGCGCAGGGGGCACATGGCCATATAGGTCCCTCTATTGATCATTGATGTGAGAGTAGTCTCAATAATGTCTGGAGTGTTTCCGAACCGAAGGATGTCACGCTTAAGGGTGGGGACGCTCAGGGTAGATGAGGTATCATAGGACAAATAGAGAAAGAGAAACCAGAATAATTCTGGGTATCATCCGATGTAGATCGGAAGGGGTCCGGAAGGTGTTCCAGAGTGAAGGAATAAGATAATATGTGTATTTGAATGTTAATTGGAAAATTAATATTAAATATATATTTAATTTATTATTAAAGGCAACCCAATGCTAATGGACCTCACCCGAAGGGGAGGCCCAAGAGGCAAGGCGCCTAGGGAGAGGGGGCCAGCCAGCCTAGGCTTAGTGGGCCGCCCTAGTAGGGCCCACCTAGGGCCGGCGGCTTCCCCTAGGTGGCCGACGGATGTGGGGATTAGTCCCACACCGCCTGGCCCATGGGTGGTGTGCCCCCTCCCACTATATATAGGGGTCTCCCCTCCCCCTTTGGAATCATCCCATTCTCCCATTCTCTCTCTTATCCATTGAGGACTTCTCCGTAATATTGGAGAGGACCTTTTGGGTTGTGAGTTCTCCACCTTCACACCACCGTCGTGTGATCATAGATCCGACATCTACTTCTTCCACTGCTCGGCTAGATCGGAGTCCAGGGGACATCGCCCACACCGGACGTGTGACGACCTTCGGAGGCGCCACACTTGAGGTGCTGCTCGTCTTCATCAATATACGCCTTCTTGCATAAGGCATGCCTTGGTCTTCAAAGGTTTGAACACCATCTCTCTCTTCCGTTACTTATGTCTACATAGTATAGATCCTGGTATTAGTGTTTCCTTAGTTAGAAATTTTTGTTTTCTGCTACGGAACCCTTCATCCTATTGCCTGTTGTTTGTTAGACAGTTGGCCTTGCGAGTCATAGTTCCGTGCTCATGTGTTGGTTTGAGTCATCGAGTTCCACCGTTGTTGGGAGGTTGGCAGATGCTTAATGGTGGAGATGAGCAAGGCTTTTATTATAAATTGTCAATTAAAATGCTAGAAATATATATAATGTAGAGGCACCGGTGGGAAATAGATGTTATTTGGTTTTTACCCGCCCACTTGTGTCCACCTAGGACCTGAGTTCATGACACTTGTTCTAAGATCGAGCGTGCTAACCACATGTGGGGTGTGTGGGCACCCCTATCGGCTTATTATCTGATTTCAAAGTACTATACTGATACATTGCAAATGTATCTATAATTTTTGATGTTCCATGCTTGGTTTTATCCACTTTCTTGTGTTTTGTCCACACTTTGGAGTACTTTTCATATGATTTCTTGGACTAACCTATTAACAAGAGCCACAGTGCCTGTTTTCTGCTGTTTTTGGTTCGGGAAAGTCAGAAAATGAATATTCTCGAATTGGGCCGGGACAAAAGCCAAAGTGCCTATTTTCTGAAGTCATCGGATGCAGTACGAGACGGAGAGGGGCTGGGGCCACCACACCACGCCACTGCCCAGCTCGGCCCGCACTTTGGGGTGGTGAGGCCAGCCCTGGCACCCCCTCGGCATCCCCTTCCGCCTATAATATGCCATCGGGACAAAAACCTAAGGGCCCGTTACAAAAATCCACGAAAGAGTCTGTAGCCGCCATCATCTCCATCCCTAGATCGGGAGGGATCTGAAGCTCTTCCCGACATCCTGCCGGAGAGGGGAATTCACCCTGGAGGCCTTCTTCATCACCATGCAAGCCTCCGGTGTGATGCGTGAGTAGTTCATCCTTGGACTACGGATCCATGTAGTAGCTAGATGGCTGGTTCTCCTCCTTTGTGCTTTCATGTCTAGATCTTGTGAGCTCCGTTCATGATCAAGATCATCTATTTGTAATTCTGCATGTTGTGTTTGTGGGGATCCGATGGATATTGAGATGCTATTTCAGATTGATTATTGATTCTATCATGTCTTTGTTATTTGTGATCTTGCATGCTTTCTGTTGTTAGTAGCTATCTTGGCCAAGTAGATGCTAGCAACTACAAGAGTTAGTATTTATGCTCGATAGTGGGTTCATGCCTCCGTAACTGGGAAGTGATGTAAATCTCTAAGGTACTATATGTGCTGTTGCTACTAGGGAGAAAACAACAATCCTTTGTTCATAGAACAATCATATTGTTTACTTTACACGCAGTTCGTAAAGCAATAATCTGTTGCTTGCAACTTAATACTGGAGGGGGTTCGGATGAAAACCTGAAGGTGGATTATTAGTCATAGATGCAGTTGGATGGCAGTCTATGTATAATGTTGTAATGCCTAATCAAGTCTCAAAGGAGTCAAGATGATTAGTATATGCTTGTATGCTTTCTCGATGTTTGTCAATTGCCCTGCTGTAATTTGTTCACCTAGCATGTTATCTATCTTAAGGAGAGCCACCTCTAGTGAACTATGGATCCCGGTCCTTGTATTTTACATTCAATCTACAAACCGTTTACTGCTTTGTGTTTACTTTCTGCAAACTATTACTTCTTTCCATTCGATACGTTTAATCCTTTGTTTTCCGCAAAACACGGTGAGATTGACAACCTCATCGCAAGTTGGGGACAAAGTTCTGCGGTTGTGTTGTGCAGGTCTCCACGTTGCTACTAGCACCGATAGTGCGCCCTGCCAAAGCTCAGCTAGTAACACGTTTGGGGTGTTTCCTTGCTCCTACTGGTTCGATTAAACCTTGGTTTCATAGTGAGGGAAACTAGCTGATGTGCTCATCATACCTTCCTCTTCCCAACGAGCTCTACATCAACCATGCTCCAGCATTTTTCTGGCGCCATACTCAGAGCCATCAAGCATTTTTCTGGCGCCGTTGCCGGGGAGTCAAGGACACCTTCACAAGGGGAGTCCCTCATAACCAATTTCTTTACTTTGTTATTTTTGTTTTGATTAGTTTCTTTTTGCTTAGTTTGCTTGTTTCTTATTCAAAAACACACAAAAAAAATAGTTTTACTAGTTTGCTTTCTTTACCAAAAACACAAAAAAATTAAGTCTCCTTTAGTTGTCACCTCTTCCTTAGCTCACCATGTTGATCCCTACTTTCACCCTGAAAGACCTTTCAATTGGTATTGGTTCTATAATTAGGAAAGAAAATATTGAAGAATTCTTTAATCATGTTAGTAAGCATGAAGATACTGAGGATAGATCCCTTGCAGAACTTGCTCCAAACTATGAGATTGATGCAGCTTCTTTAATTCACATGTTAGAAGCTAGGTTTGTCAACCCCTTAATGCAAGTAATGTTTCTTAAGCTTAAATAAATTGAGGACCCTGAAAAGAGGGATTTTATTCTATAAACTTTGTTTAAGGAGTTCTATGATGTTGCTAAGGAAGATAGGAAAGTCTTTGAATGTTTCAATATGCTAGGCTCATGTGTAGATGTTGTTGGTACATGAGAAAAGATGAACAAAACCGAACCTAATGGGGAGGAGCCTAAGATACCAATACCCTTTAAACTAGTAGCAATACATGATGCCATAGAAAAGAATCTTGATTGGATTGTTCCTGCAAACCCTTTTGATGAGAATAGTTAACCTAAGAGCATTGAGAGAGGATCCTCTAGAACTTATTTGGATGATATACCTTTCCTTGTTAAAAATATTTCTGGTATTGATCTTAATGCTTCTTCATTTGAGAACACTTGATTCTTTTTCTTGCTTCTTATGCCTAACTTAAAGACGTTAAAGAAAAGTACTTATTGGGAGATAACCCAAAAGTTTTAGATGAGTCTTGGAAGTTATTACCTCTTTAATAACCTCTCCTTATCCTTTTTATTTGCTTTTTGTGCCAAGAGTAACCTCTAATGAGATAGAAGTAATGATTGGGAAAGTTGCTGTCTCGAAACAGATTTCTGTGCTTCACCGTAAAAATTCTTGTAGAATCTCTGAACGTCTTTTTGAGGCGCTAATTTTTGTGCTTCTGCCCCCGGTTGTTATCTAACTTTCGTTAGTTCAACACTTTTTTATTTGAGAAACAGAAGGTCTTCGAAAAAATTCGTCTTTAACTTCTGGTCTGTTTTGACAGATTTCTGCCATTTTCTGCATTTGCTTCTTGTTGGTTCCTTTTTGAGTTCTTTTGGGGAATTGAGCTTTTTGAGGGAAGTGCTACAGTATCTAGTGTTCTAATGCAAGTTTATTTGGTGTTAGAACTGAACCTTAAGACTTATTTATCTTGAGTGCACTAATGTTGCTAACAAATATTGTGTGAAGTTTTGTATGAAGGAAAATTTTCAGGTGTATGGAAGGAATGAGTAATGAGATGAAGGATGGACTAAAGCTCAAGCTTGGGGATGCCACGCATGTCACCCCAAGAAATATCCAAGAAGTACAAGCGTCAAAGCTTGGGGATGCCCAAGGCATCTCCCTTCTTCATCAATAAAAATCCCAGGTTTCTTCCAAACGCTTCATTTTTATTGTTTCATGCACAGTTGTGTTTTTCTTGGAGCGTTTTCTTTTTCGTCTTCGTTTTGGTTTTTCGTTTGCTTTGGTTTGCTTAGTTTGCTGAATAAATTGGTTGGACCCCCTCTTTCATACATTGGTTTGCAAATAGTTTGGTTTGGTTTGGAAAAGAGTAGGAAAGTTCATGCTTATGTGGTAAAAAGAGCTCGTTTTTGACTGTGGCCTATGCTTTGGCATGCCATGCTTGATATTATTTTGGTTTTATGCTTAGTATTATTTGTTGTAGCATGACTTGTTATAAATAATTGAGATTGCTTAATGTGCCTTGGATGAATCATGCGTTGTTTTAGCATATTAAAGCATAGTATAGTGGTATTCTCCTTTGATGCTTTATTTGGGTTGACTTGGCGCATGCTCACACCATGTTATGACTATCTCAAGTCACCATAAGCCTTTATGATCCTTTAGTTTTCAAATTGTAGTATCACTTTATGCTTTGATCAATGATGTTTTGTCGCTCTGCATGATTATGGCCATTATTGCTCGCTTAGTTTGTCGCTCCCAGTCTTTTGATAGCCTCCACAACCAAGTATGAGTTCTACTCATGCATCCAACTCCCTAAAACCAAGTTATTCCAAAGAGTCCACCATACCTACCTACTAGCTTATGCTATTCCAAGTATATTCATGCTTTTGTTTACCTTCCAAATTAAACTTGTTATGAGAAAACTAGTGATTAAAGCTCTCACGAACTTGATGGCACACTTTACTTTTCTTGCCCTTAATAAACTTGAACCATTGTGTCGTCTATGTTGTATATGCTTGCACTTATTTGTTGGGAATTAGCAGAACAATGCTTTCATGGGGAACACTTTCAACATTGCACTTGGTACTTGTACCTAGTTGATATCATGCTCTTTTGTATATGGATGTCATCGGTGTGAAATGAAAGGGGAGCTTGTAAGTCCATGGAGTTATGTATATGTGTTAGAGAAACGCCTAGGCCGCTGGTCTAATCCATGCTGACATGGTGGAAACCTACAGCGTAACCATAATGAGCTGTCTATGAAGCATTCTTCTTATAAAAAAAGAGTCCTATATTGAGAAAAAAGATAAAAAGAAAAAAAAGAGATTATGAAAATAGGAAAGAGAGAAAAAAGCACCATATTCCCATGGTAAATAAGAAGATTGCTGAGATGCTCGTTGTCTGCTTGCCTTGTCATTTTGATATGGGGATTCTTCCGTATCATCGGGCAAGGGGTACCGCATTGGCGGTTCTCTATGATACACATGTACTTACGATGACAAGAACTTACCGGTGACTAAACTTGAGTAGCATGAGGAGCGACCCTCGTATACAAGGGACATGAGATTTCTAACTTATACTTCGTCAAGCATATACACCATAGTTTGTTCACTTTAACCTTAATCACTTCAAGATGCTTATGATAGGGACAATGAGAGATGAAAGCTATAAGTACCATAATTTTTGGAAGCTCTTTATGAGGCTTGAATCCCTACTTACTTTTATAAAAAGGCCTTTCTTCCACCATTATATTGAGTCTCCACCTTCTACCTTTAGAGAGCATAGTGGCCATTTGTAACATCCCAAAACTTTAATCCAAGCTTAACAAGATCAAATCATCCAAAAATAGGGTTAACAAAAACTTTTCCAAATTTAATATGAAAGCATTCATATATGTATGCATTTTAAAATAGGAGTTGTTTGAATTGCCATGATTGATTGATCCAATGCTTGTAAAATGTTTCTTAGGTGATTTAAACATCATCTACATCATTCCCAAACTTTTCCTAAAGAAAATCAAATCAAAAAGAATTAAAAAGAAGGAATGGTCATTTTGGCAAATTTAACTCTCATGCCTACTTTGGCTATTCCTAGTACTCAATTCTTAACAGAAACAATTCTTGATCTTTGCACCCCTTGCTAGTACACATAATGAGGTACCAAGGCCCACCTTTGGATCTACTAAAAACATTCTGTTAACTATTTTGAATGACAGTTTAAAATTGAATCTAATGCATATGCATAGATCACCCCTATTTCAAAAACCATCTATTTGAGCTCCATTTTCAAAACCCTTGCAACCAGAGACTACCTATCACTAGTGGAGATCACTCAAAATTTTTGAAACCAAAATTCAAAACTTTCTTTCATGCGGCCATTTCATCAAACACTTGGCATGCATATTATCACCTCTAATCCTAGCTCACTGTTTTGAACAGGGTTTTGCCCCCAATTGATCCTCTTTTATCTCCTTTGTCCCGTCCTAGTCTAACCAGACCCTTAACACCCCTCTCCCTTGTCCCTAACCCTCTTGCCATGTCAACCCGAGGGCATGGTCGCCGGCCAAACTTTGCCCTGCCACAGCAGACCATCTCCCCCTCTCTCGCCATGTCTAGGAGGTAGCCAGGAGCTCACCGCCACCCCCTGTCCCTTGCCCGAGCCCAGAGCAGCAGTGGACCACCGAGCATAAACCAGCGCTTGCCACCATGCCATGCAGTGCCGCCCCAGAGCACGCCTGTCCCGCCGCCTGCACCGCCTTGGCACCAGCTCGCGCCGCCTCCACCTCGACTGAGAACACCCAGACATCCCTGTCACGCCTAAAGCCTCACAGCCACCGCTCGCTGTGGACACCACCGCCTCTACCTCTCAGAGCGCCACCTTGCCCAGACCGCGTGCCACCGCCCCTACGTTCGCATTTAAGTTCTAGAGCACCGCCAGGGAACCGCCCATCGATCGCCACCCCCAGCCATGCCTCTACCTCGCCGTAGCCTTGTCGCCACTGTCGCCTGCCCATCCCGCTCGGTCTCATCGTCGGGCCTATAAAAGGAGCCCTCCCTGGCCTCTTCTCTCCACACCATTCCACTCCCCTCACCTCTCTGAACCTCACCCACCTCTAGCCGGAGCAAGGTGAGCTCTGCCTCGCCGGAATTGAAGCCGGAGCAGCCGCGGCAGGAGGAGAAGGGCGCCGTTGATTTCGACCACCCCAAGCTCCACCGCAACCGCGCCTCGCCTCGCTGTGGTCTTCCACGTCGTTTGCCCGCCTCGCCGACCCTGCTGGAGCCCTAGTACGCCCCTAGTAGACCCCCAACGAGCCGCTAGGGTTCGAGTTCGCCGGCGACCTTTTCATCGTCGACGACGACCCTCAGCCGTTGATCTCGCTTCTAATCCTACGACCACAACGCATACCGTTGCTTTTAAGTGTCATGACACGCTGGGACCCCCTGTCAGCTGAGCTCACAACATGAGCGCCACTGGGCTGGCCCACGTCCTTTCCCGCGCTAGCCCATCGATTCAAATCTGGATGTTTCTTTTTTAGTTAAATCTAGTTTTTGTCCACTATTTTAAAAATCAATTCAGAGAGTTTTAGAAATCCAAATTGCATGAAACTAATTTTGTCTGAAAGGTATTAAAATTATCTATCCAAGCCCGTTGGATTTAATTCAATTAGAGTTATATATATCTCCTAATAAAAATAACAAAACAGAAGCTTTTGCAACTTGCAACATTTTTATAAAATCAACCAAGTTAGCTTTTGAGTTGATTCCAACTCTCAAAAATCACATTTCTTCATATCTATCTAAATATGTAATAATATTAAGGTTTACATGCAGTGACTTTGGACTAGTACCAAAATAATGCTATATAGGCATTTCTAGTCACTTTAAATCATTAAATAATAAACTTAAACTAAAGTAATATTGATCCAACCTTTAAATCTCATTCCCACATGTTAGAATATGTGGTGAGGACATGTGTCCACATGATCCCATATTTTGGTGGTGAATATTAAATTTTAGTTAATATTTCAATGAGTAGAAATTACTTTTCTAAAATAAAAAGGTTGAAACTATTGAATTAAACTTGTGATGCTTGTGATGATAATAGATCATCAATTGTGTGTCCTAGAATGCTGCTTAGCCTAGTTAAGTATTGTTTGGTGATTGTCTACTCCCTATGTATTTATAGACGCTAGTACCGACCAAGCTTTCGAGAAGGAGGAGTTCTACCAAGAAGAAGAAGAAGAAAACTTCAACCACTGCACCAACCAAGGCAAGCTATTGTTAGCAAGCTAGAATTAAACTAGATGGTTTAGCAAAGATTCCTTAAGCATGCTTTGATCACACCCCTTTGACTATTAGTACCCCAAGTCTTACGTACAAGTTTTACCCCTCTTAGGTTATACAAAGTTCTTTACTTGTTTTTGAAGGTAGCATAAAAAGTATAAAACTTGACCTACTTAGAAACCTTTAGATGTCATTCTATGGCATGAGATTGATCCCATCTTTCCACCTTAGTGAACACTGTATTTTAGAATAGATCAAAACTTGAGTCACTTTAGATGGGAACACTTGGTGAAAATGAATTGTGAAAACCTTGGAATGATGAGTCATTCTATTGAGATGTTTTGACATGTGTTGAGAGACACAACTGGTTTATGATGATGAAAATGATGAGGCATGAGCCTTAACCTTTTTATAAAACTGATGGTTGGATTCGGATGTGATACCATTCCAAATTTACCGTACAACCAAATTACCTGAATTGGGTAAGGTTTAGCTGGAAATTTATATGCATTAGTATTAGTTCCCTCACGGGAGAGGTTTGAGCTGAGGCTACCTCTCACTGTTGTCCACCTATGCAGTGCCCAAGATGACTGATGGTCGTGGTTGGGAGGCCATGCTCATAGGAGAGGTGCTTGTACTAGGGTGTGTAAAGGGAAGGTTATGTTGATTATCTGCATACTAAGTATGATGATTCAGGGTTATCCCTGCCAGATGTATCGAATCTTGTGGTGAAAGTGTACCACCTCTACAGAGTGTCAAACTATTCGAATAGCGCATCGTGTTATGGATGCTTGGAATGGCCATACTGTTTCGTTGTCAGATGTTTTCTAAATAACTTGAAATGAATGATGAACTTTGACTTGACCACAACAGGGTTGTGTTGATGATAATAGCTTCCCAGTTTAAGTGATTCTTTGCTTTTGAACTCAGCTTAGGTTTCAAACTTAACTTTATGGTTAAACTTAGATTTAGCACTTTAACTTAGAATTATAGTACCTGTTAATAGTAGTTTGCTAGTACTTGAATAGTACTCATGGCTTTTGTCCCTGGCTATTATCATGGCCAGACTATGAAGGATATTATCAAGATGATGGTCAGTAGGACGGCTATGATAACTAGGACTATCTCACAAGATTGCATGTGCCCCTGAAGATGGACCCCACCGCTACGCTATCTTTTATTTCCGCTGCTTGTTGTATTAAAGACTGGATCATGAGATCCTTATTTGTGTAAAACCTTATGTATGGTTTGTAATGGATGATGTACTGTGATATCCAATCCGTTATGTCTGCAAAAATGGTAATCCTGGGATTGCGAGGTATGGCATAACGGGCATCTGGGATTAAAAATCCGGGTGTTGACAAGTTGAATCAGAGCCATCCTGACCATAGGAGACCCTAGTTAGAATGGACGTCCAAACCAAAAACTTAGCTTCAAAACCAAAGTGAGTATTTATGAAAAACTATTTCCCCTCTTACCCTTGTAAACTCATTCTTTCTCAAAAATACATGTTCCTCAAAATTTCTTACATTACTACTTAAAATTTGACACACTGGATCACTTCACTAACTTCCTCATCCTAAATTCTTGTAGATGGAGACTCAGTTCAGCAAGTTTTACCAGTTGGGAAACGGAGGTCAGCTAATCTTCGAGAGGGATCTGGATTCACTGTCGGAGTTACTGGGACGCCCACATCCGGAGTTTCTTGGAGCTCAACTTCCAGGACCCCCAGGAGGAGACCTACAGTGGCTAGTCACCGCGGATCTTCGGGGAAGCATCGAAGCACCAACTTCCGGGAGAATTCAGTTCTCCGTGAGAGAGAACAACTGGCTAGATGGATTATCCAGGGCAATGCATGAAGCTCTCGCACGTCTATGTGCCCTCAGCGTCAACAAGATCCAAGGAACTCGTTTTGCCCACTATGCAAGATGTGACTTCATGGGAATGCCGATGGAGATGCCAAGTCACCCAGAGTTGAGGCGTCAAGTGGAGAACCTTGATTTCTTGCTTCATGACAGATAGCAGGAACTGGACAATGCCAGGGAGTTAGCCAACCAGAACTGTGCCATTGCCGACCAGAAGGCCCAGACTTTCGCACTGCTCGTCCAAGATCGCCAGTCTCTTCGTTGCCAGCGTGCAAAGAAGGATCGTACCATCGCCTGTCTTCGCAAGAAGGTGGCCGACCTCGAGAAGACCGTCAAGGAGCAGGAAGCTCAGCTTGCTGCCAAGGAATAAGAAGATGAGGGTGAAGACATCCAAGGAGATATGGATTCTTACCTCAGCAACGATGATGACTTTCTGGAGGAGGATGTTGTGGACTTCTACACTGATGATGAAGACTCCGACTTCATCGATGATGAGTAGTGGCACTAGAGCACTGTCGTAGCATGAGATGTATCATCTCATTGTATTGTAGCTTGCAGAATGGTTCTTCAAACCATCTGTTTTCCCCTTTGCTTGTTGTGGTGTGTGTTGTATCGTGTGCTTGCTTGCATGAATGAAAAAGAAGTTAGTTGAAACACCTGAGTATGACTCAATGTTTTAGCTTTGAAAACCCAAAACCATGAACCTTAGAATTTCCCTCTTACCCCTATATCTATCTCAATCTTTAGATGACTCGTGGAAACCAAGGAGGGAGCAGCTCGTCGTAGGACCCAATGCTGCAGATCTTGCAGAATCTCATCGCGGACCGTGAAGCAAGTAGGGCCGAACGTCAAGCCAACTTAGCAACATTGCAGAAGATCACCCAAATGGCTCTCAACAACCAAGGACATGGAAATCAGGATCACCAAGGATCCAAACTCAAAAACTTTCAGAACACCAATCCCCCAATCTTTAACCAATCTGAAAACCCATTAGATGTTGATGACTAGTTACAGACCATGGAAAACAACTTAGAGGTTGCCAGAGTTGATGAGAATGAGAAAGTTCTCTTCGCCACCCACTATCTGGCGGGAGATGCAAGAGCTTGGTGGAATAGCATCCGCAATATGAACCATGGCCAGGTGATGATCTGGGAAGCATTCAAGGTCAAGTTCAGCCGCACCCACGTGCCACAAGGTCTTGTCAACAGGATGAGAGATGAATTCCGCGAATTGAAGCAAGGAAGAATGACTGTGGTAGATTACCGTGACAGATTCTTGTCACTTGCCAGATATGCACCGGATGAGATCAACACGGAGGCCAAGAAGAAGGAGAGATTCTTAAGCGGACTGCATGATGAGATGCAGACTGTCCTCGTCAACATCCGTTTTGATGATCTCGAAGAGCTAGTCGACTCTGCCATTCAGATGGAAGGGAAGATTAACCAGGCAAACGACAACCGCAATCGCCATATGATGCAGCAGTCTGGATCCAGTAGTCACCAGAAGTACCGTCCCAACCCCTCACCAGGATATGCACCAAGGAACAACCGACCCCCAAATTCTCGCCCAAGCTACCCCAACCGTAGCGGAGGTAATGTGAAGTCCAGAGGAAACAATCACAGCTCCGGCAATGCCAACAATTTCAACCGTGCCCCTCCCAAGAGCAACAACAACAACACTGCACCCAGAACTGGCAGCAATGTTGTACCTGTCGCTGACAAGGACAAGTCCCAGATCACTTGTTTTGAGTGTGGAGTGAAGGGGCACTACTCCAATGAGTGTCCCAAGAAGACTGCCGTCAATGCCCCTGTGAATTCCCCATCTCAGCAGCAGCGTCGTGTTCAACCAGGAAGAAGATTTGCCCTGGGGAACCCGCACAACCGCATCGGTCGTCTCTTCCACATGAACGCAGAAGAAGCCCAGGAAGCGCCAGATGTAGTGCTGGGTATGTTTTCTGTCAACTCAGTTTTAGCAAGAGTATTGTTTAATTCTGCACTAGTAAGATTCGCCCAACCAACCTGAAGCATGTCATGATAGTTCAAATCCCCGGTTCAACCACAAAAGCTAGAAAAATTTGCAAAGCTGTACCTATCAGAATACATGGGATAGATTTTTATGCCAACCTAATTGTACTTGGAACCAAAGGATTAGAAGTAGTACTAGGTATGGACTGGATGTCAAGGCATAAAGGACTGATAGACTGTGCTAAGAAAGCCATCACCATGACCAGTAGTTCTGGAGTAACAGTGGAGCATATCTCTGAAATCTTACCCCGTCAATTCAAGTGCAACAAGAGTGTAGCCCTGCCCACCGTAGACCAAGTCAGAGTAGTCTGTGAATACCCTGACATATTCCTAGATGAATTGCCAGGTATGCCCCCGGATAGGGATATTGAGTTCATTATCAAACTAATCCCCGGAACCGAACCTATAGCCCAGAGACCCTATACCATGAACCCCTCAGAGTTAGTGGAACTGAAGAAGCAGTTGGATGCCATGTTAGCAACAGGCTTGATTTAGCCAAGCGCATCGCCATGGAGATCACCAGTGTTATTCGCTGACAAGAAGGATGGAGGCAACCGTCTGTGTACAGATTACAGAAAGTTGAATGACGTCACCATCAAGAACAAGTACCCTTTGCCAAAGATAAAGGATCTATTTGATCAGTTGACTGGAGCTCGGGTATTCTCAAAGATTGATCTTAGGACTGGTTATCACCAACTTAAGATTCGTGCAACGGATATTCCGAAGACCGCCTTTACTACTCGCTATGGTTTATACGAGTATACGGTTATGTATTTTGGATTAACCAATGCCCCTGCTTATTTCATGAATCTCATGAATAAGATCTTTATGAATTTCCTAGATAAGTTTGTAGTTGTGTTTATCGATGACATCCTTATCTACTCCAAGTCATAAGAAGAGCATGAACAACATCTAAGAATCATCCTAGAAACCCTGAGAGAGCATTAGTTATATGCCAAGTTCAACAAGTGTGAGTTTTGGCTGAAAGAAGTAGGATTCCTAGGACATATTGTGTCTGCCGGAGGAGTCTCTATTGATCCCACCAAGATCAAAGATGTCAAAGAATGGGAAGCCCCAACCAATCAAACCCAAGTTCGTTCATTTCTCGGATTAGCGGGATATTACCGCAAGTTCGTAGAAGGATTCTCGAGCATAGCCCGACCAATGACCCAATTGTTGAAGAAGGACAAGAAGTTTGAATGGACAGACAAGTGTGAAGCCAGTTTCCAAGAGCTGAAGAAGAGATTGATATCAGCCCCAATTTTGATCATGCCAGACATAAAGAAGCCGGTTGATGTGTATTGCGATGCATCCAAGATTGGCCTAGGATGTGTATTGATGCAAGAAGGCAAAGTAGAAGTAATCTCGACAACTGAAGCAGCATGAGCAGAACTATCCGACCCATGATCTTGAGCTAGCAGCCGTGATTCTAGCATTGAAGACATGGCGTCATTATTTGATGGGTAATCGCTGTGAGATTTACTCAGATCATAAGAGCTTGAAGTATATCTTCACTCAGAAGGAGCTGAATATGAGGCAAAGAAGATGGATAGAGTTAATCAAGGATTATGACCTTGACATTCACTATCACCCTGGCAAAGCCAATGTGGTAGCGGATGCTCTTAGCAGATTGCCGTGTAGGCTTAACACCATGATCAAAGAGAAGCAACCAAGTTTGTATGAGGAGTTGGAGCAGTTCAGGACTGAGTTAGTTAGCAAAGGATTCCTAGCTAGCATTGAACTTCAACCCACTTTGATTAGCCAAATCAAGGAAGCCTAGAAGGGAAATGAAAGTATTGACGGAATCAAACATCGTATTGGTACAGGAAAGGTACCTGGATTCATCAAAGACGAAGAAGGAGTACTGTGGTACAAAGGACGTATCTGTGTGTCAGTAGATTCGGAGCTGAAGGAAAGTATCATGAAGGAAGCTCATGATACTCTTTATTCTATCCACCCCGGAGGAACAAAGATGTATCAGGATTTGAAAGAGCAATTTTGGTGGCACAAGATGAAGAGAGAGATCGGAAGCTACATCGCCAAATGTGACATCTGTCAAAGAGTCAAAGCAGAGCATCAGAGACATGAAGGACTATTGCAACCATTGCAGATTCCGGAATGGAAATGGGATTCCATCGGAATGGACTTTATCACCGGTTTACCTACTTCTAGTAGGGGAAATGACTCAATCTGGGTCATAGTTGATAGACTGTCCAAGGTAGCCCACTTTATACCTGTCAAGACAACCTACCAGAGTGCAAAGCTAGCAGAGCTGTACAATGCTAGGATTGTTAGTCTGCATGGAACCCCCAAGACCATCGTCTCAGATCGAGGAACCCAGTTTACCTCGAGATTTTGGCAGAAAGTTCAGGAAGGTTTAGGAACCAAGTTGAACTTCAGTACCGCTTATCACCCGCAAACAGATGGATAAACTAAGAGAGTCAATTAGATCTTAGAGGACATGCTTAGATCTTGTGTGTTGGAATACGGATCAAAATGGGAATACTGCCTGCCTTTCGCAGAATTCTCATATAACAACAGCTATCAAGTTAGTTTGTAGATGGCACCATTTGAATTCCTATACGGAAGAAAGTGTCGTACCCCTTTGAATTGGTCGCAAGTAGGAGAGAGTCAGATCTTTGGACCCGACATTCTCCGAGAAGCAGAAGAGAAAGTTCACAAAGTCCGTGAGCACCTCAAGACTGCCCAATCCAGACAGAAGAGCTATGCCGACAAGAGAAGGAGAGACCTGATTTTCAATGTCGGAGACTTCGTATATCTCAAGGTTTCACCATTGAAGGGAACTCAACGCTTTAATCTGAAGGGAAAGTTAGCTCCCAGATATATCGGACCTTTCAAGATTCCGAACCGCCGAGGAGAAGTATTGTATCAACTGGAACTGCCTGAAGAGATGTCAGCCATATAATTCCTCTGTTGTAAGATTTGTGCAAAATCTTGACTGATAGGTTTTTGATAGGAGGTGATGCTACTCTATTTCACTTTCTTACATGGCCATATATATGTATGTATATTGATGTATCTAGCATGCCCATATGTCCAAACAAGTGTACCAACCTACTGATCATACTAAAATTTGACTGATTATGTAAAATAGTTAGGATAACTACTGCCAATGGTTTGTAAGAAACTCGTAGTTGGTAGTATCTCTATTCATAAATACCAAGAAAAGGAAAAATTACCAGCCTAAGTTCTGATCATAAAGAATATTTATCTAAACTTTTCTTTGGATATTATTCAACAAATTGTCATTTGAGGAAAATAAAAGACCCAGTTTCCAACCGTTGATTTCATTTAGTATATACGTAAGGGTGCTATCTTGAACAAATATGTCATCGTGGATCCATTAGTCAATTCGTTGACCATGTATTATTATCACACATATTATTGCATACTCAAAGTCACCGTCTGCATATATATTAGGTTGAACTGAAGATGGGTTAAAATCCTCTTATGGGGTTATATCACTCAGATTTCTCTATGAAAAATTAGAATCTTGACATGGATTAAATCAGTGTGCTCTACCAGAAGAGACCAGCAACTCACAAAAAAGACTAATTTGTATTGGTAGAAGTTGAGGCGTGTAACTTCTTCACCCATGTGAGTAGGTCAAGAGAATGGTCATTGGAGTCCCTCCACAAATTGATCTAGGTAGTTATGATGTAAAAATATATTTTTCAAATAACTCACTACTGGAAATATAGTGTACGGTTAATATAATCTCCACTTGCAAGTCGCAATCATCTTTAAATTGATTGGTGCATCATATTCAATTTCCGGTTAGTTCGATGCACCTAGGATTTTTATAATGCTGTAGAGTTATTAGACTGTATAATGGTGTCCGCTCTGCTTCAAATCTTAACATTTGAGAATATGGTCCATTGCTTTTAAATACTATATTACCTCATTTGCTAATATTTTCTTACACATTGGAGCTCCACCTAAGATTATCGTAACAAAATGTTGATAGAAATCTTAAAACATCCCAGTAGAAAGGCAACTAAAAAACATAAATATATTTGTGACTACTGAAGATCATAAATACAAATATCATAGTTGAAAGTGCTTGCATTCTAGATACGTTATTTGCCCTGCAAACTATTACATGTTTTCAACAGAAAATATAATTTCAAATTCTTATATACATGTGTTCCTTAATATAGCTAGCCCGTGCAAGTGCACGGGTTGATGACTAGTGATGGATAATTGTGTTCTGACGTTTTTCTACATATATATCTTATCTTATCTTATCTTACCACTATATAGTGTACGAATAACTTTGAATATTGACCATTGGATCAAGACTCGCGAATCCCAACATTACCAGCCGTTGGATCTTGTTTTCTATTCTAGCATCTAGAAGATTTTATTGATAGTCTTCATCATAATGAATGATATGCACAAAACTCAAAACACACTTCTCCGTCATTCTAGAATCTTCTCCCTCATTTCTCTAGACCATGTTACCAGAATTTTCAAGTTTTAGATAGCTAATAATCGTTGACTTCTAAATGATATACAAAGTACAAGAACCAAATATACACCCATACTTTATAGATGTTGATCAAATTTATATTTTTTTATGCTTTACTATTAAAATTTTATATAGTGATGATATGTCAGACGTCTATTATCTAAGTCTCACGTGTTGATCAAAAGGGACGTGCCACACACATATATACTGTATAAAATGTGATTTAACAAACGTTAAGTTGTTATTAACCAATATTCTTGTTAGAAAAAATGCATACATTAAGTCTATTAGTAATAACTATCTACCCATATTAAGAATACATCCTACTGTGCTATGAAATTTTGGGGATGGTGACATGATGGTTCTAGAACATGTTGGAGTTTTCTCTAGGTACTATTCAAGATGAATCCAGCTGCTCTGAACCATTGGATCTAACAGCCCAACGATCAGTATTAGAGCTATGGATCCAATTCAAAACTGCTCAATTGTAGTAGTAGAAAGAATACAGCCTACTATGCTATGAAATTTTGGGGGTAGTGACATGATGGTTCTAGAACATGGTGGAGTTTGCTCTAGGTACTATTCAACACGAATCCAAGTGCTCTGAACCATTGGATCTAACAGCCCAACGGTCAGGATTGGTGCTAAGGATCCAATTCAAAACTGCTCCATAATAATAGTAGAGATATAGTGGTAAGATAAGATAAGATAAGATAAGATAAGAAATAACTAGTGAGTTGCAAGTGTCTTGCACATGAGAATCAGATAATATAAGTATGAAATATCATTTATTACATAAAATTATAGTAGTAGGTGAAACTCGAAAAATATTTATACTTTCGAGCCACGTTCATAAAGTAGCCCGTGTGTTTGGTTCTTGTACTTGTATAATCTAGAAATCAACCTATAGCTACCTAAATAATCTGCACTCGTAAAACTGATCCGTAAATAAATTCTATTCTATAGGAGTACGTGGGCAGGGCCGGGGGGAAACTGTATGCCCTTTCGTCTCTAGAACCGCTCATGCATGCATCTCCTGATCTTCCAAGCGGTTCCTTTCTTCTCTATCACATTCATTTTCTGTCACCCAGCCGGACCTCTACAAAACAAAAGAAGGCGCCAATAACTGTCCATGGCGGCGCTGTTGGACAAGATGTACTACTTTCTGGACCCTAGCAACACCACACTACAGGTGGCATATACCAATAGAGCGTCGGTGGTGAACGATTACATCGAGAAAATCCAAAAGCTCCTAGAGGAAACAGACGACAAGATTG
The DNA here is from genome assembly GCA_023614405.1 of Avena insularis. Taxonomy (NCBI): domain Eukaryota; kingdom Viridiplantae; phylum Streptophyta; class Magnoliopsida; order Poales; family Poaceae; genus Avena; species Avena insularis. The sequence goes on along the minus strand of CM042692.1, from coordinate 167,759,571 downwards.
TTGGCCTCGACGTCGAGTACACCAATGAGCAATCATCGACGCAGAAGGATGCTGTCGTCCAGCTATGTGTGGGCATGGATTGCCTGGTCTACCAGATCTGTTAGGCCGACCAGCCATGCTCCAAGCTAGCAGAGTTCCTCGCCAACCCTAATATTTCCTTTGCAGGCGTTGACATCGGCAACAACGGTATCATGCTTAGGAGTTCTCTAGTGCTAGTGATGAACTTCGTGGACATCCAAAAGAGGTGGAAGCCTGCCTGCTCCATGAATGAGAAGGATTCTTTGGCTGACTACATGGTGGCCCTCATAGACATTCATTACAAAGTCATGAAGAAGAAGAAGAAGAATGTGGACCACAAGTAGTGGGGGAACATGCCCCTGACCGAAGAGCAGATCAAGTATGCAAGCCTCAATGCCTACGCGACCTACGAGGTATACAAGTAGATAGTGAACTTCGATAGGGGTCAACAAATTCTCGAAATGTTCAACTAAAAAAAGAACTAAGGAAGAAGGGCAAGGGCAAGGGTAAGCACAAGCGCAAGCAGACCAAAGAAGAAGAAGAAGACGAAGACTCAGAATGGTACACCATGTGACCTACGAGTATATCTTTGCATTTTGGTATATCCTTGCTTGATATACTACTCCTACTTGTACTACTACTCGCCAAAGTTAATGCATGTATATACTACAGGCATGCAAGGGGCGGAGGCAAGAATTAATGCAAGGAATTGCAGATGTTTCTTTTATTTTGACTGCAGAGTGATAGTAGGAGTAGCCATCGTAGCACGCCAACAATCCACCCCATCTCAATGAATTGTCTTGTCAATCAACAACCATGGAAGATTATAATTTTATAGTGGTAGAGACTTTCTTTGAGTAATTACATTTATACTGCTTAAGGGCGGAGTACTGCTGAAAGACAAATGGTGAATGAGCACCTGAAAAGCTGCCAGTAGCACTGTAGCAGCAGAATCGCAAGATGAACTTTTGTCGATTGCCCGAATGTATGTTGAGTTAGTACAGTATAAACATATATATTACTACTACCTACTGTTTACTAGTACTACTACTAGAAAAAAACCATCGCCCCTATTGCAGAAAAAATATGATTTTTTCCAACCAAACTAGTAGTACTCCAAAAATGACTATATTTACTTGTCGCGAAAATGGATGTATCTAGACATGTTTTAGTGCTAGATACGAGTACATCCAATACAGTGACAATTAATATGAACCGGGGGGAGTACTACTACTACTGTACTCTACTATTGTACTACTACTACATAGTGCATACTAGTACTCCATAATGTATGTTGACCAGTACTCCTACCTCTGTTTGGGATTATTAGGTCAGAGAGCTTTTTAAAATTGTTAGAAATTATAAGACATATCTTCTTTATTGTCTTAATTCCCGTGACTCATTAATTTAGATATCACTATTTTATCTCAATCTCCCAATGCATGTTGTTTCATCTCTCATCATGTCCCCTTTTTTTATCTAGCGTCTCATGCATGTAAAACTAGTGGTGCATGCATAAATTAATTAGAGTGAATAATTCATCTACTTGGTAGTATTACGAATTGGCCCTCTGGCCTTCCTAAACAGGGAGACTTAATCCTATTCAGCTTACTACTCCGCAGACTACATCCACCCAATCCATCGAAAGTTAAGAATTCATGAAAAATACTCAGGAGAGTACATCCACCGAACTCATCTACCTCCGTTTCAAGGAATAAGGCGCACGCGCGCTCCAAAGTAAAGTTTTAACGAATAAATGGAGCAACTAAAATTTACTTATATTATGTAAAATTTGTTTTGTTGAATTCGTATTGAAACACACTTTCTAATGATGCTAAATTTGTACAGTACCAACATTCTTTATATATATTTAGAGTAAATCTTGATCAAACAAAAAACAAGAAAAATAAGGGAGCCTTATTTCTTGGGACGGATATAGAGTACTACTACTATAAAATCCACCATTCCTGGTATGCAAACGATCTTTCTGCAATTAAACCAATTAACAACAGCTTACATCACCACTAAAACTCGACATAAAAGAAGAAACGTAGCTCCTTCGACGTAGCAGGACCGACCAGGTAATGAGGCGGCGCTGCCAGATAAGACGTAAGGTCCTCAAACGCGACGTCACCCGGCTTAGCGGAGCTCGACGCGTCGAGCTCCACCGTCACGGTGTCGGCCCTCCTCCTTTCGTCCGTCCAGGAGAGCAGCGGCGGGTATTCCGCCCACATCCTCACCCTGTACACCGGCAAGTCGCACATCGCGGCCCTAACACAGACCGCAGACACGAGGGGGACCGTGCTTACCATGCCAATTGTCAGGACGAACACGATGTTGTCCTGCTCCCCAACAAGAAAGAGCCGTCGGGATGCCTCGCCCGGCAGCAGCACCAACTCCTAGAAAGCTTTGGTGGTGGCTACTGGATCTTGTGCACTTGGATCGAGTGGACCGCTTTGAGGTGGGTGACGAGCACTGGCGATGGGGCGGCAAAGTCGCATCCGGTCTCCATGCAAGTGCAAGGAGCATACTGGCACATGATTTCGTGCTCGTGGAGTTCGTAGTAGGGCAGCAAACTACTGTAGGCTTTGTAGGCTCACTCGACCCTAGCCGCTGATAGGACAGCGTCCATGGTGGGCTCGTGGGTGAATCCGCTGCTAGGGTGCTCGCACTTCTGGCAGGAGGTGCTCTTGCAGACGCAGCGGTGGCAGACTAGATGAATATCCATGCACTGTAGAAATGGAAGTTCGAAAAATAAAATAGTTGCATGGATGAACCGACAAAAGAAAAATCAATGGATTGTGAGAGAGAAATGGAGAGACCTTGTTGACCCGCCGGGGCTTGAGGGGCTGGGAGCAGGAGGAACAGTTGAGAACAGTGGCTTCCATCTTCAGAGTGACTGTCCCAAGCATTGCGATTTGGGTGGGGGAATGAGGACTCTCTGATTCGTCCTTGAGCGTGCCCTTCTTTTATATACCACCGCTGATAATCAATGAAGCTCTACCTGATTGTGCCTTTCCTTTCTGTACTAGGGTCTTTTTGTATATTTTGAGGCCTATTATCTACAAATTCCTGGTTTAGTTGGACAAGATTAGCGGCCTCTTTGTATTTGCGCATCATCCTTTTATTAGTAAGTTGCACGTGCCTTGCACGTGAGACCCACATAATAATAAAGTATGACATATCATCACTATATAAAATTATGCACCGTAATGGGTAAAGCTCAAAAAAATATGAAAGAGCCACATCTATAAAAAGTAACGGTGTATATTTGGTTCTGGTACTTTACATCATGTAGAAATAAACGTTTATTAGCTACCTAATACTTGAAAATTTTGGGACCATGGTCTAGAGAAATGACGGAAGTGATTCTAGAATGATCGAGAAGTATGTTTTCAGGTTTGCACATAGTCGTTCTGCTAAACACTATCAATAGAATCTTCTAGATCCTAGACTAGAAAAGAAGATCCAATGGTTGGTAATGTTGGGATTTGAGTCTTGATCCAACATTGAATATTCAATGTTATGTGTACATTTTATTCTGGTAAGATTTGATGTAGCTCCATAGCTAAAAACTAAATGTTCGTGTGATGTTCTATGCGATGAAGAGGAGAGAGGGAGGATGATTCTCCTTCATCCAGGAGATATGAGCTACTCCTATAAGTAGGCCTAAGTAACATGACACTAGACACATGTTATTACCCAATACACTTTGAAGGTACTGTAGTAACATGTGAAAGTTTTACTAGCCTAAGTTATTTAGAACTATGAAGAGCAGCCTAATATGGAAGAGAAAGAAAACATCCAGCCAGAGCTCATTTTTGGGTGGAAGCACGAGGAAAACAGAAGGAAAGTTGGGTTGGACCACCACAGGCCCCAACTTTCTTTGCACTGTTGCGCCTGCATGGTTGTACTCCATTGTGCGGAAGCTTACATGGGAAGGAAGAGGTGACTGCTGTGATGCTTCCCACCTAAACAAGTTCCAAGCATGGATCCATGAGTGGAGCATAGCAGCCAATGCCGCATTGAGGAGGAGAGAGGGAGGATGATTCTCCTTCATCCAGGAGTCTTTTCTCTCACAAAAGGTAGCGGCGAGATAGAATTTTGGGTGGAGGAGCATTTAAAAAAACAAGGCAAAATATTTGCGATGGAAGGAGCCCTTGCTCGCCTTGCCAGCAGTACGAGATCGACTAGGCACCAAAAGCTGAGTACTAATAATACAAATAGGATTAATACTTGAGTACTACTACTAGTACTTCTAGTTGCAATAAAGTTCCATAGTTCCATCCAGGAGAAATAGTGGCTAGTAGTACTAAGTATAGTAGCTTGTCAGGATCCTTCTTGCTTCCTTGAATGCCTTCTTAAGGCTTGATGAATACAAGTTCGATGCTATTCATATCAACTTCCAATGAAGTGGGATATATTGAGTAATAAAGTAAAAAATAGGACTGGAGGGAGTAGAAAGAGCTCACTTTATCAATTTGTTTTCACCCATCAACTCAATCATCTATGTAGGGCCCACGGATTAGGGAGGTCGAGGTTGCCTTGGACGCACCACAAAATTATGACAGGGCCATCGAGTGCGGGAAGCAGAGTTAGCGTTCCTTCCAATCGCTTACCCTAGTCATCATCATCGATATTTTCCACACGCATTGGCTTCATCAACGACATTGATTGTTGATACCTTCGATCCAGACTACGAATGTAGTATAGCTTCTTTTTCCCTATTAGACCTTGGTTATCGAATCCTCGGGAAGCGAATGCGTAGTGAAGTTATTTTAACGGACCTTCGGGAGTTTTAGATTCCTTTTGTCTTTTCACCTGTAGCTGTGCAAAACATCTGATGGAAATAAAAGATAGAAATAAAGCGTGCGTGTACTTGTTAGAGCAAGATAAATTATATGTGGGCAGTGCATCCATAATTATTATTTCTTCCACAACCGCTTATAGCAATAACCTACTAGTCTCATCCATAGAAGAAAGAGAACTATGCATCGCGATGTCATTGTTAATCCCAAGCAAGTCCCTCACATACAGCCGTACTACCCCTTCTGTCACTGGGGTTCCCAACCTGTAGATCAATCATCACTCATACTCCCTATACCTGGCTCAACCCTCGGAGTTTTGGGTACCTGACAAGTCCTTAGATTGAGGCAAGAGAGGATACAATAATCATCATGTCATACAAACTAATACATGATCCCATCTATGATAATTCACATGCACAATTGCCACATGGCTAGGCCGAAGCCCTTAGCCCAAGGAGAATTACTCACACATAGAGATGAGATCAATAATCATAAACATTGTAATGAAAATTATAAGATTGGTAGCGATAGTCTTACAATGTCGCCAATCAGAGAAGAGATCTACTATTACAAGTGGTGAAGTATGGCTATGGAGATGGAGAAAGGTTTAGAGATCTGAGACGGCTTCTTCGGGGTGGAACGAGATGTAGCACGAGTGAGAGAGAGTTTTCCCGTCGCCTGAGGCTTCTTTATACAGGGGTCCCTTCACGAAATTTGTTTTGTTTGACCTAACGGTGGTGGCGCAAACTATACGGCCGGAGCTATACGGTCAGAATTTTCGCTCCGGCCGTATAGTTGGTCGTTACAGCGTCTGCCTTTGTTGGACGGCTCCTGGTTTCTTCTGGTCGAAGGAAATGTCATATCTTTGACTTTAATCTAATGATTCCCTCCTTTAAACGACATTATCTACGCAGGAAAAATACAAGAACAAAGGAGTGCATACCCCTCGGAATATTAGCATTAGTGGCAGGGTTTAGAGAGATATTTCATCAAAAATATGACTAATATCCAGTTTAAATGTGGACGTTAGATGGCTATATTTCAGAGCCATCAACCTCCCCAAGCTTAAACTTGATCTTCCCGAGCAACAAAACCAAAATCAAAAAGGAACTCGGCATTTAAACTGAAATAACAACATGGTGATCTTACTCATGATTAGTAGTCTCATGTTTCCTCCACTTTGTAAATCTGAAAAACTTCAGCATAGATAGAGTAATGGCAAGCATATCATATGGGTTTCATGCATCCTTATAGCGTAGCAAAATTATTGTAAGTATGGATGATCCAAATGAGTAAATTTTATTCCATGTCAAGTAATCAACTCATAGGCTTGCCTTTCAATAGTAAAGTATAATCATGTAAATTAAGAGTGTGAGAGTTGTCAGGAAAAGCATATATACTAGAGTATCTCAATTCTCCCACATAAATAAATCAAGACTTTGCAAGAACTACTTTTCTATTCATTGTCCTTCAAGAATTTTAGTTTTTAAGTAATTGAGAGCATGCCAAAAAATTATTTAGTTTATCGGGCTGTGATGGACACTCGTGGCATCACTAAGGTTTTTGTTCCTTTTGCACAATGATTTCTCATAACAGCCAGAGGAGTGATTCCATCTTGATTACAGCTACCCGGGAGTGCCAAGAATCTTACCCACTATAGCATTGCTGCTACAAGTGTTTAATCAACTCATAGCCGAAATCTAGGAGTTTCCTCCATGAAGATCGTTCATAGGCCAGCAGAGTTGTTGGCATCCCATGAAGTTTGACATGCGTAAAGCTATATCATTCTTATGATTAACAAGTCAAACTTTGGCATGCTCACAAAAACCGCTAAACATTAATTCAATCGAACAAATCTTTTCAAAGAGAGCTATCAAGTCAATCAATATTTTCAGTGGTGTCGAGTGTCTCTAGAAATAAACCTTCAAGACTAAGCACTACAACACCCAGGCCTTCAATTGTGAGACTTTTTCTTATTACAATTGTTTAGCAATTTTTAGGCAAGACTTGGTTAACTACGAGAGCTGGAACAAAATGAGCCCAATTAAATACCCATGCAAAGGACAACCTTACGACAATACAAAGACTCACTCCACCAATATAATATCTCAACATTCACCACTAACTAGCATAGGTTTCTCAAACTTCAAAAGTGGGGAGTCATAAGGCATACCTCTCATGTTTGGTTCCACTTCTCTCTTCCTTTTTTATGTGTTTCTTGGAAACTTGAAGTCAATCACTCTCCTAAAAATATACGAAGACCTCGAGGCGGAAAGAAAAGAAAGAGGGAAAATAAGGAAAAATGGAGAAATATTTTTGTGATTTTTAACAGAGGGAAATAAAGAATAGAAAATTGGCGGCAAAGCTCGGCTAGAAAATTTCAAAAGCAAATAGAAAGAACTAAAGATAAAGTGTTGGGGAAACCAACACGAGTTCTTATAAACTCAAATAAAAACACAACCTCTAAAATAACTAAAATCAAATGAATGCCACATAAAGATGCAAGAGGAAACTTCCCCAAGCTTAGGCTTTTGCAAGCCCTGCAAATCATTGTGGTGGCGGGAAAAAGGCATTACTCCAGTTCACGAATTGAGTTGAGAGGTTACTTGTTGATTCTCGGAGGTTCAAAGAGAGGTTGTGCATCCTCTCCACAGTCCCTCCAAGTCCTTGGAAATCTTGGTATGTGGCGAACCGGGTTTGTGGCTGCTCCTCTTGGTGAGGAACCTCTTGCTCCTCCTCTTGGTCCTCATCCTCTTCAGGAATCTCTTCCCCTGGTTGGTGTTGCTCAACCTGCACATCATATAGCAAACGTCCCTCCTCGATAGAGAAAAGACCATTAGGCAAAGGAGCGGGGTAGATACACTGAGCTCCAGCAATATGCAGATAATAAGAACCACCTCTCCTAGTGAGCATTCCACAGGCCCTCAAGGTGGAGAAACCAACACGCATATCACCTAGTACGGATTGCAACTCACCTAGATCGATGTCTAGGGCAGTGGCAAGCACGGTGATGACGCCTCCTCCTGTGATTGGCCCTTGGCTTTGGGAGGCTTGCTGCTCCAGGTAGCACACAAGGATGGCGCCCAAGTTGAGTGACAGGTTGCAGTTGATGTAAGCAGCCTTTGCGAGGACTAGGATGTCCTCCTCGTTGAGTCTTGTGAACTCATTACGTGCCTACAAGGTGTTAGCAATAACATAGAACAAATAGCGAATTGCAGGATGTTGCATATTCTTCCCCTTGTTAACTCTACTAGTGAAACTCATTCCATTATAGTATTGATTGGGGGAAGGACTTATGCCAGTAAAAGATGCGCGTAAAGCATGAATATCATTGTTTGGAAAATTAAAGCATGCACACCATTCATCTAATGTTAGAGTGTAGTTGTTGTTCATCAGGCGAAAAGAAATAGTATCCTCTCCTTGCCACAATTTAACGGTGCTTTGCAATGAACTTAGGAATTCAATGGTTAAACAGAGATAAGTAGGTACATCATTGTACACAAAGTTTTACAGGCTAGCTCTATTGCAAAGTAAACTAAAGTCATCAGAAATACTGTTGGTTCAATATAATGGGAAAAGCCCACTAGGTAACCTTAACTTCGCGGTTCTTGATCTTGTTGAAGCGTTCGTGATGGGCCTCATCCCTGAACCGTATCCCCATGTGTTCCCGAGCGACAGCCTGAGAAGCGCTAGCGGTGGCACGAGTTTGGCTCCTTGTGTTCATATTCTAAAACATTGAAGAAAGGAAAAAGTAAAATTTATTGATCCAACAATAGTAAGTAAAATATATTCCTCATCTAAACACACTAAATAATCTCCTCAAGATAATAATCTAGGTAAGAAAATCATGGCAATAAGTTCATAGTAGGTCTCACCCTAGATTGATAATGACAATAGTTCGAAGATGAATTTGCAAAAATTAATTGGAGGTTTGGAGGAGAAACATATCGTAGATCTCTTGTGTGCGAGGAAATCGAACAAAATTGTGTAGAGATGAAGATCCCTTGAGGTTTTGAGAGAGTTTGGAGGTAGAAGAAAGTAAAAGGATTGAAGTTTTGGAGTTGGGAGTACCTTCCCGTGTGATTTTGTGGTCGGACGCAACTATACGGGCGCAGCTATACAGGCAGAACATGCAGTCCGGCCGTATAGTTGGCGTTCTGTCAAAATATTAGGTCTTCCTCTTGGCGGCGTAGCTATACAGACGCAACTATACGGGCGGAACAAAATGTTCCGGCCGTATAGTTGGTCGTTAAAATGTCTATCTCTATGAAAGAAAATTTTGCAAAGGTATAGATATCTATACGACCGGAACTATATGGCCGGAATTTTTATTCCCATCGTATAGTTGGTCGTTAAACACTCAGACCATATGAAAAGAAATTGTATGGAGGCATTGATATCTATACGACCAGAGTTATACGGCAAGAATTTTTTTATAACTATACAACTGGAACTATACGGCCGGAATTTTTATTCCTACCGTATAGTTGGTCGTTAAACTCTCTGTGCTCGTCAAAAAAATTCTATTTCTTTATAAACTATTTCTTTTCCTGTAACTTAGTGATATACCTTGTTTTTGACAGAAAATTGACAGCAAATATTGTCGACCACCAATAGCATGAATAAAGCAGAATTTTAAGTACTACCAAATTTCTTCTCCGCAAATGGAGTTTTCTAGCACTCTTTATTAAACAAAAACTTAAACTAGAACTAAAAACTTAACTCAAACCTTTATTTCACATGGGTTGCCTCCCATGGAGTGCTCTTTTATGGTCAATAGCTTGACCTTGATGATACTTACTTGGGCCAAATGAGTGGAACACCCACTTCAAAGTAATTGGCCTTCAAAGTGATGGCCTCCTTCTCATCATGCTAGGATTTCTTCTTCCTGGGAAAATTAATAACAAAAGGATCCCGCGAAGGCAATTGCAGCTTCATGTTCCCTCCATCCAGATTAATCAAAGCCTTAATAGTTCTTAAGAAAGGACGGCCTAGAATTATAGGAGCAACTGTATCTTCAGGCATGTCAACAATAACAAAATCAATTAGAGCAGGACAACCTTTGATGTAAACTAAAGTGTTCTCCTTAATCCCTACAACTTGTTTGTAGGTAGAATCTTCTAGATGCAATTTTAACTCAGTAATTTCAAAGGAGCCAACATTTAACTTGTGAGAAAAGACTCTTTGGAATTGTTGAGACGCTTGCACTAAGATCACAAAGTGCAGCTATCTCATTGGTTCCAATTTTTATCTTAATAGTAGGCTCAAATATGTCATCTAGTTTAACAGGTAATTTTTCAGCGATTTTCTTGTATTATTCTTCAAGATCACATACCTTAATTGCAACTTGATCAACAAAGTGTTGATACATGGCTTCATCATTACCTTCACTTACCGGAATTTTGACATTGATCCTTTTTACGAGATCTTCGATGGTGTAGGTTGGTGAAGGGGCATTACTATAGTCAAGTTCTTCAGGCTCCTCCCTTTGGATCCTCATCATTTTGAGTTCCTCAATAGGATTAGGCTCAGCTTTTCCTGCAAACTTAGCTAGAATGAGAGTTTGACTCTCAGTTATCTTACCTAGATGTGCCTCAATGATCCTCGTTCTTTCTTGAAGGGTCTATAAATCATTTCTCAAACTAATAACTTGGTTAGATAGTTTACCAAGCATAGCATCATGGTTCTCCGTAATTTTAACTAAAATATTATTTTGTTCATTTTGTGAGTCTATGAAAGACTTTAGTGTTTCCTGGAGACTACCATTATTATTTCCCATATTAGAATTTCCTGCAGAACTAACATAGTGTTTCAGAAAGTTAGGATTATAACTCTTCTTCCAAGCGGGATTGTAATCATTATGAGCTACGAAGTCTATTTCTTCAATATTTGTTTTGGGGTGGCTCTTACCTGAGTTTCTTTACCTTTTACGGCTAGTATGATCTCATCCAACTTAGCATTGAGATCTTCGTTCTCTTGTGGTGAGACAAAATTCACCTTCTTCGTGTTTGATCTTTCCACATTCCATTGGGCATGGTTGTCTTGCATATTGTCTAGCAGCTACTTTGCTTTGGTAATATGTTTACCCATGAATGTTCCTCTAGCTGCAGTATCAAGCATAGACTTACATACAGGATTAAGAGCATTATAAAATAAATGGAGGATTAACCAATCTTCCATCCCATGACTAGGACAGTTTCTTAGGCATTCTTTCATCCTCTCCCATGCAAGCTCTAGTGGCTCATGCTCTTCCTGTCTAAAGCCAGTAATATTATATCGAAGTTGCATAGTCTTTGTAGGTGGGAAAAATTTAGTCATAAATAAAGAAGTACATCCCACCCATGATGTAATAGTATTTTAAGGCAAAGATAGCAACCATTCTTTAGATCTTCCTCTTAGAGAGAAAGGAAATAGACGCAATTTGACCGCATCAGGGTCAATGTATTTTATATGCATCATATCACATATTTTAGTGAAAGTATTTAAGTGCATACCTGTGTCTTCAATAGCAGAGCCTCCAAATTGATTCTATTGAACTAAACTTAAGTAATGGGGCTTAATTTCATAATCATCAGCAGCAATTGCTGGCTAAGTAATAGGAGTACGCAAATAATCATTATTGGGAGTAGCAAACTCCCCAAGCTTCTTTTCAGCCATACTTCCTATGTTTTTGGGTTTTCTTAGATAAAGAATTGTAACTGTAAAAACAAGAATTTAAAGACTAACTAATTTTTTTGGTTTATCAAATAAAGACTGAAAACAAACTAACAAAATTTAAAAAAGAATTAAAACTAGCAAGATTCCTAATAACCTCACCAGGGTAGCTATTGCTTCCCCGGCAACGGCGCCAAAAAAGGGTTGATACCTTCGATCCGGATTACAGATGTAGTATAGCTTCTTTTTCCCTAGTAGACCTAGGCTATCGAATCCTCAGGAAGCGAATGTGTAGTGAAGTTATTTTAGCAGACCTTCGAGAGTTTTAGATTCATTTTGTGTTTTCACCGGACTAGTAGTTTGCGTCTTTTGGTTGTTGTTGATGATGGAGAGAGAGGGCCTAGGGCATTCGGTTTCACCTATAGCTGTGCAAAAACATCTGATGGAAATAAAAGATAGAAATAAAGCATGTGTGTACTTGTTAGAGCAAGATAAATTATATGTGAGCACTGCATCTATAATTGTTATTGCCTCCACAACCGCTTATAGCAATAACCTACTAGTCTCATCCATATAAGAAAGAGAACTAACGATATGCATCGTGATGTCACTGTTAATCCCAAGCATATCCCTCACATACAGCCATACTACCCCTTCTGTCATTGGGGTTCCCAACCTGTAGATCAGTCATCACTCATACTCCTTATACCTGGCTCAACCCTCGGGGTCTTGGGTACCTGACAAGTCCTTAGATTGAGGCAAGAGAGGATACAATAATCATCATGTCATACAAACTAATACACGATCCCATCTATGATAATTCACATGCACAATTGCTATATGGCTAGGCCGAAGCCCTTAGCCCAAGGAGAATTACTCACACATAGAGATGAGATCAACAATCATAAACATTGTAATGAAAATCGTAAGATTGATAGCAATAGTCTTACAATGTCGCCAATCAGAGAAGAGATCTACTATTACAAGTGGTGAAGTATGGCTATGGAGATGGAGAAAGGTTTGGAGATCTGAGATGGCTTTTTCGGGGTGGAACGAGATGTAGCACGAGCGAGAGTGAGTTTTCCTGTCGCCTGAGGCTTCTTTATTTGGGGATCGCTTCACGAAATTTGTTCTGTTTCACCTAACGGTGGCGGCGCCAGCTATACGGCCGGAGCTATACGGTCAGAATTTTTGCTCCGGCGGTATAGTTGGTCGTTACGGCATCTGCCTCTGTTGGACGGCTCCTGGTTTCTTCTGGTCGAAGGAAATATCATATCTTTGACTTTAATGTAGTGATTCCGTCCTTTAATCGACATTATCTGCGCAGAAAAATACAAGAACAAAGGATTGCATACCCCTCTGAATATTAGCATTAGTGGCAGGGTTTAGAGTGATATTTCATAAAAAATATGACTAATATCCAGTTTAAATGTGGATGTTAGATGGCTATATTTCAGAGCCATCAATTGTCCCCCCGCTTCGGTAATCTGCCACATTAATCTCGGATAATCTCCTTCCTATTTATCCTCTCCCCTTCCCCGCACCAATCCATCTCTAATCCCCCGCTTCTAGCAACCATCTCCGTCCTCGTCTGTCATACATGGCCACCTTCCGACTGTCGCCCGCCATACCGGAGCGCAAAGACCCCAACATCGCCATACAGGAGGACAATGCCCTGCGCATTTGGGCCTTCTCCCTGCGGAGAACAAAGTGGCAGCTGGCGTGCGCCTTCCTCGGTGCTGGGTACAGTCGCTGCAAGTACTATATGTATCACCTCTACGACAATCCGGACGGGACGTTGAAGGTAAAGTTCATCAACTTCTGGGACGCCCATCTCCTCTATGGCTAGGCCTTCCACTGCGGCTACGAGATGGCGGTGTTCACCGGCACCAACATTTTCACCAACTACTGGGATCGGTTCCCCAACAACGGGAACTTCATCCACAGTGTCCTCCTGGAGCTACCAATGGCTCCAGAGGTGCCGCTGATGGCTCCGGAGGTACCGCCACCATATCCAAAGGTGTCGCCGATGGCTCAGGAGGTACTGCCGCCTTATTCGGAGGTGCCGATGTGTTATCCGGAGGTGCCGATGAGTCAGGAGTTGGTTGTGTCGCTGGAGCTGGTGCTAGTGTTGATGTCACGAGATGCCGCTGGCGGCGCGGACTAGGTGCTAGGAGGCACCAGACCTGCACTAGTTCAGCAGCGAGTCCTTTATATGTAAACTCGTATTGTTATGTTAATGGTTGAATGAAGTTTCTTTTGGGACGTCCTTTCTTTTGGTACTATCATTAAAAAAAGTTTCTTTTGTTACTACTCACTGTACCTGTAGTACTAGTAGTACTGCGAATGGCGATCTATTGAATATCCTTCCCCCGGATGTTTGTGAAGGAAGTGCAAATTTCAAAACTAGGAAAGTTTGAATTGCTACTCTATTGTACTCCCTCAAATTACTTGACTCGAATTTCTCTAGATTCGGATGTATATAAACATGTTCTAGTGCTAGATGCATTCGAATCTGATAAATGCAAATCAAATAATTTGGGTCGGAGGGAGTAGTAGTAATACTTTTTGCCGCCAAGGACCAAAATGGAAATAAATTCTTCTTACTTGCTTTTCAGAAAATAAATTCCTATCACTTGAAAAATTGAAATTGATTATTTTTTGTTTTTAATATCATCGATTGTTTTCAAAAGATGGCCAAATTTGTAGGCATGCAAATTCTTGGATATAGGATCATAAACATAAAGTGTGACGTACATATGTCCTTCACCTTGGTCGTTCATCTTGAAATCCAAGAATTTTTCATACTCGTCGATAACTATGCTTAAATTCGTTTCAATTTCACCACTTACTTTTAGGTTAGAATTTTACACGGGCGGTGGGAGTACATTTTACATCAAGGACCTAAAAAAGGGAAAATTACATTGAGGTCCATACATTTAGCACAAAGGACCCTAAAATTGAGCAAAGAAAATAGTCGGGTTCGGCTCCTTCTCGAGAGAGCAACTGATTGAGCCATACGTTTCATACTACTTCCTCTTTGATTATTTTACAAATATGACCAAATATGTCGTATGCAAATTCTTGGATATGGGATCATCAGCATAAAGTATGATGTAGAGATATGGCCTTGACCTTTTGGTCGTTCGTCTTGAAATCCAAGAAAGTTCATACTCGTTGACAGCTAAGCTTAAATTCGTTTAAATTTCACCACTTACTTTCAGGTTAGCATTTTACACGATCAGTGGGAGCATATATTACATCAAAGACCTAAAAAAGGGAAATTTACATGAAGGTCCATACATTTAGCCCAAAGGACCGTAAAAGGAAAACTTTCTGGTTCAGCTCCTTCTCGAGAGATCAGCTGATCTGAGCCAAACTCTTCATACTACTTCCTCTTCAATTGTTTTCATAATATGGCCAACTTTGTTTCCATGAAAATTCTCTAATATGGGGTCATCAGCATAAAGTATGATGTTGATATGGCCTTGACCTTGGTCATTCGTCTTGAAATCCAAGAATTTTTCATACTCGTTGACAGCTATGCTTAAATTCGTTTCAATTTCACCACTTACTTTTAGGTTAGAATTTTACACGGGCGGTGGGAGTAAATTTTACATCAAGGACCTAAAAAAGGGAAAATTACATTGAGGTTCATACATTTAGCACAAATGACTCTAAAATTGAGCAAAGAAAATAGTCAGGTTCGGCTCCTTCTCGAGAGAGCAGCTGATCGGGACATACATTTCATACTACTTCCTCTTCAATTGTTTTACAAATATGGCAACATTTGTCACCATGCAAATTCTTGGATATGGGATCATTAGCATAATGTATGATGTAGAGATATGGCCTTGACCTTGTGGTCGTTCGGCATGAAATCCAAGAAAGTTCCTACTAGTTAACAACAAAGCTTAAATTAGTTTAAATTTCACCACTTACTTTTAGGTTAGCATTTTACACAGTAGGTGGGAGCATATTTTACATAAAAGGCCTAAAAAGGTAAATTTACATGGAGGTCCATACATTTAGCCCAAAGGACCATAAAAGGAAAACTTTCTGGTTTGGCTCCTTCTCGAGACATCAGCTGATTTGAGCCAAACTCTTCAAACTACTTCCTCTTTGATTGTTTTCAAAATATGGCCCAATGTGTTGCCATGCAAATTCTCTCGTATGCGGCCATCAGCATAAAGTATGATGTTGATATGGCCTTAACCTTGGTCACTCGGCTTGAAATCCAAGAATGTTCATACTCGTTGACAAGTAAGCTTACATTCGTTTAAATTTCACCACTTACACTTTTTGGTTAGAACATTACACGGATGGTGGGACTACATTTTACATCAAGGAACTAAAAAAGGGAAAATTATATCGAGGTCCATACATTTAGCACAAAGGACCCTAAAACCAAGCAAGGAAAATAGTCGGGTATGGCTCCTCGAGAGAGCAGCTGATCGAGCCATACTCTTCATACTACTTCCTATTTCCCAAATTAGGACGCATATTAGGTTTGGTCAAAGTCAATCTTTATAAAGTTTGACCAACTATATGTAAAAACATACTGACTTTTCTAATGACAAATGCATATAATATGAAAATATAGTTCATGATGATTCTAATAACATTGAGTTGATGCCGTACACTTAGTCAAAGTTTATTAAATTTGACTCTAACTAGAAGTAATACGCGTCCTAATTTGGGAAGGAGGGAGTACTACTTGCTTCACAGGGAAAAAAGGAGTGCTCCTCACTTTCGAACCAACTTGACGCGGGTGTGCTTGGTTCTTCCTCTTCCTAGGGTATGGAGGTGGAGTAGTGCGGAGTAGGAAGGCTGGCCATATCATAATGGTGAGCATCTAATGCGATGGGAATTTTTTGTTTTTTTGGCTGGCCAAATCAACCAATACCTTGTCCAGCACTTAAGTAGTACTCGTACTTATACTAGTAGTACTGCGAATGGCGATCTTTTTAATATCCTTCCCCGGATGTTTGTGAAGGAAGTGAAAATTTCGAAACCGGGAAAGTTTGAACTGCTACTCTATTATACTGTAGTAGTAATACTTTTTGCCACCAAGGACCAAAATGGTTCCCACCAACGCAGCTAACGAACACACCAGACACAGACATGGAGCCACCGACACAAGGCAGGTTGTCGGTCGACGCGCGTGTGCAGCACCACTTTGTGGACGAGGGGGAGATTAGTTGGTCGGGGTGTGGGGTGGCGAGGCTGGTCATAATGGGGAGTAACTTAGAGTAGTAACATGCATATGTTACTATTCTAAGTTACTACGTCCATAGTGGAAAATAATATAGGTGTGGTATCATGCAAAGCCTCATTTATTGCAATGTAGACTCATTTTTTCTTGAAATGTGTGATGTTAACATAGCTAGTTACCACAAGGCTCTCTTTCATCATTTAATTGCATGCCATGTCATCTAAATGTTTAGTTGGAAATACATGTAGCACTATGTTACTACCCAAGTTACTCCCACTATGACTAGCCTGATGAGGGAGTGAAGGAGAGAGAAAACACATTTTGTTTTGCATGCATATATATTGTGGTCCTGAAATTTACTCTAGTCACTGTACCATGTACCTCGTGTCAGGAACCCATCCTAGCTTTGCTCTGACATCACACCCCTTCAAATCCTCCTCTTCGCAACTCTCTCGTTGCCTCCTCTATGCTCATATAGTCTCTTCTTGCTCTTTATTTTTTAACCAAAAAAGGAAATAAATTCTTCTTATTTTCTTTTCATAAAATAAATTCCTGTCACTTGTAAAAATGAAATTGATTATTTTTTGTTTTTAATATCTTCGATTGTTTTCAAAAGTTTGCCAAATTTGTCGGCATGCAAATTCTTGGATATGGGATCATAAGCATAAAGTACAGTCTACATAAAGGACCTAAAAAAGGGGAAAATTACATCGAGGTCCATACATTTAGCACAAGGGACCTTAAAATTAAGCAAACAAAATAGTCGGGTTCGGCTCCTTCTCGAGAGAGTACCTAATCAAGCCACACTCTTCATACTACTTCATCTTCGATTGTTTTCAAAATATGGCCAAATTTGTCGGTTTGCACATTCTTGAATATGGGATCATCAGCATAAAGTATGATGTAGATATGGCCTTGACTTTAGTCGTTCATCTTGAAATACAAGAATGGTTCATACTCGTTGATAACTAAGCTTAAATTTGTTTAAATTTCACCACTTACTTTTAGGTTAGAACTTTACATGGTCGATCAGAGAACATTTTACATCAGGGACCTCAAAAAAGAAAAAATTACATCGAGGTCCATACATTTAGAATAAAGGACCCTAAACAGAAAAATTTCTGGTTCGACTCCTCGAGAGATCAGCTGATCTAAGCCAAACTCTTGATACTACTTCCTCTTAGATTGTTTTCAAAACATGGCCAAATCTGTTGCCATGCAAATTCTCTGACATGGGATCATCAGCATATAAAGTATGATGTTGATTTGGCCTTAACAACCTTGGTCGTTCGGCTTGAAATCAAAGAATGTTCATACTCGTTGACAAGTAAGCTTAAAATCGTATAAATTTCACCACTTACACTTTTAGACCTAAAAAGGGGAAAAATTACAGCGAGGTCCACACATTTAGCACAAAGGACCCTAAAGTTAAGCAAGGAAAACAGTCGGGTTCGGCTCCATCTCATGAGAGTAGCTAATCAAGCCATACTCTTCATACTACTTCATCTTCGATAGTTTTCAAAATATGGCCAAATTTGTCAGCATGCAAATTCTTGGATATGGGATCATCGGCATAAAGTATGATGTAGATATGGCCTTGACCTTGGTGGTTCGTCTTGAAATAGAAGAATGGTTCATACTCGTTGACAACTAAGCTTAAATTCATTTAAATTTCACCACTAACTTTTAGGTTAGAACTTTACACGGTCGATCGGATTACATTTTACATCAGGAACCTCAAAAAATAAAAAATTACATCGAGGTCCATACATTTAGCATAAAGGACCCTAAAAGGAAAAAATTCGGGTTCGACTCCTTCTCGAGAGATCAGTTGATCTAGCCAAACTCTTAATACTACTTCCTCTTTGATTGTTTTCAAAACATGGCCAAATATGTTGCCATGCACATTCTCTAACATGGGATCATGAGCATAAAGTATGATGTTGATATGGCCTTGACGACCTTGGTCGTTCGGCTTGAAATCCAAGAATGTTCATATTCGTTGACAAGTAAGCTTAAAATAATCATATAAATTTCACCACTTACACTTTTTGACCTAAAAAGGGGAAAATTAGATTGAGGACCATACATTTAGCATAAATGACCGTAAAATCAAGCAAGGAAAATAGTCGGGTTTCTCACGAGAGTAGTTGATCGAGCCATACTCTTCATACTACTTCCTCTTCGATTTTTTTCAAAATATGGCAAAATTTGTCGCCATGCAAATTCTTTGATATGGGATCATCAGCATAAAGTATGATGTAGAGATATGGCCTTGACCTTGTGGTTGTTCGGATTAGAATCTAAGAAAGTTCATACTCATTGAAAACCTAGCTTAAATTCATTTTGAATTTCACCACTTAAACTTTTAGATTAGCATTTTACATGGTCGGTGGGAGCATATTTTACATCAAGGACCTAAAAAAGGGGAAAATTACATCGATGTCCATACATTTAGCACAAAGTACCCTAAAAGGAAAACTTTTTGGTTCGGCTCAATCTCGAGAGATTAGCTTATCTGAGCCAAACTCTTCATACTACTTCCTCTTTGATTGTTTTTAAAATATGGCCAAATCTGTTGCCATCCAAATTCTCTGATATGGGGTCATTAACATAAAGTATGATGTTGATATGTCCTTGACCTCGGTCATTTGTCTTGAAATCCAAGAATTTTTTGTACTCGTCGACAACTATGCTTAAATTTGTTTCAATTTCACCACTTACTTTTAGGTTAGAATGTTACACAGGTGGTGGGAGTACATTTTAGATCAAGGACCTAAAAAAGGGAAAATTACATTGAGGTCCATACATTTAGCACAAATGACCCTAAAATTGAGCAAAGAAAATAGTCGGGTTCGGCTCCTTGAGAGAGCAGCTGATCGAGCCGTACATTTCATACTACTTCCTCTTTGATTGTTTTACAAATATGGACAAATTTGTCGCCATGCAAATTCTTGGATATGGGATCATCAACATAAAGTATTATGTAGAGATATGGCCTTGACCTTGTGGTTGTTCGGCTTGAAATCTAAGAAAGTTCCTACTCATTGATAGCTAAGCTTAAATTCGTTTAAATTTCACCACTTAATTTTAGGTTAGCATTTTACACGTTCGGTGGGAGCATATTTTACATCAAGGACCTAAAAAGGGAAATTTGCATGGAGGTCCCTACATTTAGCCCAAAGGACTGAAAAAGGAAAACTTTCTAGTCCTGCTCCTTCTCAAGACATCAGCTGATTTGAGCCAAACTCTTCATACTACTTCCTCTTCGATTGTTTTCAAAATATGGCCCAATCTGTTGCCATGCAAATTCTCTCGTATGGGGCCATCAGCATAAAGCATGATGTTGATATGTCCTTGACCTTGGTCGCTCGGCTTGAAATCCAAGAATGTTCATACTCGTTGACAAGTAAGCTTAAATTCGTTTAAATTTCACCACTTACACTTTTTGGTTAGAATTTTCCACGGATGGTGGGACTACATTTTACATCAAGGACCTAAAAAAGGGAAAATTACATCGAGGTCTATACATTTAGCACAAAGGACCCTAAAACCAAGAAAGGAAAATAGTCGGGTACGTCTCCTCGAGAGAGCAGCTGATCGAGCCATACTCTTCATACTACTTCCTCTTTCCCAAATTAGGACGCATATTAGGTTTGGTCAAATTCAATGTTTATAAAGTTCGACCAACATATGTAAAAATATACTGAATTTTCTAATGACAAATGCATATAATATGAAAATATTGTTCATAATGATTCTAATAACATTGAGTTGATGTTGTATACTTAGTCAAAGTTTATTAAATTTGACTCTAACCAGAAGTAATAAGCGTCCTAATTTGGGGAGGGAGTACTACTTGCTTCACGGGAAAAAAGGAGAGCTCCTCACTTTCAAACCAGCTTGTTGCGGGTGTGCTTGGTGCTTCCTCTTCCTAGGGTATGGAGGTGGAGTACTGCGAAGTAGGAAGGCTGGCCAGATCATAATGGTGAGCATCCAATGCGATGGGACGTTTTTGTTTTTTTGGCTGGCCAGATCAACCAATCACTTATCCAGCACTTAAGTAGTACTCATACTCGTACTTGTAGTACTGCGAATGGCGATATTTTGAATATCCTTCCCCCCGGATGTTTGTGAAGGAAGTGAAAATTTCAAAACTGGGAAAGTTTGAATTGCTACTCTATTGTACTGTAGTACTAATACTTTTTGCCGCCAAGGACAAAAATGGTTCCCACCAATGCAGCTGACGAACACGCCAGACACAGACATGGAGCCGCCGACACGAGACAGGTTCTCGGTCGATGCACGTGCACAACGCCACTTTGTGGACGAGGGAGAGATTAGTCGGTCGGGGTGTGGGGTGGTGAGGTTGGTCATAGTGAGTAACTTAGAGTAGTAACATGCATATGTTACTAGTTTAAGTTACTACCTCCATAGTGGAAAATAATATAGGTGTGGTATCATGCAAAGCCTCATTTATTGCAATGTAGACTCTTTTTTTCTTGAAATGTGTGATGTTAACATAGCTAGTTACCACAAGGCTCTCTTTCATCATTTAATTGCATGCCATGTCATCTAAATGTTTAGTTGGCAATACATGTAGGACTATGTTACTACCCAACTTACTACCATTATGACTAGCCTAATGAGGGATTGAAGGAGAGAGAAAACACATTTTGTTTTGCATGCATATATATTGTGGTCCTGAAATTTACTCTACTCACTATACCATGTACCTCGTGTCAGGAACCCATCCCAGCTTTGCTCTGACATCGCACCGCCTTCAAATCCTCCTCTTGCCAGCTCTCTCGATGCCTCCTCTATGCTCATATAGTCTCTTCTCGCTCTTTATTTTTTAATAGAAAAAGGAAATAAAATCTTCCTACTTGCTTTCTAGAAAATAAATTCCTGTCACTTGGAAAAATGAAAATGATTATTTTTTGTTTTTAATATCTTCGATTGTTTTCAAAAGATGGCCAAATTTGTCGTCATGCAAATTCTTGGATATGGGATCATAAGCATAAAGTACATTCTACATAAAGGACCTAAAAAGGGAAAATTACATCGAGGTCCATACATTTAGCACAAAGGACCCTAAAATTGAGAAAATAAAACAGTCGGGTTCGGCTCCTTCTCGAGAGAGCAGCTGGTCGAGCCATACTCTTCATACTACTTCCTCTTCAATTGTTTTCAAAATATGGATAAATATGTCACCATGCAAATTCTTGAATATGGGATCATCAACATAAAGTATGATGTAGAGATATGGCCTTGACCTCATGGTCGTTCGGCTTGAAATCCAAGATTTTTTCATACTCGTTGACAACTATGCTTAAATTCGTTAAAGTTTCACCACTTACTTTTAGGTTAGCATTTTACACGGTCGGTGGGAGTACATTCTACATCAAGGACCTAAAAAGGGGAAAATTACATCAAGGTCAATACATTTAGCACAAAGGACCCTAAAATTGAGCAAAGAAAATAATCGGGTTCGGCTCCTTCTCGAGAGAGCAGCTGATCGAGCCATACCCTTCATACTACTTTCTCTTCGATTGTTTTCACAATATGGCCAAATCTATCGCCATGCAAATTCTTGGATACTTGATCATTAGAATAAAGTATGATGTAGAGATATGGCCTTGACCTTGTGGTCATTCGGCTTGAAATCAAAGAATGTTTATACTCGTTGACAACGATAAGCTGAATTTTTTTTAAATTTCACCACTTACTTTTAGGTTAGAATTTTACACGGGTCAATGGGAGTACATTTTACAACAAGGACCTAAAAAAAGGGAAATTACATCGAGCACCATACATTTAGCACAAAGGACCCTAAAATTAAGCAAACAAAATAGTCGGGTTCGGTTCCTTCTCGAGAGAGTAGCTGATCAAGCCACACTCTTCATTCTACTTCATCTTCGATTGTTTTCAAAATATGGCCAAATTTGTCGGTTTGCAAATTCTTGAATATGGGATCATTAGCATAAAGTATGATGTAGATATGGCCTTGACCTTAGTCGTTCATCTTGAAATACAAGAATGGTTCATACTCGTTGACAACTAAGCTTAAATTCGTTTAAATTTCACCACTTACTTTTAGGTTAGAACTTTACACGATCGATCAGAGTACATTTTACATCGGGAACCTCAAAAAAGCAAAAAATACATCAAGGTCCATACATTTAGCATAAAGGACCCTAAAAGGAAAAAATTCGGGTTCGACTCCTTCTCGAGAGATCAGGTGATCTGAGCCAAACTCTTAATACTACTTCCTCTTTGATTTTTTTCAAAACATGGCCAAATATGTTGCCATGCACATTCTCTAACATGGGATCATGAGAATAACGTATGATGTTGATATGGCCTTGACGACCTTGGTCGTTCGGCTTGAAATCCAAGTGACCTGGGCATACATTACAGGTACTCGAGTTTGGTATATATGGTCCCGTCTAGCAAAATCCCACGATGTTACTAGGGCCCAATCAAGATTCGGGTGACCAAAGGAGACTCTGACTGCTTGCACCACATGACAAATTTAAGATAGAAGTTTAAGGGGAAAACCCTAATATGTAACCGACTTGGCCTGCTATCCCGAGACCTAGCCTATCTATATAAAGGCTAGGAGGGGGTGGCGAGGAGGACAATCACAACCCTAGTTTCCACACCATCGCTAGATCACATCTGCACACCCCCTGTAACTTTTGACTCCCTCGATAATTTCAAGAGCAGACAAGAAGGAGTAGGGTCCTCTATGAGGCCTGAACCTAGGTAAACCTTGCATCCCTGTGTGCTTTTTTGCTAGTCGGTCGATGCCTCCAGCACTCCCCACTTCCTCGAACCTAAGTCCAGCTACGATGGGCATTGATGAGTTAACCCCTCGTCACTAAGAATGTTCATACTCGTTGACAAGTAAGCTGAAAATAATCGTATAAATTTCACCACTTACACTTTTAGACCTAAAAAGGGGGAAATTACATCGAGGTCCATAATTTAGCACAAAGGACCTTAAAATCAAGCAAGGAAAACAGTCGGGTTTGGCTCCTTCTCACGAGAGTAGCTGATCGAGCCATACTCTTCATACTACTTCCTCTTTGATTTTTTTCAAAATATGGCCAAATCTATCACCATGCAAATTCTTTGATATGGGATCATCAATATAAAGTATGATGTAGAGATATGGCCTGGACCTTGTGGTCGTTCGGCTTGAAATCTAAGAAAGTTCATACTCGTTGACAACTAATCTTAAATTTATTTTGAATTTCACCACTTACTTTTAGGTTAGCATTTTACACGGTCAGTGGGAGCATATTTTACATCAAGGACCTAAAAAGGGGAAATTACATCGATGTCCATACATTTAGCATAAAGGACCCTAAAAGGAAAACTTTTTGGTTCGACTCCTTCTCGAGAGATTAGCTGATCTGAGCCAAACTCTTCATACTACTTCCTCTTTGATTGTTTTCAAAATATGGCCAAATCTGTTGCCATGCAAATTCTCGGATATGGGGTCATCAGCATAAAGTATGATGTTGATATGGCCTTGACCTTGGTCGTTCATCTTGAAATCCAAGAATTTTTCGTACTCGTCGACAACTATGCTTAAATTCGTTTCAATTTCACCACTTACTTTTAGGTTAGAATTTTACACGGTCGGTGGGAGTACATTTTACATCAAGGACCTAAAAAGGGAAAATTACATTGAGGTCCATACATTTAGCACAAATGACCCTAAAATCGAGCAAAGAAAATAGTCGGGTTTGGCTCCTTCTCGAGAGAGCAGCTGATCAAGCCATACGTTTCATACTACTTCCTCTTCGATTGTTTTACAAATATGGCCAAATTTGTCACCATGCAAATTCTTGGATATGGGATCATCAGCATAAAGTATGATGTAGAGATATGGCCTTGACCTTGTGGTTGTTCGGTTTGAAATCCAAGAAAGTTCCTACTCGTTGATAGCTAAGCTTAAATTCGTTTAAATTTCACCACTTACTTTTAGGTTTGCATTTTACATACTACTTCCTCTTCGATTGTTTTCAAAATATGGCCCAATCTGTTGCCATGCAAATTCTCTCATATGGGATCATCAACATAAAGTATGATGTTGATATGGCCTTGACCTTGGTTGTTCGGCTTGAAATCCAATAATGGTCATACTCGTTGACAAGTAAGCTTAAAATCATCGAAATTTCACCACTTACACTTTTAGGTTAGAATTTTACATGGGCGTGGAAGTATATTTTATATCAAGGACCTAAAAAGTGAAAATTACATCGTCGTCCATACATTTAGCACAAAGGACCCTTAAATTAAGCAAGGAAAATAGTCGGGTTCATCTCCTTCTCTAGAGAGCAGCTGATCGAGCCATACTCTTCACACTACTTCATCTTCGATTGTTTTCAAAATATGGCCAAATTTGTCGGCATGCAAATTCTTGGATATGGGATCATATGCATAAAGTACGATGTAGATATGGCCTTGACCTTGGCAGTTTGTCTTGAAAATCCAAGAATATGGTTCATACTTGTTGACAACTAAGCTTATATTCGTTTAAATTTCACCACTTACTTTTAGGTTAGAATTTTACACAGTCGGTGGGAGTACATTTTACATCAAGGACCTAAAAAAGGGAAATTACATGGAGGTCCATACATTTAGCACAAAGGACCCTACAAAGGAAAACATCTGTTTTGGATCCTTCTTGAGAGACCAGCTAATCTGAGCCAAACTGTTCGTTGTACTTCCTCTTCGATTGTTTTCAAAATATGGCCCAATCTGTTGCCATGCAGATTCTCTGATATGGGATCATCAACATAAACTATTATATTTATATGGCCTTGACCTTGGTCGTTCGACTGAAATCCAAGAATGTTAATACTCGTTGACAAGTAAGCTTAAAATCATCTAAATTTCACGACTTACACTTTTAGGTTAGAAGTTTACATGGTGTGTGGAAGTACATTTTACATCAAGTACCCAAAAAAGGGAAAATTACATCGATGTACATACATTTAGCACCCCCCCCTAAAATAAGTAAGGAAAATAGTCGTGTATGGCTCCATCTCGAGAGAGAAGTTGATCGAGCCAGACTCTTCATACTACTTCCTCTTTGATTGTTTTCAAAATATGTCCAAATCTATCAGCATGCTAATTCTTGGACATGGGATCATCACCATAAAGTATGATGTGATATGGCCTTGACCTTGGTCGTTTGGCTTGAAATCCAAGAATTTTCATACTCGTTGACAACTAAGCTTAAATTTATTCAAATTTCACCACTTACACTTTTTGGTTAGAATTTTACATGGATAGTGGGGTTACATTTTACATCAAGGACCTTAAAAAAGGTAAAATTACACTAAGGTCCATACATTTAGCATAAAGGACCATAAAATTTAGCAAAGAAAATAGTTGGGTTCGTCTCCTCGAGAGAGAGAGAGAGATGATCGGGCCCTACTCTTCATTCTACTTCCTCTTCGATTGCTTTCAGAATATGGCCAAATTTGTAGCCATGCATATTCTTGCATACGGGACCATCGGCATAAAGTATGATGTAGATATGGCCTTGAACTTGGTTGTTCGGCTTGAAATCCAAGAATGTTCATACTCACGTTTATCTTAAAACCGTTGCCAAAGCTCATGTTTATCTTCATGGAAAGTAGTACATGCAGGAGAACATCGTGTGAATTGTTTTGTTATTAGTACTCATTATTTTTTGTTTGATTGTTTTTAAAACAAGGATAATTTTTTGGCAGCCTTTCAAAATCCATGTTTTGCAATATGCCCTACTATATCTAAACAAGAGTTTTTTGTTCGAAACTAGTACCACAAAAGATCTTGAGAACGGGAGAAATTATTATTACAGGTGGATCACGACTCCTACAGCTACTAAGTAGTAATTCGTTTTCATTTTACAAGAAAGATTTATTATGGAGGGAACTGGAGCAGAGTAGTACTGTTCTAAAGGGAACTGGAGCAAAGGAACATGCATCCATTTTCATTTTATCCAACCTCGCCTATACGCTCTATCCCTAGTTCCCCATTACCCTACCTCTATGCCAAGCATCATTGTTCTTCTCCTCCACAATGGCGCTTTCTGATCCTGTTCACCGCTTAGTATGAGAGTGTTTGTTCTTCTCCCTGTCCCGCCTACCACCATCGATCTTCCCTCTTTTCCAAAAAAAATCAAGCCACTATCCCAACTTCCATCACCTCCCTTGCGATGGCAGGACCGAGCAAGGACAGTGATGATTCTGAGCTATTCAAGGATGTTTTTATCGAAGGCCTGCTTGAAGAACTCATAACTAGATGCGACATCATCACCGTCATGAGCCTCGTCGGTTCGTACCAACATCTTCTTGACTTGGCAAAAAATAGTGCAACTTTACATGCTTCTCAGCCGTTTGGCCTCTCCCGTGTTCTTCATTCTCACCTGACTAAGAAACCATGAGAATTCAACGAGTACTTCGAGGGCAAGGGCACGACATGCAAGCTGATGCAGCTGGACAAGTTCTCCTTCGACGCTGTGTTCCTGAATTGTATGGGTAAGAAGTGGGTAGGTGCCAATGGAGATTGGATCACCACTGTTGGGTCCGATTGCAAGTGGGAGCTTGTCAATGTGTACACTCTGATACGTTGCAAACCTATCTATAATTTTTGATGTTCCATGCTTGTTTTATATCTACTTTCTTATGTTTTGTCCACACTTTGGAGTATTTTTATACACTTTTCTTGAACTAACCTATTAACAAGATGCCACGGTGCCAGTTGCCTGTTTTCTGCTGTTTTTGGTTCCAGGAGAGCCAGCATATGAATATTCTCGGAATTGAACAGGACAAAAGCCAAAGTCAATATTTCACCGAGGGGAACACGGAGCCATAAGACGAGACGGAGAGGGGCCAGGTGCCAGCCACACCACCTGGTAGCGCGGCCAGGCCTGGCCCACGCCAGGGGGTGGTGTGGCCTCCTAGGTCACCCCCTCGGCCTCACCTTTCTCCTATAAGAAGCCTCCGATATATAAACCCTAAGTACCCGATCAAATTCCATGAAAGAGTCTGTAGCCACCCTCATCTCCATCCCTATATCGGGAGGGATCTGAAGCTCGTCCCGGCACCCTGCCGGAGGGGAGAATTCACCTTGGAGGCCTTCTTCATCACCATGACTGCCTCAGCTGTGATGCATGAGTAGTTTATCCCTGGACTACGGGTCCATGTAGTAGCTAGATGGTTGGTTCTTCTGCTTTGTGCTACCATGTTTAGATCTTGTGAGCTCCGTTCATGATCAAGATCATTTATTTGTAATCATACATGTTGTGTTTGCGGGGATCTGATGGATATTGAGATGCTATTTCAGATTGATTATTGATTCTATCATGTCTTTGTTATTTGTGATCTCGCATGCTCTCCGTTGTTAGTAGTTATCTTGGCTGAGTAGATGCTAGCAACTCCAAGAGGGAGTATTTATGCTTGATAGTGGGTTCATGCCTCTAGTAATCTAGGGAAGTGACATAAATCTCTAAGGTACTAGATGTGTTGTTTATACTAGGGAGAAAACAACAATCCTTTGTTCATAGTATTGTTTACTTTACACACAATGCTTAATGCAATTATCTATTGCTGGCAACTTAATACTGGAGGGGGTTCGGATGATAACCTAAAGGTGGATTATTAGTAATAGATGCAGTTGGATTACGGTTTATGTATAATGTTGTAATCCCCAATCAAATCTCATAGGAGTCAAGATGATTAGTATATGCATGTATGCTTTCTCGATGTTTATCAATTGCCCCGCTGTAATTTGTTCACCCAACATGTCATCTATCTTAAGGAGAATCACCACTAGTGAACTATGGACCTCGGTCCTTTCTTTCACTGTCAATCTACAATCTGCTATTTACTGTTTTCTATTTACTTCCTGCAAGCAATTACTATCTTCCACACAATACGTTTAATCCTTTGTTTTCAGCAAAACCGGTGAGATTGACAACCTCACTGTAAGTTGGGGGCAGTTCTATGGTTGTGTTGTGCAGGATTCCAAGTTGGTAACAACACCTTGGAGGTGTTTCCTTGCTCCTACTGGTTCGATAACCTTGGTTTCATAACTGAGGGAAAACTTGTTGTTGTGCTCATCATACCTTCCTCTTGGGGTTCCCCAACGAGCTCGATATATTTTGAGCCATCAAGCTATTTTTCTGGCGCCGTTGCTAGGGAGTCAAGGACATATTCACAAGGGGAGTCCCTCATAACCAATCTCTTTACTTTGTTTTATTTGTTTTGCTTAGTTTATTTCTTCTTTGTTTGCTTGTTTCTTTATCAAAAACACACAAAAAATAGTTGTACTAGTTTGCTCTCTTTATCAAAAACATAAAAAAAAATTGTTTCTTCGTTCTTAGCTCACCATGTTGATCCCCAAGTTCACCCTAAAAGACCTTGCAATAGGTAGTGGCTCTATAATTGGAAAAGATAATACTGAAGAATTCTTTAATCATGTTAGTAAGCATGAGGATATTGAGGATAGATCCCTTGCAGAACTTGCTCCAAATTATGAAATTTTTGCAGCTTCTTTAGTTCACATGTTGGAAGCTAGGTTTGTTAACCTTAACCCCATAATGCAAGTAATGTTTCTTAAACTTAAAGAAATTGAGGACCCTGAAAAGAGAGATTTTATTCTGGAAACCTTGCTTAAAGAATTCTATGATGTTGCTAAGGAAGCTAGAAAAGTCTTTGATCGTTTTAATATGCTAGGCTAATGTGTAGATGTTATTGGTACATGAGAAAATATGGACAAAACCGA
Source organism: Avena insularis (assembly GCA_023614405.1). Lineage (NCBI taxonomy): Eukaryota > Viridiplantae > Streptophyta > Magnoliopsida > Poales > Poaceae > Avena > Avena insularis. The sequence goes on along the minus strand of CM042692.1, from coordinate 167,730,084 downwards.
ACCTAATGGGGAGGGAATTAAGATACCAATACCTTTTAAACTTGTAGGAATGCATGAAGCCTTAGAAAAGAATTTTGATTGGATTGTTCCTGAAAACCTGTTTGGTGAAAATAGTGAACCCAAGAGCATTGAGAGAGGATCCTCTAGAACTTATTTGGATGAGATACCTTGCCTTGTTGAAGATATTTCTGGTATTCATCTTAATGCTTCTTCATTTGAGAATACTTGATTCTTCTCTTGCTTCTTATGCCTAACTTAAAGGCATTAAAGAAAAGTACTTATTGGGAGATAACCCAAAAGTTTTAGTTGAGTCTTGGAAGTTATTGCTTTAGTAATAACATCTCCTTATCATTTTTGTGGGGCCTTGTGCCAAGAGTAACCTCTAATGAGAGAGAAGTAATGCATGGAAAAGTTGCTGTCCCGAAACAGATTTTTGTGCTTCGCTGTAAAACTTCGTGAAAAATCTATGTACGTCAATTTGAGCCGTAATTTTTTGATCTTCTGCCCCAAGTTGTTATCCAACTTTTGTTAGTTCAACACTTTTCGATTTGAGAAACAGAAGGTCTTCTAAAAAATCGGTTTTTACCTGCTGGTCTGTTTTGACATATTTCTGCCATTATTTGCATTTGCTCCTTATTTTTTCCTTTTTGGGTTCTTTTTGGGGAAATTGAGCTCTTTGAGGGAATTGCAACAGTAGCTTGTGTTTTCATGGAAGTTTTACTTGTGTTGAGACTGAAAGACTTATTATCTTGAGTACACTAATGTTGCTAATGAAGTTTGTGTGAAGTTTTGTATGAAGGGAAAACTTCAGGTGTAAGGGAAGAATGATGTAATGAGATGAAGAATGGACAAAAGCTCAAGCTTGGGGATGCCACCCCGTGTCACCCCAAGAAATATTCAAGAAGTACAAGCATCAAATCTTGGGGATGCCCAAGGCATCTCCTTCTTCATCAATAAAAATCTCAGGTTTCTTCCAAACACTTCATTTTTATTGTTTCATGCATAGTTGTGTTGTTCTTAGAGCGTCTTTGTTTTTGTTTTTGGTTTTTGTTTGCTTAGTTTGCTTGAATAAATTGGTTGCACCCCCTTATTCATTCATTAGTTTTCAAATAAGATTGGTTTGGATTGGAAAAGAGTAGGAAAGTTCATGCTTAAGTGGTAAAAGGAGCTTGTTTTTGACTATGACTTACTTTATCATGTCATGCTTGATATTGTTTTGGCTTTATGCTTAGTGATTTTTTATGTAGCATGACATTTTATAAACAATTTATATTGCTTAATGTGTCTTGAAAGAATCATGCGTTTTTTAGCATATTAAAGCATAGTATTGTGGTATTCTCCTTTGATGCTTTATTTGGGTTGACTTGGCGCATGCTCACACCAGGTTAAGACTATCCCAAGTCACCATAGCCTCTATGATCCTTTAGTTTTTAACTTGTAATATCACTTTATGCTTTAATTAATAATGTTTTGTCGCTTTGCATGATTATGGCCAATTGCTCTCTTAGTTGGTCGCTCCCAGTCTTTTGCTAGCCTCCATAACCAAGTATGAGTTCTACTCATGCATCCAACTCCGAATAAAACCAAGTTATTCCAAAGATTCCACCATACCTACCTATTAGCATTTGCTATTCCAAGTATATTCATGGTTTTATCTACCTTCCAAATTAAACTTGTTATGAGAAAATTAGTGATTAAAGCTCTCACGAACTTGATGACACACTTTACTTTTCTTGCCCTTAATAAACTTGAAACATTGTGTCATCTATGTTGTATATGCTTACACTTATATGTTGGGGATTAGCAGAACCATGCTATCATGGGGAACGCTTTCAACATTGCACTTGTACATTGTACCCAGTTGATATCATGCTCTTTTGTCTATGGATGTCGTCGGTGTGAAATGAAAGGGGAGCTTGTAAGTCCATGGAGTTATGTATGTGTGTTAGAGAAATGCCTGGGCCGCTGGTCTAATCCATGCATAATCATGGTGGAAACCTGCAGCGTAACCATAATGAGCAATTTATGAAGCATTCTTCTTATAAAAAAGAGATAGAGATTGAGAAAAAAGAAAAAAAGAGACGAGAGCGGAAAGAGAGAAAAAAACACCATTTTCCCATGGTAAATAAGAAGATTGCTGAGATGCTTATTGTCTGCTTGCCTTGTCATTTTGATATGGGGATTCTTCCGTATCATCGGGCAAGGGGTACCCTGTTGGCGGTTCTCTATGATACACATGTACTTACTATGACAAGAAGTTACCGGTAACTAAACTTGAGTAGCATGAGGAGCGGCCCTCATATTCAAGGGACATGAGATTGCCAACTTATACTTTTTCAAGCATATACTCCATAGTTTGTTCACTTTAACCTTAATCATTTCAAGATGCTTATGATAGGGGCAATGAGAGCTGAAAGCTAATAAGTACCATAATTTTTGGAAGCTCTTTATGAAACTTGAATCCCTGCTTCCTTCCATGAAGGGCCTTTCTTTTACTTTTATGTTGAGTCTTCATCTTCTATCTTTATGCACCTATTACGAGAGCATAGTGGCCATTCTTAGTTTAATGTGCATTGTCCCAAGACTTGTTGATTGATGCATAACTTTGATATTGCTTGTTCTTAAACTATTTGTATCTAGTCACCCTTATAAACTTTGAAGGTGTCCTATGCATTTATGTTTGCTATTCTATGAGGGACAAGCTGAATGCCACTATGCTATGTTTTCTTTATTTGAAACAAACAAACGTCTTGCAAAGTATTGTTATTCATGAATCTTTTGTTTGTGCCTTTTTCATGTTACAACATAGTTGCTATATCTTATTTTTAGAACTTTATCTTTCATGCTATGTTAAAGTACTATGATCCCAGCTATCAATGTTCTACAAATACTTTGATCAAGTTTGTGATGGTGCATGTCATCTCAAAAATTATTATTTCTTTTTATCACTTACCTACTCGAGGACGAGCAGCAGTTAATCTTGGGGATGTTGGTACATTGCAAACATATCTATATTTTTTGATGTTCCATGCTTGTTTTATATCTACTTTCTTATGTTTTGTCTACACTTTGGAGTATTTTTATACACTTTCCTAGAACTATCCTATTAACAAGATGCCATAGTGCCAGTTGCCTGTTTTCTGCTGTTTTTGGTTCTAGGAAAGCCAGAAAATGAATATTCTCGGAATTGGACGGGACAAAAGCCAAAGTCAATATTTCACCGAGGGGAACATGGAGCCAGAAGACGAGATGGAGACGGGCCAGGGGCCGGCCACACCACCTGGCACATGCCTGCCTAGCTCAGGCCAGGCATGCGGCCGCCTAGGGCACCCCCTCGGCCTCCCCTTTCGCCTATAAGAAGCCTCCGATAAAGAAACCCTAAGTACCCGATCAAAATTCCACGAAAGAGTCTGTAGCCGTCATCATCTCCATACCTAGATCAGGAGGGGTCTGAAGCTCTTCCCGGCACCCTACCGGATGGGATAATTCACCCTGGAGGCCTTCTTCATCACCATGACTGCCTTCGGTGTGATGCGTGAGTAGTTCATACCTGGACTACGGGTCCATGTAGTAGCTAGATGGTTGGTTCTTCTCCTTTGTGCTACCATGTTTAGATCTTGTGAGATCCGTTCATGATCAAGATCATCTATTTGTAATCATACATGTTGTGTTTGCGGGGATCCAATGAATATTGAGCTGCTATTTCAGATTGATTATTGATTCTATCATGTCTTTGTTATTTGTTATCTTGCATGCTTGCTGTTGTTAGTAGCTATCTTGGCTGAGTAGATGATAGCAACTCCAAGAGGGAGTATTTATGCTCGATAGTGGGTTCATGCCTCTAGTAATCTGGGGAAGTGACAGAAATCTCTAAGGTACTTGATGTGCTGTTGCTACTAGGGAGAAAACAACAATCCTTTGTTCATAGAACAATCGTATTGTTTACTTTACACACAATGCTTAATGCAATTATCTGTTTCTTGCAACTTAATACTGGAGGGGGTTCGGATGATAACTTGAAGGTGGATTATTAGTCATAGATGCAGTTGGATTACGGTATATGTATAATGTTGTAATGCCCAATCAAATCTCATAGGAGTCAAGATGATTAGTATATGCATGTATGCTTTCTCGATGTTTGTCAATTGCCCCGCTGTAATTTGTTCACCCAACATGTCATCTATCTTAAGGAGAATCACCACTAGTGAACTATGGACCCCGGTCCTTTCTTTTACTATCAATCTACAATTTGTTATTTGCTGTTTTCTGTTTACTTTCTGCAAGAAATTACTATCTTCCACACAATATGTTTAATACTTTGTTTTCAGCAAAACCGGTGAGATTGACAACCTCACTGTAAGTTGGGGCAAAGTTATGTGGTTGTGTTGTGCAGGATTCCAAGTTGGAAACAACACCTTGGAGGTGTTTCCTTGCTCCTACTGGTTCGATAACCTTGGTTTCATAAATGAGGGAAAACTTGCTACTGTGCTCATCATACCTTCCTCTTGGGGTTCCCAACGAGCTCGATATATTTTGATCCATCACACTGTAGGGTCCCCAACCTTTAATAAGATTGAGCCCCCTGTGTTTACAATGCTAGTCCCTGGATCAATAGCTAGCATCCACAGTTTAGATGTAATATCAAGAGACAAAGGTCATAATATAACTTTATAACCAGGAATAACATAATTTTATTACATCTTACATAGCTCATTTGGCTATTACATTACATTGCAGCGGAATAACTATAAGCATGGGGTCCTTCATCTTCAAAGAGCCACAGGCAGATGTTGGTTGTAGACTTTGTAATCCTAATCAATCAATCTTCACTAAAATCAATCAAACCTGCAACATTACAAGTTACATCCACAAGGGTCAATACATCTGAATTGTATTGGCAAGTGATACTTTGGTAGTATAGTGGAGTCTAACATCTATATGCATTTGGCTAAGTGGAGTTGAGGCTTGCATTGCTCAAAATAGATTTTTCCTTAACATTTGAAAATACTAAGTTTTGCTTGGCAAAAACATTTTTCTTCCTCAATCAAAGATTTCAAGATCCTTGTACCAAGCCATCTCTCCATCAATGATTGAAGATTTCAAACAACCCTTGTTCAAACCACAAATTTTACTTAGAAATTTGAATGATGAGATTTTTGATTGCTTCCATGTCTTGATGCTCAAATTGTCCTTTACTGTGGACATGGCTAAGTACTTAGGTTTTACACTGCAGAGGTGGTGCACTTTCCCCACAAGACTTGGTTTCCCAAGACAAGATCTTCGAAGCCTTCCTTAGACCATCATGGACGCGCTCCAACCTATCAAACACTACCACCCACTGTCCATATGGCTAAGTTCTTGCAACCTATATGATCATGGCAGAGCCCATATTGCCAAGTGGTTGCACTTGAAGCTTCTCAACATTTGACATCTCAAATCTCTTTGTTCCTGGGTGGCCATCCACAAGTGAGATACACTAAGGTAAACCATAAACATTGGCCTTGTGAACCACTCAACCAAAAACCACCAAGCAATTACCGTTCCACCCAGGTGATTCATTAACTTAGTTGTTTTATTAAACAAAAACATAAGTCCTCAGACTTAGAATATTTTTCATAGTGTGAATATATATTCCACCCATGTTTTCTATTAGCTAGGCTAAGCTTGATAGTAATAGGATTCTTAACTTAGGAAAATCCTACTAAGGATTCATCTACTAGGTTTTCCTATAGCAAGGTCTATACTTAGCAAAAATCCATGCAAGTTTTACTTAGCAAAAACACTAATGCATAGTGAAAATAATGGGATAGAAAGTATGAAGCATCACTTGCCTTTTTGGTAGAGGGTATAGGTTCACTCCTTATCCTTGCCACAATCACACTCTTCAAGTCACTACAATTCAATCAAGCAAGGCACAAACTCAATCTACCAATCAAGCAAAACAACACACATAAAACTAACAAAGTCAAAGTAGTGCATGCAAGCATGCCAAGCTTTGTTTTGTTTGAAAAAGTGATTCCTAGTGGGTCATAGACATTTGGGTACATCTAATGGTCATTTTGTAAAGTGGCAAAGTCATTTGCAAAAGGTTTCACTACAAAACCATTTTCAAAACAAAGTATCATTTTACTAGGGCATTAACCTATAGGGTTCACCAAGTATGTTTTCAATCACAAAACTTGGGGTTTGGGGTTAGTGAGTTTAAAACAAAACATTTTCCAAAGGTTTTCTTCCAAAACCATTTTTAATAAAATACCACATTTCTATTTGACTAGAAATGGTTTTAAATCAAAGATTCCTTATTTTGTTTCACCAATGAGTTGCTATTGCAAAACTTGGTGTTTTGGGTCAGTAGGTTTGGTCCAAACCATTTTGCAAAGGTTTTAACCCAAAAACATTTTCATAAACAAAACAATAGTTTTATTTAGCTAGAAATGGACTAAACCAATTAATCCATTCTAAACTTTTCCAAATTCATTTTCCAAATCATGGGTTGGTTCCTAAGGTCAGTAAGGTCACAAAAAACCATTTTGCAAAGGTTTTAACCCAAAAATCATTTTTAAACATTTTTTCTACTCTAAACAAGCTCACAAAAGAATCTGCAAAGTTAAACAAGCTAACAGATACTATTTGCTAAACCAAGGGTATGGTTGGCTAGGGCTTGTTCTCCTGAATCCAACGACATAAAATTTGTAATTTTTGGACGTGTGGATCCAGAGTTACAAGGGTTTGAAAATGGCATTTAAATCTGGTTTCTAAATCTGTTTTAATCAAACATTGGCCACGCGTCGCTGTCTCATTGGGCGGTACCGTTTCGCGTGGATCGCGCTCTGTAGAGCGTTGGATCAAGTTAGATCGTGCGACCCTGAACGCATACCTCTTCGCGTTAAGTGATTCTATCTAGTGCGTCCGATCTAGATCCTGCGGCTAATATCGTGTTGACCAAATTCTGGCGGCACTGACGGTGGCTAGCGGCAGCGGAGCTGTCGGTCGACGATGGCGCCGATGCTACAGGAGGTGAGGGAGAAAGAGGAGTTGCTCACCGGGCTCAGGGGGTCACGGTGAAGCTCAAGGTACTCGCAGTTGGTCAAGGGGCGCTCGGGGTCTGCGGCAATTCCTCACCGGAGTTCGTTCTGGCGGCAGTTGGCTCTGGTTGAGGTCGAGGATGAAGCTGTCGATCACCAGGAGGCAAACAAAGGACATGATCAGATGCAGGAGACCTCGGAGATGATGTGTGCATGAACAAGAGGGGTCGGGGTGGTCGGCTCTTACCAGGAAACGTCGCCGGAGAAGAACTGCATTTGGCGATGCTGGTGGTTGTCGAGGGCGAGGATAGGGAGCACCCTAGGACAAACGAATAGCATCATTAGGTCCGCGAGAGCAGGGCGGTCATCATCGTATCCACGGGGAAGAGAGGGGAGGTCTGGTTTTACCGGGGAACGTTGCCGTAGTTGGAGCAGACGGCGGCGCTGGCTCGGGAAAGTCGTTGCTGAGGCTCAAGGGTGCCCGCGGATGAATGTCTGGCACAGGAAGATGCGCCAGGATGCTGTGAGCGTGCTCGTGTGTTCGGGGAGGCAGGAGGTGGTGTGTGCTGGCCGGAATCGAGAGGGAGGCTCGTCGGAGATAGCGGCAGTGCACCGCGAAATGGGAGCAGCCTGGTGGCAGAGGGGAAGCAAGGTCTGAGGGGAATGAAAGAGGAGAGGGAGGCGTTTAAGTAGTTGTGGTCGCGGCGAGAGATTAATGCAGTATTAACGCGAATTTAATCGGCGGAATCAACGGTAAAAAACGGCCATAGTTCAACACAGGGAGGAAGACGATGAACAGTGTCGGTGGGGTCCACGGTCGGTGAGAGAGAGGAAAAGGAAAGGGTCCACTTGTCATTCACTCAAGGGGTTAGTTCGAGTGTGAGGAAAACGGTTCGCGTGGGAACAGTGGGTGGGTCCGCTTGATGTTGAAGGAAAAGGGAGTGGGGGTGGGTCCTCTATGTCAGTGACTGTGTGGGTCAGAAAGTTGGTGCCAAATGTTTTATTCGGGGAGAAGACTGGGCTGGTTTTGCTAGGCCTTAGTGGGCTGCTGTTGGGCTAGTTGGGCCAAGGGTGGGTTTTCTATTTTTTTCTGTCTAAAACATTTTTCCTTTTCTATTTCTATTTTTCTGTTTTGAATTTCAATCAATTATTCAAACATTCAACCAATTCAAACAATTCAAACAATCACTCAACTTTGTACTTTGAATTTGGTTCTGTTTATTAACATAAACCAAAACTCAAAATAAAATAATATTTTTATTTATTTTAGGATCCATTTAATATTTAAATAAAATGGATCTTTAATTATTTAATAAAATAGGGTTTGATTTAATTAACAAAATTTTTCCAAAATATTTTATTTTCCTTTATTAAATGTTTTATCTTTTTAAATCCTTTAGGATTATTTGTTCACCAATTGGTATGGGTTTTTGGTAAGGGCTTTATTAGCTTTGGAAATTCAATTTCCTTATCTTATTATATTCATAAGATTTTATTTATGGTTCCAATTTGAGTGAAACCAACTTCTATGGTCTTACTTGATCCTTTGTGAATATTTGTTGATCAATTTTGGTATGGATCAAATCCATGGATTTGGAGATAACTTGGAAATGGTTTTTATTCCATTAGGGCCTAGGGTTTTGGATTTATTTTCCAAGTGTTCAAATTTCCAGATACATTCATTGAGGAATGCATTTCTCTTGATTTGGATTTGTTGAATTCAAACTTTATCCAAAGTTTGTTCAAGATGGGATTTTAAGTTTCCTTTTAGAAACAAAAGTTTCTTTTCACCCTGATTTTCAACAAATATTTATTTTGTTTATTTATTTTTCACATTACAAGATTTGGAAAATCTTGGGATGTGACAGGCTACCACCCTTAAAATAAATCTCGTCCCCGAGATTTGGGAAGGTTAGGGTTACAAGCAGGTTCAAAACAACTAGGGTACTACCACCCTTAAAAAAATTTCCAACTAAACTAGATCTTGGCTTGCTTGGAATCTTGATGAATCTTCTCTGGGCAAACATCTGCATAATGTCCTTTGTTTCCACACTTGACTCATGGGCCAAGGTTGAGTTTCTCCATAGACTTGTTTAACTTGTTCTTCATCTTTTCTGGGCAGTTGCTTGCATAATGCCCTGGGTTCTTGCAATTGTAACATATCACTTGGCTGATATCTTTCTTTTCCTTTGGTGTCATCGCCTCTTGTTTGTTTCTTTGGTCCATCTTCTTTTCTGGGCATTCATTGGCATAATGTCCCATCTCTTTGCAAGTGTAACATTGCTCTTGAGTAATATCCTTCTTGTTTGGGTTGGGGCATTTCTTCTTCTTCTTTTTGGGTCTCTCTAAAGCTAGGAGTTCTTCTAGTTCTTGTTCTTCATAGGTGGGAGATCTTTCTCTCTTCTTGGGGCATTGATCTTCATGTTCCTTGGATGCATGTTCCTTGTATCCAAAAGTATTGCTAGCTTGGGTTCCTTCTAGAATAACATCTTTGTCATCCTTGTTGTCATTAGCTCTTTGGGAAAAGTTTTCTCTCATGTTGATCATTTGAGTAACCAATCCTTGCATCAATTGGGATTGAAGTTTCAAAATCCTTTGTATGGCTGGGTCTAATCCATTGTTGTTGGCTAAAATCTGAGTTGTCTCTTGGCTCAATTGGTTTTGGGTTGCTATGAGTTCTCTCATGTTGTCCTCTTGGTTGTTGTTGGTGTCATCAACCTTGATGTTGGAGTCTCTTGGAGTAGTCATCTGTTTGGGTTGGATTGGGATTAGGATGGGCAAAAGATTTCTAAGGAAATAATTCTAATCACACACATCACAATTCACACAAACAATGTGCAAGCAATCACAAACAAACACTCCACTCAAACAACAAGTTTCAAGCACATACTTAGGCAACAAAATAATTTTGTTACACCACATAAGTTGGTGTGTTTGATTTACACTAAATATGGTGGTCCATCTACATGGTTTACTTGTGATCTTTCCATCCTTCTTGGTTGATTCTTCTTGAATGAGATCTTTGTATCCTTGGAGAATTCTTGTGTCTTGGTCACAAATCTTCAAAGGTGGTCATGGCTCCTTCTAAGTTGTGTTTCCTTAATCTTCAAGTCTTGAGCAAAATTTCTTGTCTCACTTGTAGTCTTTAGTGATATCCAAGTTGGAAGTCCTTGGTGAATATGCTGAAGATGTTGAAGTCATTAGAGTTGAAGAAGTTGAAGTCATTAGAGTTGATATCCAAGGTTGAAGGTTGAAGATGTTGAAGAAGTCCTTTGCACATAGTGTAGTCTTTGGCCATGGGGTAGGCTTTTCCATCAAGTTTGAATATAGATGAGGTGTAGAGTTGAAACCAAAATGGTTGAGGAAAGAGTTTACAAGATTGTTTGTAAATAAGTTTTGGAACAAAACAATTCCTATTTTTCTAAGGGTTTTTGTCCAATCCTAGGGTTACAAATCCTACAGGCAACACAATGCTCTGATACCATTCTGTAGGGTCCCCAACCTTTAATAAGATTGAGCCCCCTGTGTTTACAATGCTAGTCCCTGGATCAATAGCTAGCATCCACAGTTTAGATGTAATATCAAGAGACAAAGGTCATAATATAACTTTATAACCAGGAATAACATAAGTTTATTACATCTTACATAGCTCATTTGGCTATTACATTACATTGCAGCGGAATAACTATAAGCATGGGGTCCTTCATCTTCAAAGAGCCACAGGCAGATGTTGGTTGTAGACTTTGTAATCCTAATCAATCAATCTTCACTAAAATCAATCAAACCTGCAACATTACAAGTTACAGCCACAAGGGTCAATACATCTGAATTGTATTGGCAAGTGATACTTTGGTAGTATAGTGGAGTCTAACATCTATATGCATTTGGCTAAGTGGAGTTGAGGCTTGCATTGCTCAAAATAGATTTTTCCTTAACATTTGAAAATACTAAGTTTTGCTTGGCAAAAACATTTTTCTTCCTCAATCAAAGATTTCAAGATCCTTGTACCAAGCCATCTCTCCATCAATGATTGAAGATTTCAAACAACCCTTGTTCAAACCACAAATTTTACTTAGAAATTTGAATGATGAGATTTTTGATTGCTTCCATGTCTTGATGCTCAAATTGTCCTTTACCAGGGACATGGCTAAGTACTTAGGTTTTACACTCTGCAGAGGTGGTGCACTTTCCCCACAAGACTTGGTTTCCCAAGACAAGATCTTTCAGAAGCCTTCCCTTAGACCATCATGGACGCGCTCCAACCTATCAAACACTACCACCCACTGTCCATATGGCTAAGTTCTTGCAACCTATATGATCATGGCAGAGCCCATATTGCCAAGTGGTTGCACTTGAAGCTTCTCAACATTTGACATCTCAAATCTCTTTGTTCCTGGGTGGCCATCCACAAGTGAGATACACTAAGGTAAACCATAAACATGGGCCTTGTGAACCACTCAACCAAAAACCACCAAGCAATTACCATTCCACCCAGGTGATTCATTAACTTAGTTGTTTTATTAAACAAAAACATAAGTCCTCAGACTTAGAATATTTTTCATAGTGTGAATATATATTCCACCCATGTTTTCTATTAGCTAGGCTAAGCTTTATAGTAATAGTATTCTTAACTTAGGAAAATCCTACTAAGTATTCATCTACTAGGTTTTCCTATAGCAAGGTCTATACTTAGCAAAAATCCATGCAAGTTTTACTTAGCAAAAACACTAATGCATAGTGAAAATAATGGGATAGAAAGTATGAAGCATCACTTGCCTTTTTGGTAGAGGGTATAGGTTCACTCCTTATCCTTGCCACAATAACACTCTTCAAGTCACTACAATTCAATCAAGCAAGGCACAAACTCAGTCTACCAATCAAGCAAAACAACACACATAAAACTAACAAAGTCAAAGTAGTGCATGCAAGCATGCCAAGCTTTGTTTTGTTTGAAAAAGTGATTCCTAGTGGGTCATAGACATTTGGGTACATATAATGGTCATTTTTTAAAGTGGCAAAGTCATTTGCAAAAGGTTTCACTACAAAACCATTTTCAAAACAAAGTATCATTTTACTAGGGCATTAACCTATAGGGTTCACCAAGTATGTTTTCAATCACAAAACTTGGGGTTTGGGGTTAGTGAGTTTAAAACAAAACATTTTCCAAAGGTTTTCTTCCAAAACCATTTTTAATAAAATACCACATTTCTATTTGACTAGAAATGGTTTTAAATCAAAGATTCCTTATTTTGTTTCACCAATGAGTTGCTATTGCAAAACTTGGTGTTTTGGGTCAGTAGGTTTGGTCCAAACCATTTTGCAAAGGTTTTAACCCAAAAACATTTTCATAAACAAAACAATAGTTTTATTTAGCTAGAAATGGACTAAACCAATTAATCCATTCTAAACTTTTCCAAATCATGGGTTGGTTCCTAAGGTCAGTAAGGTCACAACAAACCATTTTGCAAAGGTTTTAACCCAAAAATAATTTTTAAACATTTTTTCTACTCTAAACAAGCTCACAAAAGAATCTGCAAAGTTAAACAAGCTAACAGATACTATTTGCTAAACCAAGGGTATGGTTGGCTAGGGCTTGTTCTCCTGAATCCAACGACATAAAATTTGTAATTTTTGGACGTGTGGATCCAGAGTTACAAGGGTTTGAAAATGGCATTTAAATCTGGTTTCTAAATCTGTTTTAATCAAACATTGGCCACGCGTCGCTGTCTCATTGGGCGGTACCGTTTCGCGCGGATCGCGCTCTGTAGAGCGTTGGATCAAGTTAGATCGTGCGACCATGAACGCATACCTCTTCGCGTTAAGTGATTCTATCTAGTGCATCCGATCTAGATCCTGCGGCTAATATCGTGTTGACCAAATTCTGGCGGCGCTGACGGTGGCTAGCGGCGGCGGAGCTGTCGGTCGACGAAGGTGCCGATACTACAGGAGGTGAGGGAGAAATAGGAGTTGCTCACCAGGCTCAGGGGGTCACGGCGAAGCTCAAGGCACTCGGAGTTGGTCAAGGGGCGCTCGGGGTCTGCGGCAATTCCTCACCGGAGTTCGTTCTGGCGGCGGTTGGCTCTGGTTGAGGTCGAGGACGAAGCTATCGATCACCAGGAGGCAAACAAAGGACATGATCAGATGCAGGAGACCTCGGAGATGATGTGTGCATGAACGAGAGGGGTCGGGGTGGTCGGCTCTTACCAGGAAACGTCGCCGGAGAATAACCAGACGGTGGCGATGCTGGTGGTTGTCGAGGGCGAGGATAGGGAGCACCCTAGGACAAACGAATAGCGTCATTAGGTCCGCGAGAGCAGGGCGGTCATCATCGTATCCACGGGAAAGAGAGGGGAGGTCTGGTTTTATCGGGGAACGTTGCCGTAGTTGGAGCAGACGGCGGCGCTGGCTCGGGAAAGTCGTTGCTGAGGCTCAGGGGTGCCCGCGGATGAATGTCTGGCACAGGAAGATGCGCCAGGATGCTGTGAGCGTGCTCGTGTGTTCGGGGAGGCAGGAGGTGGTGTGTGCTGGCCGGAATCGAGAGGGAGGCTCGTCGGAGACAGCGGCAGTGCACCGCGAAATGGGAGCAGCCTAGTGGCAGAGGGGAAGCAAGGTCTGAGGGGAATGAAAGAGGAGAGGGAGGCGTTTAAGTAGTTGTGGTCGCGGCGAGAGATTAATGCAGTATTAACGCGAATTTAATCGGCGGAATCAACGCAGAAAACGGCCGGCGAGTTCAACGCAGGGAGGAAGACGATGAACAGCTGTCGGTGGGGTCCACGGTCAGTGAGAGAGAGGGAAAAGGAAAGGGGTCCACTTGTCATTCACTCAGTGGGTTAGTTCGAGTGTGAGGAAAACGGTTCGGGCGTGGGAACAGGTGGGTGGGTCCGCTTGACAGTGAAGGAAAAGGGAGTGGGGGTGGGTCCTCTATGTCAGTGACTGTGTGGGTCAGAAAGTTGGTGCCAAATGTTTTATTCGGGGAGAAGACTGGGCTGGTTTTGCTAGGCCTTAGTGGGCTGCTGTTGGGCTAGTTGGGCCAAGGGTGGGCTGCTCTATTTTTTTTCTGTCTAAAACATTTTTCCTTTTCTATTTCTATTTTTCTGTTTTGAATTTCAATCAATTATTCAAACATTCAACCAATTCAAACAATTCAAACAATCACTCAACTTTGTACTTTGAATTTGGTTCTGTTTATTAACATAAACCAAAACTCAAAATAAAATAATATTTTTATTTATTTTAGGATCCATTTAATATTTAAATAAAATGGATCTTTAATTATTTAATAAAATAGGGTTTGATTTAATTAACAAAATTTTTCCAAAATATTTTATTTTCCTTTATTAAATGTTTTATCTTTTTAAATCCCTTTAGGATTATTTGTTCACCAATTGGTATGGGTTTTTGGTAAGGGCTTTATTAGCTTTGGAAATTCAATTTCCTTATCTTATTATATTCATAAGATTTTATTTATGGTTCCAATTTGAGTGAAACCAACTTCTATGGTCTTACTTGATCCTTTGTGAATATTTGTTGATCAATTTTGGTATGGATCAAATCCATGGATTTGGAGATAACTTGGAAATGGTTTTTATTCCATTAGGGCTTAGGGTTTTGGATTTATTTTCCAAGTGTTCAAATTTCCAGATACATTCATTGAGGAATGCATTTCTCTTGATTTGGATTTGTTGAATTCAAACTTTATCCAAAGTTTGTTCAAGATGGGATTTTTTTAGAAACAAAAGTTTCTTTTCACCCTGATTTTCAACAAATATTTATTTTGTTTATTTATTTTTCACATTACAAGATTTGGAAAATCTTGGGATGTGACACACACTCATCAACATGTTCCTCTCCCACAAGTTAATGAGTTTGTACCCACCAACGATCCGTTTACATTCATGCATAATGATCGCCCTATTCTCCTCCGGGAGATTGCTATTTGTCAAGCTCCAACAACTGCGTCGGATTATTTAGATTTCTCTCTTGTCGCTATCTTTGACTACTTAATTGCTACCCCTGATGGCAATGAGTATGCATGGATAGTTATTGAGAACCAGTTCCAGTGCTATTTTTCAGATATAGCGATGCACTTATCCACAAGGGTCTGGTGTTTGCAGCCACTGAGAGTGGCAATGTTTATGTCTAGAATCATCTGTACTTTGGTAAGTTTGATCCATTCATGTTCTAACACTAGCTTCAGTTTTAATGGATGTAAACTAGTGTTGGCTGATTTGGCCGTCATTTCTTTTTGAAGGTCCTATTCTGCTCCTGTCACCACCTGTCGCGCATCTCGAGGAGGGCAACCTTGATGACATATATGATGATGAGCACGAACCTGGTTTATGGTTCTTAGTAATATCTGTAGATGAATCTCGCCTTCTTATTATCCATACCGTGGGCGTTACTGATGAGGAGTTTTATGGTGGTACTTATTATGGCCATGGCAATCATGTTGTTGATCATAGTGTTGATCGCTGCGGTCGCACTTGTGGCACCTATGCTACTGGGTTTGGCTGCGAGGTGTACTCAAAGGACATTGCTTACTTGTATCCACCTAAGCCATGGATAGTGATTGCTGACCTGGGAGCATATTCCCTTTTCCTTGGATTGAACTATCTGATTAACATTGTGGTAGGCGGTGCAGATGTTTCCCCAGGATATCTGACGAGAAGCAATTGTGTCTACACCTCCCACCATGCAATAGGACTTAGATATACGCCGTTTCCTGAAATATGCTGCTTCAGTCTAAATACCGAAGAAGCAGTTGTTGGTTTCTCAACCAATGTTGCATCGAAATCTCTGGAGACTCTATTATGGTTCATCCCGAGCTTCGCCAATGCCCGCGATTGGAACCAAACTACCATAAGTAATCATAATACTATGTAATAGGATAGCTCAGTTTAGATCAAGTGTAGTAGATGGTCTTGCTTTTCTTTTGTAACTTGGCCTTGTCATAAACTCATAATCTAGACAAGGCATTGGGAATTTTGAGTTGCCTATGGAGGTCACACACAGGCATTGATGTGAGAAGGAGGCATGCACACAAAAGAAGACTTGATCGTCAGTTTTGTTTCTTCCAATGACGAGTGTTCAGAGAAAAGGGCAAACTGAATCTATAACTTTGAAATGATGCCGAATATGTCCAAGTGTCGCTGAATGTGAACTGGGAATCTGTCGATATTTTTCTTTCTTATTATGTACTGCTAAATCTTTCAAATGCTAATAAACCTGTCAAAAGTATTGTTTGGTACTTGTTCAGATCGACCGGCCGAGTGCAGAATATGGTCTCGCTTTCCTTTTGAATCAAGCCTTGCTACATCTATTGAATTTCAATGTCCGCATTACTGAATCTATCAATTCTTTTGGTCACTGTCTGTTTACTACCAACCGGTCACTTTGAATGCTGTGCTGACCCTGTCAAGTGCTGCTAAATATCAACTGGGAATCTGTCTGATATTTTCACGGTCTTATTCTGTACTGCTAGATCCTTCAAATGCTACTGAATCTTTCAAATGCTCTATCGTTACTATTAGTACAATATTTTGTAGAACGAACTGTGATGTACTGGTACTTGTTTAGATGAAGTGCATCAGATTGTCTTGCTTTTCTTTTGAAACATAGCATTGTCACAATTATCTACATTAGTCTTGGGCAGTTTGGGTTGCATATGGGCGGTCACACAGGCATTGACATAAGGAGGAGGTATTCACACATAAGCAGACTTGATCGTCAGTTTTGCTTGCTTCGATGGTCTCTTTAGAGAATAGGGCAAACTGATCGTGCGCCAATTTTTTTTAGCTGGAACAAGAACTGATTCTCTCTGTACTACTATAGAATTTCAAGCAGGAAAGCTACTGAATCTCTCAAATGTTTTATCGTTACTATTACTAAAGCATTTTGTGTAACTAATATTGATGTACAGGTACTTTCTTAAATCAAGGGCAGTAGATAGTATTGCTTTTATTTTGAAACATGGCCGTGTCACAATCTAGATGAGACTTTGGCATTTTGGATTGCATACGAGGGGTCACA
The DNA here is from genome assembly GCA_023614405.1 of Avena insularis. NCBI lineage: Eukaryota > Viridiplantae > Streptophyta > Magnoliopsida > Poales > Poaceae > Avena > Avena insularis. The sequence goes on along the minus strand of CM042692.1, from coordinate 167,713,030 downwards.
CAGGCATTAATGTGAGAAGAAGGAACTCAAAGCAGACTTGATCATCAGTTTTGCTTGCTCCAATGGTCGAGTGTGTTTGGTGAAAAGGACAAATTGATCGCACGACAAGGTTATTACAGCTGAAACAAGAACTGGTTCTCTCTATACTACTATTTTCTTTCATTGTCTGTATTGCTGAATTGGTCACTTTTGAAATGCTGCTGAATTGGTCAAGTGCTCCTCAATATGAACTTTGAATCTGTTGATAATTTTTCTACCTTATTAAGTACTACTGAATTTTGACATGAATAGCTGCCAAAAATAATTATCGCTTTTCCCCTCCCTCTCTGAGGACTTTGTTTCAAATCCGACTAAGCACATCACAATGTAATTTTTATTAACCATGAGAAGAAATCTAGTAGCTCATTCGGCCCCTATTTAGCCCAGAACATTTTTATTCGGTCTTTTTAGGGTTAGGGGACTACTGATGATACGTCCATTTTGCATCACTATTCTATGTCATAATTTACAGTTATTCATTGATATATTTCATATTAGGAGATGATACTTATGTTATTTCATCTGTGTTTTGCATGGTTGATGACTTTTGGAGCATGGACCACTGCAGTCAGGGTTCTGATGGAAAAGGTGTTGTTTGGAGGCAAAATTCGCGAAGATCAGAAAATCCGGGAAAATATACGGAAAATCCTATTTTTCCAGAAGACGAAGGAAGCCAGAAGGGGGGCTGGAGATGGGCCACAGGGGGCCCACACCACCCCCTGGCGCGGGCCAGCCTAGGCCGCGCCACCAGGTGGTGTGGCCACCCTGGTCCACCTCGGCACTCTCAAGGCGTATATTATCCTCCCGAAACCCTAAGACTGGGGGAGCGACCACAGAAAGATTCTGCCGCCTCTGTGGGGCGGAAAACACCGAGAGAGAAAGATCTCTCTGGCAGACAGAATTCTGCCGGGGGAATTCCTTCCCAGAGAGGGGAGATCATCGCCATCAACACCACCATCAAGCTAGACTTCATCGGGATCATCATCATCACCACCACCATCATCACCATCAGCACCCTCATCACCATCTCCATATTGCTGTAACAATTGGGTTGAATCTTGCATAGTTCATAGGGGAAACATTCCCGATGTTGATTACTCTTTGTAGTTGATGCTATTGAGTGAACCATTGAATTATTGTTTATGTTCAGATTGTTATACATCATTATTCCATCTCTGATCATGATCCATATGATGTCTTGTGAGTAGTTCGTTTTGTTCTTGAGGACATGGGAGAAGTCATGTTGTTAGTAGTGGAGTTGTGTTGAGAAAGATTCAATAGTTTGATATTTAAGTTGTGGCGTACTTCTTCTAGTGGTGTCATGTGAACGTCGACTACATGACACTTGACCTATATGGGCCTAGGGGAATGCATTGTGTATTTGGCTACTAATCGTAGGGGTTGCCGGAGTGACAGAAACCTGAACCCCCGTTAGGAAACCATTGCACAAGGGACGTAAGGGTCTTAGAGTTTAAAGCTGTGGTTAGGTTTCTGCCTTAATTACTTTCTTGTACTTACGAATGTTTGCAAGGGGTATAATCACAAGTATGTATTAGTCCTAGGAAGGTCGGTACATTAGCACAGGTTCACCCACACAACACTTAGCAAGCTAAAGAAGATTAATCAACTATATGAAGTGAAAACACTTGACAGTCTTCCCATGTGTCCTCGAGAACGTTTGGTCATCTTAAGTAATACAACCGGCTTGTCCTTTGCTGCATAAAGGATTGGGACACTTGCTGCATTTATTCCTACTATCTTTTATTTACTCGTACTTTGTTTACTTGCTTTGTCAAAAACCCCTAAAAATCCGTTTGCTAAGTATTTGCAGAGAATTCCTGATCCATACCACAAGCCAGCACCTTCTGCTCCTCGTTGGGTTCGACACTCTTACTTATCAAAAATACTATGATACACCCCCTATACTTGTGGGTCATCAAGACTATTTTATGGCGCCGTTGCTGGGGAGTGAAGCGCTATTGGAGAGTGGAACTGGTAAAGGAAACTTCTACTGTGAGTATTGTTTACTTCTGTTAGTTGCTTTATTTTCGGTATGGATAATTCGCTAAGTTTCTTATTTGGTAATGCTACTACCACTGCTAAGGTAGTAGATAAGCCACCACCTGCTGAGAATGATGTTTTTAAAATACCTACAAGAATTATTGATCGTGTTATGGATAACTACTATGTTGGGGATGGACCTGTCCATCCTGGTGATCATTTGCTCTTTATACACGAATTATGCGGGTTGTTCAAGTGTGCAGGTATTACTACAGATCAAGTTAAGAAGAAGTTATTCTCATTATCGCTGAAAGGAAGAGCTGAGGAATGGTATAAGCTGCTGAAGAATGGTCAAGCTCTGGAATGGGAGGAAATAGTGCCTCTCTTTTATTCTAGATAGTGTGTCCCTCTTCTTCATACTTAGTGATAAAGTCTTTCACATTCCTATGTTTTCTGTTAGAATAAGTGATCATTGCTACGATGGTCCTTGTGATAGCTATATTTTTAAGTTTATGCATGATACTGGAAGTTATTATGAGAGAGGGAAAAGTGTTCTTATGTATCTCAATAATATCAAGTTTCCTCGTTTTATGCTGAAAGTTTTTATGTTGCACTTCTTTTGCCTTCCTATGCTTGTAGTCTCTGGTTTCAACAACTTGTTTGTTTACAAAATTCCCTTGCATAGGAAGTGGGTTAGACTTAAATGTGTGTATTTTTGCTTCTTAATGCTCTCTTTCATTTCAATTCACATTCCTATGTGAGCATTTTCAAAATCATCATGCCCATCTTAATGGCTATAAAGAAAGAGCTTTTTGGGAGACAACCCAATTTGTTTTTGCTTTCAGTTTGTTTTTGTTTCTTTGAGTCTTGGAAGTTATTACTTCGGTAATAACCGCTCCTTATCTGTTTTTTTTTGGTTTTTGTGTCAAGATCAACCTCTAATGAGAGAGAAGTAAGATTTGGGGAAGTTGCTGTCCCGAAACAGATTTTTGTGCTTCACCGTAAAAATTCGTGAGAGATCTCTGTATGTCAGATTGAGCTGTAATTTTTTGTGCTTCTGCCCCAGGTTGTTATTTAACTTTTGTTAGTTTTGCACTTTTTTATTTGAGCAACAGAAGATTTTCTAAAAAACTGATCTTTACCTGCTGGTCTGTTTTGACAGATTTTGCCACTCTTGCATTTGCTTCTTTATTCGATTTCCTTTTTGAATTCTTTTTGGGTCTTCGGAAGGAGTTGCTACAGTAGCTTTTGTTTTGATGGTTTTCAGTTGAAGTTGGACTCAAAAGGTTTTATCACTTCATTTATACTAATGTTGCTAATGAGAACTGTGTGAAATTTTGTGTGAAAGAAATTTCCAGGAAGTGGAGATAATGGTGTAATAAGGAAGAGAAGGGTTTTATGACTCAAGTAATAAGTGTATGAAGATGAAGATATTTATGATTATTCAAGTGGTGACTCTAGAAGAATCCACTAAATACCAAATTCAGAGACCTGCAGAGTCCGTTTTCAAATAGGTAACGGTTCTGGTAAGAAAAGTTTCGCGAAAATACTATCCAACTATATTTTTGCAGTTTTCAGTCAATAAGGAAAGATACGAAGCGAAAGAGGGACGGAAACGGATCCAGGGTGGCTCACACCACCCTGTGGTGTGGGCCCTCCCCTGGCCGCGCTACCAGGTTGTGAGTCCACCCCGGACTCCGCCTCCGACTCGTTTTCTCCCATACCTTCCTTTTGTTATGAAACTTCATAATATATAATCCCCCAGAGCCCCCGAGGTTCATATGTCGTGTTATTGTTTCGATCTGTTTCTGCTAGGACATACTCTTTGAAAGTTTAGAAGCACAATGGTGTCTGCCAAGGATAAAGGGAAGGAGCTTATGGAGGAAGACCTCCAAGACCCTAGGAAGGAGAAGGAGATCAAGAGTGAAGGTGAAGAGGAGCAAGGCCAACATCCGCACACCGGCACAACCATTGCGAGCATTGGAGTGGTGACAAAACATTCCAGGGTTACAAGGACTATACGGATGCAGACTGGGGGGAAAGCTCCTCGTCATAGTTTGGCTCCACGGTCACTTCCTCCACACACCAAGAATCCTTTCCATACCCTTATCCATGAGCATCAATACCAGAATATGCCCAAAGGGAAATTACCCTCCAATTGGGATTTGCCTCGTTCTAGCCATGCAGGAAAAGAAGACTTCAAGGAGGAAGAGTGGGGAAATAATAGCAAGAGCTAGAATTCTCAACCCGACATGATCATGAGCCGCATTGAGCAAAACTCGCAGCTGATACGTAATCTCACCTTCGAGATTGAGGACTTGGGGAAACTTATCAGAGAGCTCACCGAGAGGATACCACCACCACCTAAGGAGTAATTCGTCATCAGGTTTGGCATCCCCTTGGTTTGTTCCAAGCTTGGGGGAGTGCCGCAGTATCACATCACTATCTTCTATCTTTTTACCTTTTTAGTAGAGTCATATCATGAATAGAGAAGTTATCGTGTAGGATGGTTTGCATTATGGAAGTGTCCCCTCTCTCGTTAGATATGTATCCCTTGGTGTGAGTTGCCGATTTGGAATATTAATGAGAAGTTCTATCATTCACTCTTTTTCATAGCTTATATTAGTTTTCAATTCGTGGTTATATGATTGATCTTGTTGTTAGTATTGGTATCACTTTGGGATCATTGAGTTAATTTAGTTGGTTTTGGCAAACCTGGCTCGGTCAGTAGCAACACTATTTTTGAGAGTTGAATGAAAAGATTAAAGTACTCTAAGAAATATAATTTCATCATCTTTATTTCTTGATTTGCTCATAAGTCTAGTATTCTCTAGTTAAGATCTTTTGTGCTTCCGAGGAAGATTGCATGTTTGTTTTTATCACTTGTATGTTTGTTTGGTTCCTTCAACTCTTATACTTGCTACCCAGCCTTGCTAGCCAAAAACCTGTACTGAGAGGGAATTCTTCTCGTGCATCCAATCCTTAAACCAAAAACCATGCCATTTGTGTCCACCATACCTACCTATTAGCATTATTGCTATTCCAAGTAAATTCTTGTGTTGTCTACCTTCCAAATTAAACTTGTTATGTGAAAATTAGTGATTAAAGCTCTCACGAACTTGACGGCACACCTTACTTTTCTTGCATCTAATAAACTTGAACCATTTGGTCCTTCTTTGTTGCGTATATGCTTGCGCTTTATAAGTTAAAGTTAGCAGAACCATGTATCATGGGGAACGCTTTCAACACTACACTGGTACTTTGTACCCAGTTGATATCATGATTCTTTTGCCTATGGATCCCGGCGGTGTGAAATAAAAGGGGAACTTGTAAGATCATGAAGTTCATATGTGTGTTAGAGAAACGCCTGGGCTGCTAGCCTAAGCCATGCCTAATCATGGTGGAAACTTGCAGCATAACTATAGTGAGCATTCTATGAAGCATCCTCAATAAAAACCTATGCAAATAGCAAATAAAAAGATCGCTGAGATGCTCACTGTCTGCTTGCCTTGTCATTTTGATTATGGGATAGATCTTGTATCATGTGCAAGGGGTACCCCGTTGGCGGTTCTCAATGATACACATGTATTTACAATGACAAGAGCTTACTCGTGACTGAAGTTGAGTAACATGAGGTTCGGTACTCATAAGTAAGGGGAATGAGATTTCAACTTATAACTTGTCAAGCATATCCTCTTAGCTGTGTCACTTTAACCTTAATCACCTAAAGATGCCTATGATGATTGGAGAAATGACTCCCCACCCCCTATACCCTAGCCGCCGTAGACCTTCATCGCCGGTGATCTCCTAGATTGCCGGTCCGATCCCAATTCTGCCCCGATCATCCTATTCTCCTTCACGTGTTCTACCTGATCATGTTGCCTCCAACGTAGAAATGGAAGGTGACGTACTCCACATCTATGGATCTAGACAAGGGCCGGATAAAGGAATATGATGGTGCGATCTGCGTTTGGTCCAATTGGATCTCCCTTCAAAATGCTAAGAGTGCAGGAATTGCTGGTCGTTTCCTGATGGAAAACGAGTGCATCACACTTGGTTCAGAGGTAAAATTCCATTCACATCTCGCTTATGTTGGTGCATGCACTATTTCGCCATCTGGCGATCACTCATTGGTTTGGACCACGGTCTCGGAAACTGGTCTTGCCGTGGACAATGGTTCTGCCTCGGGATCTGAATCTGCTAAACGGGTTAATCAAGGGTGTTCTGAAGATTTGTCGAGATATGTTCCTCATTACTCCTCGCTGGTTAAACAATCTATTGATCTGGGCCTTGATTTTTCACTGGGCATGGATTTCTCAAATTGGATTATGAGGAACTATAACTCCTCTGTTCACCCTACTAAGGTCTCTAGTCACTTTATTATGGTTGTATCATTTGCTCGTGCCACTTTCCGATTAACAGGAGATTATGTGGGTCTTGCCTTGGAAGCTGCACTCGGTGGTCATTGTGGAGATCTAAAAGTATCAATCTTACGTGACCGAGTATTCTCCTTCAATGTATCCAACAAGAAAGTGGGTTTTCAAGTCTTCAATCTTCGGTCTTTTGCTTGTCAGCATTTTAAATGTTTCTTTCATCTTTGGGGTGCTGGTGGCCCAAATTGGAAACGTGAATTACAAGCTTGGCAGAGAGATTGTGATAATGAATGGATCATTATTGGCCCTGCAAAAAAGAGAGTTAAACTTGCTATGTCTGCTATGAACCAGTCTAATCCCAAGTCTATTATTAGATCTGGCACTAAACCTCAGAAAAAGCTTGTCTTTGCTGAACATATTTGCTACTCTGCTCGCAAAGGATATGCTGAGATGCCATCTGCAGAACCCTTAACTGACAATGGCATTGAGGACCGTACTGTGATACCCTTTGGTACTTTCCCACAGCAGGCTGCCAACATGGTTTCTGCCAGTAATTCCGTAGCTTCGTCTTCAACCTCCCCAAATTCTCTATCACATGATTCGATCTCATCGGACTCAGAGGAGGATTCTCCACCTGAGCCGACAGGATTGGAAGAGGTTGTCAATGATATTGCTTTCAGGTTTTGGGAGTGTCGTAAGTGCTTGTCAATGGGCCATACTGCTGTTGTTTGTACACGTCAGATTAGATGCAGGAAGTGCTTTCACTATGGACACTTTGAAAAGGCCTGTCTTAACAAATTTTCTAAAAAAGTCCAACGATGGGTTCCAAAAAAGGAATCGGTGACGGCTGTTCCGACTCCTCCTGTCGTTCCGGATTCCTCTAGATATACGGTGACCCCTGAAACCCCAACACAGAACACTACGCCTACGTAGCCGCCGAAGCCACCGGATAGATTAGAGGCCATGGCGAACTATGAAGTAGATCCTTTTGCTTGGCTCCCTTGGGGGCACCAGATCATCGATGGAGGGGGTACGAGGCTGCCGCGTACTTACTATTTTCCGACCCATGATCCCCCCCAACGTCACCAAGCTTATTGCGTGGCTATTGTTGAGCCTAGGCCGCCTGCTCCTACTACTGGTCTTTGGAGGAATCTGGTACGTGATTTTCTAGAAGGTCCACTCAATCGCAATGTGGTCAGCTCTCAGCCGAGTTTATTTGGTGTTGGTCTGCTTCATATGAGCAATCCCAATGCCTGTCATGCTTTAGTTCAACATGGTCAATTCCAACTCCAAGATCGTTTTGTTAGATTCGAGTTTGCTAGTAGCACTGCAAATCACAGAGCATCTCAAGGTTTTAGAAGGGGATGGCTCATGTTTCTGGGTATTCCACCTGATTATCAGACTGAATATGATATTGCTAATGATGTATCCACGTTTGGGCAATTTCACTTTTGGAACCATAATGACCCATTATTGGACAGAGCCCTTGTATATGCTTCGTTCCCATCCCCTGTTCTGGTACCGCGTGATGTGGTTTTTGGTAGATTTGCGACGGTGGGTGGAGCAAGAGAGCTTTGGTCTGCTGTGGTGTACATCCTGTCTGCAGATTTTGCTGATAACCTCCTTGCTGATGAGGATCAGATGCCACCTAATGGAAATCCTCACCCAATGCCTGGTCACCTCCTTGTTAATGATAACTTATTTGTGGGACCCCAATATCCAGAGATGGGTTGGGATGCTGCCCTAATGGAGGCTGGTGACATGGGAGCACAAAATGATCATGTTAACATGCAGTAGGGTAATGAGGAACAGATGGAGGATAATCAGGAATCTATGGTTGTGGATGATGATATTCAAGTGGACTCTTCTGACAATAATCAGCATATGGATCTGCAGCCTATGGATATTAATCTTAACCTGGGACCTGCAGTGCAAGCTGGTGAAAATAACCCTCCTTTCTTTGATTATCTGCATGTTGGTCATGTCAGACTTTGCTTTGGTCCGGTTTTGCCTCCTGAGATGATGTGGAGGCGTTTATTTGAGAATATGATGCCTTTGCTGCTATCAAAGAGTCTACCTTTATCGCCGCAGTTATCCCCTTTACAGTGTTTGAACCTGAAAAGGTCTTGGTCTGCTGCATTTGACTGCCTGCCTAATACCTGGTCTCCCCCACAGTTCAAGCAAGATCACAGGAACTTAATCTATTTAAAGCTTAGACCTGTGGCTAGAGTGCTCTCTTTTGACTCTGAGAATGACATCCTGGGGCCTCCACAGTTCTCTGCAACTCCTACTACTCAGGTGAAAAAACGTGCTCCCAGGAAAAAGAAACATGTGGTTTAGTCAGTGGAACGCAGATTTACTAGGAGCTGCTTGAATTCTGATGGGATGAGGCCAAGACCGGTCACTGATACTCCGTTACGTCCTAAGAAAAAGAACAGGGCTCGGCTGTTGATTGTGGCACAAGACAAGAATACAGGAGAAAATGATTATTGCACCCAGGAGACAAGTGGTGACACTGAAGATGATGGAACGGAGGACAATAGAGCAGCTCCAGTGACACCAATTGTTGTTATGCAGCATGTGGGTATTCAGTTGGGGATTGAGCCCTCTAAGCTAACTAAAGAAAGGCTTGAAGCCGACCTTAATGCTACTGAGATAGGCCAAGATCAAGATGAAGATGTTTAATCTTGCCTTGGTGGCCTCTAGATGTTTGCTGCTTTCTATCTGTGGTTCTAGTGGTACTTGTAGTATAAAGTGTTGCAGTATTATGTGTTTATGTTATAAATTAAGTCAGACTCTGTGGGAGGTTGCGTTTGTGTTTGAGATGACATTATGTGTTAGCTCATGGTCTTGTTGGTCTGAATTTTATACTGTCTCTTAAATGAATCGTATTTCCAGAAGAAACTGGCGTGTTCTCTGTTGGAATGTGCGTGGGATTAATTCTGAGGTCAGACAAAGAGAAGTTTTTAACAAGATAAATGAAAGTGAATGTGATGTGATTTGTTTACAAGAAACAAAATGTGAGAATTTTCGCTGGACAATGATTAGAAAATTTTGCCCAAAACGCTTTGATAATTTTGTGTTCTCTCCTTCGGTGGGAGCTTCTGGTGGCATCATTGTGCTATGGAAATCATCTGTTTTGACTGGGGTACTTGTGGAAAATATAAGATTTGGTATTTTGTCATCAATTTCACTTCTGTCCACAACAATGACACTTGGACTTTGGTCTGCGTTTATGGGCCATGTGCTGGGCCTGAGAGAGACCAATTGTTGACTGGCTATATAACCTGCATATTCCTATTGTGGAAAACTGGCTCATTCTAGGTGATTTTAATTTCATTCGCTCTTAGTCCAACCGTAATAGCCCAGGTGGTAATGTCAATGATATGTTTTTGTTCAATGATATCATAGGACATCTAGGACTGCTGGAACTTCCTCTTAAGGGGAGATCTTTTACCTGGTCGAATATGCAATCCATTCCTCTTATGGAACAGCTAGACTGGTTTTTCACCAGTACTAATTGGATTTTTGTGTATCCCTCAACCATGGTGTTCCCCCTTGCTAATACTGGTTCTGATCACGTGCCATGTGTGGTATCTATTGACACTGATATCCCTAAAACAAATTTGTTTCATTTTGAGAATTATTGGGTTGATATGCCAGGCTTTGTGGACTGTGTGATGAGTTCCTGGAACAGTCCATCTCGGAGATCGCACAGCTCTACCATTCTTACAGATAAGTTGAAGAGTCTCCGTTATAGTCTAAAAAAATGGCATGTCAAGCTCTCTCATCTTAATAGGTTAATTCAAGATTGTAACAAGGTTATCTTATTCATGGATACTCTTGAAGAGAGAAGGCCCCTATTTAGGACTGAACTTAACTTCAGAAGAATTGTAAAGTCACATCTTTATGAGCTTCTGCTGTCTAAATGCCATTATTGGCGGAAAAGGTGCACTATTAGATGGATCAAGCAAGGTGAGGATAACACTAAGTTTTTCCATGCCATGGCAACAGGAAGATACCGTAGGAACAACATCTCTATTCTTAGAGATGAGCAGGGCAATGAGGTCTCTGATCATGACTCTATGGCTGGCTTGTTATGGAACAGCTATAAACTAAAGATGGGACACTCTAAAGGAATTGATATGCAATTTAATCTGGACAATTTGTTGGCAAAGGTAGATGGACTTGATGAGTTAACCAGACCTTTTGAGAAAAAGGAGATTGATGAGGTGGTGAAGGCAATGCCGGTAGATCGTGCTCCTGGACCCGATGGATTCAATGGCCTGTTCATTAAAAAATGCTTGACAATAGTACAAAAGGAGTTTTACCAGTTAGCTGCTGATTTTCATAACGGTTCTATTAGTTTGGAGAATATTAATGGTTCATATATCACTCTTGTTCCCAAAAAGCAAGCGCTTGTTGAGGTTAATGATTTTCGTCCTATTTCTCTCACCAATGTTTGCCTGAAGTTTCTCACCAAACTAGTTGCCAACCGTCTACAGAACAGAATTCTGGATTGTATTCATAAGAATCAGTATGGTTTTTTAAGAACTAGGACCATTCAAGACTGCATTGCCTGGGCTTTTGAGTACTTGTTCCTATGCCATATCTCCAAGAAACCTATTATTATTCTCAAGCTGGATTTTGCTAAGGCATTTGATACGGTGGAACATGAATCTATCCTTCTAATTATGAAACACAAGGGATTTAATGAGACCTGGATTGGATGGATAAAACAGATACTTTCCACAGGTACTTCTGCTGTGCTCCTAAATGGGATCCCGGGAAAACAATTCCACTTTAAACGGGGTGTCCGTCAAGGTGATCCTTTGTCGCCTTTATTGTATACTTTTGGTTCAGATTTGTTGCATCAGATTTGTTGCAGTCGGCAGTCAATGAGATGGTGAGATTGGGAGAATTGCACCACCCAATTAATACTAATGAGAGTGACTTTCCTATCATCCAATATGCGGATGATACACTCTTAATTATGCCTGCAGACAGGGACCAGCTCAGAGCTCTTAAAAGAGTCTTCCATCAATTCTCCCTATCAACTAGATTGAAGATAAACTTTCATAAGTCACAAATAATGCCTATTAATGTTCCAAATGACTTTATGACGATGTTGTCCGAAGATTTTGGGTGCCAGATTGGTCAGATGCCATTCACATACCTGGGTCTGCCTTTAGGCACTACTAGACCGACAATTGCTGAATTGATGCCAATTGTTTGTCGGCTTGAGAGGAAGCTTACGTCCAGTTCGAGTTTCCTATCTCAGGGGGCTAGACTTCAATTAATCAACTCTGCTTTATCCTCCATGCCACTATACTTTCTCTGTACTACTGCTGCCTGAAAGGTCTGACAATTCAGCTTGACCGAATCCTTAGACAATGCCTTTGGAGAGACAAATTTGATGAACCTAAGCAATCACTGGCTGCTTGGGAGTTGGTTTGCTTGCCGAAAAATAAAGGTGGATTGGGGGTGATTGACTTTCAAAATAAGAATGCGGCCTTGTTGATCAAATTTTTGGATAAATTTTATAATCACAAAGATATCCCTTGGGTGCAGTTAATCTGGAATGCTCATTATGTGAATAAGATCCCACATGCTGAAAATCTATGTGGGTCTTTTTGGTGGCGTGATGTCCTCAAGCAAGTTGATAATTTCCGTGCGGTAGCAATGGTGACTCATGGAAAAGGCGATACCTTCCTATTCTGGACTGATAATTGGTCTATTCAAGGTAGCATACAACCTATTAAAAATAGATTTCCAAGATTGTTCTCTTATGCCCTTGACGACAAGGTTTCTGCAGCTCATGTATATGCTATGACAGATATAATTGATCTTTTTTATCTTCCACTATCCAATAGTGCATATCAGGAGTTGATGAGCCTGCAAACTATCATCTATGAAAACCCCCTATCGGATCAAAAAGATTGCTGGACATATACTTGGGGGGATTCCTATACGCCTGGCAATTTTTATAGTTTGATACATGAACATATCAAAGTGCCCAAGGTATACTCCTGGATCAGGAAATCCTGCTGTATGATGAAAGTCAAAATGTTTGCTTGGTTATTGCTAAGATATATATTAAATACTCGGGAACTTTTACAAAGAAGACATTGGAATGTGACTGATGACACCCACTGTGAGCTATGTCCTTTGCACGCATATGAGGACAGAATACACTTATTCTTTGAGTGTAATTTCAGTGTGAGGATTTGGAATTATTTACAAATCTATTGGCAACCAAACGATGATCTTCAGGTCATAATTGAGATGGCGAGGAAGGCTTTTGGACATCCTTTTTTCATGGAAGTATTGATCTTGGCTTACTGGAACATTTGGATCATACAAAATGGAAAGATCTTTAATCACGAAAGGCCAACATTTGCACGATGGAAATTCAAGTTTGTGAATGATGTTACTTTGTTGCAGTACAGGATCAAAAAGAAATATAGGCATTCTCTTCTAGCTTGGGTAGCTGCTCTACCTTAAGTGGCTAGCTTCCTTTTAGACTCGGATAGTTCTCTGATCCCTTTGTATATATGCTCTGACAACACTTTTGTACTATTTGCTTTTCTTTTATAAATAAATTACTATGGGGCCTTTGCCTCACAGTCCCAGGTCAAAAAAAAGATGCCTATGATAGGGGCAATGAGAGCTGAAAGCTAATAAGTATCATAATTTTTGGGAGCTCTTTATGAAACTTGCAATCCCTGCTTCCCTCTGCGAAGGGACTTTCTTTTACTTTTTAGTTGAGTCAGTAAACCTACTCCCTTCTACCTCAGCAAGTATTTTGAGTTGTTGTGTTTCATTCATTCATACGATGATTTATTCAATCATGTTTCTTATGTTCCTTGTTTTTCACTTTGCTCTTATCTTGATGTTTACTACTTTGAAAGCTATAATTGAAAAACCCAGTTATTTGTGAACTCCAGCAATTTATCAACTCTTCTTCGACCAAGAGCTAAGCTTGCCATTACCAATTATGATTTACTTTATGTATCTTTATTGTGTTTCCTTTACTCATTGCAAGTTAAGTTATATAATAGTGAGTTGTCTTCTATTATGATCTATGTATTGATGAATGTGATGCTTCTTGTCCGTATTCTTTTTATCGACTCTTCACTCCATAAACCTGAGGCCATGTTTATTGAGCTCAGTTTCGCTTGGGGAAAAGCGAAGTCTAAGCTTGGGGGGAGTTGATACGTCCATTTTGCATCACTATTCTATGTCATAATTTACTGTTATTCATTGATATATTTCATATTAGGAGATGATACTTATGTTATTTCATCTGTTTTTGCATGGTTGATGACTTTTGGAGCATGGACCGCTGTAGTCAGGATTCTGATGGAAAAGGTGCTATTTGGAGGCAAAATTCGCGAAGATGAGAAAATCCGGGAAAATATACGGAAAATCCTATTTTTCCAGAAGACGAAGGAAGCCAGAAGGGGGGCTGCAGATGGGCCACAGGGGGCCCACACCACCCCCTGGCGCGGGCCAGCCTAGGCTGCGCCACCAGGTGGTGTGGCCACCCTGGTCCACCCCCGACACTCCCCTCTAGCGTATATTATCCTCCCGAAACCCTAAGACTAGGGGAGCGACCACAGAAAGATTCCGCTGCCTCTGCGGGGCGGAAAACACCGAGAGATAAAGATCTCTGTGGCAGACAGATTTCTGCCAGGGGAATTCCTTCCTAGAGAGGGGATATCATCGCCATCAACACCACCATCAAGCTGGACTTCATCGGGATCATCATCATCACCACCATCATCACCATTATCACCCTCATCACCATCTCCATATTGCTGTAACAATTGGGTTGAATCTTGCATAGTTCATAGGGGAAACTTTCTCAGTGTTGATTACTCTTTGTAGTTGATGATATTGAGTGAACCATTGAATTATTGTTTATGTTCAGATTATTATACATCATTATTACATCTGTGATCATGATCCATATGATGTCTTGTGAGTAGTTTGTTTTGTTCTTGAGGACATGGGAGAAGTCATGTTGTTAGTAGTGGAGTAGTGTTGAGAAATATTCAATAGTTTGATATTTAAGTTGTGGTGTACTTCTTCTAGTGGTGTCATATGAACGTTGACTACATGACACTTCACCTATATGGGCCTAGGGGAATGCATTGTGTATTTGGCTACAAATCGTATGGGTTGCCGGAGTGACAGAAACCTGAACCCCCGTTAGAAAACCATTGCACAAGGGACATAAGGGTCTTAGAGTTTAAAGTTGTGGTTAGGTTTCTACCTTAATTACTTTCTTGTACTTACGGATGTTTGCAAGGGGTATAATCACAAGTATGTATTAGTCCTAGGAAGGTCGGTACATTAGCACAGGTTCACGCACACAACACTTAGCAAGCTAAAGAAGATTAATCAACTATATGAAGCGAAAGCACTTGACAGTCTTCCCATGTGTCCTCAAGAACGTTTGGTCATCTTAAGTAATACAACCGGCTTGTCCTTTGCTGCATAAAGGATTGGGCCACTTGCTGCATTTATTCCTACTGTCTTTTATTTACTCGTACTTTGTTTACTTGCTTTATCAAAAACCCCTAAAAATCCGTTTGCTAAGTATTTGCAGAGAATTCCTGATCCATACCACTAGCCAGCACCTTCTGCTCCTCGTTGGGTTCGACACTCTTACTTATCGAAAATACTGCGATACACCCCCTATACTTGTGGGTCATCAGCTGACCACAGCCAAGTGAAATTTGAGAAATGAGCCCATGGAGCATAGCCGAAAACATATTAATTCGGCCTTTTAGGGGTGAGGGGACTGCTGAGTATAGCCCACTAAAATTTGAGAATGAAGCCCATGGAGCATAGCCTACGGAGTATAACCCACATAGAGCAGCCTATGTAGAATAGCCAAACTCTTTTTAATTCGGTCTTTTGGGCATTGCCCCCCACCTCTCAAAATAAAAAACTCTGCCTACTCATGTTTTTAACAAAATACTCCACTATGTGGCATTTTATAAATTGAGATGCCAGGAGCGCTGCCCTTTTATATTTTAAAAGAGATAAACATAGACAGACAAAATATTTTTAAGAAGACTAATACATAAATTGTAGTACTAATAAAAGTTCAATGATATTTATTCTATAAATATCTTTGTTGTAGTGGCAACGCACTCAGTTTACGTTTATTTGATTTGAAGGTCTTTTGTTCGAATTGTATCTTGGGTTTACATTTTTTCTTCTAGCAATATCGCATTACGGAGAGGCTGACATCACGGACCCACCAGCATGCAGCGTCCCTGGAGTTTGTTTTGAGGGTGGGTTCGAAAAAAGTTTAAATACTTGTATAGAGAGGCTCGCATCGGGGACCCGCCAGACAGAACATACAAGGCGGCATCAGGGACCCACAAGCCAGAACATGCTAGAGAAGGTGACATAAGGGCCCCAGCAGTAAGACCATACACGGCTGCGACAGTGAAAACAGCAGACACGGCCAAAAAAAAGTCCATCATACACACATTGCACTTACAGAGAAGCTGACATGTCGGACCCATCAGGCCCAAGCATAGCCCATGAAATTAGCCTATCATCCCCAAGCATAGCCCAATACCTTCTAACTCGGCCTTTTCGTGGTCTTGTGGCCACCGACCATAGCGCATTCAATTTAGGAGTGAGCCCATGGAATATAAGCCATGATGAATAGGGCATCCGCCCCGAGTTAGCCTAGAATCTTTTTAATTCAGCCTTTATGAGCATTTTTTGTACTCTGAGGCTGACATCTGGGATCCCAAAAAATAGTCCAACATACACACGTTTCTTTCAAATAGAGGTTGTCAGCTGGGACCCAGCATAGACACATTTACTGCATAGAGGTGGTTGACATCTCGGACCCAGCAAGTTGCCAAGGTCAAAATAGCAGACATGGCCAAAAAAAAGTCCATCATATGCACGTTGCATTTACAGAGAGGCTGATATGTGGGACCCAGCAGCGCGACCTTATACAGATGCTGCATCGAGCAATGTTACCAGTTCGAACCAGGGAGGCATGAGCAAGAAAAAAGTTCAGCATGCACATGTTTCTTGTGATGAGAGGCTGAAATGGGGGACCCAGCAGCGTGAGCAAACGGCAGATTCGTCGAGCAACGCTATCTAGTTCAGAACAGGGTAGCACTAGAGAAGAAAAAAATCCATCATACCTACGATTCTTCTAATGTGAGGCTGACATAAGGGACCCACCAGCCTGAATAAACGGCTGATGCAGCGAGCAACACTATCAAGTTCGGAACACGAAGGCGTGACAAAGGGTAAAAAATCCATCATACACACGTTTCTTCTAATGAGATGATGACATGTGGGGCCCAGCAGCGTGATTAAACGGTAGATTCATTGAACAGCACTATCAAGTTCGGAACAAGGTAGCACGAGCGAAGGAAAAATATCTATCATACACATGTTTCTTCTCATGAGAGGATGACATGTGGGGCTCAGGGGGTTGGTTAAACGATAGATACGTCGAGCAGCGCTATCAACTTCGGAATAGGGTAGCGCCAGCGAAGGAAAAAATTCCATCATACACATGTTTCTTCTAATGAGAGGATGACATGTGGGTCCCAGGAGGTTGATTAAACGGTAGATACATCGAGCAGCGCTATCAACTTCAGAACAGGGTAGCGTGAGCGAAGGAAAAAATTCCATCATACACACGATCCTTCTAATGAGAGGCTGACATGTGGGACCTAGCAGCCTGACTAAACGGCAGACGCATCGAGCAACATTATCAAGTTCAAATCAGGAAGGCGCGACCGAAAAGTATGGTCTGCTAGAGACACTGGCGTCCGGGGCCCACATGCCTCAAAAGACTTTGGCGAGTCAACATCGTGCGAGGAAACGAAAATCTTGCTTCTGCCACGCGCTAGCCGAGCTTCCTCCATATTTTTAGCGGTTCTGTCATAGTAGAGGGCTGCGAAACCCGAAAAAAGTTTTCCATCAGCCATGGCCGAGCCGAGAATTTTGTTGCCGAAGACGCGCCTTCTACGACGACTGTCGGGCCAAGTCGTTGCGGAAGGAAACTTTTCTTGTAGTGATTGTTGTATACAAATGTTTTTGTGGGTTCCATTGTGAACTATTGTGTAATGGTATTACTTTGTTTTCCACCCGCACATAAGTGCCTGGTGGGCATCTTTGAATCGTTTCTATTCAGGATTGGCGGGAATCGCTAAATATTGCATAGGGCCGATTCGAGGGTGTTACAGTTTCTCCTCCGATGCCCCAACTTATTTGCAACAAAACTCTACTCAATCTTTCACCATTATCAATCTAGACCTAGGTCTTGTTCTTGAGATAATATTGATATTGAGCATGCTTAGTATTGTTTTTAGAGGAGTTTCTTTTGTAACAAGTGTAGAGGATCGTTTATGCTATGTTTCTATTGGACTAAAAAAATAATTAGCAATTTTTATTTATTTTGTTTTAGATGAACATGAGGAGCCGTACACGTGTGATGGATATCGAACCTTCCGCATCGCCCGTTGATACGTTGACCCCCGAGTCACTTGGTATCGAGTTCACCGAGGAGTTTCAGCTGAACCATTTTGACCATCTCAAGCTTCGAGAAATCAAGTCCACTAAGTGGGTGTGTCCCTATATCCTGAACAAACTTGGCATTTGTGCTGACTTTGATTTACTTTGCAAAAATGTTGGTTTGTATGACTTTGTCTTGTAGGATGTCGCCACGTACCGCTGCTTGACGCTTGATTTCCTTAGCACCTTGATGCATATGGTGTGCTCTCACTATTGTTCCGAGTAGCAAATACCTGGAGTTGATCGCATCAACTTCCGTCTTAAGAACTGTGAGTACTCCTTGACACTCGACCCATGGGCTCAATGTTTTGGGTTTGCCAACAACACCACCGACATATGCTCCACCACCTTTGTTTTAAATCCTGCACCGTGGGAGTACTTTAATAGAATAAGAATTTGTGTAAAGACACCCAAGGAGAACCAAATTGATCACCCTGATATTCGCTACTTTTTATGTCATTGCTAACACCTTACAGGCACGTGGTGAGTTTACTCCATGTGGAGGACATGTTGGTCCTCACAAAAGCTGCTATTATTAATTGTAATTTAATGCCAAATTTGGGCGCCCTTCTTGTGTTTTACCTTAAGCATCAAGCTCTACAATCTCGAGGACCCATATGCGGAGGAGGAGTTGTAACCGTTCTTGCATGCGCACTTCAAGTCAACCTAGGTAACATCCAACGGTTGACATGAAGTCACCTTCTTGGTTTTTCTACTCTAAGAGCTTGTGGTATGATTTCTAGAACTAATTGTAGATACTTCCTTGATATACCTGGAGTGGATCACTTCATCCCAACTGCTTTGCTTAATGGTCTATTCTGTATCGAGGATGGACGTTTGCGTTTTGACGCACAGGTGGAGGCATGTCTACCCCATCAAGAAATAACCATGGGATAGGAAGGAGAATATGAAGAAGTAGAACAAGAGGAACCTGGAAAACATGTGCAGCCACCAAACTACTACACCATCTATGAAGATATCTATGCTCTCGAAGGAAATATCCAAAACACAAACAACCTCTTGATACGTACATTTTGCATCACTATTCTATGTCTTAATTCACTATTATTCATTGATATATTTCATATTGAGAGGTGATACTTATGTTATTTCATCTGTTTTTGCATGGTTGATGACTTTTGAAGCATTGACTGCTGCAGTCAGGATTCTGATGGAAAAGGTGTTCTTTGGAGGCAAAATTCGCGAAGATCAGAAAATCCGGGAAAATATACGAAAAATCCTATTTTTCCAGAAGACTAAGGATGCCAGAAGACAGAGTGGAGATGGGCCACAGGGGGCCCACACCACCCCCTGGCGCGGGCCAGCCTAGGTTGCACCACCAGGTGGTGTGGCCACCCTGGCCCACCCCTGCCTCTCCCCTCTGGCGTATATCAACCTCCTGAAACCCTAAGACTCGGGGAGCGACCATAGAAAGATTCCGCCGCCTCTGCGGGGCTGAAAACACCGAGAGAGAAAGATCTCTCCGGCAGACAGATTTCTGCCAGGGGAATTCCTTCCCGGAGAGGGGAGATCGTCGCCATCAACACCACCATCAAGCTGGACTTCATCAGGATCATCATCATCATCACCACCATCATCACCATCAGCACCCTCATCACCATCTCCATATTGCTGTAACAATTGCATTGAATCTTGCATTAGTTCATAGGGGAAACTTTCCCGATGTTGATTACTCTTTGTAGTTGATGCTATTGAGTGAACCATTGAATTATTGTTTATGTTCAGATTGTTATACATCATTATTCCATCTCTGATCATGATCCATATGATGTCTTGTGAGTAGTTCGTTTTGTTCTTGAGGACATGGGAGAAGTCTTGTTGTTAGTAGTGGAGTTATGTTGAGAAAGATTCAATAGATTGTTATTTAAGTTGTGGTGTACTTCTTCTAGTGGTGTCATGTGAACGTCGACTACATGACACTTCACCTATATGGGCCTAGGGGAATGCATTGTGTATTTGGCTACTAATCGTAGGGGTTGCCGGAGTGACAGAAACCTGAACCCCCGTTAGGAAACCATTGCACAAGGGACGTAAGGGTCTTAGAGTTTAAAGTTGTGGTTAGGTTTCTAGCTTAATTACTTTCTTGTACTTACGGATATTTGCAAGGGGTATAATCACAAGTATGTATTAGTCCTAGGAAGGTCGGTACATTAGCACAGGTTCACCCACACAACACTTAGCAAGCTAAAGAAGATTAATCAACTATATGAAGCGAAGGCACTTGACAGTCTTCCCATGTGTCCTCGAGAACGTTTGGTCATCTTAAGTAATACAACCGGCTTGTCCTTTGCTGCATAAAGGATTGGGCCACTTGTTGCATTTATTCCTACTGTCTTTTATTTACTCGTACTTTGTTTACTTGCTTTATCAAAAACCCCTAAAAATCCATTTGCTAAGTATTTGCAGAGAATTCCTGATCCATACCACTAGCCAGCACCTTCTTCTCCTCGTTGGGTTCGACACTCTTACTTATCGAAAATACTACGATACACCCCTTATACTTGTGGGTCATCAAGACTATTTTCTGGCGCTGTTGCCGGGGAGTGAAGCGCTATTCGAGAGTGGAACTGGTAAAGGAAACTTCTATTGTGAGTATTGTTTACTACTATTAGTTGCTTTATTTTTGTTATGGATAATTCGCTGAGTTTCTTATTTGGTAATGCTACTACCACTGCTAAGGTAGTAGATAAGCCACCACCTATTGAGAATGATGTTTTCAAAATACCTACAAGAATTATTGATCGTGTTATGGATAACTACTATGTTGGGGATGGAACTGTCCATCCCGGTGATCATTTACTCTTTATACACGAATTATGCGGGTTGTTCAAGTGTGCAGGTATTACTACAGATCAAGTTAAGAAGAAGTTATTCTCATTATCGCTGAAAGGAAGAGCTGAGGAATGGTATAAGCTGCTGAAGAATAGTCAAGCTCTGGAATGGGTGGAAATAGTGCCTCTCTTTTATTCAAAGTTTTATCCTCCTAGTTAGATTCATAAAGATCGGAATCAAATATACAACTTTTGGCCTCTTGATGGAGAGAGTACAGCTCAAGCTTGGGCGAGATTGAAGTTACTAATGCTCAAATGTCCCATTCATGAGCTCCCCAACAATATTATTATCAATAACTTTTATGCAAGGCTCCCTCTACATGATAAAGATTTATTGGATGCTTCTTGTGCTAGATCATTCACTCGCATGGAAGAAGAAGCTAAATGGGATCTTCTGGACCATATTCAAGACAATGCTGAAGCTTGGGAGAATTACAAAGGTAGAAAGTCAGGTATAAATTATGATTATGAATGCATTGAATCTTTTATGGGAACTGATGACTTTCAAAATATTAAAAATGCTTATGGTCTAGACTCTCAAGCTATTGCTTCTTATTTTAAGGTTTTTGCTTCCTATATTGAAGTGCCTAAAAAGAAGTGGAATAAGTATCATGAACCTTATAAAGATGTTGCTAAGAGTGTTCCTGCAAGAAATACTGAAGTTTATACTGCTAATCATGTTTTACCTGAACCTTATATTGAGAAAATGTCTTTTCAGTTAAGGTAAAGGAACATTCTATGATAGCTAGTATGGTTAATGAAAGTATGAGTAAAGCTATTGAACCTGATAAACAAATGGTTGATGAACCTATAATAGCAAGTGTGAAAGACTTTGTCACTAAATATCAAAAAGAGGAACACCCTATCCTTTGTAAGGATACCTCTAATATTGTTTCACATAGTAGTGTTATGAGAGCTAGTATTCCCGTGTTTTCTGTTAGAATAAGTGATCATTGCTATGATGGTCCTTGTGATAGCTATATTGTTAAGTTTATTCATGATACTGAAAGCTACTATGAGAGAGGAAAAAGTGTTCTTATGTATCTCAATAATATCAAGTTTCCTCGCTTTATGCTGAAAGTTTTTATGTTGCACTTCTTTAGCCTTCTTATGCAAGTTGCCTCTGGTTTCAACAACTTGTTTGTTTACAAAATTCCCTTGCATAGGAAGTGGGTTAGACTTAAATGTGTGTGTGTTTTTGCTTCTTAATGCTCTCTTTCACTTCAAGTCATATCCCTATGAGAGCTTCTTCAAAATTATCATGCCCATCTTAAAGGCTATAAAGAAAGAGCTTTATGGGAGACAACCCAATTTGTTTTTGCTTTCAGTTTGTTTTTGTTTCTTTGAGTCTTTGAAGTTATTACTTTGGTAATAACCACTCCTTATCCGTTTTGTTTGGTTTTTGTGTCAAGATCAACCTCTAATGAGAGAGAAGTAATATTTGGGGAAGTTGCTGTCTCGAAACAGATTTTTGTGCTTCACCGTAAACATTCGTGAGAGATCTCTGTATGTCGGATTGAGATGTAATTTTTTGTGCTTCTGACCCAGGTTGTTATTTAACTTTCGTTATTTTGCACTTTTTGATTTGAGCAACAGAAGATTTTGTAAAAAATTGATCTTTACCTACTGGTCTGTTTTGGAAGATTTTGCCACTCTTGCATCTGCTTCTTTATTCGATTTCCTTTTTGAATTCTTTTTGGGTTTTCGGAAGGAGTTGTTTTAGTAGCTTTTGTTTTGATGGTTTTCAGTTGAAGTTGGACTCAAAAGGTTTTATCACTTCACTTATACTAATGTTGCTAATGAGAATTGTGTGAAGTTTTGTGTGAAAGAAATTTCCAGGTAGTGGAGATAATGGTGTAATAAGGAAGAGAAGGGTTTTATGACTCAAGTAATAAGTGTATGAAGATGAAGATATCGATGATATTAAAGAGATGACTCCGGAAGAATCTACTAGATACCAAATTCAGAGACCTGCAGAGTCTGTTTTCAAATAGGTAACAGTTGTGGTAAGAAAAGTTCCGTGAAATTATAATACAACTATATTTTTGCAGTTTTTAGTCAATAAGGAAAGTTACAAAGCAAAAAAGGGACGGAAACGGAGCCAGGGTGGCTCACACCACCCTGTGGCGCGGGCCCACCCCTGGACGCGCCACCAGGTGGTGAGTCCACCCAGGACTCCGCCTCCGACTCGTTTTCTCCCAGTACCTTCCTTTTGATATGAAACTTCGTAATATATAACCCCCGGATCCCTCGAGGTCCCTATATCATGTTTTTGTCGTGTTTTTGTTTCGATCTGTTTCTGTCAGGACATACTCTTTGAAAGCTTAGAAGCACAATGGTGTCTGCCAAGGATAAAGGGAAGGAGCCCATGGAGGAAGACCTCCAAGACCCTGGGAAGGAGAAGGAGATCAAGAGTGAAGGTGAAGAGGAGCAAGGCCAACATCCGCATACCGGCACTACCATTGCAAGCATTGGAGTGGTGGCAAATCCAGCCATTGGAGGAAAGTTCCCCGTCACAGTTCGGCTCCAAGGTCACTTCCTCCACACACACCAAGAATCCCTTCCATACCTTCATCCATAACCATGCAGGAAAAGAAGACTCTAAGAGGGAAGAACGGAAAAAGAATCACAAGAGCTGTGATCCACAAACTGAAATGATCACGAGCCGTATTGAGCACAACTCGGAGTTGATTCGTACTCTCACTTTCGAGATTGAGGACTTGGGGAAGCTGATTAGAGAGCTCATCGAGAGGATACCACCACCACCAAAGGAGTAATTCGTCATCAGGTTTGGCATCCCCTTGGTTTGTTCCAAGCTTGGGGGAGTGCCGCGGTATCACATCACTATCTTCTATCTTTTTACCTTTTTAGTAGAGTCATATCATGAATAGAGTAGTTATTATGTAGTATGGTTTGCATTATGGAAGTGTCCCCTCTCTCATTAGATGTGTATCCCTTGGTGTGAGTTGCCGTTATGGAATATTAATGAGAAGTTCTATCATTCACTCTTTTGCATAGCTTATATTAGTTTACAATTCGAGGTTATATGATTGATCTTGTTGTTAGTATTGGTATCACTCTAGGATCATTGAGTTAATTTAGTTGGTTTTGGCAAACCTGGCTCGGTCAGTAGCAACACTATTTTTGAGAGTTGAATGAAAAAGATAGAAGTACTCTAGAGAAAAATAATTTCATCGTCTTTCTTTCTTGATTTGCTCATAAGTCTAGTATTCTCTAGTTAAGATCTTTTGTGCTTCCAAGGAAGATTGCATGTTTGTCTTTATCACTTGTATGTTTGTTTGTTTCCTTCAACTCTTATACTTGCTACCCAGCCTTGCTAGCCAAAAACCTGTACTGAGAGGGTATTCTTCTCGTGCATCCACCTCCTTAAAACCAAAACCTTTGTCATTTGTGTCCACCATACCTACCTAGTAGCATTATTGCTATTCCAAGTAAATTCTTGTTTTATCTACCTCCCAAATTAAACTTGTTATGTGAAAAGTAGTGATTAAAGCTCTCACGAACTTGATGGCACACTTTACTTTCTTGCACTTAATAAACTTGAACCATTGTGCTCACCTATGTTGCGTATATGATTGCGCTTTGTAAGTTGTGAATTAGCAGAACCATGCTGTCATGGGGAATGCTTTCAACATTGCACTGGTACTTTGTACCTAGTTGATATCATGTTCTTTTGTCTATGGATGTCGTTAGTGTGAAATGAAAGGGGAGCTTGTAAGTCCATGGAGTTATGCATGTGTCTTAGAGAAACCCCTCGGTCGCTGGTCTAATCCATGCTGACATGGTGGAAACCTGCAGTGTAACCATAACGAGTATCTATAAAGCATTCTTCTTATAAAAAAAGAGATAGAGATTGAGAAAAAGAGAAAAAAAGAGATATTATGAAAAGAGGAAAGAGAGAAAAAAGCACCATATTCCCATGGTAAATAAGAAGATTGCTGAGATGCTTGTTGTTTGCTTGCCTTGTCATTTTGATATGGGGATTCTTCCGTATCATCGGGCAAGGGGTACCCCATTGGCGGTTCTCTATGATACACATATGCTTACGATGACAAGAACTTACCGGTGACTAAACTTGAGTAGCATGAGGAGCGGCCCTCGTATTCAAGGGACATGAGATTCTCAACTTACAACTTGTAAATGCATATCCTAATTTTTGATCACTTTAACCTTAATCACCTAAATATGCCTATGATAGGGGCAATGAGAGCTGAAAGCTAGTAAGTATCATAATTTTTGGGAGCTCTTTATGAGACTTGCAATCCCTGCTTCCCTCTTTGAAGGGCCTTTCTTTCACTTTGTAGTTGAGTCAGTAAACCTATTCCCTTCTATCTCAGCAAGTATTTTGAGTTGTTATGTTTCATTCATTCATATGATGATTTATTCATTCATGTTTCTTATGTTCCTTGTTTTGCACATTGCTCTTATCCTGATGTTTACTACTTTCAAAGCTTTCATTGAAAAACCAGTTATTTGTGAACTCCAGCAAGTTATCAACTATTCTTCGACCAAGAGCTAAGTTTGCCATTACCAATTATGATTCACTTTATGTATCTTTATTGTGTTTCCTTTACTTATTACAAGTTGAGTTATATAATAGTGAGTTGTCTTCTATTATGATCTATGTATTTGACGAATGTGATGCTTCTTGTCCGTATTCTTTTATCGACTCTTCACTCCATAAACCTAAGGCCATGTTTATTGAGCTCAGTTTCTCTTGGGGACAAGTGAAGTCTAAGCTTGGGGGAGTTGATACGTCCATTTTGCATCACTATTCTATGTCTTAATTCACTATTATTCATTGATATATTTCATATTGAGAGGTGATACTTATGTTATTTCATCTGTTTTTGCATGGTTGATGACTTTTGGAGCATGGACCGCTGCACTCAGGATTCTGATGGAAAAGGTGTTGTTTGGAGGCAAAATTCGCGAAGATCAGAAAATCCGGGAAAATATACGGAAAATCCTATTTTGCCAGAAGACTAAGGATGCCAGAAGACGGACTGGAGATGGGCCACAAGGGGCCCACACCACCCCCTGGCGCGAGCAGCCCTAGGTCATGCCAGGAGGTGGTGTGGCCACCCTGGCCCACTCCAGCCTCTCCACTCTAGCGTATATCAACCTCCCGAAACCCTAAGACTCGGGGAGCGACCACAGAAAGATTCCGCCGCATCTGCGGGGCCGAAAACACCGAGAGAGAAAGATCTCTCGGGCAGACAGATTTCTACCGGGGGAATTCCTTCCCGGAGAGGGGAGATCGTAGCCATCAACACCACCATCAAGCTGGACTTCATCGGGATCATCATCATCACCACCACCATCATCACCATCAGCACCCTCATCACCATCTCCATATTCCTGTAACAATTGCGTTGAATCTTGCATTAGTTCATAGGAGAAACTTTCCCGGTGTTGATTACTCTTTGTAGTTGATGCTATTGAGTGAACCATTGAATTATTGTTTATGTTCAGATTGTTATACATCATTATTCCATCTCTGACCATGATCCATATGATGTCTTGTGAGTAGTTCGTTTTGTTCTTGAGGACATGGGAGAAGTCTTGTTGTTAGTAGTGGAGTTGTGTTGAGAAAGATTCAATAGATTGTTATTTATGTTGTGGTGTACTTCTTCTAGTGGTGTCATGTGAACGTCGACTACATGACACTTCACCTATATGGGCCTAGGGGAATGCATTGTGTATTTGGCTACTAATCGTAGGGGTTGCCGGAGTGACAGAAACCTGAATCCCCATTAGGAAACCATTGCACAAGGGACGTAAGGGTCTTAGAGTTTAAAGCTGTGGTTAGGTTTCTACCTTAATTACTTTCTTGTACTTACGGATGTTTGCAAGGGGTATAATCACAAGTATGTATTAGTCTTGGATGGGGCGGTACATTAGCACAGGTTCACCCACACAACACTTAGCAAGCTAAAGAAGATTAATCAACTATATGAAGCGAAAGCACTTGACAGTCTTCCCATGTGTCCTCGAGAACATTTGGTCATCTTAAGTAATACAACCGCTTGTCCTTTGCTACATAAAGGATTGGGCCACTTGCTGCATTTATTCCTACTGTCTTTTATTTACTCATACTTTGTTTACTTGCTTTATCAAAAACCCCTAAAAATCTGTTTGCTAAGTATTTGCAGAGAATTCCTGATCCATACCACTAGCCAGCACCTTCTGCTCCTCGTTGGGTTTGACACTCTTACTTCTTGAAAATACTGCAATACACCCCCTATACTTGTGGGTCATCACCTCTCCATCAACCTTCGAGATGCTTCTGCCAACCTCGTCACCCAGTTCCATGATTGGAGCAGCCAATGGAACGTGGGAGATTATCCACCATCACCACAATGAGCAACAAAAGGGCTTGCAAAAGCCTGAGCTTGGGGATGTGTTTCTCCGACAATTTTATTTGTGTAATAATGAGGTTGTACTACAGCTCCTTGAGAGCTTTGAAACACTCGTTTTGGTTTGTTCCAACTCTTTGCTTTTTCCTTTGCTTTCATTTCTAGTTTGTTTTTGTTTTTCGTTTATTTTTATTTTCTTAGTTCCTTGATTGGTCGCAACTTCTTTTCTATTATTTAATCCCTATCCTCAAAAATATAAAAAGATTTTTTTCGTTTTTCCTTTTCTCTTGAACATGGATTCACACTTTGCATCTTCGATTTAATATTATTATGGAATAATTGTACTAGAGTTTTGAAGGAACACATCCCTATAAGGAAGAGGATTACAAAGTCACTCATGAGAGGTATGTCCTATGTCTCCCACTTTTGAAGTTTGAGTTGTTTATTTTAGTTGGTTGATTTGCTAAGATGCCATGCTAGTGGGAGTAATTCAAAATAGTTGGTGTAAAGCTTTTTATTAGTATGGATGATTAGTTGTGGAAGATTTTACTCTAGTTCTTTTAGCTAACCGAGTCTTGCCTTGTAAATAATATTGCCAAACAAGTACAACAAGAAAAGTCTTAAATTTATGACTTGTTTGATGAATGATTGTCTTGAGAGTATACCCTTGAAGATACTTAACCCCATAGATGTTTTGATAGACTTTATGACACTCTTGAAAGGAGTTGTTTGACTAAAATGGTCTAGTGGTAATTGTGATGCATGAGCTAACCTTGTGGATCAAACCATGGTACTAGTAAAAAAAGTTCTATGTTTCTTATGCACACCTTTGGATGCCAACGACTCCGCTAGCCTTTGAACGATCTATGGTATAACCCGGATTTTGGCTATGAGTTGACGACATGAGTGGCATACGTGTAAATATATGGAAAAGAGTATTGGTACTCTCAAAGGTTGTGCAAGCACTTGTAAAAGAAACACTCAATGGTCCTTGAAAGAATGAAGAAAAAATATATAAAGATCCACATAACAAGTCATTGGCATGGTCTCGTTACTATTTTATGAATTTTCTTGAAGGACAACGATTGGATTATAAATGTTTTGATAACCTTGATTTACTGATGTGGGCATCAATAAGACACTTTACTGTTATGCTACTTAGGACATGAACTCTCTTACTCAATTATGCTATTAAAACATCCTAGTGTTCCTTGACAAGCTGAGAGTTAACTAGAAGAATTGGATTGATTGTTACACTTCTAGTTATTTATGCTTATATTAAACTCTACTTTGATTGTCTTGACTTACCGAAACTTGTATAATATTCTTGTCATCTCTCTAGCTTTGATAAGCCTTTCAAATGGATGAAGTGTTGGATGCATATGACTACTAACTGTAAGTGAATTCTTATTCTCATTGTTACAAGTTTAAATGCTGAATTGCTTATAGTTCTTTTGTTTCTTCTTGCTTGAGGGCGATCAAGGTTTGAGCTTTGGGGAGGTTGATGGCTCCCAAAATAGCCATATTCCACCGTGTTTAAACATTATTTTTAGTCAAGCAATTTGACAAGAAACTCTCTATCCTTGCCACTAATGACTAAAAATTGTAAAGATATGCAAACCATTGCTTTGATTTGTGTTGTGTAGGAAATCACGCTTTTTAATGCAAAATCTAGTCATAATGAAGGTTTTTGAGGAATTCCACATGACAAAGTAATTGTGCAGCAAATGCTAGGAGACAGCAGTCGTAACGACCACTGGTACGGGCAGGGCCCGCCCGTACCGTCCGCATGTACCATGTGACGGCGGATCCATCTTGTCAAACCCTATAACTTTCGTGAAGACGCATATATATATTTTGAGGTCTCAGTCGCCGCGCATAGGGCCGCCGTTCTCAGATTGCATCACAACACCACCAAAGGAGATCCACACTATTGTTCATCCCTTCCATTAGCCATAGATATTACTTTGTACTTGAAATCTCCTTGTGATTCGGCGACCATTGTAAGAATATTTGATTTCAATCTATGTATTTTGTACAATATTTTCTATCCTTGATCTTATTGTTATGAGTGAGTAGTCCTCACGGGCTACGGGTTGGGGAGAAACCTCACAGCGATTATGTGCATATTATCTATATGAGCATTATGTATTGTTTGAAAGAGAGATTTGTATCTTTTGTTTCTTTGTATCTTGTCTCGATCATTGGGCTTGTAGGTACCCAAGACCCCCGAGATTGATAAAGGCTTGAGGTGAGATACTTGGCTAGCGACGATCTCATAGAAATCCCAGTGACAAAGGGTAGTACGATCTTTACTTAGCGACCCATTCGGGATCACAATATCACCACTTAGTGCTTTGATCTGTGTTTTACACTTAATAATCGTTTGTAGCCCGTTGCTTTGTGGTGCACTCGGTTGGAATAAAAGACTATTGCTATGTCTGTTGCATTATACGTGCTCTAGTATATTAGGATGTGTTGCCCACAAGAGATTATCCCTATTAAAACATTACACATGACTATGCTTATTATTATCTTTTATCCTATATGATGTGCAGTTGTAGGTGGATCTTCAACCCTAGCCTATCTTCATCCATTGAATCAACTCACTATAAAAGTAAACTAGATTGGTCTGGTAAACAAAGGTAAAACGAACAAACAAAGACTTGTAGACGTGTCCTTTTTATTTCATTTTAGCATTGATTTCCAAGGTTCGATTAAACCTAGATCTATTAGGGAAAAAATTATTATACTACATCTGTGAATCCAGATCAAAGGTATCAGTTACCGCAGAGAAGACTGGTTACGTTGATATGCTTAGCATTCACGGCCAGTCCAGACCTTGCCGTCGGCGTGCCCCAAGCGGGTTCCTGTCATATTAATCTGCTGCTCCTATGATATATGCCTCCTCCCCATGTCTCACAAACTTATTTTTCTTCTTCTATTTGTAAGTAAATTAAGGGGACATACAGTTTGCCTGGTTATGTGGGTGATGTGCGTATAGTGTTTGTTTGAATGCCTCTACGAAAGTGTGGTTCAATCCTACCAATTAGCAATAATAAAAGGCTAAACCGAAGGTCGCATGCCTATCAGGTTGGCTTTCATATATACACTCATTTCTGCAGGACTTTTATTGAAATTCAGTCAACCTTGTTGTTGAGATGACCATACCAGATGCTATTTGTGATAAATAAACTAGAACAAAAAGTATGTGGATAAGCATCCATGTACATACTAGACGAATAGGCGAGCTTCGCCTCGCCATCTGCATTGTGTTGTCGCATATGGTGGATGGTGCGTTGCATTTGGCAGAAGTATTTTTTTAGAAAGCCAGCACATTGCAACTATAAATCATGATCCATTAGAGAAGCTACAGTTTTCCAATCAGCACTTTTTCAAGGCCTGCTGAACATCTTAAGACTATTTAATTATCCATAGCATAATTCTATGAAATGCCTAGAATTATCTTAAATAAGCCTCGAGATGTTTTATGCTTGAACGAAATAGAGAAAAGTATGTAATGGCGGTTCAACAGCACTAAATGGTGGTGCATGGATCATGCTATCTGGGAACATGGCAATAAAATAAGTATGTGCAACCAAGAAAGGCAATAAAATAACTACATGCATAGCGTAACTGCAGTGGTAAGTTTAGTCCAGAAATAGATATACATAATATGAGGATAATGTGTTCCAGTGGAACTAATTCATTTGTGGAATATCATAAGAACCAACGAATGACAAGAATATTAGTTTGGACTAGGTTTGTCTCCACGGTCAGACAATTAAATATATCATTTAACCATACAAATGTATTTCATAGCAAAGTATGGCCACTTGTGTCTTCAAGTTATACATAAGAAATAGTTTTTGGTGAACACCATAGGCGATAATTTCTGAAAATATAAAATGTACTTCAGTAGAAAGATCCATGGATGATCACCCAAACTGATTGTTCAAACGATAAGTCGATGCAATCCAGGAGTAAATTAAATATCAGGATCATGATCTGTAGAGCAGTTTCCTTGGCTAAAATTTGTGAAGTACTAAACCTCAATATTTGATTAAGATCAGAAGGCATAATTTTGTGCCATAGTTCCATGCCAATTAGAATCCATATGATTATTTTCAAGAAAAGGAGAAGGGGACACGCATGGGCAGGAGGTACGTAGAGCATAGCCACACATGATTTCTCACATCTAAGTAACAGTAACACATAAATAAAAACATAATCATAAGCTGCATTAAACTACTAATCATGAGCTAATTAAATGTTGGAATAAGTATTTTTTTTATTAAACAAAGTGTTCCCACACATTAAACTGGTTGTATCCCAATAAATGTACCATACCACATGATTTCTGCCAAACAACGTTGACCCACCAACGACATTAGACATCCCACATAGCCAAAAAGCTAAAGCACGCCATCCACACAGTAATATGTAAAGTAAAAGATAACGCAGCAATCAAACTTGGTGAATAACCAACCTTACAAAACAAGGAAAGAGAATACTGCAAACACGGAAGAATGGAGCAAAAAGTAGCAGAGACCGGCCGCCCCACGTAGCAACATGCTAACCGAAAATACAGCACATATAGACAACACATTTACAAAATGAGAGGGTACAACATGAAGTAAAATAATCAACCAGAAATTAAGATAAAGGTAAAGGCATAAAAGAACGAACATACCTGAACCCCAACAACAATTTGGCCACCAAGCACCGCCTGACAGCAGGGCGCAAGACCTAGATCCCAACCATAGGCCCATCACCACCCCACGCCAGCTGCAATGTAGAGTCCCACCAAAGCCCCACCAGTCACACACACCATGGCAACACATGCTCACAACACACCAGGACAGCGCCTACTGATAGCCTCACAAAAGATGCACTTCTCTAGCCTTAAAACTTAGTTAATGTGCCTTCCAAATCAATAAGTTAGGATTTGTGGGAATAAAGTTAAGAAATGTGAGCACATGAGCGGTAACCTACATATCAGCCCTAACTTGAACCATTACATGATGTCGGAGAGTACAAAAGAGATGTGAAAAGGAGCATCAAATTCAATGATCCAATACAATTACACATGATCCAAATATCAAGTGTACATTTAAGCATTCCATATTAATTTGTTACGCTGGCATGCGATGCATAAATCTTTAGGTGGATAATGAATAAGTGAAGTTATACGCATGGTAGGAAAGAATATGTTTGCCTTCCTTCATTTTCCTCATAGGAGACAACGATCTGAGGGGTAGAGCCGGTAGTAGTATGCACACATGTTGAAGCAACTCAGAATATATACCAACACATCAAAGTCACCAAAAGGCAGCTTCAAAATTGACACAATAGCAATCTTCAAACATCATGTCACTTCTATTATTCATAGAATATATATCTATCTCATATCAACTTCAAGATATCAAACAATTAATATGAGAATATGTGTTGAATGATGAAGATTATCATGGATGGAATACCATCAAAATAAATATCCACACTTCTGCAAAGTAATTTTTTTAGAGGTATTTAGTAGTAGACAATAGTACGACCGGTGCAAATGCACCCATAGAAAGAAAGCGAGAGAACATGAATTATGTCCAGTGGATGATAGAATCGCACTATTCAACACTTCAAGTAAGAATCCTTGTTTGCAGGAGAGTTTCAACACTAAATTAAAGGCTGCACTTTCAAATTGTTTATTCCTCTAAATATTCATGACTAAATTGTATTATTTCTACAAATAGAGAAATACAGTATGTCTTGAATCTTTTTCAGAGTGCAGCCATTAAGCCCAAGAATATACAAACAATGTATGTAATTCTTAATTCAGAGATATACCCCTAAGAAATTCTTAATTGTACCATTAAACCCAAGAATATACTAACAAAGCATCTACTTCTAAATTCAAAGATATACCCCTAATCACTTTTATGATCATACCTTCACACTATTTGCAACTATCAGGATAAAATAGAAGGCAAACTATCTAAGATGTGAATAGTATCAGTGATCAATGAACCAATCAACATCCAGTATGAAGATTATTAATTCTTGTAACAAATTCGAATCAAATCTTATTATTTATGCTGCGATAACATCTGTTTTTTTGCATTTTATAGGAAGAAATACAAAATCGGTAAGCAGTTCGCACTATGAAAGTATGAATATCACATGTTTGAACAATACTTATCATTTGCTAAATAATATGAATTCAATGAAGTGCAAACAATTGTGGACAAGTGTTATAGGCATGCTCCATGAAATTCTGTGGTTCAAGATAATAAAATGGAGAAGTCTTATACCAATATGAGGAAGCAAACAACTAATCAAACCACTCCATGCTCGTGTTACCCATTGTGTCCTGGAGCAATTTCTTTGTGTCCCTACCATGGACAGAAGCCATGTCGCACGAGTGGAGGAAGAAAAAAGACCGATATCGCCCCTGTCACAAACAATGCAACACACGCCAGCACAATGCCATCACACCACATCATATGGGTCTTGTAGGAAACAACTTGGAGGATGGTGACAAACCGCCGCTCAGACGTCGCGGCCTTGCATTTCTTCCTCATCTCCCTCCATGTAGCTTGCACTCGATACCTGCTTGGGAGCAGGGGAGTCAACGACAGACGATAACACAACTTAGGTTGGCCGGTGAATGGTGGCAAGGAGATATGGCGAGGGAGGCTGTGATGAAATGGTAAGGGCAGCCGAGAAAGATATGGTGGGGATGAAGAGGAGGGATCAGATCTCCAGTGTGACCGCCATCCTCATATCTCCCCTTACTTGTCGCCACTGAGCCGACGTATCCTCTGTCCCTCTATGGGATAAAATTTGGGTGGGTACAGAGCAGGGGCTTGTTCGTTTGCGGTACCAAAGTTCCCGGAAGAGTGCATCGCGGTACCTAAGTTGCCTGAAATTGCCATGTTTCGAAAAATTGGACCGCCAACTACCGAGAGGGGCCATTTTTAGGCAAACTCATCTCACCCCTACCAAATCCAAACATTCCGTGAAACTGCCCCGTGAAGTAAACGGTCAGGACCCACATGTCAGTAATATGTCCGTTACGCGAGCGCCAACGCGGCAAGCACATAGGCAAGACGAGGGACTAAAGGGACTTGCGTTGACCAAATTCACAAATCCACTCCCTCCTTTCGCATGAACCCTAGCATCGATGGCGTCGAAATCCCCCCTCCAACTAGAATGATCCCTTCAGGCATTTAACTTCTGGCGCCAAGTTGTGGCGCCCACTACTTGATCCCGAGCTCCAATGCCGAATGTCGTGCCAGCCGTTGC
The DNA here is from genome assembly GCA_023614405.1 of Avena insularis. Classification (NCBI taxonomy): domain Eukaryota; kingdom Viridiplantae; phylum Streptophyta; class Magnoliopsida; order Poales; family Poaceae; genus Avena; species Avena insularis. The sequence continues at coordinate 167,678,512 of CM042692.1, read as the reverse complement.
GACGCTCTAGCCCGCCTCTACCGCCGACGAGCTGAGCAGCGTGAAGGATGGCAGAACCTATTGCCGAGGAAGAAGTACTTCTGGCTAATTGCGGGTGAGCTACTCTTATCTTTGCTATCCGCACTATCTATAACTGCTAGCTGGCTATTGGCATTATATAGATATATCGAACCTAGAATTGTTTGCTAGCACAACGCTAACAAACAATTCTTATCTTTTGTCCCCAATATACTGTTAAGTAGGATCTCCACTGAATCTAAATACATGGTTGTGATCACTCTATCCGGCTACCACACTAAATTAGCAGATGGGAAGAGCATGTGGAATCAATCTCGCAGTCTGAAGATTGAAGTAGCGCCTGCACAGTTATGCACTATCATGTTATGGTTGCTGTTGTGCGTGAACGTGTTGAAATAGGGATAGAACAGACTTTAAGGTTCAGCTTGATGGATGAACGAGGCTTCATGGTTCCTATAGCGTGTGACAGTCAGCTGATTGGGTTGATGAAATAGTCTGTTGGGCTTCGCGTGGTTGTGCTGACTTGTAAAATACTAGATGTGGAAGCTCCTGCTACTGGGAGTCGCCCAACTATTATTGGACAGGGTGGTCTAACTCGAACCCCTGCTGGTGTTGAGAAAAATGTGGTTCCTCGCCCGCGCCATGCTTCTGTCAGGCAACATCCTCGTAGGAGTTCTCGTATTTCCATTGTGCAAAACTCTGCTCTGGAATCTGTTGGTACTGGTTGTCCCCGTGGTGTTGCTGCTCTGGCTACTGCTGACCCAATCCATGCCGTTGTTGAGAAAACTAAGGCTTCCGGAGGCTGCCCCACTATTGTTACCAAGACCACTGCCTTGTCTGCTGCTGCTCCTCAAAACTATGCTCAAGTTGTGCGAAACTCTGCTCTAGAATCTGCTGGTACTGGTCATCCCCGTGGTGTTGTTGCTCCGGCTATTGTTGACCCAATCCATGCCGTTGTTGAGCAAACTAAGGCTTTCGGAGGCTGCCCTGCTATTGTTGCCAAGACCGCTGTCTTGTCTGCTGCTCCTCCTCAAACCGTGCTCAAGTTGTGTGAACCCCTGCTTTGTAATCTGCCGGTACTAGTCGTCCCCGTGTTGTTGTTGATCTAGCCGCTGTTGAGAAAACTAAGGCTTCTGGAGGCTGTCCCACTATTGTTGCCAAAACTGCTGCCTTGTGTCCTCGAACCCGTGCTTAGGTTCAGCGAGCTGCTGGTCTGGAGCTAGCTCATGGTCTGGACTCTGCTAGCACTCGAAACACTGTTATTGTGGGAACTGCTCCTGATCGTCGATGTGGCGTGGCAGCAGCATCTCCTATTGTCGCTGCCGTTAGTCGTGGCCCTGCCTGTCCACCAGGTATTGTAGCTCCCGCTACTAAGGGCTTGTCCTTGCTCGTAGTCCTGGTACTTCCACCGAGCTTGCTCTATCTAATGATGACGCTGGTGATGGCGACGGTGGCATTGTGGCTGGATCTGATGGTGCCACTCCACCTCTCGAACCTCTCGGAGGTTTATATTCTGCAGAACTTGATGATGGCAAAGTAATCGTTCGTATCGGTGTCGAGGAGTATACTGCAAAATTAGATGATGGCATAGAAAAAATTTATGAGGAGTTTGATGTAATCCTTGGTAGATACAATCCTAAAGTGGTACAGTTATCTGACATGATGGCATCGTTACGTGTGAAGGTGTTGTGGGGGTCCTCCCAGGTAGCACGTTTGGTATATTTTGGTTACAGGAGCAAAAGGGCTATAGAACTGAAAGATACCAGTGATTAAGTCGTACCGTTTACAAGGAAACATTATTATGGTGAAGTGTACGTCCACTTGATAGTGCAAATGGTTGGAGAGGAATTGGATTTTAACAATAGAGATGATGGACTTGTAGAAGGCATGTGTGACCTGATCCATGGCATCACTGGGGATTGTGCGACTAAGGGTAGCTTCGAACAGAGGAGAGTCTTACAGAGGAGCGTCATAAAGAGGAGCAGGAAGAGCATCCCCAGAAAGGGAACCTCGAAGAATAACATCACCAAGGAGACCATGCTAGAGAAGAGGACGCCCAAGAGTCGCACGAAAAAAGGCACCACGCCGTAGAGTACACCCCTGAGATCCAGTCAAAATGCCACACCGAACGGTAGCAGCAAAAACGCTAAGAGGGCTAGCACTGTGGTAAACACTCCCAGGAGTGGTAGCAAAAAGGCGAAGATGGCCAGCACCGAGGCTACCACACCCAGTGGTAGCAGAAAAAATATTAATTTGGAGTGGAACACGCCGCTGAGGTCAGGCAATAATGCCAGCACGAAGGAGAACACGCCCAATAGTAGCAGCATAGGGGCTAATTCGAAGAAGAACACGCCGCAGAGGTCAGGCAATAATTCCAGCACCCTGGAACCAACACCCAAGAGCGGCAGCGAAAAGCCTAGTTCGGTGGGGAACGGAACGCAGATGTCAAGCCCTACTGATACCATCAGGAAAGATTACATCAGGAAGGAGGATGTACACAAGAAGAGCAAGAGGGTTATGTACAGTCAAGATGAAATTGATTCTGACTGCTGTTTGTCTACTGAAGTACTAGGGACGTGTGCAAATGTAAGTGATACATTGCAAATGTATCTATAATTTTTGATGTTCCATGCTTAGTTTTATCCACTTTCTTGTGTTTTATTCCATCTTTGGAGTACTTTTCATATGATTTCTTGGACTAACCTATTAACAAGAGCCAGCAGGGTGCCTGTTTTCTGCTGTTTTTGGTTCCAGGAAAGTCAGAAAATGAATATTCTCGGAATTGGATGGGACAAAAGCCAAAGTGCCTATTTTTCCAGAAGTCATCAGATGCCAAAATACGAGACGGAGAGGGGCCAGAGGTCGTCCACACCACCTGGCCGTGTGGCCAGGCTGGGCCCACGCCAGGGGTGGTGTGGTGGCCCTTGGCACCCCCTCGGTCTCCCCTTCCGCCTATAAGATGCCCTCGGGACGAAAACCCTAAGTGCCCGATCAAAAATCCACAAAAGATTCTATAGCCACCGTCATCTCCATCCCTATATCGGGAGGGATCTGAAGCTCTTCCCGGCACCCTGCCGGAGAGGGGAATTCACCCTAGAGGATTTCTTCATCACCATGCAAGCCTCCGGTGTGATGCGTGAGTAGTTCATCCTTGGACTACGGATCCATGTAGTAGCTAGATGGCTGGTTCTCCTCCTTTGTGCTTTCATGTCTAGATCTTGTGAGCTCCGTTCATGATCAAGATCATCTATTTGTAATTCTGCATGTTGGGTTTGCGGGGATCCGATGGATATTGAGATGCTATTTCAGATTGATTATTTGTTCTATCATGTCTTTGTTATTTGTGATCTTGCATGCTTTCCGTTGTTAGTAGCTATCTTGGCCAAGTAGATGCTAGCAACTCCAAGAGTTAGTATTTATGCTCGATAGTGGGTTCATGCCTCCGTAACTGGGAAGTGACAAAAATCTCTAAGGTCCTAGATGTGTTGTTGCTACTAGGGAGAAAACAACAATCCTTTGTTCATAGAACAATCGTATTGTTTACTTTACACACAATTCGTAAAGCAATAATCTGTTGCTTGCAACTTAATACTGGAGGGGGTTCGGATGATAACCTGAACGTGGATTATTAGTCATAGATGCAGTTGGATGGCGGTCTATGTATAATGTTGTAATGCCCAATCAAGTCTCAAAGGAGTCAAGATGATTAGTATATGCATGTATTGCTTTCTCGATGTTTTTCAATTGCCCCTTCTGTAATTTGTTCACCCAGCATGTTATTTATTTAAGGAGAGCCACCTCTAGTGAACTATGGATCCCGGTCCTTGTCTTTTACATTCAATCTACAAACTGTTTTACTGCTTTGTGTTTACTTTCTGCAAACTTTTACTTCTTTCCATTCGATACGTTTAATCCTTTGTTTTCCGCAAAACACGGTGAGATTGACAACCTCATCGCAAGTTGGGGACAAAGTTCTGTGGTTGTGTTGTGCAGGTCTCCACGTTGCTACTAGCACCGGTAGTGCGCCCTGCCAAAGCTCAGCTAGTAACACCTTTGGGGTGTTTCCTTGCTCCTACTGGTTTGATTAAACCTTGGTTTCATACTGAGGGAAACTTGCTGATGTGCTCATCATACCTTCCTCTTGGGGTTCCCAACGAGCTCTACATCAACCATGCTCCAGCATTTTTCTGGCGCCATACTCAGAGCCATCAAGCATTTTTCTGGCGCCATTGCCGGGGAGTCAAGGACATCTTCACAAGGGGAGTCCCTCATAGCCAATCTCTTTACTTTGTTATTTTTGTTTTTCCTAGATTCTTTTTGCTTTGTTTGCTTGTTTTGTTATCAAAAACACAAAAAAAAAGTTTTACTAGTTTGCTTTCTTATTTGAAAACCCAAAAAAATGACTACTCTTGAAAACACTAAGTTGTGTGACTTCACTAGCACCAACAACAATGATTTTATGAGCACACCTATTGCTCCACCCGTGCCTGAAGATACTTTCTTTGAGATAAAACCTTCTTTACTCAATCTTGTTATGAGAGAACAATTTTCTGGTATTGGTAATGAAGATGTTGCTTCCCATCTAAATAACTGTGTTGAACTTTGTGAGATGCAAAAGCATAGGGATATAGATGGTGATATTATTAAGCTGATATTGTTTCCATTCTCTTTGAGAGGAAAAGCTAAAGAATGGTTGAATTCCCTAACTAGGAATAGTATTGATTATTGGACTAAACGCAAAGATGCTTTCATTGGAAACTACTATCCTCCTGCTAAGATTATATCCATGAGAAGTGAAATAATGAAGTTTAAACAACTTGATAATGAGCATGTTGCTCAAGCTTGGGAAAGAATGAAATCTTTGGTAAAGAATTGTCCCACTCATGGACTGACTGCTTGGATGATCATCCAAACTTTTTATGCAGGATTGAACTATTCTTCAAGGAACCTATTGGACTCTGCTGCTGGAGGTACCTTTATGACCATCACTTTGGGTGCTGCAACTAAACTTCTGGATAATATGATGGTTAATTATTCTGAATGGCATACTGAGAGAGCTCCACAAGGTAGGAAGGTAAATTCTGTTGAGGAAACCTCCTCCTTGAGTGATAAGATTGATATTATTATGTCTATGCTTGTTAATGGGAAAGCCCATATTGATCCAAATAATGTCCCTTTAGCCTCTTTGGTTGCTCAAGAAGAGCAAGTTGATGTGAACTTCATAGGAAATAATAATTTTGGCAATAATGCTTATAGGAGTAACTTTGGTAACAACAATTATAAGCCATATCCTCCCAACAATGGTAATGCTTGTGGAAATTCTTACAACAATAATAGGAGTGCTCCCTCTGAACTTGAAGTTATGCTTAAAGAGTTTATTGGTAAACAAACTGCTTTCAATAAAACTATTGAGGAAAAACTCTCTAATGCTGAAAGAAATATAGCATCTTTGGCTGAAGCTCAATCTTCTTTGAATAAAATGGCTGCTAAACCTAAAACTAATGATAATCCCTTTGCAACTACCAATGCTATACAAGCAAGAATTGATGAAAATGTTAGACTATTAGCTGAATTACATGCTAAGTGGGAAAGAGAAGATGAAATTGCTAGAAACATTAGTGTTTCTACTATTACCACCACTAGTGTTGAGACTAGTAATAGTTCTACTACTTTAGATGATAAGTATGGTTTTGATCTTGATGGTTGCAATATCTGTGAAGTTATTAAGTTCCTATAAAAGCTTGCTAAAAGTCCTAATGCTAGTGCTATGAACATGGCCTTTACAAAACACATTACTGATGCTCTCATAAAGATTAAAGAAGAAAAGATGAAATAGAAAGCTTCTATTCCTATAAAACAAGAAGATGGTTGGGAACCCATCATTAATATGAAAGTGAATGACTTTGATTTCAAAGCTTTATGTGATCTTGATAGTAGTGTTTTTATTATGCCTAGAAGGATTTATGATATGCTTGATTTGCCTCCACTTGAAGATTGTTATTTGAATGTCCCACTTGATGATAATGCTAAAAAGAAACTCATGGGGAGTCTTAATGATGTTCTTATTATGGTTAACAATGCCTATGTCCCCGTTGATTTCTATGTTTTGGATGTTGAATGCAATGCTTCTTGTCCTATTACTTTGGGAAGACCTTTTCTTAGAACTGTTGGTGCCATCATTGATATGAAAGAAGGCACCATTAAATATCAACTCCCACTCAAGAAAGGTATAGAACACTTCCCTAAGAAGAGAGAGAAGATTTCTTTTGCTTCTCCTATCAAAACAAAATTTGGTCTTAATGCTTCTTCATTTGAGAACACTTGATTCTTTTTCTTGCTTCTTATGCCTAACTTAAAGGCGTTAAAGAAAAGTACTTATTGGGACATAACCCAAAAGTTTTAGATGAGTCTTGGAAGTTACTACTTCAGTAATAACCACTCCTTATCCTTTTTATTTGCTTTTTGTGCCAATAGTAACCTCTAATGAGAGAGAATTAATGATTAGGAAAGTTGCTGTCTCGAAACAGATTTATGTGCTTCACCGTAAATATTCGTGTAAAATCTTTGGACGTTATTTTGAGGCGTGAATTTTTGTGCTTCTGCCCCAGGTTGTTATCTAACTTTCGTTAGTTCAACACTTTTTGATTTGAGCAACATAAGGTCTTCGAAAAAATTCGTCTTTACCTGCTGGTCTGTTTTGACAGATTTCTGCCATTTTCTGCATTTGCTTCTTGTTGGTTCCTTTTTGAGTTCTTTTGGGGAACTGAGCTTTTTTAGGGAAGTGCTACAGTAGATAGTGTTCTAATGGAAGTTTATTTGGTGTTAGAACTGAACCTTAAGACTTATTTATCTTGAGTGCACTAATGTTGCTAATAAAGATTGTGTGAAGTTTTGTATGAAGGAAAATTTTCAGGTGTATGGAAGGAATGAGTAATGAGATGAAGGATGGACTAAAGCTCAAGCTTGGGGATACCACGCGTGTCACTCCAAGAAATATCCAAGAAGTACAAGTGTCAAAGCTTGGGGATGCCCAAGGCATCCCCTTCTTCATCAATAAAAACCCCAGGTTTCTTCCAAACGCTTCATTTTTATTGTTTCATGCACAGTTGTGTTTTTCTTGGAGCGTCTTCTTTTTCGTTTTTGTTTTGGTTTTTCATTTGCTTTGGTTTGCTCAGTTTTCTGAATAAATTGGTTGGACCCCCTCTTTCATACATTGGTTTGCAAATAGTTTGGTTTGGTTTGGAAAAGAGTAGGAAAGTTCATGCTTATGTGGTAAAAAGAGCTTGTTTTTGACTGTGGCCTATGCTTTGTTATGCCATGCTTGATATTGTTTTGGCTTTATGCTTAGTATTCTTTGCTGTAGCATGACTTGTTATAAACAATTGAGATTGCTTAATGTGCCTTGGATGAATCATGCGTTGTTTTAGCATATTAAATCATAATATAGTGGTATTATCCTTTGATGCTTTATTTGGGTTGACTTGGCGCATGCTCACACCATGTTATGACTATCTCAAGTCACCTAAGACTTTATGATCCTTTAGTTTTCAACTTGTAGTATCACTTTATTCTTTGATCAATGATGTTTTGTCGCTCTGCATGATTATGGCCATTATTGCTCTCTTAGTTTGTCGCTCCCAGTCTTTTGCTAGCCTTCACAACCAAGTATGAGTTCCACTCGTGCATCCAACTCCCTAAACCCAGTTATTCCAAAGAGTCCACCATACCTACCTACTAGCTTATGCTATTCCAAGTATATTCATGCTTTTGTTTACCTTCCAAATTAAACTTGTTATGAGAAAACTAGTGATTAAAGCTCTCACGAACTTGATGGCACACTTTACTTTACATGACCTTAATAAACTTGAACCATTGTGTCGTCTTTGTTGTATATGCTTGCACTTATTTGTTGGGAATTAGCAGAACCATAATTTCATGGGGAACGCTTTCAACATTGCACTTGGTACTTGTACCTAGTTGATATCATGCTATTTTGTATATGGATGTCGTCGGTGTGAAATGAAAGGGGAGATTGTAAGTCCATGGAGTTATGTATATGTGTTAGAAAGCACAGGCTTTGGTCTAATCCATGGTGACATGGTGGAAACCTGTAGCGTAACCATAATGAGCTGTCTATGAAGCATTCTTCTTATAAAAAAGAGTCCTATATTGAGAAAAAAAAGAAAAAAGAGAAAAGAAAAAAAAAGATTATGAAAAGAGGAAAGAGAGAAAAAAGCACCATATTCCCATGGTAAATAAGAAGATTGTTGAGATGCTCGTTGTCTGCTTGCCTTGTCATTTTGATATGGGGATTCTTCCGTATCATCGGGCAAGGGGTACCCCGTTGGTGGTTCTCTATGATACACATATACTTACAATGACAAGAACTTACCGGTGAGTAAACTTGAGTAGCATGAGGAGCGGCCCTCGTATACAAGGGACATGAGATTTCTGACTTATACTTCGTCAAGCATGTACACCATAGTTTGTTCACTTTAACCTTAATCACTTCAAGATGCTTATGATAGGTGCAATGAGAGCTGAAAGCTACAAGTACCATAATTTTTGGAAGCTCTTTATGAGACTTGAATCCCTACTTCCTTTTATAAAAAGGCCTTTCTTCCACCATTATATTGTGTCTCCACTTTCTACCTTTATGCACCTAGTTTGAGAGCATAGTGGCCATTCTTAGTTCTATGTGCATTGTCCCAAGACTAGTTGATTTATGCATAACTTGATATTGCTTGTTTTAAACTATTGTATCTAGTCACTCTTATGAACTTTGAAGGTGTCCTATGCATTTATATTTGCTACTCTATTGAGGGACAAGTTGAATACTATTATGCTATGTTTTCTTTATGTGAAACAAACAAACGTCTTGCAAAGCATTGTTATTCATTAATCTTTTGTTTGTGCCTTTTCATGTTGCATCATAGTTTCTTTGCTTATTGCTAGAACTATGTCTTTCATGTTATGATTGGAGTACTATGATCCCAGCTTTGAATGTTTTACAAATACTTTGATCAAGTCTTTGATGGTGCATGTCACCTCAAAAATTATTTTTTCTTTTTATCACTTACCTACTCGAGGACGAGCAGGAGTTAAGCTTGGGGATGTTGATACATTGCAAATGTATCTATAATTTTTGATGTTCCATGCTTGGTTTTATCCACTTTCTTGTGTTTTGTTCCAACTTTGGAGTACTTTTCATATGATTTCTTGGACTAACCTATTAACAAGAGCCACAGTGCCAGCTGCCTGTTTTCTGCTGCTTTTGGTTCCAGGAAAGTCAGAAAATGAATATTCTCGGAATTGGACGGGACAAAAGCCAAAGTGCCTATTTTTCTAGAAGTCATCAGATGCCAGAATAGGAGACGGAGAGGGGCCAGAGGCCGGCCACACCACCTGGCCACGCGGTCAGGCTGGGCCCACGCCATGGGGTGGTGTGGTGGCCCCTGGCACCCCCTCGGTTTCCCCTTCCGCCTATAAGATGCCCTCGGGACGAAAACCCTAAGTGCCCGATCAAAAATCCACAAAAGAGTCTATAGCCGCCATCATCTCCATCCCTATATCGGGAGGGATCTGAAGCTCTTCCTGGCACCCTGCCGGAGAGGGGAATTCACCGTGGAGGCCTTCTTCATCACCATGCAAGCCTTCGGTGTGATGCGTGAGTAGTTCATCCTTGGACTACGGATCCATGTAGTAGCTAGATGGCTGGTTCTCCTCCTTTGTGCTTTCATGTCTAGATCTTGTGAGCTCCGTTCATGATCAAGATCATCTATTTGTAATTCTGCATGTTGTGTTTGCGGGGATCTGATGGATATTGAGATGCTATTTCAGATTGATTATTGATTCTATCATGTCTTTGTTATTTGTGATCTTGCATGCTTTCCGTTGTTAGTAGCTATCTTGGCCAAGTAGATGCTAGCAACTCCAAGAGTTAGTATTTATGCTCGATAGTGGGTTCATGCCTCCGTAACTGGGAAGTGTGAAATCTCTAAGGTACTAGATGTGTTGTTGCTACTAGGGAGAAAACAACAATCCTTTGTTCATAGAACAATCGTATTGTTTACTTTACATAATTAAGTAAAGCAATAATCTGTTGCTTACAACTTAATACTGGAGGGGGTTCGGATGATAACCTGAAGGTGGATTATTAGTCATAGATGAAGTTGGATGGCGGTCTATGTATAATGTTGTAATGCCCAATCAAGTCTCAAAGGAGTCAAGATGCTTAGTATATGCATGTATTGCTTTCTCGATGTTTGTCAATTGCCCCGCTATAATTTGTTCACCCAGCATGTTATTTATTTAAGGAGAGCCACCTCTAGTGAACTATATATCTCGGTCATTGTCTTTTACATTCAATCTACAAACTGTTTTACTGCTTTGTGTTTACTTTCTGCAAACTTTTACTTCTTTCCATTCAATACGTTTAATCCTTTGTTTTCCGCAAAACACGGTGAGATTGACAACCTCATCGCAAGTTGGGGACAAAGTTCTGTGGTTGTGTTGTGCAAGTCTCCACGTTGCTACTAGCACCAGTAGTGTGCCCTGCCAAAGCTCAGCTAGTAACACCTTTGGGGTGTTTCCTTGCTCCTACTGGTTCGATTAAACCTTGGTTTCATACTAAGGGAAACTTGCTGATGTGCTCATCATACCTTCCTCTTGGGGTTCCCAACGAGCTCTACATCAACCACGCTCCAGCATTTTTCTAGCGCCATACTCAGAGTCATCAGTAACACCACCCCATGTGGTTGCAGTAGAACCAATCGAGTGTCTTGGAGAAAACAAAGTTGCTGGTGAGGTAGATTGGGGCAATGTTCCAGTCCATCCGGGTGAAGATGATGGTGCAACCCCACCCATGGCAGTCAATATGATGTGTGTAGTACTAGGCATTAGAGACGATGGCCAAGATTCTGAATCAAATGAAGAAGAAGGCAATGTAGAGGATCAAGAATCTGGTGATGATGAAATAGACGAGGAACTCAACAATGAGGCTGGCATTCCAGTCGATGATTTGGGTGTTGAAGTAGAAGAAATGAAACATCACCACGAGCATCCTATAATTTCGGTTGGCATCGAGTTCAGGAGCATGCCTGAGTTCAGGATGTTGTTCCGGTATTTTTGTATCAAGGGGGAGTTCGACGTTCATCGACTAAACAACACTGCCCAGAGGTATGAGGCCATTTGAAAGTTAATGTGGATGAATGGACGGGTCGAGGTACATTGTCCATGGAGGATCACAGCAAGAGCCTTACCTATGTCGAAGGCAATTAGGGTACTGGAGCAATGAATGCAGCAAACCATTAGAACTTTCTCTCTTTTCACTCTATAACTACAATTGCTATGCGAGATCATTCTGGAAACTAGTCGACTCCGCTTATCTTTTAAATGAATCTGTGTTGCAGGTGAACAAAATGGGCCCTCCACACATGTGTCCGACAGGAAGCAAACTGAAATCCTCAATGGCTAATACGGAGTGGGTGGATATACAAGGTATGTCCATACTAAAGGATAACCCTAAGGAGACCGCGAAGAATATTCAGATTAGCCTCGGTTCTAAATACAACATTATCCTACCGTATTACATGGTTTGGAAAGGTAAAGAGAAAGCTCTAGGGGGTCTTGCATGGGGATTGGACCAATAGCTTTAGGATGCTGTACAACTTCAAGGCGGAGGTACAAGCAAGGTGTCCAGGCAGTGTTGTGGAGATTGACACCGAATCAGTACATGGTAAAATATATTTCAAAAGAGTTTTCATGGCGCTTAAACCTTGCATCCAGGGATTCAAGGACGGATGTAGGCCGTATCTGAGTATAGATAGCACTATCCTAACTGGAAAATGGAAAGGCTGCCTGCCATCTGCCACAGCACTTTATGGTAACAACTGGATGTTCCTAGTGGCATTCGGGCTGTTTGAAATAGAAACAGAGGAAAACTAGGTCTGGTTTATGAGGCAGGTCAGGAGATCAATAGGCCACATGGATCCATTGGCTATATCAACGGATGCTGCATGCAAAGGGCTGACGAATGCAGTGAAGGAGGTGTTCCCGCTAGCTGAAGGTAGAGAATGCCATGCCCATATGATGCTCAACTTGTACTCACACTATGCAGGCAGCGTATTTCGTTACATGTTTCCTGCTGCTAGAGCTTACAAACCTAGTAGCAGCGAATAGTTCATGAGCAAGATTTTTGCGGAAGCCCCTGAACTTCCGGAGTACTTAGCCATCCATCATTCGCAGCTATGGAAGAGGAGTCAATTCAACCCTGACATCAAAGTCGATTACATAAACAACAACCTTGCAGAATGCCTGAATAATTGGGTGAAGGACATAAAAGTGCGTCCTATTCATATCTTGGACAGCATACGTGGTATGATCATGAAGCTATTAAATATAAGGAGAGATATCGGTAGGAGACTTAGAGGACATATGCTACCGCCAGTTGTATAGCACTGCATAAGGGAAGCCGAGGACTTGCTCATCTTAGCATTCTCCCATCAACCAGCAGCAGTTGTGAGGTGGTTGATATGTCCAAGAGTGGCAAAAGGGATGTTGTGAACATCCAGCTGTGAGACTGCACCTATTTAGAGTGGCAGCATACCGGGAAACCTTGTGACCACGCCTTGGCCTTCTTGGTTAAGAAAAGAACTCTACCACATTTGGATTAGTATTTGTCAGACTACAGCTCTATGGAAAAGTTCAGAGTTGTGTATGCTGGATCCGTCGAGCCATATACAGACCCATCTCAATGGCCTCAAGTCCAACTGAGTTTCAAGCTTTGCCAGCCAGTTACAAAAAGGGGCAGAGGAAGACCTTAGGTGAATAGGTTTAAGAATTTTCTCGAGAAGAAGGGTTCGGCTTTCTGTGCTAGCAAGAAGAGCAAAAACAGATGCAAGACTTGCCATCTTATAGGCCATAGAGCAGTGGGATGTCCCCTTAATGCTCCCAACCCTAGGTATGAGATGGTACATTCAAAAAAATGTTTATAGTCTATAGATATAAGGTAGTAATCCATGTACTGTTTTTTTTGCAGGAAGCACAAGGTAAGAAACAACATAGCTGACTCAGTGATTTTGCTGCAGGAAGAAAACCAAAATGAGTGGAGTGATGATGCTGGACAAGAATCTGGTGTTGATTGGCCTTACTTCCCTCGACCCGGAGATGTAGGGTATGTGAAGGTAAGAAAATTGGCACCTAGGAAGAGGAAGAAGGCAGGAAATGAAGAAGCCAGTGGATGTGAAGGCAAGAGGAAGAAAGTTGGCACCCAAGCAGAGAAAGAAGGCTAGCAGTGTAGAAGCCTAATAATGTATTGAACTTGAACCTATATATGTAGTTCGGTTAAACTCTGGAGCTATGTGCATGGAACTTGTCGGGCGAAACAAACTGCCTCCCTTACTCGGAGTAAAATGTATCGTGACTTGAGGATTGGATACGGCCGAGGCCACTAGTTGAATCCGAAATTGTGAATGTGCCACTACTATCTAAACAATCGCACCACCGGGACCATGATAGCTGAGCGGTTAAGGGGTCTCCAAAATCGATGGATTTTAGTGGCACAGACATGAATTATTTAGGGATTTCTATTTTTGTGCCCCTAGTTCGTTAGTTGTACTCAGTTTTCCCCAGCCGCTTAGTTTTTCCTCACTTTTCCCCTCCCTCCATTCTGAAACCCTCACATGCGCTCGGACGGATGGATGCCGTCAGGTCAAAGGCTTAACCGTTACATGCTGATAGGTGGGACCGCGTTGGGCGGGTCCTGCATTGAGCGTTACGTTACGTCGCCTCGACCGTTACATGCTGACAGGTGGGGCTAGGATACACAACGGACCAGCCATCCATCTCTCGCTTATTATGGGGGACATGGTGTGGGACCATGTGGGGCGCGTTTGGTGGTTACGTGCGCCCTGTCGCCTAATTTGGAGGTTTTCTTTTTTGTTATTTTTATGGTTGGCCTTTTTAAGAGCGTATTTTCCCCCTCTCTCTTGCTAACAGTTGTGTTTTGTTTTGCCCAAAAAGGTAGCGAACCTAGAGCAGCTTCTCTCTTCATTCATTGTTCATTTTCCCTTGTTTTTCCCCAATCTGGTAGCAAATCTAGAGTAGCAAAACTAACTAGCAGCATAAATAAATTCTGTAAACAGAGCAGATGTAGAAAACGCAGCTAATATAGGTTATATAGTACGGTACTTAACGAGGTTCGACAATTAGGCTGCTCAGTAGCAGCAGCGGACAAGTTCAACACAGACAAGACAAAAGAAGCTGCTTTACAGCAGCAGCAACAACAACAACAACAACAACAACAACAACAACAACAACAACAACAACAACAACAACAACAACAACAACAGATTAGTGGCCCCTCATGGCCTCTGCCAGGAGGGCCTCCGCCTCCTCCCTATGACGCCTCCTCCACTTCTTGCTGCCTAGTCCCTTGATCTTGGGCGCCTTGGGCTTGATCGGGGGCATGCGACCCTCCTTGATAGCCACCTTCTAGAGATTGTGGAGGTGAAGACCGAGCACCTATTGCTTGGCTATGAAGCCATGGACGTTCACGGACTCGCCGCAGGTCCTCACATCCTCGGCATGCTTCATGAGGGAGTTTAAGTCCATGGCGCGGAGCCTCCTGGTGGGGCAGAGGGGGCACCTATACACGTTACCGGCGAGGAAGTTGTTGTACTGGCCGGACTTCAGCCTCCTCAACACATGATGAGTCTTGGTGTCCTTGGACTCGTCGTCGTTGTGGACGTCGCTGCAATCCTCCTATTGGAAAAAAATAGTAGAGTGCAATAAGGACATGATTGAGATACTTTAATTATCGGGATTGAATATTTGCATAAATTAACCGATTGAGATTTCCTGATTATTCCCCAAATCTCAAACCAAATCAAATATTGATCCCAACTACGAACAGGGGGGTTCAAATACGAAAAGGGGGATTCATCGAAATACGAGATCTAACACAAGATGATTAGCTACTGTAAAAATACGAACAGCCGATCCCTAATAACATAAGATCTCGCATCCAAAGATGGGAACGGGGGAAGAACAAGGGAAGGGGAGAAAAGCCTGGTTACTTCCGACCATGGGTCGGTGATGCTGGTGTCGTAGGGGTTCTCCGGCCTTATGTAAACAACCTCCTCGTAGGGGTCCTAGCCGAGCGGGATCTGCCCGAGACCGGCGGGGGCCTCATCGCCGGTGGCTATGGCGGATGCAGGGACGAGGACGGGGGCCTCCTTGACGATGGCCTTGGAGGCGTCGATGGCCACCGCGCCGTTCCTCTCCATCGCCGGCATGGTTGGGGTTTTCTTGGGGTTTTGTAGAAGGTGATGGGACAGTGGAGACGGTTGAGTGAGCGAGTGCGTGATGAGTGAGAGTGGGGAGGCCTCTATTAAAGGAGAAGGGAAGCGACATTACGTTGCACTACCGTGCACCACGTAACTGCGTACGCTACTGCACCGTGCATGACCACACGTGTCCGCTACCGCCTCGTGCACCGCACACGCGTACCGTGAGTCACGTTTTTTCCCTCGTGTCTAACCCTAGCGACTCAGTTGTACTCAGTTCTGCCCTCGAGTGTAACACTTGCAGTTTGGTTCTACTTGTCAGCATGTAACGGCGAGGGTCCCGTAACTAAACGTGGCCCCACTTGTCAGCACGTAACAGCAAGGCTGACGGATGGCGAGTTTCATACCATGTGAGAGTTTTCGTACAAGGAGATAGGCAAAAGGGAGGAAAAACTAAGCGGCTGGGGAAAACTGAGTACAACTAACAAACTGAGGGTACGAAAATAGAAATCCCAATTATTTATAGGCGCTTAATAAATCCCTGCTATCGGCATTACACTTATGATAAGGTTTTCAGCTGAAAAACAAGTTCTAAGCTGGCTGCTACACTCCACGAAGCAGCAACTTACTTCAGCTGCTGGACAACGACATCGCAACATAAACTGTAATGGCAACAAATAATGCCCAGATAATGAGGAAATTGTTTCCACTATCTGGCCTAATCTTGAGCCCATCTGTATCACCACCTCCCTGCTCCTACCTCCCCTGCACCTGGCGAAGGTCCCGGATCTCTCGCTCCAACACACGAATCTCCTCTTTCTTGTCCCACACAACATCACGCAGATCCTGAACAAGCTCATTGTGAAAACCTCTCAATGGCTTTTTGATCCACACAAACTTGTCACAGCCAGTTCCCCTCCCTTCCTGCGAAGTAGATCGAAGGATACAAAAAAAGAATTACATTACGCTTTCCGGATCCGGGTTACCATTGTACCTATAGTAGGAACTTACCACTCTATGTTGTCGTTGCTGAATATTCCTGTAGTATTTTCATCGGTCCATGAAATCCATCTCGGCATCTTCTCACCGCACAAACACAGCATATCGGGGTAGTAATCGTAGGGCGACCTTCGGTACCTGATGGGGGCACCCGCCTAATAGTGTTGAGCCGACCCTAATTCCGCCCGAGACGAACTACATGAGCTACGAGCCATGAGCGAGGGGAGCAAGGGCAAAGGAAAGAGGAGCCTTTGGATATCAAAGTAGTGGCGCGATGATGCATGATTTATCCCCACTCAATAACTCGAGCAAAATCCTACCGTCCACATTCGGCTGACAGGTGGGGGACCTAGCATGCAGACTTGTCAACCAAACCTCGCGCCTTCGAGGTTCAAAGGCCCTCTCGCGCGCATTGGATGAAATTTTTTGGCACCTTGCCCGCGTACATATCACTAGGAGGCCTTGCTCAGGAACCAGACACGCCTGGCCCCTGGCCCACACTCTTACTCCCTCGGAAATTGTCATGGCTCAGGCCGGCAGATCCATCCGCTCCACCACTCTCGGTCGGGCTCGTCGTGGCGGATCCACCCCAAGATCCTACCATCGCAGTATCAAATGGCCATGGTTTCTTGAGCGGAGCGACGACACTACATCTCCGAGCTCGGCCCCTCCTACCTGTAGAAGGACTGATGCAGCGTCGAGCTCGTGTAGGAGCCTCCAGGCGCGACAGGGCTTGGTCCATGCCAACCCCATCCCCTTCGTCATTGTCGATTCCGATGTGGAGGACGACGGGGACGAAGCTGTGCAGAACGCCATTGTTGCCTCCTTGGCGAAGGGCAAGCCACGGGAGGGAGTGGATGTCGCTAGGAAGGGCACGGTGGTGTCACCAATCGAGGTGGACTCCGATGACAGTGCTGTGATGTGGGTTTAGATGTTGTTTAGGTTGGTTGGAATTTCGGTTGTGTTTAGTGCGAGTACAATTATTGTAATGGGTTTGGCGAGCTATAATGAGAAATATGTGCAATAGTAGCGTGTAAGTGCTTCCACGTTAGAAATTGTATTTGTGCCATTTGCATGTTGCATTATCCACGTAGACTGCATGTAAACAATCCAACGAAAATCAGATTACAACCATCAGACAGTAGTGGCAGGTTGGAAGAGAAGTGTGGACAGTGGCTTCAAGGGGAAGAGAAGTAAGGGGGACGTGACACTGGCAGGTGGGCCCACGAAACACGTGACACTGACATGCGGGAGCACGCGGTATTGCCAGTCTGTACAGAGCAAGCGGACTTTGCAACGTGACAACAATAAGCTAATGGGATGTAACACCCTCGAATCGGCCCTATGCAAGTTTTAGCCCTTTCCGCCAAACCCGCATAGAAACGATTCAAGGACGCCCACCAGGCACTTTCGTGCGGGTGGAAAACGAAGTAATACCATTACACAACAGTCCTTGATGGGACCCACAGAACAGATATATATACAACGGCGACTCAACGAGTCAAGAATACAGATATACAATACAAAGATCCAAATCACCTTGATAACGTTAGAGCGTCCGACTACGGACAAGATGCAAATGGGGCTAAGAGCCCTGAAGAATAACCAATGGCGTCCATAACCCTGCCCAGGCCAAGCCGGAAGGGTAACCCTGCTAACGACGTCGATCTCAAACCTGCTAAAACAAAAGGGGTGCCGACAAAGGGCAAAGGAAAAAGAGGAGCGTCGATCGAGGCGAAGACAGCGAGGCTAGAATTCAGCGGCTCTCGCCTACATAGGTATGGTGGACTGAAGCGGCAGCGCAGCGGCACTAAAGAACCTATAGAGACTCGGTAAAACTGGCTGCTATTAGAGAGGGATAAGAAAGACCTATTCGGATCCAACCTGATAGTAACACCAAACATACCCATCCTGGTATTCCCCCTCGAGACCAAACGAGGAAGTCAAACCGAGGAACTCACACAGTTGGCAGTTTTACTCATTCCATTATAGTTGCAGCATTTACTAGTCAGATATATAGCATGAGTCATCCTGAAGCATAAGTAGTGGGCAGTTTTAATTAACCATTCTGTGGTAGTTGGAACATTTACTAGTCAGATTTAATTGTCCTGAGTAATCCCAAAACACAGCAGTTGTTGGCACTTTTATCCCAATCCATTGGAGTTGCAATACTTACTAGGCAGGTATAGTATGACACAGATCACCACAGATCCACCAGTTGTTGGCATTTTTATTATCCATTCCGTTATAGTTGAATCTGATTACTAGTCAGATATTAAGTCAAGTTTATAACACTACTTTAGTTATGCTTGTCTATGATCGAGATACTGTGCTCCAAGTCGTCCATAACCGTGGACACGGCTCTCAGAAAGTTTTACCCTGTAGGGGTGCACAAATAGCAACACACACGATCGACCTCGGAAAAACCAAATCAAAACCCAACGAGGCTTTCACGACAAAGCAATCACAGGATTCATAAAATATTTCAGGGGGCCAACCCACTAAGCTACCCGCAATGAACTTGGCCGGCTCCGGAATGGACCCAGGGTTTGTGTCAATGGCTGTAAACGACTGGGAACCCGAAAGTGTGACTAGGCTTGTCGATACCACGAAAACATTCCACGATCCAAAATAGTACAGGTGCTCCACGCACAATCTTAAATAAAGCAGTAAAGCATGGCATAAGTACAGGATAGTAATAAAGCCCCAAACTACTTTGTGGCCCCAAGAAATAGAAATGAATCAAGCTCTGGCTCAGGAGATTCATAGACTCTCCCGTATGTGGATAGTGCGAATAGTCAAGGAACAGGTATCAAGTACTCCGGGTCCTACGGGACACAAGTGAGCGTGGAAGAACCAAATAACATCTATTGCCCACCGATTCCTCTGCATTAGTTATATCTAGCATTTTAATAGTTGTATTTAAAGTCATGATCAACTCCACCAATAAGCATCTCCACCATTCCAACAACTGTGGTACTCGACAACACGAGATCGCACCTGAGCAAGCAACTACGACTCGCAGGGCCAGCTATCTACCAAACAACAGGTATTAGGAGGTGTCCATGGCAATATAGAGGCTGCACGGGATATAAATGGTGCACGGAAACTAAAGCATCGCGACACGGATAGCAATAGAACAACAGGAGGAAATAAAGACTATAAATGCAAAATAGGTAGGAGGGGGAGAGATGCTCACCTGGGAAAACACTGCTGACGGATCATATCCGGAGAACTTGTCGATACTCGCATCAACTCATCCGCCTAATCCGCGAAGAAACAAACACTAGAAGAAACACCGGATGCAATATTTAATACTACGGCAGAAGATTCGGCATGCTTATGATATGATGCATGGCATGGCACAGATGCGGTGCAATTAGGCAATATTAAGCGGAACCAGGGTTCCAAAATTAATTAATAGGTTCCAGTTGTTTCACTACCCCGCAATTTAAATGTTGTCTTAACAAGGCAAAACATGGCATCGGTTCGCTACACGAAATTAAATGGAGCCAATATAAGACTAGAAAAGCCCGCATATAGCCTCCATATTTAATTTAGGTGAATCGGCATAATGCCCCAAACCCACATGAATATGTATGCGAGCATGACGATTTAATATGCAACAAATGATTATTATATATTATAAAAATAGGGGTATCGGATAAAGAGGTCACACATGCCAAATCGAAGATCTTGGGGTTCACCAAGGGGTTCGACGGGATCGGTCTTTGAAAACGGGAAGGAGAGCTTGGAGTTCCTGGGTTCGATCTTCAGGGTCGCTTCAATCAGATCCATGACGAAGGACTCGGGGTCTTCGGGTCCGGGAAGAAGATCTTGTCGTTCCATCCGCAAGGAGATTTGGAGGTTCCGGCTTCGATTGTTGGTGACGACCTTGAATTGGCCCCGGTGGACGGTGATGTTCTTGTCAACTTCGGGAGGCTTGCAATAGCCTTCTGTTGGGGAGATAACACAACGCATGGGAGGGAACTTACACGAGACAGAACGGACACAAAGGGTTGGTGAGAGGAGGGTGTGTCTTGTTTGGGTATTAACACGAGCACAAAGCAGGGGAAGCAGCGGCAACAACACACGCAGCAGAACTGGTGCCTCTCGGTAGGGCACGGGCGAGGCCGGCTGCGTGCCGAAGGAGGAACAGCGGGAAGGCGGCGCTCGACGAGGAGCTGTAGAGGAGGAGGCACTTGATGCGGCGGAGACGAGGGATCACCGGCGTCGCGGCAGGGAAACGAGGATGGAGGGGGGTAAGGCGGAGTGCTTTGCGGCTCGCAGGAGGTGGCGTGGCCTGGGTCGAAGCAGGGGCGATGGCTGGAGGCGAGAGGGAGGCGGTCGGAGGGAGGCGGCCGTGGGCCAAGGCAGGCGAGGCGGACGGTCGCGGATGCGAGCACCGGGAGAGGGAGAGGCGACGAGCTTGGGGAAGGCGGGGCTTCGCCCAGGACAGAGAACGTCACGGGCTGCAGGCCGCGTGGAAGGCGGGATGGTTGCAGCGAGAAGGCCAGCGGTGGAGCTCGACGGAGATGAGGCCCGTGCGGTGGCGGACGAGGGACGAGGAAGGAGGACGGCGAGGAGCTCACGGGTAGGCGGGTCTCAAGGGCGGTACTTGACCAAGGAGGAAGCGAGGTCGAGGTCATCAGCCAACTCAAGGTGAGGTGGAGGGAGAGGCAGGCGAAGCTTAACAGGGACGGCGGGGACGAGCGGAGGAGTGACGTGGCATCGGCCGGAGAGGTTGGTGAGGAGGCGGTTTGGGAGAGAGAGAGAGGAAGGAGAGATGAGCGGGGTTGGTGGCGAGGGGATTGCGGGAGATGGTGCCTGCGGGTGGGGCTGAGCGGGACAGGGGGCAGGTGGTGGGGCCAGCAGGCGGCTGGGGCATGTCGACGCGGGAGGAAAAAGGTTGCGTGCGAGATGGTATGGTGCGGGGGTTGGCCAGCGGTGCACGACAGGTGGAGGGAGGCGCGTCTACGCACGTGACTGCGTGAGGCGTGCGGTTGGTGGGGCGGCTGCAGGGTGGATGGTGTGGCGCGATGGGGCCAGCGGCCGGTGCGTGAGCGTGCGTGGGTGCAAAAGGGGGGGGGTTGCTGGCGTCGTGCACAGCAAGTGGGGAGAGGGAGAGGGAGTGGTGAGCCTAGGGGTTGGTTGGTGGCTAGGGGAGGGGTTTTTAGGGTTAGGTTTTGGAGGTGGCCGGCTGGGCCTTCGGGCCTGGCTGGCTGCCTCCCAAAAATAATTTAAATATTTTATTTATTAAAAACGAGGCTTTTCTAATCTATTTTTAGACAAAACAAAATAATCCGGAGGCCCGGGGTTTTTGATTTGAAATTAAATACGGGGTATTTAGAAAACAAAAAAATAGGCTTTTCGAAAATAGTTTCAGAGAAACAGCTGCATGATGATGACGATGCTCAAATGCAATGTGGCATGATGACATGAGCATGCGGTCATGATGATGCAATGCACAAAAACACAGTGATTTTCTAGTAGTGGTTTTAGCGGGATGCCACAATTCGACACCACTAACAATGGATCTCGCCCTCGAGATCCGCCTCATGGTACCGGGAAGAAGGTCGGTGATCTGAATCTTCTCACTTCATGTAGATCCTCGCGACACCACTAACAAGAGGTCGTTGTCTGTGATCGTCGAGAGAACACTCTGGGAACAAAGGGCGAAGGTAGAGGTGTCAACAAATAAAGCCACATCTAGCTTCCGTGGACGGAGTAAAATTGCTGGATCCACCGATTCAATATACAAAAGCAAACGATAAGAGTAGTGGTATGGTCGCGACTCCATCCCGCACTCATATCATTACTCCGTACATGAATAGCAGAATTATGCAACCAACTCTCGGAATCAGACTGAAGATCTCGACAATCGAGGTTTGGAACAAAGGAGGGAAGCATACTCTGCATCAGATCTGGCATAGATGATGTAGTCGCGTCGGAAAACACCAGAAGGCACAAGAAGGAACAGAGAGAAGTCCAACAGATGAAGGATTCCTCAGATAGCACGAAGACCGAATGTAGAAGCTCCGTTACCAAAGGAGGAAGCGAAACCCTGAAGGTACGATGGGAACCCAACCACGAGAAATCCTGGACTCGAAGTAAAGATAAGAGAGTAGAATTCAAAACACGCAGAGGTAAGAGGAGAATAGCAGAGGGTAAGGAGTAAAACAGACCTAATCAGATCTATCCAACTTATTTTTCAAAAATAGTTTTGACTCTCTACTTCGGTCGTTAGCTAGGTTATACTACAGGCTAGACTTGTGGGGTATCGCAACTGCTGAGCTCTGATACCACTCTGTAACACCCTCGAATCGGCCCTATGCAAGTTTTAGCCCTTTCCGCCAAACCCGCATAGAAACGATTCAAGGACGCCCACCAGGCACTTTCGTGCGGGTGGAAAACGAAGTAATACCATTACACAACAGTCCTTGATGGGACCCACAGAACAGATATATATACAACGGCGACTCAACGAGTCAAGAATACAGATATACAATACAAAGATCCAAATCACCTTGATAACGTTAGAGCGTCTGACTACGGACAAGATGCAAATGGGGCTAAGAGCCCTGAAGAATAACCAATGGCGTCCATAACCCTGCCCAGGCCAAGCCGGAAGGGTAACCCTGCTAACGACGTCGATCTCAAACCTGCTAAAACAAAAGGGGTGCCGACAAAGGGCAAAGGAAAAAGAGGAGCATCAGTACTGAGGCCAGTACACGGCGAGGCTAGAATTCGACGGCTCTCGCCTACATAGGTATGGTGGACTGAAGCGGCAGCGCAGCGGCACTAAACAACCTATAGAGACTCGGTAAAATTGGCGTCTATTAGAGAGGGATAAGAAAGACCTATTCGGATCCAACCTGATAGTAACACCAAACATACCCATCCTGGTATTCCCCCTCGAGACCAAACAAGGAAGTCAAACCGAGGAACTCACACAGTTGGCAGTTTTACTCATTCCATTATAGTTGCAGCATTTACTAGTTAGATATATAGCATGAGTCATCCTGAAGCATAAGTAGTGGGCAGTTTTAATTAACCATTTCGTGGTAGTTGGAACATTTACTAGTCAGATTTAATTGTCCTGAGTAATCCCAAAACCCAGTAGTTGTTGGCACTTTTATCCCAATCCATTGGAGTTGCAATACTAACTAGGCAGGTATAGTATGACACAGATCACCACAGATCCACCAGTTGTTGGCATTTTTATTATCCATTCTGTTATAGTTGAATCTGATTACTAGTCAGATATTAAGTCAAGTTTATAACACTACTTTAGTTATGCTTGTCTATGATCGAGATATTGTGCTCCAAGTCGTCCATAACCACGGACACGGCTTTCAGAAAGTTCTACCCTGCAGCGGTGCACAAATAGCAACACACACACGATCGACCTCTAAAAAACCAAATTAAAACCCAATGAGACTTTCACGACAAAGCAATCACAGGATTCATAAAATATTTCAGGGGGCCACCCCACTAAGCTACCCGCAACAAAGTTGGCCGGCTCCGGAACGGACCCAGGGTTTGTGTCAATGGCTGTAAACGACTGGGAACCCGAAAGTGTGACTGGGCTTGTCGATACCGCGAAAACATTCCACGATCCAAAACAGTATAGGTGCTCCAAGCACAATCTTAAATAAAGCAGTAAAGCATGGCATAAGTACAGGATAGTAATAAAGCCCCAAACTACTTTGTGGCCCCAAGAAATAGAAATGAATCAAGCTCTGGATCAGGGGATTCATAGACTCTCCCGTATGTGGATAGTGCGAATAGTCAAGGAACAGGTATCAAGTACTCGGGGTCCTACGGGACACAAGTGAGCATGGAAGAACCAAATAACATCTATTGCCCACCGATTCTTCTGCATTAGTTATATCTAGCATTTTAATAGTTGTATTTAAAGTCATGATCAACTCCACCAATAAGCATCTCCACCATTCCAACAACTGTGGTACTCGACAACACGAGATCGCACCTGAGCAAGCAACTACGACTCGCAGGGCCAGCTATCTACCAAACAACAGGTATTAGGAGGTGTCCATGGCAATATAGAGGCTGCACGGGATATAAATGGTGCACGGAAACTAAAGCATCGCGACATGGATAGCAATAGAACAACAGGAGGAAATAAAGACTATAAATGCAAAATAGGTAGGAGGGGGAGAGATGCTCGCCTGGGAAAACACTGCTGACGGATCATATCCGGAGAACTTGTCGATACTCGCATCAACTCATCGGCCTAATCCGCGAAGAAGCAAACACTAGAAGAAACACCGGATGCAATATTTAATACTACGGCAGAAGATCCGGCATGCTTATGATATGATGCATGGCATGGCACAGATGCGGTGCAATTAGGCAATATTAAGCGGAACCGGGGTCCCAAAATTAATTAATAGGTTCCAGTTGTTTCACTACCCCGCAATTTAAATGTTGTCTTAACAAGGCAAAACATGGCATTGGTTCGCTACACGAAATTAAATGGAGCCAATATAAGACTAGAAAAGCCCGCATATAGCCTCCATATTTAATTTAGGTGAATCGGCATAATGCCCCAAACCCACATGAATATGTATGTGAGCATGATGATTTAATATGCAACAAATGATTATTATATATTATAAAAATAGGGGTCTCGGATAAATAGGTCACACATGCCAAATCGAAGATCTTGGGGTTCACCAAGGGGTTCGACGGGATCGGTCTTTGAAAACGGGAAGGAGAGCTTGGCGTTCCTGGGTTCGATCTTCGGGGTCGCTTCAATCAGATCCATGACGAAGGACTCGGGGTCTTCGGGTCCGGGAAGAAGATCTTGTCGTTCCATCCGCAAGGAGATTTGGAGGTTCCGGCTTCGATTGTTGGTGACGACCTTGAATTGGCCCCGGTGGACGGTGATGTTCTTGTCAACTTCGGGAGGCTTGCAATAGCCTTCTGTTGGGGAGATAACACAACGCATGGGAGGGAACTTACACGAGACAGAACGGACACAAAGGGTTGGTGAGAGGAGGTTGTGTCTTGTTTGGGTATTAACACGAGCACAAAGCAGGGGAAGTAGCGGCAACAACACACGCAGCAGAACTGGTGCCTCTCGGTAGGGCACGGGCGAGGCCGGCTGCGTGCCGAAGGAGGAACAGCGGGAAGGCGGCGCTCGACGAGGAGCTGTAGAGGAGGAGGCACTTGACATGGCGGAGACGAGGGATCACCGCCGTCGCGGCGGGGAAACAAGGATGGAGGGGGGTAAGGCGGAGGGCTTTGCGGCTCGCAGGAGGCGGCGTGGCCCGGGTCGAAGCAGGGGCGATGGCTGGAGGCGAGAGGGAGGCGGTCGGAGGGAGGTGGCCGTGGGCCAAGGCAGGCGAGGCGGACGGTCGCGGATGCGAGCACCGGGAGAGGGAGAGGCGACGAGCTTGGGGAAGGCGGGGCTTCGACCAGGACGGAGAACGTCACGGGCTGCAGGCCGCGTGGAAGGCGGGATGGTTGCAGCGAGGGGAAGGCCCGGCGGCGGTGGAGCTCGACGGAGATGAGGCCCGTGCCGGTGGCGGACACGGGGACGAGGAAGGAGGACGGCGAGGCGCGTCGGCGGCCGGAGCTCACGGGGTAGGCGGGGTCCTGCGGCGGCAGGCACTGACCAAGGAGGAAGCGAGGTCAGGAAGGTCATCGGGCTACTGCGGTGACGAGGTGGAGCTCGCAGGGCAGCGAGCTTAACGGGGACGGCGGGGATGTTCGCACAACACGTATGCTCTACGCACCTGAGAAGCATCTCTTAAGTCTAACAGTAACGACAGCATAAGTACTACATTTCCCTGTCGGTCTTATCGATACAAATGTAGAAATGCATCTGCCTGTTTGGTCCAGCACCGACAAGGTACTGAGATGGCACACATAGGATCGACCTTAGGTCCGCATACTCCACCTCCCACAGCGTCGAGCAGCTCGGCGCCTCGGCTAGCACAAGAATGCT
Source organism: Avena insularis (assembly GCA_023614405.1). Taxonomy (NCBI): domain Eukaryota; kingdom Viridiplantae; phylum Streptophyta; class Magnoliopsida; order Poales; family Poaceae; genus Avena; species Avena insularis. The sequence continues at coordinate 167,652,232 of CM042692.1, read as the reverse complement.
ATCAGACGACGGCGGCTGGGCGTTTACCCACATGCGCACCGTGTATAGGGGCCAGGCGCACGAGACCGACCTGACGCATACCACACACATGAAGGTGGGCCCAGCTCTGGTTGTCGGAACACCGGCGGTGATGGGTAGCACGAAAACATAGCCATTCTCCCCCTGGAAAATTAGCTGGCGGCGTGCCGAGTCAGTAAATGACACCTTCTCTTGGAGAAGTTGGGCGTGGCCGTACGAGATCCTAATCACTCCGATCAAGTGCTCCTCTGCAAGGTGGACGACAAGCTCTGCTGGTGGGCCGATGTAGTTGCACCCCAGCTCCATGCAGGAGCACGCGTCGTGCGGGCACGCGAGCTCATGAGGCGGGAGCTCGTGGTAGGAGTAACAGTGAAAACATCCTGGGTGGGAGCACACGAGCGGGAAAGTCGTTGCGAAGTTGCGCGCGAAGATCTCCAGATTCTTGGGTTGCAGCATCTGCCACATCTGAAGTTCATCGAGAAATCGGATAAAATATCAGCAGTTAGATCGGCAAATAGCAGGAATATGTAAGATAAATTCAAAAGCTTGTAAAATGATTTCTTAGCATGAAGGTAGCGACCCGAGAATCAGCGGCTGTCGTCCGGGCATGGCGCACGAAATCTGGTGGCGTCGTCCGAGCACGGTGACGTGTGGTGGAGTAGGGGGCTGTGGAGTACACGTGCTCACTCACGAGCTCTATGATATTACTAGTATGCTATAGGGGAGTGAAAATAATACTAATATAAGTGAAAATGTAAGCACGGCCAATCATGTCGTAGAATAGTCTACTCACGGATCGCTCTTACGAAGAAACATCTTATTCGTTCACGCGCCCCAATCGAACGGTCTGCAACAATCGGATCAGACAACTAGTTCTGTAGTGGCGGGCCTTCTAGAAGACACGATCTAACGGCCACCATTAGACGCGATCTAACGACCACCATTAGAACAGACATGCAATGACTCTGGTGGATCCATATGTGGTTCATGAAAAGAACACACATGCAATGACTATGGTGGATCCATATGTTGTTTGTCAAAAGAACACACATGCAATGTCTCAGGTGGATCCTTATCTGGTTTGTGAAAAGAACAGACATGCAATGGCTCTGGTAGATCCATATGTGGTTTGTGAAAAGAACAGACATGCAATGACTTTGGTGGATCCATATGTCGTTTGTGAAAAGAACACACATGCAATGACTCTGGTGGATCCATATGTGGTTTGTGAAAAGAACACACATGCAATGACACTGGTGGATCCATGTGGTCATGAAAAGAACACACATGCAATGACTCTAGTGCTGGTTTAGGATAAAACACACATGCAATGACTCTATTTTTGGTTCATGAAAAGAACACACATGCAATGACACTGGTGGATCCATGTGGTTCATGAAAATAACACACATGCAATGACTCTGGTGGATCCATATGTGGTTTGTCAAAAGAACACACATGCAATGACTCCAGTACTGGTTTAAGAAAAGAACACACATGAAATGACACTAGTTGTGGTTCATGAAAAGAACACACATGCAATGACTCTGGTGGATCCATATGTGGTTCATGAAACAAACACACGTGCAATGACACTGGTGGATCCATGTGGTTCATGAAAAGCACACACATGCAATGAATCTAGTGCTGGTTTAGGATAAGAACAGACATTCACTGACTCTAGTTGTGGTTCATGAAGAGAACACACATGCAATGACACTGGTGGATCCATTTGTGGTTCATGAAAAGAACACACATGCAATGACTCTGGTGGATCCATGTGTGGTTTGTGAAAAGAATAGACATGCAATGACTATAGTGGATCCATATGTGGTCCATGAAAAGAACACACATGCAATGACAATGGTGGATCCATGTGGTTCATGAAAAGAACACACATGCAATGACTCTAGTGCTGGTTTAGGATAAGAACACACATGCAATGACCCTATTTGTGGTTCATGAAAAGAACACACATGCAATGACACTAGTGGATCCATGTGGTTCATGAAAAGAACACACATGCAATGACTCTGGTGGATCCATATGTGGTTTGTCAAAAGAACACACATGCAATGACTCTAGTACTCGTTTAGGAAAATAACACACATGCAATGGCACTAGTTGTGGTTCATGAAAAGAACACACATGCAAAGACTCTGGTGGATCTAGATGTGGTTCATGAAAAGAACACACATGCAATGACACTGGTGGATCCATGTGGTTCATGAAAGGAACACACATGCAATGACTCTGGTGGATCCATATATGGTTTGTCAAAAGAACACACATGCAATGACTCTAGTACTGGTTTAGGAAAAGAACACACATGAAATGACACTAGTTGTGGTTCATGAAAATAACACACAGGCAATGACACTGGTGGATCCATATGTGGTTCATGAAAAGAACACACATGCAATGACACTGGTGGATCCATGAGGTTCATGAAAAGAACAAACATGCAATGACTCTAGTGCTGGTTTAGGATAAGAACAGACATTCACTAACTCTAGTTGTGGTTCATGAAAAGATCACACATGCATGACATTGGTGGATCCAAATGTGGTTCATGAAAAGAACACATATGCAATGATTCTAGTGGATACATGTGTGGTTTGTGAAAAGAACAGACATGCAATGACTCTGGTGGATCCATCTGTGGTTTGTGAAAAGAACAAACATGCAATGACTCTGGTGGATCCATATGTGGTTTGTCAAAAGAACACACATGCAATGACTCTGGTGGATCCATATGTGGTTCATGAAAAGAACACACGTGTAATAACTCTGGTGGATCCATATGTGGTTTGTGAAAAGAACAGACATGCAATGACTCTGGTGGATCCATATGTGGTTTGTGAAAAAGAACACACATGCAATGACTCTAGTACTGGTTTAGGAAAAGAACATACATGAGATGACACTAGTTGTGCTTCGTGAAAAGAACACACATGCAATGACACTAGTTGTGGTTTGTGAAAAGAACACACATGCAATGACACTAGTGGATCCATGTGGTTTGTGAAAAGAACATACATGTAATGACTCTGATGGATCCATATGTGGTATGTGAAAAGAACACACATGCAATGACTCTAGTGCTAGTTTAGGAAAAGAACACACATGAAATGACTATGGTTGATCCATATGTGGTTCATGAAACGAACACACATGCAATGACTCCGGTGGATCCATATGTGGTTTATGAAAAGAATAGACATGCAATGACTCTGGTGAATCCATATGTGGTTCATGAAAAGAACACATATGCAATGACTCTGGTGGAACCATGTGTGGTTTGTGAAAAGAAAAGACATGCAATGACTCTAGTGGATCCATATGTGGTTGATGAAAAGAACAGACATGCAATGGCTCTGGTGGATCCATATGTGGTTTGTGAAAAGAACAGACATACAATGACTCTAGTGGATCCATATGTGGTTTCTCAAAAGAACACACATGCAATGACTCTAGTGGATCCATATATGGTTCATGAAAAGAACACACATGCAATTACTCTAGTGGATCCATATGTGGTTTGTGAAAAGAACAGACATGCAATGACTTTGGTGGATCTATATGTTGTTTTGAAAAGAACACACATGCAATGACTTTGGTGGATCCATATGTGGTTCATGAAAAGAACACACATGCAATGACTCTGGTGGATCCATATGTGGTTCATGAAAAGAACAGACATGCAATGACACTGGTGGATCCATGTGGTTCATTAAAAGAACACACATGCAATGAATCTAGTGCTGGTTTAGGATAAGAACACACATGCAATGAAACTAGTTGTGGTTCATGAAAAGAACACACATGCAATGACTCCAGTGGATCCATATGTGGTTTATGAAAAGAACAGACATGCAATGACTCTAATGAATCCATATGTGGTTCATGAAAAGAACACATATGCAATGACTCTGGTGGAACCATGTGTGGTTTGTGAAAAGAAAAGACATGCAATGACTCAGGTGGATCCATATGTGGTTGATGAAAAGAACAGACATGCAATGGCTCTGGTGGATCAATATGTGGTTTGTGAAAATAACAGACATACAATGACTCTAGTGGATCCATATGTGGTTTCTCAAAAGAACACACATGCAATGACTCTAGTGGATCCATATATGGTTCATGAAAAGAACACACATGCAATGACTCTAGTGGATCCATATGTGGTTTGTGAAAAAAACAGACATGCAATGACTTTGGTGGATCTATATGTTGTTTTGAAAAGAACACACATGCAATGACTTTGGTGGATCCATATGTGGTTCATGAAAAGAACACACATGCAATGACTCTGGTGGATCCATATGTGGTTCATGAAAAGAACACACATGCAATGACACTGGTGGATCCATGCGGTTCATTAAAAGAACACACATGCAATGACTCTAGTGCTGGTTTAGGATAAGAACACACATGCAATGAAACTAGTTGTGGTTCATGAAAAGAACACACATGCAATGACACTAGTCGTGGTTTGTGAAAAGAACACACATGCAATGACACTGGTGGATCCATGTGGTTTGTGAAAAGAACACACATGCAATGACTCTGGTGGATCCATATCTTGTTTGTCAAAAGAACACACATGCAATGACTCTAGTGCTCGTTTATGAAATGAACAGACATGCAATGACTCTGGTGAATCCATATGTGGTTCATGAAAATAACACACATGCAATGACACTAGTTGTTCCATATGTGGTTCATGAAAAGAACACATATGCAATGACACTGGTGGATCCATATGTGGTTCATGAAAAAAAACATGCAATGACTCTGGTGGATCCATATGTGGTTTGTGAAAAGAATAGACATGCAATGACTCTACTGGATCCATATGTGGTTTGTGAAAATAACAGACATGCAATGACTCTGGTGGATCAATATGTGGTTTGTGAAAATAACAGACATACAATGACTCTAGTGGATCCATATGTGGTTTCTCAAAAGAACACACATGCAATGACTCTAGTGGATCCATATATGGTTCATGAAAAGAACACACATGCAATGACTCTAGTGGATCCATATGTGGTTTGTGAAAAAAATAGACATGCAATGACTTTGGTGGATCTATATGTTGTTTTGAAAAGAACACATATGCAATGACTCTCGTGGATCCATATGTGGTTGGTGAAAAGAACACACATGAATAACACTGGTGGATCCATGTGGTTTGTCAAAAGAACACACATGCAATGACTCTAGTGCTGGTTTAAGATAAGAACACACATGCAATGACTCTATTTGTGGTTCATGAAAAGAACACACATGCAATGACACTGGTGGGTCCATGTGGTTCATGAAAAGAACACACATGCAATGACTCTAGTGGATCCATATGTAGTTTGTCAAAAGAACACACATGCAATGACTCTGGTGGATCCATATGTGGTTTGTCAAAAGAACACACATGCAATGACTCTAGTACTGGTTTAAGAAAAGAACACACATGAAATGACACTAGTTGTGGTTCATGAAAAGAACACACATGCAATGACTCTGGTGGATCCATATGTGGTTCATGAAACAAACACACGTGCAATGACACTGGTGGATCCATGTGGTTCATGAAAAGCACACACATGCAATGAATCTAGTGCTGGTTTAGGATAAGAACAGACATTCACTGACTCTAGTTGTGGTTCATGAAGAGAACACACATGCAATGACACTGGTGGATCCATTTGTGGTTCATGAAAAGAACACACATGCAATGACTCTGGTGGATCCATGTGTGGTTTGTGAAAAGAATAGACATGCAATGACTATAGTGGATCCATATGTGGTCCATGAAAAGAACACACATGCAATGACAATGGTGGATCCATGTGGTTCATGAAAAGAACACACATGCAATGACTCTAGTGCTGGTTTAGGATAAGAACACACATGCAATGACCCTATTTGTGGTTCATGAAAAGAACACACATGCAATGACACTAGTGGATCCATGTGGTTCATGAAAAGAACACACATGCAATGACTCTGGTGGATCCATATGTGGTTTGTCAAAAGAACACACATGCAATGACTCTAGTACTCGTTTAGGAAAATAACACACATGCAATGGCACTAGTTGTGGTTCATGAAAAGAACACACATGCAAAGACTCTGGTGGATCTAGATGTGGTTCATGAAAAGAACACACATGCAATGACACTGGTGGATCCATGTGGTTCATGAAAGGAACACACATGCAATGACTCTGGTGGATCCATATATGGTTTGTCAAAAGAACACACATGCAATGACTCTAGTACTGGTTTAGGAAAAGAACACACATGAAATGACACTAGTTGTGGTTCATGAAAATAACACACAGGCAATGACACTGGTGGATCCATATGTGGTTCATGAAAAGAACACACATGCAATGACACTGGTGGATCCATGAGGTTCATGAAAAGAACAAACATGCAATGACTCTAGTGCTGGTTTAGGATAAGAACAGACATTCACTAACTCTAGTTGTGGTTCATGAAAAGATCACACATGCATGACATTGGTGGATCCAAATGTGGTTCATGAAAAGAACACATATGCAATGATTCTAGTGGATACATGTGTGGTTTGTGAAAAGAACAGACATGCAATGACTCTGGTGGATCCATGTGTGGTTTGTGAAAAGAACAAACATGCAATGACTCTGGTGGATCCATATGTGGTTTGTCAAAAGAACACACATGCAATGACTCTGGTGGATCCATATGTGGTTCATGAAAAGAACACACGTGTAATAACTCTGGTGGATCCATATGTGGTTTGTGAAAAGAACAGACATGCAATGACTCTGGTGGATCCATATGTGGTTTGTGAAAAAGAACACACATGCAATGACTCTAGTACTGGTTTAGGAAAAGAACATACATGAGATGACACTAGTTGTGCTTCGTGAAAAGAACACACATGCAATGACACTAGTTGTGGTTTGTGAAAAGAACACACATGCAATGACACTAGTGGATCCATGTGGTTTGTGAAAAGAACATACATGTAATGACTCTGATGGATCCATATGTGGTATGTGAAAAGAACACACATGCAATGACTCTAGTGCTAGTTTAGGAAAAGAACACACATGAAATGACTATGGTTGATCCATATGTGGTTCATGAAACGAACACACATGCAATGACTCGGGTGGATCCATGTGTGGTTTATGAAAAGAATAGACATGCAATGACTCTGGTGAATCCATATGTGGTTCATGAAAAGAACACATATGCAATGACTCTGGTGGAACCATGTGTGGTTTGTGAAAAGAAAAGACATGCAATGACTCTAGTGGATCCATATGTGGTTGATGAAAAGAACAGACATGCAATGGCTCTGGTGGATCCATATGTGGTTTGTGAAAAGAACAGACATACAATGACTCTAGTGGATCCATATGTGGTTTCTCAAAAGAACACACATGCAATGACTCTAGTGGATCCATATATGGTTCATGAAAAGAACACACATGCAATTACTCTAGTGGATCCATATGTGGTTTGTGAAAGAACACATGCAATGACTTTGGTGGATCTATATGTTGTTTTGAAAAGAACACACATGCAATGACTTTGGTGGATCCATATGTGGTTCATGAAAAGAACACACATGCAATGACTCTGGTGGATCCATATGTGGTTCATGAAAAGAACAGACATGCAATGACACTGGTGGATCCATGTGGTTCATTAAAAGAACACACATGCAATGACTCTAGTGCTGGTTTAGGATAAGAACACACATGCAATGAAACTAGTTGTGGTTCATGAAAAGAACACACATGCAATGACTCCGGTGGATCCATATGTGGTTTATGAAAAGAACAGACATGCAATGACTCTAATGAATCCATATGTGGTTCATGAAAAGAACACATATGCAATGACTCTGGTGGAACCATGTGTGGTTTGTGAAAAGAAAAGACATGCAATGACTCAGGTGGATCCATATGTGGTTGATGAAAAGAACAGACATGCAATGGCTCTGGTGGATCAATATGTGGTTTGTGAAAATAACAGACATACAATGACTCTAGTGGATCCATATGTGGTTTCTCAAAAGAACACACATGCAATGACTCTAGTGGATCCATATATGGTTCATGAAAAGAACACACATGCAATGACTCTAGTGGATCCATATGTGGTTTGTGAAAAAAACAGACATGCAATGACTTTGGTGGATCTATATGTTGTTTTGAAAAGAACACACATGCAATGACTTTGGTGGATCCATATGTGGTTCATGAAAAGAACACACATGCAATGACTCTGGTGGATCCATATGTGGTTCATGAAAAGAACACACATGCAATGACACTGGTGGATCCATGCGGTTCATTAAAAGAACACACATGCAATGACTCTAGTGCTGGTTTAGGATAAGAACACACATGCAATGAAACTAGTTGTGGTTCATGAAAAGAACACACATGCAATGACACTAGTCGTGGTTTGTGAAAAGAACACACATGCAATGACACTGGTGGATCCATGTGGTTTGTGAAAAGAACACACATGCAATGACTCTGGTGGATCCATATCTTGTTTGTCAAAAGAACACACATGCAATGACTCTAGTGCTCGTTTATGAAATGAACAGACATGCAATGACTCTGGTGAATCCATATGTGGTTCATGAAAATAACACACATGCAATGACACTAGTTGTTCCATATGTGGTTCATGAAAAGAACACATATGCAATGACACTGGTGGATCCATATGTGGTTCATGAAAAAAAACATGCAATGACTCTGGTGGATCCATATGTGGTTTGTGAAAAGAATAGACATGCAATGACTCTACTGGATCCATATGTGGTTTGTGAAAATAATGACATGCAATGACTCGGTGGATCAATATGTGGTTTGTGAAAATAACAGACATACAATGACTCTAGTGGATCCATATGTGGTTTCTCAAAAGAACACACATGCAATGACTCTAGTGGATCCATATATGGTTCATGAAAAGAACACACATGCAATGACTCTAGTGGATCCATATGTGGTTTGTGAAAAAAATAGACATGCAATGACTTTGGTGGATCTATATGTTGTTTTGAAAAGAACACATATGCAATGACTCTCGTGGATCCATATGTGGTTGGTGAAAAGAACACACATGAATAACACTGGTGGATCCATGTGGTTTGTCAAAAGAACACACATGCAATGACTCTAGTGCTGGTTTAAGATAAGAACACACATGCAATGACTCTATTTGTGGTTCATGAAAAGAACACACATGCAATGACACTGGTGGGTCCATGTGGTTCATGAAAAGAACACACATGCAATGACTCTAGTGGATCCATATGTAGTTTGTCAAAAGAACACACATGCAATGACTCTAGTACTGGTTTAGGACAAGAACACACATGAAATGACAATAGTTGTGGTTCATGAAAAGAACACAATGCAATGACTCTGGTGGATCCGTATGTGGTTGATGGCTCTGAGTATGGCGCCAAAAAATGTTGGAGCGTGGTTGATGTAGAGCTCGTTGGGAACCCCAAGAGGAAGGTATGATGAGCACAGCAGCAAGTTTCCCTCAGTTATGAAACCAAGGTTTAATCGAACTAGTAGGAGCAAGGAAACACCCCAAAGGTGTTGCTAGCTAAGCCTTGGCACGGCGCACTACCGGTGCTAGTAGCAACATGGAGACCTGCACAACACAACCACAGAACTTTGTCCCCAACTTGCGATGAGGTTGTCAATCTCACCGTGTTTTGCAGAAAACAAAGGATGAAATGTATCGAATGGAAAGAAGTAATAGTTTGAAGAAAGTAAACACAAAGCAGTAAACAGTTTATAGATTGAATGTAAAAGACAAGGACCAGGATCCATAGTTCACTAGAGGTGGCTCTCCTTAGATAGATAACATGCTGGGTGAACAAATTACAGCGGGGAAATTGACAAACATCGAGAAAGCATACAAGCATATACTAATCATCTTGAATCCTTTGAGACTTGATTGGGCATTACAACATTATACATAGACTGCCATCCAACTGCATCTATGACTAATAATCCACCTTTAGGTTATCATCGTAACCCCTCCAAGATTAAGTTGCAAGCAGATTATTGCTTTACGAACTGCGTGTAAAGTAAACAATACGATTGTTCTATGAACAAAGGATTGTTGTTTTGTCCCTAGTAGCAACAGCACATCTAGTACCTTAGAGATTTCTGTCACTTCCCCAGATTACCAGAGGCATGAACCCACTATCGAGCATAAATACTAACTCTTGGAGTTGCTAGCATCTACTTGGCCAAGATAGCTACTAACAACGGAAAGCATGCAAGATCACAAATAACAAAGAAATGATAGAATCAATAATCAATCTGAAATAGCATCTCAATATCCATCGGATCCCCGCAAACACAACATGCATAATTACAAATAGATGATCTTGATCATGAACGGAGCTCACAAGATCTAAACATGAAAGCACAAAGGAGGAGAACCAGCCATCTAGCTACTACATGGATCCGTAGTCCAAGGATGAACTACTCACGCATCACACCAGAGGCTTGCATCGTGATGAAGAAGGCCTCCAGGGTGAATTCCCCTCTCTGGCAGGGTGCCGGGAAGAGCTTCAGATACCTCCCGATCTTGGGATGGAGATGACGGTGGCTGCAGACTCTTTCGTGGATTTTCGATCGGACACTTAGGGTTTTCGTCCCGAGGGCATCTTATAGGCGGAAGGGGAGGCCGAGGGGGTGCCTGGGCTGGCCACACCACCCCCTGGCGCGGCCAGGCTTGGCCCGCGCGGCCAGGTGGTGTGGTGGCCCCTTGGCTCCTCTCCGTCTCGTAGTTTGGCATCTGATGACTTCCGGAAAAATAGGCACTTTGGCTTTTGTCCCGTCCAATTCCGAGAATATTCATTTTTTGGCTTTCCTGGAACCAAAACAGAGAAAAGCAGAAGTGGCACTGTGGCTCTTGTTAATAGGTTAGTCCAAGAAATCATATGAAAAGTACTCCAAAGTTGGAACAAAACACAAGAAAGTGGATAAAACCAAGCATGGAACATCAAAAATTATAGATACATTTGCAATGTATCAGTGGTTCATGAAAAGAAAACACATGCAATGACACTGGTGGATCCATGTGGTTCATGAAAAGAACACACATGCAATGACTATAGTGCTGGTTTAGGATAAGAACTCACATGCAATGACACTGGTGGATCCATGCGGTTTGTGAAAAGAACATACATGTAATGACTCTGGTGGATCCATATGTGGTTTGTGAAAAGAACACACATGCAATGACTCTAGTGCTGGTTTAGGAAAACAACACACATGAAATTACTATGGTTGATCCATATGTGGTTCATGAAAAGAACACAAATGCAATGAATCCGGTGGATCCATATGTGGTTTATGAAAAGAACAGAAATGCAATGACTCTAGTGAATCCATATGTGGTTCATGAAAAGAACACGCATGCAATGACTCTGGTGGATCCATGTGTGGTTTGTGAAAAGAACAGACATGCAATGGATCCATATGGGGTTGATGAAAAGAACAAACATGCAATGACTCTGGTGGATCCATATGTGGTTTGTGAAAAGAACAGACATGCAATAACTCTGGTGGATCCATATGTGGTTTGTCCAAAGAACACACATGCAATGACTCTGGTGGATCCATATATGGTTCATGAAAAGAACACACATGCAAAGACTAGTGGATCCATATGTGGTTTGTGAAAAGAACAGACATGCAATGACTCTGGTGGATCTATATGTGGTTAGTGAAAAGAACAGACATGCAATGACTCTGGTGCATCCATATGTGGTTCATGAAAAGAACACACATGCAATGACTCTGGTGGATCCATATGTGGTTCATGAAAAGAACACACATGCAATGACATTGGTGGATTGATGACCCACGAGTATAGGGGGTGTATCGCAGTATTTTCGAGGGAAGTGAAACCCAATTTATTGATTCGACACAAGGGGAGCCAAAGAATATTTATAAGCCTTAACAACTGAGTTGTAAATTCAGCTGCACCTGGAAACACTCTTGCTCATAGCAGTTTATCAGTAGCAACAGTTTTGTAGTAGGAATAGTAAAGTAATAGCAGTAGTAAAGGTAAAGACAACGAATAATAGCGATAAAGAGGATTCGAGTGCGGTAGGCATAGGGATGGATGGACGGGCGTTGCATGGACAAGACAATTCACATGGCAATCAGAACATAGGGCAATTGCAGATAAATAAGATAAAGCATCCAAGTACTAAATAATCCTAGGCATGTGTTCCATATATAGTCATATGTGCTCGCAATGAGAACTTGCACAACATGTTTTGTCCTGCCAGCCCATTTGCAGCGGGGCCTCAAGGGAACTACTCGCAATTAAGGTGCTCCTTTTAATAAAGCACCGGAGCAAAGCATTAACACTCCATGAACACATGTGATCCTCACATCAAAGTCATTCCCTCCGGTTATCCCGATTTCTGTCACTTCGGGGCCATTGGTTTCGGACAACAACGTGTGTATACAACTTGTAGGTAAGACCAAAAACAATACTATCATAATGAATCAATAACATGTTCAGATCTGAAATCATGGCACTCGGGCCCTAGTGACAAGCATTAAGCATAACAAGTCGCAACAAAGTCAAAAAGCACTAGTAGTAGATACTAGGCACCATGCCCTAACAATCTGATGCCATTACATGAACGATCTCATCCAATCCCTACCATCCCCATAGCCTACAGCGGGGGATTACTCACTCATATATGGGGGAAACATGGATGGTCGATGGAGAAGCGATGGTGATGATGATGGCGATGATCTCCTCCAATTCCCCGTCCCGGCAGGGTGCCAGAACGGAGTTTCTGGTTCCGAATCGCGGAATCTGGTGGTGGCGGTGGAGCGGAACTCTTTCTAGAAAAACGTCGAAACCCCCTGAGTTTTTAGGTCAGAAGGCATCTTACAGGCGAAGAGGGAGACCGAGGGGGTGTCTGGGGCGGCCAGACCACCCCCTGGCATGGCTAGGCCTAGCCCGCGCGGCCAGGTGGTGTGGCCTGGGCCCAGCCCCCCTCCGTCTCGTATTCTAGCTCCGGGAGTCTTCTGGTGAAATAGGATTTTTGGCATATTTTCGGGGATTTTTCTTGATAGTTGATTTTCTGCACAAAAACTAATCACCAAGGCAATTCTGCTGAAAACAGCGTCAGTCTGTGTTAGTTGCATCCAAATCACACAAGTTTAGAGGAGAAACAATAGCAAGAGTGTTCGGGAAAGTAGATACATTTTGGACGTATCAACTCCCCCAATCTTAGCTTATTGCTTGTCCTCAAGCAATTCAGTTGAAAACCGAGTGCGATAAAAGAAACTTTCACGAACACATTTGCTTCATATGATGTATATATTCTCAGCATGTGATCAACTACTTAGACAATTCATAATAAGGAGTATGCAACTAAGTTTACTTAATAGGCATTGCAAGCTATGAATAGATTCCAACTCAAAAATAATAAGTAGCATAAAACATAAACATAAGCAACATTACAATGCTCATAACAAGGTATGATAGAGTGGTGTCTCGCTTGCCTTTTTATTGTGAATGCCAAGGCACCTCTGAAGTTTAGGTGAAGACTAGAAGTAAAGATATCAAAGATACAAGCATCAAAGTCATAACACAAATAATCAAGTTTTGAGACAAGCACATTACACTAAGAATGACAACTATGCTCTCAAGAAGGTGCTCATAGAATAAGTGGAGACTCAACAAAGAAATGAAAAGGGTTTTGAAAAGTTTGAAAGGCTTCCAAATGCTGAAAGTATGGTACTCGTTAGCTTTGAGCTCTCATTGCCCCTATCATAAGCATCTTTAAATGGTTAAGGTTAAAGTGACACAACTAAGAGGATATGCTTGACAAGTTATAAGCTAAAGTCTCATGCCCCTTACTTACGAGTACCGGACCTCATGCTACTCAACTTTAGTCACAAGTAAGCTCTTGTCATTGTAAGTACATATATATCATAGAGAACCGCCAACGGGGTACCCCTTGCACATGATATAGGAGCTATCCCATAATCAAAATGACAAGGCAAGCAGACAATGAGCATCTCAGCGATATTTTTATTTACTATGTGCATAGATTTTTATTGAGGATGCTTCATAGAATGCTCATTATGGTTATGCTGCAAGTTTCCACCATGATTAGGCATGGCTTAGGCTAGCGGCCTAGGCGTTTCTCTAACACATATACAAACTCCATGATCTTACAAGTTCCCCTTTTATTTCACACCGCCGGGATCCATAAGCAAAAGAATCATGATATCAACAGGGTACAAAGTGCCCGTGAAATGTTGAAAGCGTTCCCCATGATACATGGTTCTGCTAACTTCAACTTATAAAGCGCAAGCATATACGCAACAAAGATGGACGCAATGGTTCGGGTTTCTTAAGTTCAAGAAAATAAAGTGTGTCATCAAGTTTGTGAGAGCTTTACTAACTAACTTTCTCATAACAAGCAAACATTTTATCCAGAAGAAAACAAGGCATATTGAATATGCACGGAACAACAAATGATGCTAGTAGGTAGGTATGGTGGACACTTTTAGCAATATTTGGTTTTAGGGAGTTGGAACCACGAGTAAAACATACTCAGTGTACGTGAAGGGTAGCAATAGTAAGGGAGCGACAAAGGAGAGAGCAGTAGTTGTCATAATCATGCTTGCAACAAAACAGGACTAATTATGGCATGGAAGTGATTCAAGACCCTCAAGGAAAAATAATTCATCGAGGCTTAACTGATTATTTCAGTCATATACATGCGTGAGCATGTGCCAAGTCAATTCAAGTGAAACATTCAGAGGAGGATACCACGGTGTCATACCAAGTTATGAATAGAGTAATGCAAGCAAACACTCATATGACATGCTACAAATTATTAGCAAGCTGGAACTAATCATATGAAAGCAAGAACTACTAAGCATCCATGAATAACATACACCCTCCAAGAACAGACTAAGCACGCCCACAATGATGAGTATATGTACAAAAATGAAAACAAATAGAGTTCATTACCAGCCTCTTACCACACCTCAAGTTGTCATTAATCCTCATTACTGCCCTTCACTTGTGTGGCTTGAATAATAATATGAAACCAAATTCCACTGAGGACTGCTGAACCCTGCAACAAACTCATAAAACCAAAGAAGAACAACAAATATTTTTGGTGTTTTTGATTTTTTAAAACAAGAACCAAAAAGGAAGAACAAGCAAAGCAAAATCTTTTTGGGTTTTTAAAATAGTTCAAGCAAGGCAAAAAGAGCAAACCAAGGCCAAAAGAAGAAGCAAACAAAAGAGAAACAACAGAAATATTTTTGGTCTTTTTTTGTTTTAGAAAGCAAAAACAAAGAAAGAACGAAAACTAAAAAGAGAACGAAACATGAATATACAAAGTACCGACGCAAAATGATATGGAGATGAGTGCGATGTCGGCGTACCTCCCCCCAAGCTTAGGCTTTTTGGCCTAAGTGGGTATCAATCCCAAACTGGCCAAGATGAAGTGTCTCCGTGGTACGACGAGGAGGTACCCTCGTCCTGGTGCGAGCTCGAGTACGTCCCTCCGTAGTGCGCAGAGTAATCGTAGGAGGGCACATCCTCCTGGTGCTACCCGTGGAACCCCAGCAAACGGAGCTGCTCGTCCACCTCCTCCTTGGAGCACGACCACGGTCTCCTGTGAACACTAAACAAAGTAGATTGCGGCAAAGGGATCTCCCTCTCATCCCTGTCAGTAAACAGCATCCTATATACTAGACTGTCCAAATCAGAATCAGTAGTGAAAAAGTGATGTGTTTTCATAGCAGCAAGGTCAAGCCTTTGTGGTGCCAATATAGTATCATTGGGGTCCACTGAAAGCTCTAATGCATTGACCATACGTGAAGCAATGATACCCCCATAGATGGGGCCCCTAGCGGCTAGGCGGTGAGCAATAAGCGAGCCAAGGTTGTACCGAGTATCATTGTTGAGCGTAGTAGCAAGGAAGGCTAAATGATAGTTGTAAATATTACTCGTATTCTCCCTACCAAGAATGCTAGTAGCAAGATAATATGCAAAGTATCTAAGAGTAGGGAGTTGGATGTTTCTTATCTTTCCGCGCTGAGCTACGTGGTCATCATCATTGGTCACCCCTCGGTAAAGTTCCAGCAAATCAGCGGGTCGCCCTTGAATCTTCTTCATGGTCCCTGTCATGCTTACACCTACAATACTGCAAAATCTTTCCAATGACATGGTAAAGGGCAGATTATAAATTCTGAAAGAGATAGTTGACTGATAGGGCGTGTTAGTAAACACGAATCTCTCAACAAAAGTCTTGGTGAGCATAGCGTATTTCTCACTCTCATCTTGCATGTATGAGGTCAAACCAACCCTCTAAATCAGTAGTAAGAAATCATCAAGAATCCCTGCATCTTGTAAGAAAGTAAAACAAGGAAAAGTAAATGGGTGAGCATCCCCATCATCTCCTTCATTACCAATACGAGGTGCAATGAGATCCTCGTTGTAACTGAGAGGATGATCTTGAGGGCCTTGACCTCCTTGGTGCATCCCTCTCAAATATTTCTCCAAAGGTAAGGTTGTTCATGTTTGATATTCTGAAATTTAAACATCTATTAAACAAGTGATTGCAAAGTGAATATATAATGAAGGGCAGTACTCATAGGGACTTGTATGAGGCCTAAACATGCATCAAAACTATATATCTAAGCATCAAACAAGCTTACAAGCTCTCATAACCTGTCACCTACAGCAGCAAAATACTCAAGATATAAACCACTAAACACAAATCTACTTGGACAAGCGGAGGAGTCACATACCGGAGAACAAATGCTCCAAATTTCAGCAGCAGAGATGGGCTGAGCAAGGAGATCGAAAAATCGAGGGCAAGCACAGCAAGGACGCGATTTTGAGCAATGAACTGGTGTCTACTCAGGAGAGAGAAGAAAGTGGCAAGTGAGAGAGTGAGTGGAGGGTCAGGGGTGGCCCACACCATAGGCAGTCATGCCCCAGGGCTGGCCGCGCCACCAGGTGGTGTGCCTGCCTGGTGGGTCCCCTGGTACCTTCCAGGCACTTCTCTGCCCCTTTTTTCACGTAAAAATTTAATATGAATTTTCTGGAATTTTTCGAGACACTTTATTTTGAGCAATTTTCAGGTATAGATGAATGATTTTCTGACAGAAAGATTTTTTGGAATGATGCAATGACAAAACAAGGCTAGAACTACAGAAGTTCTAAGACACTCTAACATGCAAGCAACTAACAACAGAAAAGAAAACTAAACTAAAGCAAAAACTAAACAGATAGAATAGAAGTAAGCAGAGATAATCATGGTGAAAATATTGTTTTGTTCAATGAAATCCTTTTGTTAACAAGGTTGATCAGGTCTTGTTACCAAAACAATTTCATCTGAGACAAAACTTTGTATTCCACTAATGATTATGTTACCTCAACTTTGATAGCAATGGTCCCAATCATAATAGTTTCAATTTTTCTCTTGGTATGGGACAATATATTTCTCCAACTTGAATGCCCTCAACATGTTCAATTGAATTCAAACCATAAGTCCTATCAATCTTCTTGGGGAAATAGACAGTATGTTCCTTGTCATTAACATTGAAGGTCGCCTTTCCTTGATTATAATTAATAACAGCTCCTGCAGTATTAAGAAAAGGTCTCCCAAGAATAATAGACATATTATCATCTTCAGGCATTTCAAACACAACAAAATCAGTTAATATCAAGCAATTATGAGCCACTTGAACAGGTACATCCTCACATATACCAACAGGAATAGTGGTAGATTTATCAGCCATTTGCAAAGATATATCAGTTGGTATTAATTTTTCCAGTTGAAGTCTCTTATAGAGAGAGAAAGGCATAACACTAACTCCAGCTCCCAAATCACACAAAGCAGTTCTAACATAACTATTCTTAATAGAGCAAGGGATAGTTGGAATCCCTGGATCTCCAAGTTTCTTAGGAACCTTACCATCAAAGGAATAATTAGCAAGCAAAGTAGAAATTTCTTCATTAGGGATCTTCCTTTTATTCGAGACAATATCCTTCATATACTTTGAGTAAGGAGGCAATTTAATAGCATCAGTCAAAGGAATTTGCAAGAATAAAGGTTTCATCCACTCACAAAACTTATTATAGTGTCCATCTTCCTTTGACTTGTGTTTCTTATTAGGGAAAGGCATAGGCTTTTGGACCCAAGGCTCTCTTTCACTACCATGTTTCTTAGCAATAAAATCTTCTTTAGTGTATTTAGTATTCTTAGTGTGCTTTTTAGGTTCTTCTTCAACTTTTTCTTTATCAGGAACATCATTTTCTTCATTACCACTTTCAGTTTCAGCATCAGAGATAGATATACTATTAGGATCTTTAGCAGGTTCAGAGGGTTCTACAATAATTTTATATTTCTTTTTTCTTTTCTTACGAGTAGTACCACTATTTTCAGCTTGTTGAGAATCCTGCTCAATTCTTTTGGGATGCCCCTCAAGATATAGAGGATCCTGGGTAGCGGCACCACTTCTAGTTCTAATTTCATAAGCATGTCTTTCTTTTGCAGCATTAACTAGCAAGTCTTTTTGCACTTTAATAAG
This sequence comes from Avena insularis, assembly GCA_023614405.1. NCBI lineage: Eukaryota > Viridiplantae > Streptophyta > Magnoliopsida > Poales > Poaceae > Avena > Avena insularis. Next base: position 167,633,559 of record CM042692.1, on the reverse strand, counting down.
TTGATCTATTTGACTTTGAACCATTTGAAAATGTTTAACAATCATTTTAACATCATTAGAGGTTCTTTCCACAATATCTTTTAACTCAACAATAGCTCTAGTGTTTTCCGTTAGATGATTTTGCACCCCTTTATTAAAATTATCTTGCTTAACAATGAAAATATTGAATTCTTCTAAGCATTGATCAGGAGGTTTAAAGTAAGGGATATCACCTTCATCAAAATGTTGGAGAGAGTGTACCTCAATAGTGGATGAGTGGGGAATTGGCTTACATAATTCTTCTATAGGAGGTAAATTCTTGACATCTGCAGCTTTAATTCCCTTCTCCTTAAGACATTTCTTAGCTTCCTTCATCGCTTCATCATTCAATCCAATAACTCCCCTCTTCTTAGATAATGGTATAGGCACCAGTATAGCTAGTTTAGGTATAATTGTTCTGGTTATAGCTAGTTTAGGAGGAGTCCAATCTTCATAGTTCTTGCTTATTTTAGCCATTAATTCCTCAGCTTCCTTGGGAGCCCTATTCCTGAAAACACAATCAGCACAACTATCTAGGTATGTCCTAGATTCTTTAGTTAGTCCATTATAAAATATATCAAGAAGCTCATTCTTTGGCAATGGACTTCCAGCCTGTGCATGAATCAAAGCACAAAACCTTGCCCATGATTCAGGCAATATCTCTTTTTCTCCCTGTTTAAAATCAAAAAGTTCCTGCAAAATAGCATGTCTAGCACTAGGAGGAAAATATTTCTGCAGGAAGGTACTATTCAAGCAATCCGGACTATCAATAGATCCAGGAGGTAAATTACTAAACCAAGTTTTAGCTTCCCCTTTTAGTGAAAAGGGGAAAATCTTAGCAACAAAGTAAGTACGCATCTTAATGTCATCAGAAAACAAGCCACTCATGGTAGAAAGCTCAGTCATATGTACTACCGCACTTTCATTCTTAGTCCCACAAGAAGGTTCTTTCTCAACAATAGCTATGTAAGTTAGATCAAGAGAGAAATCATAATCTTTATCTTTAATGATTATGGGAGAAGCAGCAAACTTAGCAATAAGAGACAATTTGGGTCTAATAGTACGCCTCTCAAGGAGACTCTTAGCAGCGCTCCTATCATGGGTGTTTTTACATTCTTTAATAAATTCATCGGCCATCTCAACATAACCATCTTCAATATCATAACTCTCACTAGACGCAGGTGAACTAACAGGTGTAGTAGTGTCTTCATTAGGAGTTTCAGTATTTCCAGCTATAGTTATAGCAATCGTAGCATCTAGGAAAGGACCTAATGAACCACTCTTATCAAGCACAGTAGAAGCAGCATCATAAGTATCAGAAGTTTCAGATTCAGCAGTAGTAGCAGTGTGTGTAGCATGTGTATGTGGTGGTGTAACGAGCTTACTCATAACAGATGGTGAATCAAGAGCAATAGAGGTATTCAGAACCATACCTCTTCTTGTAGTGGATGGTAAAATAGGAACCTTGCCATCACGAGACTTACCCATGATGGATGGATGGCAGCGAACAATAATGAATCCAAGTGAACTTGATAAATAAAGCTATGCTCCCAAGAATGGCTAGAAAATAGTCTTGATGACCCACAAGTATAGGGGGTGTATCGTAGTATTTTCGAGGGAAGTGAAACCCAATTTATTGATTCGACACAAGAGGAGCCAAAGAATATTTATAAGCCTTAACAACTGAGTTGTCAATTCAGCTGCACCTGGAAACACTCTTGCTCACAGTAGTTTATCAGTAGCAACAGTTTTGTAGTAGGAATAGTAAAGTAATAGTAGTAGTAAAGGTAAAGATGCAGAATAATAGCAAAGAAATGAGAGGATTCGAAAAGTGTAGGCATAGGGATGGATGGACGGGCGTTGCATGGACAAGACAATTCACATGGTAATCAGAACATAGGGCAATTGCATATAAATAAGATAAAGCATCCAAGTACTAAATAATCCTAGGCATGTGTTCCATATATAGTCATACGTGCTCGCAATGAGAACAAGCACAACATCTTTTGTCCCGCCAAATTGCTTGCAGCGGGGCCTCAAGGGAACTACTGGCAATTAAGGTGCTCCTTTTAATAAAGCACCGGAGCAAAGCATTAACACTCCGTGAACACATGTGATCCTCACATCAAAGCCATTCCCTCTGGTTATCCCGATTTCTGTCACTTCGGGGCCGTTGGTTCTGGACAACAACGTGTGTATACAACTTGCAGGTAAGACCAAAAGCAATACTATCATAATGAATCAATAACATGTTCAGATCTGAAATCATGGCACTCGGGCCCTAGTGACAAGCATTAAGCATAACAAGTCGCAACAAAGTCAAAAAGCACTAATAATAGATACTAGGCACCATGCCCTAACAATCTAATGCCATTACATGAACGATCTCATCCAATCCCTACCATCCCCATAGCCTACAGCGGGGGATTACTCACTCATAGATGGGGGAAAGATGGATGGTCGATGGAGAAGCGATGGTGATGATGATGGCGATGATCTCCTCCAATTCCTCGTCCGGCAGGGTGCCAGAACAGAGTTTCTGGTTTCGAATCATGGAATCTGGTGGTGGCAGCGGAGCGGAACTCTTTCTGGAAAAACATCGAACCCCCCTGAGTTTTAGGTCAGAAGGCATCTTATAGGCGAAGAGGGAGACCGAGGGTGTCTGGCCACCCACCTGGCGTGGCTGAGCCTAGCTCAGCGTGGCCAGGTGGTGTGGCCTGGGCCCAGCCCCCCTCCGTCTCGTATTCTGGCTCCGAGAGTCTTCTGGTGAAATAGGATTTTTGGCATATTTTCGGGGATTTTTCCTGATAGTTGATTTTCTGCACAAAAACTAATCACCAAGGCAATTCTACTGAAAACAGCGTCAGTTTGTGTTAGTTCATCCAAATCACACAAGTTTAGAGGAGAAACAATAGCAAAAGTGTTCGGGAAAGTAGATACGTTTTGGACGTACCATGGATCCATGTGGTTTATGAAAAGAACACGCATGCAATGACTCTAGTGCTGGTTTAGGATAAGAACACACATACAATGACTCTATTTGTGGTTCATGAAAAGAACACACATGCAATGACACTGGAGGATCCATGTGGTTCATGAAAAGAACACACATGCAATGACTCTGGTTGATCCATATGTAGTTCATGAAAAGAACAGACATGCAATGACTCTGGTGGATCCATATGTGGTTTGTGAAAAGAACAAACATGCAATGACTCTAGTGGATCCATATGTGGTTTGTCAAAAGAACACACATGCAATGACTCTAGTACTGGTTTAGGAAAAGAACACACATGAAATGACACTAGTTGTGGTTCATGAAAAGAACACACATGCAATAACACTAGTTATGGTTTGTGAAAAGAACACACATGCAATGACACTGGTGGATCCATGTGGTTTGTGAAAAGAACACACATGCAATGACTCTAGTGGATTCATATGTGGTTTGTCAAATAAACACACATGCAATGACTCTAGTTCTAGTTTATGAAAAGAACAAACATGCAATGACTCTGGTGAATCCATATGTGGTTCATGAAAAAGAACACACATGCAATGACACTAGTGGATCCATATGTGGTTCATGAAAAGAACACACATGCAATGACTCTGGTGGATCCATATGTGGTTTGTCAAAAGAACACACATGCAATGACTCTTGTGGATCCATATATGGTTTGTGAAAAGAACAGACATGCAATGACTCTGGTGGATCCATATGTGGTTTGTGAAAAGAACAAACATGCAATAACTCTGGTGGATCCATATGTGGTTTGTGAAAAGAACACACATGCAATGACTCTAGTGGATCCATATGTGGTTCATCAAAATAACACACATGTAATGACACTGGTGGATCCATGTGGTTCATGAAAAGAACACACATGCAATGACTCTAGTGTTGGTTTAGGATAAGAAAACACATGCAATGACTCTATTTGTGGTTCATGAAAAGAAAACACATGCAATGACACTGGTGGATCCATGTGGTTCATGAAATGAGCACACATGCAATGACTCTGGTGGATCCATATGTGGTTTGTCAAAAGAACACACACACAATGACTCTAGTACTGGTTTAGGAAAAGAACACACATGAAATGACACTAGTTATGGTTCATGAAAATAATACACATGCAATGACTCTAGTTGAACCATATGTGGTTCATGAAAAGAACACACATGCAATGACACTGGTGGATCCATATGTGGTTTGTGAAAAGAACAAACATACAATGACTCTGGTGGATCGATATATTTTTTGTAAAAAGAACACACATGCAATGATTCTAGAACCGGTTTAGGAAAAGAACATAGACACTAGGTGTGGTTCATGAAAAGAACACACATGCAATGACACTAGCTGTGGTTTGTGAAAAGAACACACATGCAATGACACTGATGGATCCATGTGGTTTGTGAAAAGAACGCACATGCAATGACTCTGGTGGATTCATATGTGGTTTGTCAAAAGAACACACATGCAATGACTCTAGTGCTGGTTTATGAAAAGAACAAACATGCAATGACTCTGTTGAATCCATATGTGGTTCATGAAAATAACACACATGCAATGACTCTAGTGGATCCATATGTGGTTCATGAAAAGAACACACATGCAATGAATCTGGTGGATCCATGTGTCGTTTGTCAAAATAACACACATGCAATGACTCTGGTGGATCCATATGTGGTTTGTGAAAAGAACAGACATGCAATGACTCTCGTGGAACCATATGTGGTTTGTGAAAAGAACAGACATGCAATGACTCTGGTGGATCCATATGTGGTTTGTGAAAAGAACACACATGCAACGACTCTGGTGGATCCATATGTGGTTCATGAAAAGAACACACATGCAATGACACTGGTGGATCCATGTGGTTCATGAAAATAACACACATGCAATGACTCTGGTGGATCCATATGTGGTTTGTCAAAAGAACACACATGCAATGACTCTAGTACTGGTTTAGGAAAAGAACACACATGCAATGACTCTAGTATTGGTTTATGAAATGAATAGACATGCAATGACTCTGGTTGATCCATATGTGGTTCATGAAAAGAACACACATGCAATGACACTGGTGGATCCATGTGTGGTTTGTGAAAAGAACACACATGCACTGACTCTGGTGGATCCATATGTGGTTTGTCAAAAGAACACACATGCAATGACTCTAGTACTGGTTTAGGAAAAGAACACACATATACACTAGTTGTGGTTCATGAAAACAGCTCACATGCAATGACACTAGTTGTGGTTTGTGAAAAGAACACACATGCAATGACACTCGTGGATCCATGTGGTTTGTGAAAAGAACACACATGCAATGACTCTGGTGGATCCATATGTGGTTTGTCAAAAGAACACACATGCAATGACTCTAGTGCTGGTTTATGAAAAGAACAAACATGCAATGACTCTGGTTAATCCATATGTGGTTCATGAAAAGAACACACATGCAATGACTCTAGTGGATCCATATGTGGTTTGTCAAAAGAACACACATGTTATGACTCTGGTGGATCCATATGTGGTTTGTGAAAAGAACAGACATGGAATGACTCTAGTGGATCCATATGTGGTTCATGAAAAGAACACACATGCAATGACTCTAGTGGATCCATATGTGGTTTGTCAAAAGAACACACATGCAATGACTCTGGTGGATCCATTTGTGGTTTGTGAAAAGAACAGACATGCAATGACTCTGGTGGAACCATATGTGGTTTGTGAAAAGAACAGACATGCAATGACTCTGGTGGATCCATATGTGGTTAGTGAAAAGAACACACATGCAATGACTCTGGTGGATCCATATGTGGTTCATGAAAAGAACACACATGCAATGACACTAGTGGATCCATGTGGTTAATGAAAAGAACACACATGCAATGACTCTGGTGGATCCATATGTGGTTTGTCAAAAGAACAAACATGCAATAACTCTAGTACTGGTTTAGGAAAAGAACACGCATGCAATGAATTGGTTTATGAAATGAACAGACATGCAATGACTCTGGTTCATCCATATGTGGTTCATGAAAAGAACACACATGCAATGACACTGGTGGATCCATATGTGGTTTGTGAAAAGAACACACATGGAATGACTCTGGTGGATCCATATGTGGTTTGTCAAAATAACACACATGCAATGACTCTAGTACTGGTTTAGGAAAAGAACACACATATACAGTAGTTGTAGTTCATGAAAACAACACACACGCAATGACACTAGTTGTGGTTTGTGAAAAGAACACACATGCAATGACACTGGTGGATCCATGTGGTTTGTGAAAAGAACACACATGCAATGACTCTGGTGGATCCATATGTGGTTTGTCAAAAGAACACACATGCAACGACTCTAGTGCTGGTTTATGAAAAGAACAAACATGCAATGACTCTGGTTAATCCATATGTGGTTCATGAAAAGAACACACATGCAATGACTCGTGTGGATCCATATGTGGTTTGTCAAAAGAACACACATGCAATGACTCTGGTGGATCCATATGTGGTTTCTGAAAAGAACAGACATGCAATGACTCTGCTGGATCCATTTGTGGTTTGTGAAAAGAACAGACATGCAATGAATCTGGTGGATCCATATGTGGTTTGTGAAAAGAACACACATGCAATGACTCTGGTGGATCCATATGTGGTTCATTAAAAGAACACACATGCAATGACTCTGGTGGATCCATATGTGGTTTGTCAAAAGAACAGACATGCAATGACTCTAGTACTGGTTTAGGAAAAGAACACACATGAAATGACACAAGTTGTGGTTCATGAAAAGTACAGACATACAATGACTCTGGTTGATCCATATGTGGTTCATGAAAATAACATACATGCAATGACTCTGGTGGATCTATATGTGGTTTGTGAAAAGAACACACATGCAATGACTTTGGTGGATCCATATGTGGTTTGTCAAAAGAACACACATGCTATGACTCTAGTACTGGTTTAGGAAAAGAACACACATGTAATGACACTAGTTGTGGTTCATGAAAAGAACACACATGCAATGACACTAGTTGTGGTTTGTGAAAAGAACACACATGCAATGACACTGGTGGATCCATGTGGTTTGTGAAAATAACACACATGCAATGACTCTGGTGGATCCATATGTGGTTTGTCAAAAGAACAAACATGCAACGACTCTAGTGCTGGTTTATGAAAAGAACAAACATGCAATTACTCTGGTTAATCCATATGTGGTTCATGAAAAGAACACACATGCAATGACTCTGGTGGATCCATATGTGGTTTGTCAAAAGAACACACATGCAATGACTCTGGTGGATCCATATGTGGTTTCTGAAAAGAACAGACATGCAATGACTCTGCTGGATCCATATGTGGTTTGTGAAAAGCAGACATGCAATGAATCTGGTGGATCCATATGTGGTTTGTGAAAAGAACACACATGCAATGACTCTGGTGGATCCATATGTGGTTCATTAAAAGAACACACATGCAATGACTCTGGTGGATCCATATGTGGTTTGTCAAAAGAACAGACATGCAATGACTCTAGTACTGGTTTAGGAAAAGAACACACATGAAATGACACAAGTTGTGGTTCATGAAAAGTACAGACATACAATGACTCTGGTTGATCCATATGTGGTTCATGAAAATAACATACATGCAATGACTCTGGTGGATCTATATGTGGTTTGTGAAAAGAACACACATGCAATGACTTTGGTGGATCCATATGTGGTTTGTCAAAAGAACACACATGCTGTGACTCTAGTACCGGTTTAGGAAAAGAACACACATGTAATGACACTAGTTCTGGTTCATGAAAAGAACACACATGCAATGACACTAGTTGTGGTTTGTGAAAAGAACACACATGCAATGACACTGATGGATCCATGTGGTTTGTGAAAATAACACACATGTAATGACTCTGGTGGATCCATATGTGGTTTGTGAAAAGAACACACATGCAATGACTCTAGTGCTGGTTTAGGAAAAGAACACCCATGAAATGACTATGGTTGATCCATATGTGGTTCATGAAAAGAACACACATGCAATGACTCTAGTGAATCCATATGTGGTTCATGAAAAGAATAGACATGCAATGACTCTGGTGGATCCATATGTGGTTCATGAGAAGAACAAACATGCAATGACTCTGGTGGATCCATATGTGGTTCATGAAAATAACACACATGCAATGAGTCTGGTGGATCCATATGTGGTTTGTGAAAAGAACAGACATGCAATAACTCTGGTGGATCCATATGTGGTTTTGGAAAAGAACAAACATGCAATGACTCCAGTGTTGGTTTAGGATAAGAACACACATGCAATGACTCTAGTGGATCCACGTGGTTTATGAGAATAACACACATGCAATGAACTCTAGTGGATCCATGTGGTTTATGAGAAGAACACACATCCAATGAAATCTAGTAGATCCATCTTGGAATAATTTGATATATGCCACGATGTATTTCACTGTACAAGACACTCACTTTCCATTTTTATACTACTCAGTTTTACCCTTGGTTTTTTCACACTGCTCAGTTTTGCCCTCTCTCTCTTTCGTAGAAGCCCAAACCTGTGCTCCAACCGTTGATCCTGTGTGATCCAATAAGGATCGTTGCACATGTCGTGCCCTTCACAGTACACCATGAGACAGCTGTTGGGTCCGCAGCATAAAAACAAAAAAATTCCTACGATGAGAACTATACGCCAAGATCTATCTACTAGGTACAAAGCAACGGGTGGACGTACATCCGTCGAGAACTTACCTTCGAAGACAACGAGTTTTGTTAACGAGTAGGAACTCGTGGTTGATGTAGTCGTACACTTGCCGATCTCAAGATCGTGAGGAAGTCCGAGCAGTCCGCTCAAAGACGTCCTTCAGATCCAGCTCCAGCACCACCAAGTCCAGCAAGTAAAGCAGCGGTGCATCCGTGATCGCACACGTCGGTACCCGACAACCTCCATCCTCGCTCCAGCAAAGCAGCGAGCAAAGAACTCCTTTCGAGATAAAGCCACCGGAACATGTATCTCGCTAATCCGAGACCATGGGGAATAATACTAGAGGGGAGAGATCCTTCACGAGGAGGTGAGGAAGAAGGGGAGTGAGGGGGCTTTTATAGGAGGAGGTGCCCTCCTTCATGGTCATGCATGGGGGTGACTCCTCACTCCCCATTCATGTGGTGGTAACCTCCACATTAAAATGCCCTTCACATTCTCTTTTAAAGTCTCCACTTTAAATGCATTAAATTTCTCCAAATTTAATGCTCTCTCATTTAATAAAACTCTTTTATTATTTTTTATTCAGAATTTTGTTAATTACTTTAATTAACAAACATTCACATAAAACCCCCTGCAACATTTCAATATTACATGCAGAACCAATTTCAGCAATTTCACCAAAGCAGTTTTGTTCATTGAAATAATTCCAGCGCTTTATTAAATCTTTATCTGAAACATATTTGCTCCAAATGGTATCGGTATCCCTTAAGTGTGTCACCGTACGGTTCGTGAATAATGGAGACATGATCGAGACCCCTCTCAGATCAATAATCAGAAGCGGGACCTAGAGATCCATACTGACTCCTACACATTCAACGATGACTTCTGTGATCGTGAGAACCTTTAACACTAGTAACTAAATCCCTTTGTCTCGTGATATATTACATGTCCGAGATTCGATCATCGGTATCTCCATACCTAGTTTGATCTCGTTACCGACATGTACTACTTTCTTGTTCCCGTGATATAACATTGTAGTGATCACATCACTTGCTTGCAAGCTATCTTAATGTGATATCACCGAGAGGGCCTAGAGTATATCTATCCGTCATTGGGATTGACAAATTCCACTCTTGATCCATGAGCCTCAACATAATACTTTCGTAGCACTGAACCCATCTTTATAGTCACCCTGTTATGGTGTGACGTTTGATGTTATCAAGATACTCTTCCGGTGTTAGCAATTAACATGATCTCATGGTCTAAGGATAAAGGTTACTTCGTATGATGTTATAGCAATATAAACATAATGACTTTGATCGTAATGCTATACTTCGGATGAATGTTCATCACATCATTCAACTAATGTTGTGACCTTGTTATTAACAACATCCAATGTCTATGATCAGGAAACCTTGATCATCTTGTTAATCAACAAGCTAGTCTATAAGAGAGGCATAACTAGGAACCCTTTTTGTTTATTAAACAAACATGTATTGATGTTTCCGATCAATACAATTATAGCATGCAAAATAAACATTTATCATAAACATGGAATAAGATAATAACCACTTTATTATTGCCTCACGGGCATATTCCCTTCAGTCTCCCACTTGCACTAGAGTCAATAATCTAGTTTGAAAAACTTTGCGTATTGAACACCTATGGCTTTCTGGTGTTGCATATACGCGATTGCTAGTGGTTAACATAATCTTCGGATATGACAGTTTCAGGTCCGTGTGTATTTGCATGTCTTTGCGTCTCTACGCATCACTCATTCTCAAATGAGATGGCATTGTATAAATTTGGTCCTTTGGTGAGACCTTTAGTTCGTTTCGGTTAAAATATGTTGATATTATTGTCACACAATATATCTTCATAGTATTAGCCCACTTTGAACCACACCTAGTTTGATAACAAACTACTTAACACAAATACCCTCCTATGCTGCTACTATAGCAGTCATTTACTTAGCCTTTTTGTTGTAGTATCCGTCACAATGTCTCAACTTTGGAACTCATCCAAATCCATCATGGAACATCCTTTCCATTATATTGTGCCACCCATAGTCTAAATTGAGATAAATTTAATTTGTATCTTGTGATAAAACTAGTATCAATGTAACACTTTACAATGAACTACCTTTAACTATTTGTCACTTATACATGATATATTCTTAGTTCTTCCAAATCTCATAAGAATATCTTTACTATTGTCCAATGATCATCTTATGGATCATTCTGGTATGTGCTCATAACATTTAGAGCATAGGACATTCTGGATATATACATATCACGGTATAATCGATCAAAATCTTCATGTGATTTTACTCACCAAGTGTTGGAACACTTGAATCTTAATACAATCCTTTCCATGCAGCAAGAACCTTTCTTGTTGTTTCCATATTGAACCTTTTCAATATCTCATATGTATACGGCACAACCATATTAGCGCCTCAATCTATCCATATAGATATTGATGCCTAATATTCCGGTTTTGCCCAAGTCTTTCATCGAAATCTTATTTTAATGAAATTCTTAACTTGTGTCAATACAAGATACATCCTTTCCAATCAACAATATGTCCTCTACATAATGTATTAGAAATATGTCTCAGCGCTCCCACTTAATTTCTTGCAAACGCAAGCATCTTCATCATCTCCGATGAATTTAAACTCTTTTAACAGTTTCATCATGGTGAAGATTCCAACTTCGCTATGCTTACTTCAACTATTGAAGTTTGCATGCCCTTTTAGCACCCTTTGAATTAACAAAACCCTTCGCACCATGTCATATACACGTCCTAGGTAACCGTTCCATTATAAGAACCTTGTTTTGTTTATTCAACTACCATATACCAAATTATATGTAGTGGTTGCTACATTAATCCGTCAAGACTATATATCGCTATGAAAGATCAAATCTTGTCATAGTCAACTCCTTGAACATTGCCGTAAACTTCTTTCCGACATGTCGACTATTTCATAGATGTTAAACATCCATGTCTTATTTCTTTATAGATCCAAACACGACCGGTAGGCTTCACGCCTTTCCGGAGGGTCTTCCAAGTTCAGAAACTTGATTTCTCGTCTATGGATACTATCACGGATTCTATGACTTCTTGTCATTTTATGGAGTCAGGGCCCATCATCGCTTCTTTGCATGTAGTCGGTTCATTATTGTCAAAACAATAACGACTTGCTTATCAAATCTTACTATTTGATTCTTAGCGACCCACACGGTTCAATAGGAACTCTAATCTCCGAGATCACACCTATTGTAATCACGGGAGCCATGAGCATTGTGGCCGCCACCGGGACACTTTCCGGTTGCGCTTTTAGCATATAGCTAAGGTTCAACAACCTTATCCAAGTTCTATTGTCCTCCCACTTAACTTTTCGCGAAAAATTCCTTCTCAAGAAACTTGACGTTCCAAGTAACAAACTCTTTTGTCCTCAGTGTTATGGAGAAATTCCCAACAAATTCTTTGGGATAACCTACAAAGATGTGCTTATCCGACTTTGGTTGTAAACATTTCACTTATGCATAGCATACCAAAATTTAAGAAAAGACAATTCAGGTTTTATCCCAAACCATAACTCATATGGTGTCATTTCAACGGATCACGATGGTGCTCTTTTCAGTGTAAAAGCGGTTGTCTCTAAAGCTTCAATCCTTAAAACATAATGGCAGTTTTATAAATGACACCTTTGATCTTACCATGTCAAACATGGTTTGATTTCATCTCTCGAATATTCCATACTCCTATGGTTTATCGGGAAACACAAATCATGGAACAATTCCTCAAATCTTAAGTGTTTTGCTAAACATGTAACTCAAATATCTTCCTTTATGATCGAATCATAAACTCTTTATTTTCTTGTTATAATGATTTTCCACTTCATCTTGAAAGTCTTTGAACAATTTTCAAATGTTTCATACTTCTTCCTTATTAAGTAAATATATAGACCGTATTTACTTAAATTTCTAGAGAAAGCATATGAAGCAAAAAGATCCATCGCATATGGCTACATATAATGGACTATATGTTGGGTCCGCAGCATAGAAAACAAAAAAATTCCTACGATGAGAACTATACGCCAAGATCTATCTACTAGATACAGAGCAACGGGTGGACATACATCCATGGAGAACTTACCCTCGAAGACAACGAGTTTTGTTAACGAGTAGGAACTCATGGTTGATGTAGTCATACGCTTGCCGATCTCAAGATCGTGTGGAAGTCAAGGCAGCAATCCGTCGATCGCATCCTACACACGTTCAAGACACGGACAACCTCCACCTCCTCGCTCCAGCGAATCAGGAGCAACAACTCCTTCAGCAAGGCCACCGGGAACATGTATCTCGCTAATCCGAGACCATGGGGGAATATCTAGAGGGGGAGAGAGATCCTTCACGAGGAGGTGTAGTTTGTGAGAGGGGAGAGGGGGATTTATATAGGAGGGAGGGAGACCCATCCCCTCCCATAGCCGGGGCATGAGGGGGGGGACTCCTCCCCTCCTTCATTCATGTGGTGAACCTCCACTCACATAAACATGGCCTCCACCCAAAATCCCACTCACATGTATTTAATTTCCACCAAATTAAATGCAACTCTCAATTAATAAAACTCTTTTATTTATTTTATTCAGAATTTTGTTCATTACTTTAATTAACAAACATTCACATAAAACCCCTTGCAACATTTCAATATCACATGCAGAACCACTTTCTGCAATTTCACCCGAAACAATTCCGGTTTTTATCGAAACATTTCCTGCGCTTTGCAAACCATTTGTCTAGAACATATGTGCTCCTAAATGGTGTCCGGCAACCCTTAAGTGTGTCACCCTACGGTTCACGAATAATGCAGACATGATTGAGGCTCCTCTCAGATCAATAATCAGAAGCGGGACCTGGAGATCCATACTGACTCATGCATATTCAACGATGACTTTTGTGATCGTGAGAACCTTTAACGTCAGCAATTTAATCCCTTTGTCTCATGATATAATACATGTCCGATATTCGATCATCGGTATCCAAATACCTAGTTTGATCTCGTTACCGACATGCACTCTTTTCTTGTTCCCGTGATATAACATTCTAGTGATCACATCACTTGCTTGCAAGCTATCCTAATGTGATATCACCGAGAGGGCCCAGAGTATATCTATCGGTCATCTGGATTGACAAATTCCACTCTTGATCCATGAGCCTCAACATAACACCTTCGTAGTACTGAACCCATCTTTATAGTCACCCTGTTACAGTGTGACGTTTGATGTTATCAAGATACTCTTCCAGTGTTAGCAATTAACATGATCTCATGGTCTAAGGACTAAGACTACTTTGTATGATGTTATAGCAATATAAACATAATGACTTGATCGTAATGCTATACTTCGGATGAATGTTCATCACATCATTTCACAAATGCTGTGACCTTGTTATTAACAACATCCAATGTCCATGATCAGGAAACCTTGATCATCTTGTTAATCAACAAGCTAGTCTATAAGAGAGGCATAACTAGGAACCCTTTTGTTTATTAAACACACATGTATTGATGTTTCCTATCAATACAATTATAGCATGCAAAATAAACATCTATCATATATAAGGAATATATAATAACAACTTTATTATTGCCTCTCAGGGCATATTTCCTTCACTATATACATCAACATGCATAATATCCAATAAGCTAGTCATCCGTTCCTCTTTGGCCTATGGACGGAGTTTCAATTATCTTGAGGAAAGTTTCACAAGAGTCAATTGATCAAAATCAAAGACTCCAAAAATTCCATCAACATGAAGTTTCTTCATTTTTTCTTTCAAATATAATTTAAACAGCGATGTCACTTCATAAGTGATCTTTCAATCATTTGTCTTGCGACATTTTAGCAATAGTGTTTATGGATGTGATTTCTCCAACTAGACTTGTAAAAGTTCATCCATCCTTTATGGAATACGGTAATTATTTGAACAACCATTGTTCTCATAATACCGGAGCAAAATAACAATTACTTAAACAAATCTTGAAGGCTAGGTTTGATGACAATGAAAAACACAATAACACTTTATTTGTTTTCGATGAACATCATCACTCATTCTCTTGCTAGTTACTTAGGCCATTGTAGTTCATGAATTGCGTTGTCCTGTATGACACTTCATACCAACCAATTCGGTATCCAATACCGGTATCCAATACCTCAGAACCACATTGTTTAACAAGCAAGGAATACAGCCATAACATGTATATCTTCTATATACCTAAGTTGGACATCTCCAACTTTTTCTTTTCTGCCAAATATTATATAGATTCTCTTTCAGCAATTCATTTTCCTTTTAAAAGAATCTATCAACATCAATTGTGGTGACATTCACATGACACATAGTACAAAGCGTATATAGTCAAATACTAATACCTTAGGACTTGCACTTTGAAGTGGATCACCATCATCAAATGTTTGGTATTCTTTCAAAAAAACATTCTTTAGTAATCTATTAGTGTAGTAAACATTTTACTTACATCTTTTATTCATCCTTATCATGACAACTTTCATGATCAAGCTACTATAGCCTGTAAGGAAGAATCACGAGTATAATGTTAGTTCCCAAAACCTTTTGGGAGATCCGGATGCTTAGCATCTCCATCCTTCACAAATTCTCATACAATATGAGAACATGTATTTTGCTAAATTATACTCTATCATAATGCAACCAAAAACATTGTTTCATATATCACAATATCTTTCACACATGATGGTTTCTGAAACAATTTTCAGCTCCAATATAATCTTGATATTAAAACAACTTTTGAATATCAATAACCATGGAGGCAAACATGATACTTTAGATACTAACATTGGAATTCTTACTCTTGATTTAATACTTCTTATTAAACTTCATGGAGTAAATGGAGTTTGCTGAAAGTTTGCAATAGGACTTATAAACTTTAAATTGACATTCAAAACAATACGATACCAGTTTGTAAAGTAAATATCCAGAATTCTATAGTTCTATTATCTCAATTAAAACTAAGCATAAGGTAGTGAACAGATGCCAATGACTACAACAAATTATGAAAATTCACTTTGATTTATTTTATGACAAATTGAGTTCTACTAATACAAATTAGAAATAAACCCCTACTCAAAAACGACATCCCTCGTGTATTTTTGGTGATTACATGAACCAAATCCACTACACCAAGTCCGATCATCACGTGAGTTGATGTAGCTTCAAAGGCGAGCATCTATATGGGCATCATATCAACTATATGACTCATGCTTAACCTTTCGGTCCGTGTTCCGAGGCCATGTCTGTACATGCCAGGCTCGCTAAGTAAGAACCTTAGTACTCGCATGTGTAAAACTGTCTTACACCCGTTTGTATGAAAGCGTAGAGTCGAGTACACCCGATCATCACGTGATGTCTCGAAACATGATCCATAAAATGGTGCATACTTAAGGAAGAACACATTTTTATCTTGATATCTAAATGAGGGATCATCTTACAATGCTACAGAAAGCGCCAAACTAGCAGTATAAGATGCTAACATCTAATGTGTAAAGTGAGATGATATGGTCCATGCATTTGATCTCTATCATTTGCATCGTGGTATGATCTCTATCATTCCTTTGTGTGTAAGGCCAAGGTCTATGGAACTTACACGTTGAGTGTGTTGTAAGAGTATCTATCATACATCTACTAACAACAATACCATATCAATACACTAGCCCAGCAATGATCTAAACTAGACGCCTCTAATTTATCAATTGCAAGTTTTACGTGGCTTAGGGCTTTCGGAGATAGAACCGTTCTTACCTACGAACATGGAACCACAACGAGGATAACCAAGTTATTAACAACTCATTGTAAATCAGATATTGACTATAGTAGGAGAGATAGATACCCGCCAGCCACTTATGCAAAACTAGTTGCATGTCAGTCGTGGAACCGGTCTCATGTACGATGACATGTAAGGTTGGTCCGGGCCGCTTCATCCCACTATGCCACCAATATCCAAAATACATGAAAGATGCAACAACATGATCATCATCGCCCACATATAAACATATGTGTACTACCCATGCAAAGCACCTACGCATAGATCAGGCTCTGATACCACAGTTGGGTCCGCAGCATAAAAACAAAAAAATTCCTACGATGAGAACTATACGCCAAGATCTATCTACTAGGTACAAAGCAACGGGTGGACGTACATCCGTCGAGAACTTACCTTCGAAGACAACGAGTTTTGTTAACGAGTAGGAACTCGTGGTTGATGTAGTCGTACACTTGCCGATCTCAAGATCGTGAGGAAGTCCGAGCAGGTCCGGCCCAAAGACGTCCTTCAGATCCAGCTCAAAGACCACCAAGTCCAAGACGTAAAGCAGGTGCATCCGTGATCGCACACACGTCCGGTACCCGACAACCTCCGTCCTCGCTCCAAGAAGCAGGAAGCAAGAACTCCTTTCCAGATAAAGCCACCGGGAACATGTATCTCGCTAATCCGAGACCATGGGGAATAATACTAGAGGGGAGAGAGATCCTTCACGAGGAGGTGTGAGGAAGAAGGGGAGTGAGGGGGGCCTTTTATAGGAGGAGGGGTTCCCCTCCTTCATGGCCGGCGCATGGGGGGTGACTCCTCACCTCCCCCATTCATGTGGTGGTAACCCCTCCACATTAAAATGCCCCTTCACATTCTCTTTTAAAGTCTCCACTTTAAATGCATTAAATTTCTCCAAATTTAATGCTCTCTCATTTAATAAAACTCTTTTATTATTTTTTATTCAGAATTTTGTTAATTACTTTAATTAACAAACATTCACATAAAACCCCCTGCAACATTTCAATATTACATGCAGAACCAATTTCAGCAATTTCACCCGAAACAGTTTCGGTGTCTATTGAAATAATTCCAGCGCTTTCTTAAATCTTTATCTGAAACATATTTGCTCCAAATGGTATCGGTATCCCTTAAGTGTGTCACCATACGGTTTGCGAATAATGAGACATGATCGAGACCCCTCTCAGATCAATAATCAGAAGCGGGACCTAGAGATCCATACTGACTCCTACACATTCAACGATGACTTCTGTGATCGTGAGAACCTTTAACACTAGTAACTAAATCCCTTTGTCTCGCGATATATTACATGTCCGAGATTCGATCATCGGTATCTCCATACCTAGTTTGATCTCGTTACCGACATGTACTACTTTCTTGTTCCCGTGATATAACATTGTAGTGATCACATCACTTGCTTGCAAGCTATCTTAATGTGATATCACCGAGAGGGCCTAGAGTATATCTATCCGTCATCGGGATTGACAAATTCCACTCTTGATCCATGAGCCTCAACATAATACTTTCGTAGCACTGAACCCATCTTTATAGTCACCCTGTTATGGTGTGACGTTTGATGTTATCAAGATACTCTTCCGGTGTTAGCAATTAACATGATCTCATGGTCTAAGGATAAAGGTTACTTCGTATGATGTTATAGCAATATAAACATAATGACTTTGATCATAATGCTATACTTCGGATGAATGTTCATCACATCATTCAACTAATGTTGTGACCTTGTTATTAACAACATCCAATGTCTATGATCAGGAAACCTTGATCATCTTGTTAATCAACAAGCTAGTCTATAAGAGAGGCATAACTAGGAACCCTTTTTGTTTATTAAACACACATGTATGTATGTTTCCGATCAATACAATTATAGCATGCAAAATAAACATTTATCATAAACATGGAATAAGATAATAACCACTTTATTATTGCCTCTCGGGCATATTCCCTTCAACAGCATGGACGTCTCCCTCAGTGAGACTTCTACAAGAAGGAACACGATGTCGTCCATTGAAAATGTCATCGAGTGGTGATGTCACGTTTAATCTAGTCTACAAAGGCTACAAGTCTACTACACGGCAACTGGTCATCCACGGCTCACGGGCTATACCATTTTTACTACACAGCGCCCCCTGCACTCTCACTTCTGGCAGGCCCCCACCGCACGGACCTTCCACGCGGCAGCCGTGGCCAGAAGAGTTGCCTACGAGGGCCCTCGAGGAGGCCTAAACGCCCCCGCATTAAAAACCTAGCCTATCGGGTCCTCCATTCGCACTCATCCACTCCTCTCTCTTCCTCAACGTATAGCCACGAACCTTCTCCATGAAACTAGTGTGTGGGGGTGAGTGTGCGGGCATCACCGCCGGGGTGGTGCTTCCTGTGGCAGATCTGGAGGAGCATCATGCAGCACAAGACGAGGAGGACATGCAGTTCAACCCCTTGGGAGACTATGTGCTCGCCGATGCTGACGACTTCGGAGGCCCCAATGAGGGCGTGGAGTTCGACGAACACGCTCCGCTCGTGTACCCGGAGGTACATCTATTTCTACATGTTTCATATATTCTACTCGAGCTTAATCTAGTCCTGGTTTCATAAAAAAAAGTCCCAATGATTAGATTCACCTTATGAACCGGTACATGGAGAAATCTAGTCTGTTCTGAATGAATCCACATTATTTATTTATTAATAAGTTATCAAGAACACCAACCACATTAATTTAGGAGCGAGCTAGGGAGATAGCTGTAATGAACTGCTGAACCTGTATAAATACGTTATTGTATTGAAAGTAACTTGGAATGGTGGGAGGAATAAATATTTATTATTTTGCTCATTTCGGTTTGCATTTCATACATTACAGGTAGATTCAAGTGAGATGGATTCTAACAAGGAGAATAGGGACAACAAGAGCCGCCATGTCATGAAGAAGCTCAAGAGCCGGAGAATCCCTTTCCGCACTCGACTTGGGGAGCTCAGGTGCCCTTTCTATTAGAAAGGATTCAACCCGAGGATTGCCAGCTTGATTCTGCATGCGGTTGGTATCGGTAAAATCTTGGCTAGTAAACACAAGTCGGCGACCAAGGCTAAGCACGCTGCTTATGGCAAATTTCTGATGGAGTATGTCAAGACCGGCCTGGTGTCCCCTTACTTAGGAATCAGCAACTTCTAGCCGACCAACCCATCACTGTGCTGGCCCAGCCACTAATAATGTTTAATTCCCTTACCATTTCTAGACCCTTAAACTATGTGGTGTGTTGAAACCTCATGCTTTTCCACCGACACGTGTGTTGCAAAGTTGCTTGATCGTGCATGCTTACATTAGTGGCCTACCCAGAAACTTATAGAAGCATGGGAAAACGAGCTTCAATTTGGCAAATTCTGGACAAAATCACTAAATTAAAGAAAGGAAATTGCAAGCTTTGTGTAATCTGTAGGCCTGAGCGGCTACCCGGGGTGCAGGGATGCTAGGTCCCTGTATATGCTTACACTTCTTAAACTTGCTGGGAATAATAATCACAAATAGCTATACACCCTTCCTTCGCCCCCCTCACATGGTCGTGTCAAGCGGCAACACCCGCTGCGGATTGGCAACAGGATGGTGGTCTCTGTGACGGGTCTCTGCCACGCCAAAGCCATGTCGCACACTCGTCCCATCGCCTACCGGGCCCCGCCTGCCGAATTTAATTGCTAGGATTGGAAACCAATGGTGCTGGCCCGGTCAAACTTGATTTCGCTTGGGTATGACCGGAATATTGGTAAACGCAATTTACGACACGCGCAACCCCCTTATACGCATTGCCTTCCATCTCCACAGCACATCACTGTGCAAAAATCCCCAACTCCTTCTGCCGCCACCACAGCCACCGCAAGAACCATCGACACTGCTGCAGGCACCACCTCCACCGCGCCATACCACCGCAACAGATCACTCCACCGCCACGCCCAATCCCAGTCACCGCTACCGACCCTAGGCCACCGCCGCCGCATTAGCTACTGCCATGGATGTAGAGTACGGCGTGTTCGGAGATGGGAGCGACTTCACCGACGAGTACACCGTCACCGCCCATGGCACCACCGAGCTGACGGTCGTCCACACAATTGCGTCAGCGGAGGTCGCCAAGGTCATCGCAATGTACGAGTGGTGGCTACATGAGCTGATGGATAGGTACAAGATCATCGGCCTCGACCTCGAGTATACCGGAGATAGGAAGAGGGCGGCGCTTTTGCAGCTGTCCATGTGCAACCACTATCTCCTATACCACGTTTGTAGGGCCAAATGTGTATGCCCGGAGCTTCGCGAGTTCCTACGCAGTAGGGAGATCTACTTCGTCAGCGTCGACATCAAGAACGACACACCAAAGCTAGAGCGGGATCTCCTCGTTCATGTCATCAATCATGTCGATATCCAATGTTTGGGGAGGTACCCGGATGATGATACGAGGAAAGCCGGCATGGCTAGACTCGCTGCCGACATCATCAACTGCGATTACATCGGCATGAAGGTCGAGTTTCCGAAGCACCTACACGAGCGATGGGAGTGGAGGCACCTGAATTACGATGTGGTCAAGTACGCATCCAGGGACACGTATGTCTGCTACGAGATGCTCAACAGGATCTAGCAGGTGGGTGAGTGTGTTGTTTACCACTACTAGTTTCGCATTCCGTTCCTAGTTTTATCTCGCCTGTATTTTATCTCGCATGTATTTTCTAAGCATTCTCTATGTAAGAACTGAGATCGTATGATTCTTGTGCTATTAGGTAGTTAACCTGTATGAATTACATTTCCCCCTTTTGTATGCTCAACATTCATACTTACAAATTATGTCTGTGCCCTTTGCATGCGGCAGAATCCAGAACTGCCATGCATAAGGTGGGATACAGTCATAACCAAACCCAGATTATAACGAAGGATACAGTCATAAGTCATAACCAAACCCATATTATAGTTCGACAAAGGTAATACAAAGCAGTTCATAATTGCTCACACATAGCTATCACACATAGTACTTCTGAAATAACATGTTTTCATAAACATAACAAGCACCATACAAACACAACAATCATGCACTAAAAGTCTACATCCTAGCATGTTGGAGAAGGCAACCGATCCTAGGATGTCTTTGGTCGCTTGCCCCGGCTTGTAGATTCCTCTACACTCCGGCATCTGGGGCAAACAACTTGCCTTGGTGGTGGTTCAATGGTGCGATGCCTAGAACGAAAATTTACGATATGTCGGCACAGCTCGTGGCTAACATACATGTCAATCGCAACATACTTCAGATTAGGTTTAGAAAGCGGCTTATCCTCCCAGTAATCGTGCCCTAAACGCCTCCACCAACATCTCAGCAATTTGCCCTTCATGTCAGTGTACCACGGGTCGATGAGTTCAGCGGCAAGATCGGCCATCCCGGTCCTGCTGCCCTTCATCCCTGGGATCCAGTAAATTTTCTGAATGTCCACTCTACACTCCTTTGAGATTTTAATGTTGATAGTTGGGCTTTCAAGCAGTCTAGTATCATTCGTGATGTCAACACTAGTAAATGTTATCTGCTGGTTCACGAGAAAGTCATAAAACATCGACCTAATCCTTTTGCGCCACCTGCATGAAAATGGATTCAGACAAATAATATAGCAATAACTTTTGCAAACAGACGGTTCAGTAACAAAAAAGACAGCAAAGTCTACTTGTTCCCATCAGCCCCCATCTCGCAAAAAGGCTGGTATACGAGGACGTGCCCCTTCATGGAGAGTTGCACCACGGCGATCCTACGATGATCTTGGTTGTGCTCGAGGTCAAGACCTACGAACCTGCTTTCTTTGAACCGCAGCCAACTTGTGTAATTATTCAGAGTGTTCTTCACCGTCCGAGGGTCGGTGGTGTAGACGACATTGATCTTCTTCTCGCCATGTACTTCTATGTCGAAGTACGCAGTCGCTTGCCTGCCGTCGTTTCATACATCCAACAAGTCCATGACTATAGGAAAGAGGGGAAGGATACGGAGGAAGAGGGTGATGCCGTGGCGGAGGAAATGAATGAGGCCGTGGAGGAGAAAGACGATGAGGCAGTGGAGGAGGAAATGAGACAGAGAAGTGAAAATGCTTACTGCAAGATTGGAACCGCCTTTACTAATATCTGGAATAGTGCATGACCGTTTGTAGTAGGGTGTAGGTGGAGAAAAACAGCGGTTTTACACATCGACGCTAGCGCTGCCTAAAATTTGTTCTGCGCCACTTGCATGCAGTGGAATCAAGGTCTGCCATGCACGATCTAAGTCAAACATAGTCACGTTTGATCGTGCCGACCTTCCCTCACTGACAGGTGGGCCCCACATTTTCTCTCTTACGATTTATTTTTTCACTTCCTCTAGACGGTTCCAGTGCGCGCCCTCAATAATTACACCCCCTTCCTTGTCTTCCACACGGACGAGAACCAGCAGCGGCAGCGGTTCCTCACCGGGTCACTCCCTACTCGAACAACTGCCCCCCTGATTCCATCCCCTCTCGAATCCATCCGCCTCCTTATCACAACACCTCCATTAATCTGCCGGATTCCAGACTCCATTTGCCGCTATGGGTAGATCTTGGGGTAGCAGCAGGCTCAAGTGAAAGGCATGCGATGACAACGCGGATGGCCATGGTGACCGCCACCACGAGGATTGGGGATGGCCGAACCTCAGCACCGCGAACATGCACGGGATCGCCACGGGGTTGAACATCATCTCTACTAGTCGCCTCGCTTGCTGCATCCCTGGCTACCGCTTCACGATGCGGGACATGGACAAACAATCATTTGACACGCTAGGCCTTCTTTACCACGATACCAGCAAATGACCAAACGCCGTGATGGCCACGTAAGTTCCAATATCTTGCTTATTGGTTCAGTCATATCGTTGATTCATATGTGCTGAACTCTCATCAGAATCATATGTTCCTTTCGTCGAACGTGTTGTGTGCACGCGCGGTTTGAACAAATCAAACCATTTAAGACTATTTTGTACAACGGAATCTCTGCTTGTACCTGATATTATGGTATTTTCGTAGTGACACAATCTTAATTTAGGTGATAGACAAGTTGTCAATTTCGATTTGCAAGGGAATGCCTGCTAGGTGATATTCTGTTTTCTAAAAAAATAAAGAGATTAGACGATTTAAGGCTATTATGTCCCTAGCTGTTTATGATCATTGTCAGGAGTTTGTTCGGGGGGAGCTCTGCTCCTACTCCATATTTTGGGTATTTTCGTAGTGACACATGCACAATTTAGGCGATATTTGAGGAGACACTCGTATTTAGGCGATATTTTGGGTACTTTAATCTGAAGGTCTAGTTGTCAAATTGTATTTGCAATGAAATCCATGCTAGGTGATTCTATCAACTGACAACAAACTCTGTAGAATATTCATGCAAAAATAATGATGTTGGATAAGTGGTCGAAATCAGTAGTGGTGAATATCAAGGAAGAAGAAGAGATGGCAGTGGGAGAAGACCAGAACTAGGTGGGTGGCAATGGCGAGTGGCTTGTCCTTTTATCCTAGGATGGGAGTACTTGGACTATCAAAAATGGCTACAGATCGTTGATATTTACATTGCCATCTTTGGAGGTGTCGGCATTACTGCATTCAACAACGAGTGGCCTCCCATTTCCGAATTCGCTTACAGGTTCAATATGGCAGAACTTGAGCTCTTGAAGGTACAGCTCCCACATAGACCGCAGGAGGTGTGGAAGACCTGGGAGTACGACCTCTTAGCGGTGTTCGACAAGGCAATCACATTCATTAGATGCCTAGATGACAAGGAATGGATAGTCTTGCACGACGACTTCCTACGGCCGGAGAAGTATGTCGACGTCGTCTTCACCTCCAGCTACCATTACAACAAACTGCAACACATTTATGCGGTCACTGAACCTAGCGGCGACGTGCGTGTTTGGGAGCCGTTCATCTAGGGTGAGTCATGGTGTCATATAGCATGTAAAATCCCATTCAAAATTCTGCTTACTGACTGTAAGTAACACGCAGGTACCCATGCAGCCCGCGCGTCATTCCAGCTCCGGTGATCGAAGATGCAGTAGTAGATGCTGAACTTGGATCACGGCGCTGGTTCCTGGCACCTCTCAGAGGCAAGACGAAACAGGATGTTGAACTCATGTGGATTCATATCAGGGGAGCACTAAACAACGTTGGTGATACAATAGAACATATGTGCACACAACTTTCTTCATACCCATTGCCGCGGTGTCACGTTTTTTCGAGGTTCGCAATGCCATCCAAAGACCCAGTGGAGCAAGTCAGCAGAGTCAACAATCTGAAGGGACAATCTGTGTTTCTTGGTATCAACTACCCTTTCTTTGTTGGAGCCCTGGAGCTGTTGAACCTATAATTGCTCGAGCAGCCCCGGCTCCTGATGCTGCTGCTACTGGTGGTGGTGGTGGAGGAGCTAACGAAGAACTAACTGCTGCTGCTCCTGGTGAAGCTGACGAAATACTTGGTGATGTTGTTGCTGGTGAAGCTGACGAAATACTTGCTAATGCTGCTGCTAGTGAAGCTGACGAAATACCTGTTGAGGCTCCTGCTGGTGAAGCTGATGAAATACTTGCTGAGGCTACTGCCGGAGTCTAGGAAGAACATGCTTGTGTTGTTGCTGAGGTGCCAGCACTTCCAGTGTTGATAGCATACTGTGTGTTTGCTGCACACCCACGCGCCTATCATGTTGACACTCCAGATCCGACCTGGAGCCTAATCCACGTCGGATGGAGGGGGCCTACAATTGGCTCATCAGTGGGGTCGTACGATTTGATGGAGAATGAGATACGGTCAAACACAACATTCTGGTTCGTTCCAACGATACCACCAGCTCTAGGGACCTAGTGCTCATACTAGTAGATCCGATGAACCATTCGTATTTATCTTTATCTTTAGTTCCCCCCTAGTCCTACAAAGTAAATGATTCTTTGGTCAAGACTCAGTTACGCTTATTTGTGTAAAGACTAAACTGTGCTTATTTGTGTAAGACTAAGTTAGGCCTAACTGCGTAATATTTACTGAAGCCCAGCTTTTCTTTCCACACCCATAACAGCAGAATTGCATCATAGAACAGACAAAGGTAATGTGCATACTAGGCATTTTTCTCAGGATAACAACCGCTTCAAGTAAAAGATATATGGTGTACGCATTTGAACGCATCACTAGAATGTGCCACCTATTGATGATTGATGGCATGGATCTAGCTTTTCTGCATGTATTTGCATTGAATCGCTCACTGATTTGTTCCCATATTGGCAATGGTTGATGAACTCCACTCTCTTCGTAACATGCTTCGTTAGCGAGCACTTGTTGATGCAATGCAAAGTACAGAACATGGTCTTCGTCGTCATTACATTTAGGTTCTCTATGTTTCGTTATCACGGAGCTACTAATTTCAAATGAAAATCTAGTAAACAACATATGTGTATATTGCTAGAGTATGATACGGACATGGTACATAAATGTTTTTCTACAATCAAAAGAAGAAAACCTAATGTATTTTCACCTTGTTGGCGTTGTGCCGTTTTTGGATGGATGTGGCTTTGGGGTTTGGGGAGGAAGGCGCCGTGGCTGGTGCGTGTGCGACCACAGCGACGGCGAGCTCGGATTCTGGAGGAGGACAACATGACCGATCATGGTGGGCATGGTGACAGATCTCACCCGAGAATGAATTATCTTCCCCGCGCCGTGCCATGGGTGCGGCCATGATGAGGATGTAACTACCTCGGTGAATTACGCTCCTAGTACAAGCCTGGATGTTCAGAAATGGTTGAAATAGTACGGTGGGGCCCAAATGCCACTCACAGGTAGACCTTTCGGCCGTCCCAACCATTTCCAAACATCGGGACAAGAACGGGCGGCGAATCGGGCGAAGGGATCAACTACATACACAAATGAGTATGTATGCAAGCCACCATACAACAAAGACATCGAGCCATTCCATCTAAAAAGAAAGGAAATATAGCAACGCCATACGACAAGATCCAAATATCCTAGATAGATATAATAGTTTAGGATATCTCCTCATACATCAATCAATGAGTATCAAGCGAAGACAAAATCCGAGTACGGATAAGAAGCAAATCGGCATAAGATGCCCCATAAATAAGCAGATCCCGCCCACGGATCTCACGGATCCTCGTTCCTAATCTCTACACCGAATGATCGTTGCCCACATCGTCCGCCTCTTCCACCCAAAGATCCATCTTGTGAGTGTACTGCTCATCCGAACCAAATAATTTATCGTGTGAGACCCTAGGGTACTTCAAGAAGTCTTTATGCCTCTAAAGGAGACACAACTGGGTGACGAATTGCAGCAAAAGATAAACCCTAGCAATTCTATAGATACTGCTAACCATCCGCCTAACGAGAGATGACGGATGTCCGTGAATTAATAACAACAGCTTAAACAGTTAAACGGTAATATCCATAGATCCATCCTCCTCCTCGCCATCGACGAGGAAGCGACTTAACAACCCCCATCCGTTGGTAGTTTTATTAAACATTCCATGAGTGTTGTGCTATTTACTAGTCGGTACCTAGTCTAGTCGATTAAAAGCGGTACTTTAGTTATGCTTGTCTATGATCGAGAAACTGCTCCAAGTCGCCCATAACCGCGACACGGCTTTGAGAAGTTTTACCTGCAGGTGCACAAATAGCAACACACACTCGATATGCCTCGAAAAACCAAATCAAAACCCAACAAGGGCCACGACAAAGCGATCACAGATTCAGAAATATTTGGGGCCACCCCATTGAGCTACCCGCAACGGTTAGTGACCAGACGGCCTCAAGGTTTGCCAATGGCTGTGAACGATCCGGGAACCCGAAAATGTTATCGGGCTTGTCGACACCGCGAAAACACTCCGCTTCCTAACAAGACAAAGGTGCTCCTCGCACAATTTTAAATAAAGCAAAAGCATGGCATAAGTACAGATAGTAAATAAAACCTCAAACTAGTTTGTGGCCCTCAAGAAATAAGAATGAATCAAGCTCGCTCGTGGGGTTCATAAGCCTCCGGATGTGGATAGCGAATATTCAAGGAACAGGAATCAAGTACTCGGGGTCCTACGGGACACAAGTGAGCCTGAAAAACCAAATAGCGAATATGGCTCACCGATGCCACTTTCATTAGTTATCCCATTACTACTCAGGTTAAGTTTTATAGGTACCTCGTTATCCATCAGACACTCACATACCCTACACATGTTTCTTCTACTCGCATGGCTCAAACAACTCCTGTAGTAATGGCTCATGGGATGGAGGAACAAGCTTCGTGGGTTTAAAAGTAAAGGCTATGCAAACTTGGGATTCAGTTTAATGCAATCGCGACTCAATGATGCAAGAATAAGATAGAGGCAATAGGTACTATATGTATGCAAGCATGTGGTAGTGCTTGCCTGGCAGCTCAGTTGAAGCAAGTGATGGATCTGGGTAGTGCTCTGGTTCTCTTGATATATCCCCGCTTCGTCTATTCGAAGAAGAACCAAACAAACAAGGGCCAACATAAATAAAGTGCACAAGCATATGTATAAATGCATCAAGCAAACAATCATGCCATGATGAATGATGCACAATTTGCATGGCATTAAAGTAGCATGGCATGGGTGAGGTGTGGAAAACAATAATAAAGCATTATATTGAGTTTTGGCCACATTTATTCACAATTAAGTTGCTGTACCCATTATATTTATATGATGCATGCTTCAAATCAAACCATGGAAAGCATAGACAGAAAGGTCTCGTCGAGCTAATCATTTTAGACATATTATTTGTTAAATTTGGACCTATAAAACAAAAGTTATTAATTAAATAAGGGAAAAGGGCATTTATTGTCATTTTAATCAACTTGAAATTTTAATTGTTCAAAATATATTTTGGATGGAAGATTTGAATTCCTCACATTTTTCTGATTTGAAAACATATATTATTTGTATTATTTGGGTTTAGATTTTAAAAGATATTTAGAAACAAACTTAAATTTGAATTTGAATTTATTTGAAAAAGATTTGAATTTAAACAGATTACTGAAATGTTTTTTACACACAGACAGACCTAGCCATGGTCACTGATGGGTGGGGCCAGCCCTAGCGCTCCGGAAAGAAAAAGTTTCCTCACAGATTTCGCCTACTAGCCCGACAAAGTGACAGTGACGGGACCAGCCTCGCGGCCAGCGGCATGGCTGGGGCGAGGAGGCCACGCTGCTGGGGGGACTGCGGGTTGATGCAACCAAAACAGGGGAGCCTTTTTATAAAAACGCACAGAGGCAGACAGGTGGGGCTCAACGGACCGCGGGTTGAGCGAGAAAACAGCAAGGGGGTTTTCTGCAAAACGGCAAGGCCCGTACTGTGCTTCTTCTCTCGCATGACACAGTCGATGCACGCCTTGGCGCGCGCTGCTGGCTCGGACGCGGCTG
Organism: Avena insularis; assembly: GCA_023614405.1. Taxonomy (NCBI): domain Eukaryota; kingdom Viridiplantae; phylum Streptophyta; class Magnoliopsida; order Poales; family Poaceae; genus Avena; species Avena insularis. Next base: position 167,604,484 of record CM042692.1, on the reverse strand, counting down.
GCGCGAGGCAGAGGCGAAACTGCGCTGGCTCGGGCTTGGCGTCAGGAAAGCGGAAGGGGCCTAGATGGTTGCTACGCGGAGCGCGAGCGTGCAGACAGAAAACGAGCGGCGTCGCGCAGAGGCCGTTCGACGGAAAGTCCGGCGAGGCGTGGCGACGGGCGACGACGAGGATGTCCGGGTGGGGAGCTCACCGAGTTGGTCGGCGTGGAGGATCGGCTTGGGACGCTGGGCGACGGCGGGGACGCAGACAGACGCCGGCTAGGGTTTCGGCCTCGCGCTGGTACCGTGGTCTGGGCTTCTCCTCCGCCGCGTGTCTGGACGATTCAGGGGCCTGGCCTCGATCTTCAGCCTGTGCCTCCTCGACGGCAAGACTTGATTACTGGATCGGCTGGACGCGATGGAGGCCGACGGTGGCGACGATGGTGTAGACGGTGGCGATGGAGCAGAGAGGGGAGAGGGTAGGGCGTCGCTGGGTGGATCTGGGGGTAGCTGGGAGAGGCGGAGAGGTGGTAGGAGGAGGATAAAGCCGAGAGGGAGAGGGGGATGCCGTGGGGAGGTGGGTGGATGAAAAGGTGGCTCGGGTGCCACCTTTCTCTACCTCTCCTCACGTGCCTGCCGGTGGAGGCGAGGCAGGTAGGGGGCGGTAGATGGGGACGCCTGTGTGGGGTAGGGGTGAGGCCGGGAGGAGGCTCGGGGTGGAGGGGCCCTTGTGGCATAGAGAGAAGAGAGAGGGCGGCGCTCGGGTTGGGGCTAGGGTAGGAGCTAGGCTCGGTTAGGGTTTAGGTTTGGTGGGGTAGCTAGGTGGCCCAGGGAGAGGGGCCAGGTGGGGCCTGCATGGTGGAGAGAGGGGGAGGCCGAGAGAGAGAGAGGTGGTGGACTTAGGGTTTAGGTGAGAGGGGTATGGGGGGTTAAGGTTAGATGGGGTATGGTTAAAGAGGGAGTATGGTTTAGGATTAGATGAGGGAGTGAGAGATGGTACTCTTGTGGCAAGCTCAAGCAAGACAAGATCAAACCAAAATATACCAAAAGAGGGAGAGGTGGTGATGGAGTTTTAGCAAGATCAACTAAATCCAAGCCAAAAAGGGTGGTAGATAGAGTGAGATGATCATCCACTCAAGATTCAAATAAAGCCAAATAACAAGCAAAGGTGGTGCTTGCATGGCCCATGTAACATTTAATGCCATGTTGATTCTTGTAAAAACAATAATATTAAACATGGCATTGTTCATTTGCATTTCCAAAGGTGGAATAAAGCCAAGCAAAAGAAAAGAACGGATGTCCCATGTGGAGTAGTTGGAGATGGACATGTTTAAAATAAAATGGGACATGCTAGTGTGTATGTTCCACTAGATGATCAATAGTCCCAAACTATTCCAACATGAGCATGATTCCATGATAAACCATATGGGAGCTAGGAGAAAGGGTCCCACTCACAAGGCATGCAAAGGTGGCCATGGGGCTCTCATATATCAATGATGTGAAAACAACATGATGCTAAGATGAGAGCATGTGGAAGGAATTGGATCCATCCCAACCCACATGAGCTAGAGGTAAAAACCCAAATAAAGTGCAAAGCTCATATTTGGTTGGATGGTGGAATTATAAGGTGGTGAAAGAAAGGTGATGGAGTTAATAAGAGATATGCCCCCAACTCCACTTGGGCATTAAACAATATATCAATAACCAAATACAATATCAAGAGGCAAATACAATTAATAATGCATATGAGATAAGAACCAAATCAAAAAGGGTTTTATATGATGCTCAAATGCAAGGTGGCATGATGACATGAGCATGATATAATGATGATGCAACAATTATATATTTGAAGTAGCCATTATATAGACTAGACTAGTAGCATTGCAATTGTTAGACAATTGGGATGCTACAACTCTCCCCCACTAAACAAGAATCTCGCCCCGAGATTCCTAGGAAGAAGAAAACAACACAAAGAGAGGTGGGTGTTCGGAACGAAGGTGACCCTCACGTTCCCAAGTTGATGAACAACGGAATGGTGCGACCACTACACCTTGCAAAACTTGCTAGACTTGTTGCGAGTCTTGCGTTTTGCCTGAGAAACAACGGGTTAGAAGAGTTGAAGGATTGTCGTGAGACAAGAAGGTTAGGATGGACATAGCTCCGGTTTTCTCAAGAACATGATAAAAGAATAGAACCACTTGTGAAAGAAAGGACAAGATGATGTATCATGGATATAGAGAGGCACACCGTTAAGATTAAAGATTTACCGATACAAGAGAGGATGGATCTTTGTGTCGCCGGAAGAAAAGAGCTAGATTGGAGAGGTTTTGAACCACTATGACAATAGCATCGTATCCTCTCTCGGATTAGAGAAATGAAGCACGGAAACAATATTGCCTTCAAACAATAGAGTCCCTTGATATCAACAGGAAGATTTAGCTAGACATCGTCGGATTAGATTCTTCTTGCGCCGGTAAGAACCAAAGGATCACGCAATTGAGGTGCGCGGATATAACTTCTAGAGACGGATGTGAAGCCAGATCATGGTGGAATCCCGAGAAGCAAAGAACATGGAGGATCTGGAGTTTATTGTAGATATACTTATTGCTTTCTTTAGCCTTGAGGCTAACGCAATAGATTCGCGTCTGATGGCATCAACCATAATTGGCTTTACCACAGAAAAAGAATTGAAGAAACACAGAGAGAGATAGTTTCCTTCCATCTTGTTTATGGATGTAGGGCACCGGTAGAAAGACGAGAGCCGAAAGGAGTTTGCGTTTGTTTCCATCAGATAGTTGAAGATTTTGCTCCGTGTAGAAAGGGCGAGATCACCAACAAGAGATTATTGATTACTTTCTTCGAGAGAGCACTCCGGAGAAACAAGGACGGAAGTAAAGGTATCAAGGGATAAAGGCCACTTCTAACTTCCGTGGAATGAGTGAAATCACATTAGTTCGCCAATTCAATGTACAAGAGCGAATGATAAGAGTAGTGGTATGGTAGCTACTCCATCCCGCACTCAGAGCATTACTCCGCACATGAATAAGAAAACCATGCAACCCACTACGGAAACAGACTGAAGGTATTGACAAAAACTCATGGACCTCCGTTAGAAAACAAAGATTGATGCAAACGATTCACCGGATCCAGGATAGATAAGGGTGATGATGTTGTCGTCATGTCGAAAGTACCAAGCCACCGGAAAGATATGAAGGAAGATTACGGAGAACAGCTGCAAGATTCAGCAGCTACAGAAAAGATAGCACCCACTGGAACAGAAGGAATACGAAAGATCTGAAAAGTCTTCATGGCCTCCGGTGGATTGAGCATAGATGATAGAACGAGAGGGTTTCAAAAGATCACTTGATGAGACTGAGGTGAAAGAACTCCATGTTCTTCTTGAAAAGATTGGGAGAGATTTAGCGGTCTTGAGGAAAACTTCGGCGGAACGACGATGATAACTTGCCAACACGGAACAACTCCGGATTGGTTGAAGATGGCGCATGGAATTAACAATGGACTTGCTGATTCCAGAATTGAAGCGATCTATTTAGCAGAAGGACGTGGCCGAGATAGGTGACTTCAAAAAGTCAGAATTCTCACTTTGAGACTTTGCACACAGGCAGTGTTCACGAAGCTTGAGAGAAAGAGACACAGATGATCTTCCATGTCCTTCCATAGATATCGAATAGGCTAGCATATTAACAACATATACCACCAAGGATTAACAAGATATTCCCAGAATATCAAGTTCAAAAGGCGAGAGAAACGAACAAATGCTCGAAACACTTTCTGAGCTCAACGCTCTTAGAAAGATCAATATTAAGAGCACGGGTTCGTGTTGAAGAAGATGCACTGGAAGAATAGATTATCTGGTCCTTCGGAAGAAAAAGAGATGTCACCTGGTTCACATTGTCGATAGGATCACCGGTTACAAAGATAAAGAGGTCTTGGTTAAGAACCGATGATAGCTCATACTTGAAGCAAAACTATCAGAGACGAAAAGATGCAATTCCCTCGTATCAAAGAGAATTTTGCAGATATCGAGTTCAAAAAAATTTGCAGCATGATGGACAGATGATAGACCGCCGTAGTGCCTTGGGAAACTCCGGATTGCCAAAGATGCTTGAATATGCATAGATATGATCACGGTGTACTCAAAATCACAGGAGATAACCTTATCCTCCAGATGGTGACGGTTGATAGCATTTTCCATATTCCAATCGACACTTAACATGAGTGGAATATAGCTATGCCGAGAACCAAATTACATTCACCAGCATCGGATCGACACATGTGATGTAACTAGCCCAAGAGAAAAGGAGGTGAAACAAACTCCAGGATTAAGCGCCGGTGACAAAAGAATGAGTTAGCATGGACATGCTGATAAAAGAAAGATAGATAATGTTTCACACACGACTGGAAAGGAGTGTGGAAACATGTATGTAAAGAAAATTTTCCGCATTTTTCGGCATTAAAATACCAATAGATGCGCAAAATCACTTAGCAGATAGAGATTAGCAACAGATGCTTGCACAAAACGAGGAGTTGCTAGAAGGAAGAACACCCTTAAGAAGATGGCACCGGTCAACAAGGAGTCAGATAGATCGCGCCGGTTTTCAAAAGCCTGTCAATATGGAATGTACCAACAGTTGATAACCAAAGGCAGATTGTGACAACAAAAGGATGCAACAGATAGACAAGGAATTACACACACACGCACACACACACTTTCTATGGTACTACGGAAACCCAGAACACGTGAATCCTAGTTTGAATTTTAAGAAGAGGATTGAAAACGTTGCACTTCCTTACCAGAAAAGGGTGGTGGGTGGGTAAGAAGAAAAATGGAAGCAGTCCTACTCTCACATTTGTTTTTCCTTAGTATACATAACTACCAAAAATATTTGCTAGACAGACAACGACCATTTGGCTGAGACCCTGAAGGTCGGGATGGCTCTGATACCAATTGTAACTACCTCGGTGAATTACGCTCCTAGTACAAGCCCGATGTTCGAAATGGTTGAAATAGTACGGGGCCCAAATGCCACTCAGGTAGACCTTTCGCCGTCCCAACCATTTCTAAACATCGACAAGAACAAAGTAACGGCGGTGATAAGGGATCAACTACATACACAAATGAGTATGTATGCAAGCCACCATACAACAAAGACATCGAGCCATTCCATCTAAAAAGAAAGGAAATATAGCAACGCCATACGGCAAGATCCAAATATCCTAGATAGATATAATAGTTTAGGATATCTCCTCATACATCAATCAACAGAGTATCAAGCGGAAGCGGAAGACAAAATCCGAGTACGGATAAGAAGCAAATCGGCATAAGATGCCCCATAAATAAGCAGATCCCGCCTACGTAGATCTCACGGATCCCGCTCCGAATCTCTACACCAATGATCGCTGCCCACATCGTCTGCCTCTTCCACCCAAAGATCCATCTTGTGAGTGTACCTGCTCATCTCGAACCAAATAATTTATCGTGAGACCCTAGGGTACTCAAGAAGTCTTTATGCCTCTAAAGGAGACACAACTCGGGGTGACGAATTGCAGCAAAAGATAAACCCTAGCAATTCTATAGATACTCGCTAACCATCCGCCTAACGAGAGATAGACGGATGTCCGTGAATTAATAACAACAGTTAAAACAGTTAAAACGGTAATATCCACAGATCCATCCTCCTCCTCGCCATCGACGAGGAAGCTGATAACAACCCCCATCCGCTGGCAGTTTTATTAAACATTCCATGAGTGTTGTGCTATTTACTAGTCGGTACCTAGTCTAGTCGATTAAAAGCGGTACTTTAGTTATGCTTGTCTATGATCGAGAAATGCTCCAAGTCGTCCATAACCGCGACACGGCTTTGAAAAGTTTTACCATAGGGTGCACAAATAGCAACACACACTCGATATTCCTCGGAAAAACCAAATCAAAACCCAACGAGGCGCCACGACAAAGCGATCACAGTGATTCAGAAATATTTCAGGGGGCCACCCCATTGAGCTACCCGCAACGGTTAAATGACCAGACGGCCTCAAGGTTTGCGCCAATGGTCACGTGAACGATCGGGAACCCGAAAATGTGACTAGGCTTGTCGACACCGCGAAAACACTCCGCCTTTCCTAACAGACAAAGTGTGCTCCTCGCACAATTTTAAATAAAGCAAGAAAGCATGGCATAAGTACAGATAGTAAATAAAACCTCAAACTAGTTTGTGGCCCTCAAGAAATAAGAAAGAATCAAGCACTCGCTAAGGGGGTACATAACACAACCGGATGTGGATAGCGAGAATAAACAAGCAACAGGAATCAAGTACTGGGGTCCCACGGACACAAGTGAGCCTGAAAACCAAATAGCGAATATGGCTCACCGATGCCACTTTCATTAGTTATCCCATTACTACTCAGTTAAGTTGTTGTATAGGTACCTCGTTATCCATCGACACTCACATACCCTACACATGTTTTCTACGACTCGCATGGCTCAAACAACTCCTGTAGTAATGGCTCATGGGATGGAGGAACAAGCTTCGGTGGGGTTTAAAAGTAAAGGCTATGCAGTACTTGGGATTCAGTTTAATGCAATCGCGACTCAATGATGCAAGAATAAGATAGAGGCAATAGGTACTATATGTATGCAAGCATGTGGTAGTGCTTGCCTGGCAGCTCAGTTGAAGCAAGTGATGGATCTGGGTAGTGCTCCTGGTTCTCTTGATATATCCCGCCGCCAGCCTATTCGAAGAAGAACCAAACAAACAAGGGCCAACATAAATAAAGTGCACAAGCATATGTATAAATGCATCAAGCAAACAATCATGCCATGATGAATGATGCACAATTTGCATGGCATTAAAGTAGTATGGCATGGGTGAGGTGTGGAAAACAATAATAAAGCATTATATTGAGTTTTGGCCACATTTATTCACAATTAAGTTGTTGTACCCATTATATTTATATGATGCATGCTTCAAATCAAACCATGGAAAGCATAGACAGAAAGGTCTCGTCGAGCTAATCATTTTAGACATATTATTTGTTAAATTTGGACCTATAAAACAAAAGTTATTAATTAAATAAGGGAAAAGGGCATTTATTGTCATTTTAATCAACTTGAAAATTTAATTGTTCAAAATATATTTTGGATGGAAGATTTGAATTCCTCACATTTTTCTGATTTGAAAACATATATTATTTGTATTATTTGGGTTTAGATTTTAAAAGATATTTAAAAACAGACTTAAATTTGAATTTGAATTTATTTGAAAAAGATTTGAATTTAAATAGATTACTGAAATGTTTTTTACACACAGACAGACCTAGCCATGGTCACTGATGGCTTGATGGGTGGAAGCCCAATGACTTCTCACCGCATGAAAAGTTTCCTCACCGCACTGCACTAGCCTGAGCGGACCCACACGCCAGTGGGCGGGCGCGAGGCTGCCACGCGGCTCAGGGGGGGGACTGCGGGTTGATGCAACCAAAACAGGGGAGCCTTTTTATAAAAACGCACAGAGGCAGACAGGTGGGGCTCAACGGACCGCGGGTTGAGCGAGAAAACAGCAAGGGGGTTTTCTGCAAAACGGCAAGGCCCGTACTGTGCTTCTTCTCTCTCTCAAGGCGACAGTCGATGCACGCTGCGCGAAGCGCTGGCTCGAACCAGTGGACGTTGGGCGCTTGGCAGAGGCGGAGCCAACCGCTGGCTCGGCTTAGCGTCGAAGCGGAAGGGGCCTAGATGGTTGCTACGCGGAGCGCGAGCGTGCAGACAGAAAACGAGCGGCGTCGCGCGGAGGCCGTTCGACGGAAAGTCCGGCGAGGCCAGGGCGAGACGGCGACGACGAGGATGTCTGGGGGGTAGGGAGCTCACCGGGAGTTGGTCGGCGGTGGAGGATCGGCTTGGGACGCTGGGCGGGGCGGGACGCAGACGACGGCTAGGGTTTCGCGTCACCGGCTACCGTACCGTGATGCAGGGCTTCTCCTCCGCTACTGCGTGTACGGGACGATTCAGGGGACTGGCCTCAGTCTTCCAGGCCTCCTCGACGGCGCACTTGACGGCTGGATCGGCTGGACGCGGTGGAGGCCGACGGTGGCGACGATGGTGTAGACGGTGGCGATGGAGCAGAGAGGGGAGAGGGTAGGGCGTCGCTGGGTGGATCTGGGGGTAGGTGGGAGAGGCGGAGAGGTGGTAGGAGGAGGATAAAGCCGAGAGGGAGAGGGGGATGCCGTGGGGAGGTGGGTGGATGAAAAGGTGGCTCGGGTGCCACCTTTCTCTACCTCTCCTCACGTGCTCTGGCCTGGGCAGAGGCAGGTATGAGGGGCAGGTAGATGGGGACGTCCAGGCGGGGTAGGGTGAGGCCAGGAGGGAGGCTCGGGGTGGAGGGGCCCTTGTGGCATAGAGAGAAGAGAGAGAGGGAGGAGCTCGGGTTGGGGCTAGGGTAGGAGCTAGGCTCGGTTAGGGTTTAGGTTTGGTGGGGTAGCTAGGTGGCCCAGGGAGAGGGGCCAGGTGGGGCCTGCATGGTAGAGAGAGGGGGAGGCCGAGAGAGAGAGAGGTGGTGGACTTAGGGTTTAGGTGAGAGGGGTATGGGGGGTTAAGGTTAGATGGGGTATGGTTAAAGAGGGAGTATGGTTTAGGATTAGATGAGGGAGTGAGAGATGGTACTCTTGTGGCAAGCTCAAGCAAGACAAGATCAAACCAAAATATACCAAAAGAGGGAGAGGTGGTGATGGAGTTTTAGCAAGATCAACTAAATCCAAGCCAAAAAGGGTGGTAGATAGAGTGAGATGATCATCCACTCAAGATTCAAATAAAGCCAAATAACAAGCAAAAGGTGGTGCTTGCATGGCCCATGCAACACATTTAATGCCATGTTGATTCTTGTAAAAACAATAATATTAAACATGGCATTGTTCATTTGCATTTCCAAAGGTGGAATAAAGCCAAGCAAAAGAAAAGAAAGGATGTCCCATGTGGAGTAGTTGGAGATGGACATGTTTAAAATAAAATGGGACATGCTAGTGTGTATGTTCCACTAGATGATCAATAGTCCCAAACTATTCCAACATGAGCATGATTCCATGATAAACCATATGGGAGCTAGGAGAAAGGGTCCCACTCACAAGGCATGCAAAGGTGGCCATGGGGCTCTCATATATCAATGATGTGAAAACAACATGATGCTAAGATGAGAGCATGTGGAAGGAATTGGATCCATCCCAACCCACATGAGCTAGAGGTAAAAACCCAAATAAAGTGCAAAGCTCATATTTGGTTGGATGGTGGAATTATAAGGTGGTGAAAGAAAGGTGATGGAGTTAATAAGAGATATGCCCCCAACTCCACTTGGGCATTAAACAATATATCAATAACCAAATACAATATCAAGAGGCAAATATAATTAATAATGCATATGAGATAAGAACCAAATCAAAAAGGGTTTTATATGATGCTCAAATGCAAGGTGGCATGATGACATGAGCATGATATAATGATGATGCAACAATTATATATTTGAAGTAGCCATTATATAGACTAGACTAGTAGCATTGCAATTGTTAGACAATTGGGATGCTACAGAGGACGAGCTCCAATTTGGGATGGGAAGGAGAGCGGGGCCGAGCAGGTTCGTCCACATCCCAGCTCCCCGCCATGGCCGCGACCACAGATTGCCGCCCTAGGGAAGAAGACGCGTAAAGGATGTAGATGCCACTGCTGCAAGCGTACATGGCAGTCACGATGGGAGCGATATAACGACGAAAACTGACAGGGGGACCCAACTTGACGGGCGTTAGCCTGATATTTTGTATTAAAACGTAAAGTTAAATTCATGCCGAAAAAGACCCTCTGAGTATTTGGTACGCCAACGGTGGTCATCGCGGCTGATTACAGGCAACTTGGGTACCGCGTTGCCTGGACGCCTCAACTTTCGGACCGCAAAATGATATTCTCACGGAGCAGTGCCTGTCCTGAGATTTCAGGGGTCTGGGACGAAGTTAGAACCGAGGGCCCTCAATATAAAGACAAAAAATGTGTATATATATATATATTATCAATAATTACTAAAAATGTCGGTAAAATAGGATGTTAAATCATTTATGCACACACTCTTACACATCTACTATATTTGTAGATTTTAAGTCACTCGTGATCTTATATAAATATCATGGTGGTTGGAGGGCATAGTGCGGTCTCTCTCTGCCTAGTCGCACAATGGTCATCATGTGTTTGTTATTGGAACATCCAAATGGCGCCACTCATAATGAACAACATATGGAGAATTAGATTCGTGCAATGTCATGGCCTTGCGGTTTTTCTCCCGGATGCCATCAGATTTGAGATTATGAATCTTTGGGTTGACTTTGTCATTGTTGTTGTTCTACTGCTAGCTACCCCAACTGCGTGATTACCGATTTATTTGACCATGGCATCGTCTTAGCACTCTCCGATATGGCAAGCTGCACCCTGGCTGCACTTACCACAACAATTAGCGTGTGATGGAAGGCATAAAACATGGTGGAACACGCCAGCAACAGTGTGTGTTCCTAGCTTTACTGAAGCCATCCCACTTTAATATATTTGTAGTCAACCAAAGGAAAAAAGAAGATCCCAAACTTATGAAAATAAAAAAGCCCAAGTTAACCGAAGGAAAAAAGGGGCACGTATCTCTGAGGGAGCGGATGGTATAGCTCCACCTGATTTGATAATGCTTCGTGGTTTGTCTACCTTGACCGCACCAAAAAAAAGCTTTGTTCGGCTCTCATGGCACCAACACCTGTATAGGCTATAGCTGCCGGGGCCCCTTGGCTCCACGGGCCCGAGGCGGCCGCCCCGCTAGCCCTGTCCTAGGACCGGGCCTAGGGAGGCGTGCTGGGAGGAGAACGGCCAACGGCCACCGGCGAGGCGACGGATGGGGAGGAGAACGGGCTGCTGGCCACCGGCGAGGCGGTGCATGGGAAGGAGAAGAGGCTACTAATAGACGGAACTTCGGAGTTGACCTAGGTGAGGGACGATGGGGGATGGGGGAGGAAACGTTGGGGAGAGGATAAGTTGTTTGGGCTGGTGGTGCAAACCCTCGTCCAGTTCATTGGTTTTTTTAGTTACTGTTCAAACGGAGCTGAGCCGATGCTCAATGCTCTGGCTTTTTACCACGCTTCAAGAATGAAATAATATCACCGTTTACACAGGAATGAGATGGCACTCTTTTTTTCCTATTCTTGCAACACATCATGTCTATATTCGAGAACAACCTAATGTAAGATAATCTTACTCATTTTTTATTACAAAATAGTTTAGTTTCTAGAATAATTTAGGATACAACACATGATGATCCACATGTTGCAAGGAGAATTCACGATACAAGGATTTATTCACTAAAGGTTTCTTTATTGCAAGGAAAATAGATAGGCCTCTCCTTGAAGATTTCAAGTTCGAAAGTTGGCTTTCATTTCCTTGGGTTTGCAAGAAACCAATGTATTTATGTGTTGTTCTACATCTACTATGTACCGCATTTGTGTAGTTAAAACCCTTCATTACTTACCTATTTACTTTCCCATAGAATTTTATCATGTGTTTCCTTCAAATAAGTATGTTGTCATGAATCATTTCCAAAGATGTTAAGAATTAGCAGGCATTGAGTTTCAGTAACATGTCTCTGGATCAAACGCATAAAATTTTCCGGTTGCTCCTAAAAAATAAGGCTCTATTTGTATCCTAGAAGAAATAATTCAAGAGATTAGGATTAGAACATTTGAATGGTCCTTGTCCTGTTATTCCTGGTAGTCTGACAAGTAGCATTTTAAGGAGCTCCAAGTTCCAATAACGAATTCATAGTCAGTTTGTTGGCGATAATTTAAACCTGTTTGGCTTTATGTTGCCTATGTGAATACATATAGATGGATTTGTTCTGCTTAAGCAAGCAGGATCTACTAAAACAGTTCACAGAAGACACATCTCACTATCTAGCACATGGAGAACGCCAAGAGAAGGCTTTGACACCGGCAAAGTCTCTTTCTACTCCCTCTGTCTCGGGCGCTCAAAACGTTTTGCATAATGACCAAGGCAATTTTTTATTGGACTTCTACTCTCCAATTAGATGTCACCATTAACTCCATCTCTTTAACACTGCACGCATGCAACCAATCAGGCGTGCAAACTGGTTTTGTTTTCCACCCCACCCTTATGCACAGGTATAATTAGTGAGGGACTACTACTCTTAATTAAATGCATGCATGCCTTAGAGGAGAGGTATTGTGGGACAAATCAGATAGATTAGGCCCAGTAAACTAGGACGGAGGGAGTACTGCACATTTTATTGCTAACCTAAAGTGCCTCCAAGACTAATATAAATGATGTACTCCCTCTGTTTTAAAATATACGATATTTTAGCTTTATGAAAGGAATGTATCTAAACCCCTTTTAATGTGTAGGTTCACAGATTGCCGAAGACTAAGCTAGATCATTTATTACGCGACAATTTTGCAAATAATTTTGGAGGACGAGATGAATGCTCCTACTAGTTCTTTAAATATAACGATGTTGGTCGAGTGCATCAAAGGCACTCCTCCACCACATCTACGTCATTCAGATCGATATGCTACACACGACTGCCTTTTGCCTCCAAAGGTTATTCAATTTTTTAACGAAAGATGTTCACCATTGATACGAGTTGTTTGAAACATGGAGGAACATAAGGTACAAGTTTTGCAGACACATGCAACTACATTTTCCACACGATTCAAAAATCTTGCAGGTTTGTCTTGTGGAGTTTCTATGGGTTTTGATTTAGCTTATGGTAGGATGATTTAAGTAATCCTTGATGCACTTGTTTGCAAAGGGATTGCGGAGGACTTTCTATTCACAATAATGAGCGAAAACAAGGCCCAGTAATGGAGCGCAGCCGAGAGAGGGTCCTCTTCAGCATTATCTATAAAGGGTCGTATCTATAATATTTATAAAGTTCATCCCCACTATGTTGTATTTAATGTTTGCAAGCTGAAATCTTACTAGACGGACACGCGCGCTTCGCCGCGCCGTCTTCATGGCGTTGTCACACAGTGTGACCGCTGCGTCACACTAACTGTTGCTTTTATTGTGACACCGCTTAGAACATATATGTTTATAGTCATTGTCCATGGAGACACTCAATCCCGTCTTTAGTAGTCGGGCCTGCTCGATCTCTTCCTGATTCTCACCGTAGAAGGTCGGCTAGCCATGTGGAGAATAAAGTACGACTTATTTAACACCTCTCTATTATTTATTGATGGATGTCAAACTATTAGAGTTTAGTGCAACACAGAAGACATAATTTATTTTGGATACCAGCGGAAGCATATCATGTTGGACCTTACTCGAGGAGACAGTTGATTTAACCGCTCAGGTATTTAAGACTTCAAGAACTACAAGGGCAATTTAAAAAAAGGTTTTAGATTTTGGCACAAGAACTCAAATTGTTTCCAACTTGACCCTGTGATAAATCTTCTCTCTCATCTCCCGCACGGCGGTGCGCCTGAAGGTGTCATCAATAGAGGTGACCGTACGATCCCTAGCACTCGGGTGTCTACATCCTTCCGTCTATATCACCAGATCGTCAACTACGACATAGTGGCTGCCTAGGTCGATTCCATGGCGATTGCTGAAGGGAAACTCAACGCCTGCAAGAGGTCCGTCAACTACCAATATTAAGAGCATATCCAACATTTTTCACTAAAAGAGTGCATGACTTTTTGGTTTTTTGGCGCCATTTTGGCTGTTTTAGTGGGTGCGGCAGGCTACAACATTTCTAGACGCACTAAAATGCAACGCTATGCAGGCAACAGTTTTCCAGCCGCACTAAAATAAGCCGCGATTGGCTTTCACTTGCCAAAATTAAACGCGTCTCAACTTGCCAAGATCAAACAAAAGTGATGAAAATATAAATCTAATTCCCAACACACGAATATAAATTCAAGAACATGACTTAATCATCATAGCATAGATTAAGTCCATGGAATAGTTCAAAATTATAGCATAATTCAACACAATCAAGTTCATCACAATTAAAGTTCAAATAAACACATAAAACATTAACATCAATGCATATGACCATCATGCCTCGTCCTTTCCATGGGCATCTCCATCTTGTGCTTCATCATCATTGGAAATTTGGACGGTGTTGGTGTATTCTAGGAGCACGTGCCATCACCCATGTAAACTCCAAAACAACCACTCATGGGAGGCATGGGAGATACCATGATAGTCATGAATGCACCCATTCTAGCTCCCATGTAATCCATTGTAGATCTCATGCCTCCAATGCCACCCAAAGGTGCTCCCATGTCATCAATGCCATCTATTGTAGCTCCCATGGGTGCACCCCATGCCTCGAATGCCTTCCATAGGTGCATCCATGGCATCAATGCCTCCCAAATAGGTACACCCATGCCACCCATGCTTCCAAGTGGTCCCATGCCACCAGTGCCTCCTATAGGTGCACTCATTGCACTCATGCCTCCCTTAGGCGCTCCCATGCCTCCCATGTATCCTCCCATGTTAGCACCTCCCATGTATCCATTCATGTAACTTCCCATCATTCTTTTTTGAGCCAAGACTTGATCACGACAAAGGTTGATGTATTCTTTTTTCCTTTCATCAAGGTTGGTTGTGTCCATGAAGAAGATACTTTTATCATGCTCCATGAGACATATAGTTTCTTCGATAGCAACTTTCTTCAACTCTACGAAGACCCTCCTCTCCTCGGCTACATCCCTTCTCTCATCGCTCGTCGACCTATCCTGTATTTTTTGTTCCTTGAAAACTTCCTCTCCTCAAAAGCTTCCTTTCTTGCACTCACAATAGCGTAAAATGACTTCTTTATGTCACCATATCTAGCCTTCTTCCCCTTTTATTTTGCTTGTTTCCTTCCGGTGGGTATTATTTTTGTTTTTTCTACCGAGTTTGGAGTAGGGATTCTCTTTCCATCCTTGCTTGATGCTTCATCGTCATCAATGATTCTTGCCTCCATAGATGACTTTGTCTCTCTTTGACACTTGCAACACAACACATTCTTCCATTTCTCTTCATTCTCTAGATTCTTATAGTAATGGTCTAATATGAATGGCCTTCCTTAAACCAGCTTGTTCTTCTTGGTTCTCTTTGGATACCCCTTGAATAAATTTTCGGCAATGTTGAGCTACATGAACCAAAAGAGAGAAAATTAGTCATGGACAATAATAAATTGAACAAAGTATCCACATGGAATATAAATATATGTCACAAAAGAATACAACATACCCTATCTCTATCATTTATGCCACTTGGGTTCATTCGTTCAACATTTTCCAATGTCACCGCCCATCTTTGACAATTTGATGAAACTGCAAACCAACGGGAACGAAAATATACATCCGTCTGCCCAATTCCACTTTGATCGTATGTACTGAAGTACTCCTTCATCCTAACCCAATAAGTGTCTCTTGTTTGCTCCGTGCTTATGACCGAATCCATGCCCATATTGCACCATGTGTTGGATAGTAAATTGCCTTACTCCATGGTGTAGTTGGCCGCCCGCTCCTTCAGTGCATCACCGAAACCCTCACCCTCACCATCATTCTCCATGTCAACTTCATCACCATGTTGTTCAGTTTCATATTCTTGAGACCAATACTCTTGTGAATGTGACGACCCAATATTCATAATTGACATAGACGTTTCATCATCCATACTATAATGCATGAAAGTTAACACACATCAAACTATATTAAATTTCATCATTTATATTCATCTATATAATTCAAAATAATAAAAAAGCAATTATGTTCCTTGTCGTCACTGGGTCAAACATGTTGGGTGCAACAGACGACGTTACCTCCTCCGCAGTCGCTCGCGCTAGGGTGGCTGCAATAGAGGTTGCGGTGGCTGGAATTGGCCGGCTGCATGCCCTGCTACAGGTTTGTCGTGTCTATCCACGCCGATCTTGCCCTTCTTCTGGCCAAAGACCGCAATATATGTCATCCACTTGGGCACGACATTCCTTGGCTTCAAGGTGGGCGGTGGACGACAACATGCGGATTCGTCGGTCGTGGTGGCGCAAACATCTAGCCGCATTTACGCCGGGTGTTAGAGTCCGGTGCAAATGGCGATGGGGGGATGCTGCGAGCGGCGATGAAACTGCTACGTCGACAGATGTGGGGGCAGAGGAGAAGGGGTTGAGGGAGTGGTGGAATATCCCTCCATGGCCGGGATTTTGCTGGCGGCGGGATGAAGGAGGCCATACGCAAAAGTTTCAGTTTGGTGGTTGGGCAGCGTGAGCCAGCACACCAAATCTACAGCGAAGGATTAGGTTTTTTGTGTGCGTGCCCTAAATTGTTTTGTGCGCAACCTATTTTTGGACGTCTACTGGAGCACGAATTTGTCTCGGCGCGCTCAATAATAGTCATTTTTTGTGCACCGACGGATTTTTTATGCGTCCAACAAATTGAAGATGTTCTAACTACGTTCGTTTGGTTTTTTCCCAGACAGGCCTTGGCTAATTACTCATTTTATTTAAGCTGGTCCTGTTTAATCTTTTTCTTCTTGGACCCACTAGCCATAGAACATACTCTCACATGGCTTTGTTTATTGTACCGGACAAAGGATTTGTCTTATCACGAAAGCCACATTCGTTTGAGGAAGTCACACGTCCTGTTCCCTATAAATAAGGAGATTCATTCTTTTTTTCAGAAATCCCCTCTTCTTCCTCCTCAAGCCCCTATCACAAGACCAAGCGGATCTCATCCTGCAGAAGACTAAGAGCGGATCTATCTAATGGCATGGTCATGGATGTGATCTATTCTCGTGTCACATCGCTTTCTTTCTTCTCCCTCCATTTTCTTCACTACTACCGCTTCTACACATAAATCAAAGAAGCATTGTGGAATAGTGGCATTTCGTTAATGAGAATGCTTCCTTTTTTACCAAACTTAAGTCTATAGTTAATGTATCCACGTTACCCCTATTTTTTCTATCCATCGGATTTCATATAGATGGTCAGCCTTGGCATCTCATACGGCACCCGATCGCTGATCCCGGACGCTAGCCCAACTCGGTTTGTTTTAACGGACTAGTTAAATGCCCGTGCTTCGCCACGAACAACAAATGAATAACTAATATAAAAATTGTTGACCAAATATTTCTCTTCAAGTTTTCTTATTTAACTCTCTTCATCCATGTACACATTCTCTAACCCAAAATCTTACAAGATCAGAAGGTGTCGTATTTACCTATAAGCTCGCTCATGCCATTGTATTGCTTCATTTGAATGTATATAAACTCAGATAAATATCTGATATTGCCTTCGATAAGTTTTGAAGTTAAAACATCTAAGCCTTCATTCTGCACGCCTTCAGTTCTCAAAAGGGTCAGGTCCAGTGTTCAGCCGCACCAAGCAAACAGAGCAGGTGTTGCTCGACTACGCAGCCCAAGCCACCGTCGCCGAGTCCTTTCACCTGCCGCGGCGCCTAGGCGGCTCTCGCCCACTACGACCTCCGTATCTCCTCCAAGCATTGATCCTCGCCACAGAAGGCTCCTCCAGAACAGGATCCCGTTCAGTATAAACTGCTAGAAAATCATGAGACCGACACCGATGATGACTGGACGGATGTAGCACCTGCTGAAAAGATCTTTAACTCCAGCCTTTGGAAGACTTTCAATAGATTCGATGAATTCCTGCATGTAGAGAAATTCTATGACGGCATATATTATTTTTCTGTACCGAAAATGTACTGGAAAACTAATACAGTGAATGTGCAATCCTTGATTTCTGCAGCTTCAACGGACACGTCTGCGTGTCTCATATGGAGGCGCTAGTGCTATTTCAAACTCCTTTTCCCGGCCAACCTTTGCCTGCGGTGAACATCGGGCGCTGAGTCGTTATGAGTGACAAATCATGCTAAAAATTTGAAGATAGCAAATTACCAGCCATTGTGGGGATTCAGGAATGAAGAAGAGACCAACTCTGAGAATTATCCATGGAACAAGTCCTCTATATATGTCAAAAGGAAGAAAATATGTCAGTAAAAAAAGCAGATTGTAACATGAGATCTTCCAAGTGTATATACCAGATGTGGCCAGCATGCATCAGGAGACGATCTTGCCGAGGAGATGTAGTAGGTAGTTTCAGAGTTGCTCCTAAAAGTCCAGTACGGAATTCATATTTTATAAGTTTAAAAGGGGAATATTTACTTGATTTAGAGATGTAAGCACCCCGCGAAGAGTCTTGGGAGCTATTTCTGCTATGAAAACCAGCACCTATATATTCAGTTTACAGCAGGTACTGTCAGTGAAGTTGAAAAATTGTCTGGAAGGTTTGTCTTTTTCCCACCGTTTGCCGAGCAATGCTAGTATTCTGGAGTTCCAAAATGAAACACCATGAACAATAAATTAACTCCAGGATCATGGAAAGCCATAATCACATGAAAGTTCTGCTTGCCTTTGCAGGCTGGATGGTTCTTCCATGGCAACCGAAAAAGAAGCACATACCGCTAGATCATCAGCAAAACACACTAACACATAGGTGCAATTAGCAAATACAACAAAGAACTCACCACAAATCTTTGTATCATCTCTCAGTCCAATTTCTCCTTCCAATCTCTCAAACATGTGTCCCAAAGACCAAATAATGTTAGGATGCTCTGCTTTTGGAACTTCGGTCTTCGTAATCCTCTAGTTGACTTAACCAACCCATGTACCCTAACAGAACAATCCCAACTTAAACTCAGTATAATCCTTCCATGTGCATAAATGTATCCCTAAAAGAAACATGTACTACCAATCCATACACAGGAAGCTCTGAAAGAGAAAGCAAATTATACTTATAATGTATAGTTTGTATCCCGGGTGGTCATTTTTCCATCAGTCTCAATTATGAAGCTTCTCTGGTTGTGCTCCCCTTTGTAGTTCATCATCGTATATAGATTATAAACCGGATATCCACTCCATCGCTCTCATGGTATGAGTCAGATTTACTAAGACTGCTTGCATCTAGCACCGTGAATTATGGGTTATGAGTATAACTGGAACAGCTTATGAGTATAACCGGAAAGGCTTGGAAGCTGCAGGCTGGAAGGTGAGAATAATCGAAAGAATCAGGAACCCAAAAGCCGGGTGTGATGCCTACAACGAGTGGAACTACAAGTTCAGGTTATGGCAGCTGACTTACTATGACAAGATAATTTTCATAGATGCTGACCTCCTCATCCCGAGGAATGTGGACTTCCAGTTTGCGATGCCAAAGATCACTGGAACCGGCAACAATGTGACCCTCTTCAATTGTGGTGTGATGGTCATTGAGCCCTCAAATGCACATTCCAGCTACTGATGGAACACATCAACGAGATAACATCATACAATGGCGGTGACCAAGGATACTAAATGAAACCAGTAAGTGAAAATTTTAATACCAAATGAAAATTTTGCATGATGATGGCCTTCAGTCACGCAATAGTGCATCAATATGACAATTCAATGGGGGGGGGGACATTTGTGTTTTGCATGCTTCAATGCCATACTATGTGAGAAAATCAAAATCTTAGAGATACAGAAATAATATGGAGAACATAACAAGATGCTAAATGGCTAGCAAGACCAGTGTACAAATTTTATCCAAATATATTTGACTAAGTATCAGAAGTAAATATTTAATAGCAATAACATACTCCTAGCAAGAACAATGTACATACCTTATCTCCTGAAATTGGTTCGTGAAACCTTAACTCCAAGGTTTCTTATGCTCAGGTATATATCTTTACCTTTGTACTTCTGATAATGTGAAAACTTAACCATAGCTATGTGCGATCAGTAACTTAGGAAAGAAGATGATCATATTTTCGTGGATAGAGTGAAAGCAGACAACACAAAATTTATTTAGCATCAAACCAAATTTTCATCGTGTTGTGAAATTTGCACCATGGCCCATTGGCTAGATTCCACACCCATGGTCCAATATGGATATGTCACTGCCATAGCAGTACCTGCAAATTGCCACCATCAACATCGGTTGTTGTATCCTCTTAACATGAAGTACATGGTTTCTTAAAGGAATTGGGTAGAACCGTTGCTAGAACACAACGCAATACAAATATGATCATTCATATCAAACTCTCGAGGATTCAGAAACGCATGTAAATGACATGTGATTAATCTAGCAATACCCGGTGTACCTGAAAACAGAGACACAATTCAAGGTTATAGAGAACATGGTGCTATTTGTGTATGTGCATGCCTATTCAGTTCATTTGATTTATGAGGTGCACTTACACTTGACTTCTTGCAGTAGAGGATGACATCGTTGGTATTGACGTGACACCACACGATGGGCCTTGGCTGCATCACTTGACCTTCTGGTACACCAGGAAGAATAACCATAAGTTGTTGGGCAGAACCCTACCGAATCGTGGAATATGACTGCATGCACATGGACGGCCACGGTCAGAGCTTGCTCGCGAGGTGCCTGCCTTTCCCATGACATCTCCAATGCCCTTCCCTGTATCGCAAGCATCATTGTCTACCAAGAAGGTGAGAACTCTTGTCCTTCATTGCTGCACTCAGACTGCTTGATTAGTCCTCTGAAGTCTAAATTGCCTCTCATATATGGAATAGAAGTACCAGCAAATAATTAAAGCCTTAATGTAGTGTTGAGGGACTATCAAGAACCTCACCTCCCATGAATTTTAATACTACCTCAAAATTTAGTTGCTCCAATATGACTTGAAACCTCAGAGCAGGTATAAAAGATATCAGCACGATTGTTGGCATCAAAATATTAGTAGTTATCAGGTTAATTACCAGAATTGACAAGCAGTTATTTGGCAGATGGTATTGTTAAAATGTAAAACATATTCCACCGTTGCAGCCGAGACTATCTCTACATATTGGTAAAAATAAAACCATGGGTCCTTGCACGGCTAGATTAAATAAGAATACATGCCTGCCAATGAAAAACTTAAGACTGAAGCACAATGGTTATCAAATTAGATATTAGTACATCATCTATATCTGAGGTAAAACTTACTAAGGGAATACGCACAGAACATAAAACTTGCAGGATTGGGATGCCAAAAATACATGATATGAGATGAAAAATTGAGAGAGATAAAAGAGGAAATATCTGTGGTGTGCGGTGCTATTGCATCAGCCGACGGTTGCAGCTGACGTGAAGTGGTGGAAGATGGCAAGCCACATGCATGTTGTTCTGTTCGTTGTACAATGCCAGATTCGCCTTCTCCAATATCTAGTCGTGATGCCTCCTCCTCGAGTATTCTGCATACCGCCACCAAAATTCGTTGCTGGAATCACAAGGAAAAAGTACAAACAAGTTACCCCGTGCTATCAAATAGAAATCACAATTTGGCAATCCATAAATCTAGAAAATCAATCGCAATGCTGATGCACACCTTTTATTCTTGGTATTGTTCCCCCTCGGCCTCTACCACCCCACGCCTCAAGAGCACATAATAAAGATCATATAATTGAAAATCGCATTACCTTGGTCTAATTAGTAAATACATACGGCAAGAGATAGCTGCTGATGAGGTGGACAGAAAGAGATCTAGTCGATCGAGATTATTAGCCTAGCGCCTAGGGATATGTCGACTTTGGCAGTAGCCCACCAGCCATAGGACTTCAGGACGATGCAGCAGAAGCGGCATGGGTGGAAGACGTGGAGGAGTTCCAATTCTAACTTCGAAGGGCAGGAAGCTTCTATTGAGGTCGAACGGGGAGGGCCCGGGCTTGGGTCCAGAGGGATTCGAAGTCGGCCGCGTCGAGGAAGGCCGAGAAGACGGTCGTGGCGTCGGGCGGGGAGGTGCTGGATTTCCTCCGTCAGGCACACGATCTTGCAGGCCTCCCGCATTGGTTCTTCCACAGCTGCTCGGCCGGGGCGGGGGTCATCATCGGGAAGAAAGCTAGACGGTACTGATGGTGAGGATGGGACGCACGAGGCAGGAATGGAGGGCGCCTTCAGTGGAGATCGAGGCAGGAGTGAGAAGGCGTCATGCCGCCATCGTTCAACTCAACGCAGGAGAGAGAGGGGGCGTGCGTGAGGCAGGAGGGGAGGGCGGCTTCGGTGGAAATCGACGCAGGGAGTGGGAGGCCGCCTCCGGCGGTTGGGAGGGGGTTCAGATCGGTAGGAGATGAGAATGTGGGTTTGGGGGAGGAAGGAGGGGACGGAAGAATCGGGGTTAATTACATTGATGGAGCGCGTTATTTTCGTGCGTTTTCGTGCGGGGCGAGAGAAGATCGAGGATGAAACACCTCGACGAAGGCGAGCGACGTATCGACGACTACGGAACACGAGGTTCTTTTTAGGTAGTAGAGATAGAGGTGTGCGCTCGTGTCATCTTCACCACACCACGAAACCTCTTCTTCTCCACAACAGTGCGGTCGTATTCTCTCAATTACTCCCCCATTTTGAGTACCCTCTCCTCTTCATGTTCTACATTCCGGATCCCGTTCCTCTCCTATCCACTACTCTTTTGCAAACGGAAATTGATTGGTTTCTATCCCCTTCATCTTCCGCACCGAGGAACTGCAGAGTAACCGATAGAGGGATCCTCTCCAATTTAAACAGCGCAGCTGCATCGTTCCCGTCCTCACCACCTAGTGCTCATGTCGTGCTCGAGAGTTGTCATGTTCCCGTCCCCCCGACACCTAACGACCGCCCCCTGAATCCCTGATCGAGATTCAACAAATTTCATGGTGCTCATGCCTCAGCTCCCGGGCTGCTATGTTCCCGTCATCTGACACCTGAAGTCCGCCTCCTCTGCTTGAGATTCAACGGATTTTACCCAGGGAGATTAATCGATTGGACGAAATTGAAGTCCCTGTTCGTGGACACCCATATCCTGCTGAGATTGACCTTCTTTTCAGGGGATTTCGCTCAGGAAGACGCATCCGTTTCAGTCCACTATCTATATCAGGTTCTTACCGATTCCCAATTACCAGTTTTTCTATACTATGTTATGTACTGTGAGATTAGTATACTGCACTTCACCTCTTATTTTTTTATCGTCGCTTCAGCATATTATTTTTGCCTTTGCTTCCTTGATTACGTCAGATACAAGTATGTTCACATATTAGTATCCTGTACTATGTGTCTGTTGATTACGTCAGATACAAGTATGTTCACATATTAGTATCCTGTACTTTGTGTGTGTTGATTATTTTTACCACTGCCGCTGCTTCCTTCAATAGGTTCAGTTTCGACTACGTCTGAATTTTATTGGACTCTCCCACCACCGGATATTATAGGACGTTATTAGCTGCACTGAATGTAAATACCATTTTTTGTTACGAGTATGAGTGCCAATGGTGGTTAGCAAGAAAAGGAGCTACTATCTAAGTAGACGTCTGAGGCCAGCTGAACCCTATATATCAATCTTGGATTGGACGTGATAACTTTCGATTCTCAGCTTTATCTCAACCATTGCCCAACAACATCCAGCCCTCTCCAAGTCCTAGGTCTCTCTTT
Source organism: Avena insularis (assembly GCA_023614405.1). Classification (NCBI taxonomy): domain Eukaryota; kingdom Viridiplantae; phylum Streptophyta; class Magnoliopsida; order Poales; family Poaceae; genus Avena; species Avena insularis. The sequence goes on along the minus strand of CM042692.1, from coordinate 167,581,013 downwards.
GCTGTTTTTCAGTACTTATGTTATACTAAATTGCCTTTGCTTTTACAATAGGTCAAAGCCAAATTCAAGATCAGCATGGCTTCGGTTGCTCATGGAAGTTGTTTGACCATCTCAGCCTTCCATATGATCTTGGAAGCACTATTGTTAATTATGTGGCAAAGGCTAAGAAGTTATTTAGGTACTCTGATTTGTATTCATGTCGTCCATTTGCTTGGTAATCTACCCCGGGTGCATTTATCCGTTCAAGTCTTTGATACCTGATGATTACAGACGGCCGTAGGCTAGCGTGGCTTGGCCTGCTCGGTTTTCTTATTTGCCTATTCGATGAACCAGCCTAGTCCCAAAAAAACCACGCCTTCCTATTTAGGACAGGCCAGCCACCGATTCTTATTTTCTCAGGATGCAACCGGAAGAAGGATAAAAATCAGAGACCACCGGAGACTACGTCACATTTCTTATTGATGTTCGACCGGCAAGAGAGTGGCGATGCTACATCAGCCGCGGGTTGAGGCGTCTCTACCTGTTGCCGCCGCGGATTGATGCTTCTGTGGCTACCACCGGAAACTGCCAGATGTTTTTTGATCTTTCATTTAAATATGTGTACTTCTTTTACTTCTCATGCTGTGGGATAAGTAACGTCCGCTGGCCTCACATATCCCATGCAAAATGCCATGACTTATGTGCAGATTTTTACTACTGCCTGCAATCTAATTTAATTAAATCAGATTTGTCTAGATTCGAACGAAAGAACTAACTAAATTTAGTTAGTTAATTTGGATGGAGGAAGTACCTTTTTATATCATTTGGAATCCAAATTGTTTATGCCACTTTTGCATATATAAAATCATCTTTTATTCCGACAGCAACGCGCGGGGTGTCAACTAGTTATTACTCCTATAAACAGCCCTGAACTACCCGGCTCCTGAGTTGCTCCCCGTGCGCCCACATTTTGTGTCCGTTCGATTGGGAAGGTACTGTGCGTTTTCACCACACAGGTTATTTGCTGCCGTTGGATTTACCCATTTTCTCGTTCACTTCTGAGATGGTTATTAGCATCCATGACAGATGGGTCTGTTTGCATGTGGGACCACGGGTTTGAGGGAGCGAGTATTCTGATCAACGTCACTTGCTTTTCTACTAGAAAAGAAGTGGGTCAAAACCTAGATCGAGAAATTATCTGCCCCGCCTCCGCATTCTCCTATTCCCCAGCGCCTCCTCGCTCCCGCTCCCGCCCTTGGAAACTCCCGTCATCGCCGCCACCGGGCTCCCCTTGCGCCGCCCCTCCTCGCGCTGAGCAGCCACCGTTCCTCCTCGTCGGCGAGGTCACATTTCTCATCCACTGGCCCCAACACCACCCCCTCTCCCGTGTTCTTGCTCGTCTTTTTTCGCCGGCGGATGGATGCCTTGGAGGAAGGAGGACGGGCGGCCTGGCCTCAGTGGGAGGAGAAGGAGACGTAGGTGAACCGGAAAAGGGAGGTCGACGGAGTGGTGGGAGCACGTGTGGGAGAGGTACCTGCGAGGCTAGGGTTTGGACGGTGGGTCTGTCCTCCTCCAAGCCCATCTACCCCTCCGTATGAAGCACTAGGTGAGGTCCCTCTTTCTCTAGCTGTGGCATCTCGTGCCTCTGATCTTCATGCGCGTGAATTGTTTGCTGAAATGTCTTTGTGCTGATCCATTCTTGCGTGACATTCCTCGAACCCAGCGGCGAATCCATGGGGGTGGAGTCGAAGACAGGGTAGTCAGAATAGGACAGGTAGCTCGGCACCATGACAGAGTTTTGCGTCCTGCTGCAGGTATTCATCCTTCCATCTCTCTTCTTCCAAATCGCAGCACCGTTAACTCCGTATTTTACTCTAGATTTATCTCTGTCTCCTTTTCTGCTAGATATAGACTTTTGAATTTCAAGCTCCAGCCAGACCATATGTATACATATCCGCTCACTATTATTCTGGACAACTGAATTTGATGAACTAGCTTGTGATAAAGACAAGAAAGATATAATAGGCACTTGTATGTTGGTTGGTGTTTCAAACATGGCAACGGAGGTCTATCCAAAATGCCAAACAAGTATTATCTAGATGCTCTTTTTTAAGAATTGTGCTGGTTCTTAGTTACCTTGGTTAGCTCCACAACCATTTACATAATCTACAGAACATGATTGAATGAAGTTTGGTTTTGCAATACTAATTACTATTATACTATTCCACCTGAATTTTCAGTGGGTGTTAAATGTGAGTGATACTCTCCATCAGGTTACATCTTAATTCTCGTTTTGTTTTCCTATCCATAACTTTGCTTTGGTGTATCGCTTCCACTTACTTTTTCTTTCTGTTGTTATCCTCCTCCAGATCAGATTATGCCCAAGTCGTACCCTTTGACTGCACTTTTGTTGGACAGTTGAACTATATCTAATAGAAGGGACTCGGGTAATTAGTTTAACATGCATATTTTCTCTCCTAGTTTGTTTAAACAAAAAAAAATACGTACTCGAATTTCTTATTTATAGGTTGAAAACGATTGAGCCAAAGATACCATGGATGCAACAGACGTTTAATAAGGGAGATCCCGGTGCATGAGCAGATTTTGAACTTATTTCTTACAAACACGTACACCTACTCATTCTCTCTTAATAATAACTAGGTTGTAATTATAGTGTCTAACCTTTTTTGTCTTTCATATGGCTTCCTTTTTTAACTAGGAGGAGCAGAAAACCCTTCCAGTATATAAATTCAGAGACGAACTGCTCAAGACTGTAGATGAGTATCAGGTTCGCAAACCTTTTGAGACGGTGGTGTTCCACTCTGGTTTGGGTTTTCTATACATTTGTTTGGCTACGCTTAATCTATGCATGCGATAGATGTTTTCTTTTAGCCCTGAGCCCCTGACTATAAATAGAGCATGAAGAAGATATAAAAATCCTAGATCTTAACGTGTGCAAGCTTCTGAGATCCTAGATGCTAGGGGCAGAGGACACATGAAGTGATTTACTATTTTCATATTTGTGTTGACTCTGTTTCACCAGAATGGTAGTGGATGATAATGCTCATTTACAGAAGGAAAGTTAAAGCGTTGACTAACGGATATTTAATTTTTTCTACAAGACTTCACAAATTAGTCCATACGTAGTTTGTGCTGTCCTAAGAGGAGTAACTTTTGATGAAGTCAGATACAACAGCTTCATTGATCTTCAAGACAAACTCCACCAAAATATTTGCCGGTATTACTTGTCTACTTTCCTGTGGTTGTTTGTGGTATTTGAGTTGAAGATCCTCAATAATTTGTTAACTCAAACTATGTGGTGGACAACAGGAAGAGAACTCTTGTTGCTATTGGTACCAATGATTTGGACACTGTACAAGGACCCTTCTCATATGAGGTAAATTTCCAACCTTGCTTCAATCAGCCAGTATAACCTGTTAGCCTCAGTTTGTGGTTGTTGAACTGTGTTGTGCTAAACTTATTTTACAATATGCTATGGAGGAAGCCAAAAAAGCATGAAGAAGTTGGTAGGCAACAGCTGATTGGAAAATATGTATTATTATAATCCACTACATTTCCAAATGTAGCCTTAGCCTATATTCATGATTATCTTAGTTGCATCCCTGCCAGCTCTATATATATGGGAGGCACATCATAGCTTTCTCTCTTTGTGTGTGTTCTGCATGTTTCCTTTCCTTTTCTGTGGTTGGCAGGGTGGGGGACATGTATCTCTGCTGGAGGATCTATGTATTTCTTTTGTAGGGTCCATAAGCTGAAGAAATTATTTTACATCAAGTTGACGCTTCAATATTTGCAGAACTATATGTTCGTTACCTCCTATAATCAATGGTGCACACTCTGCTATCACCCTGAAGACAGGGAATGTGTTTATGAAACGCACTGCCACCGACCTTACCAAAGCAGATATTGTTCTGAATGTGGCACACTTAGGTCAGAATTCAGCAAAAAATACTTTCCGAGTACCCTTTCATTCTTCCCCAAATTTAAACTATATTGATAAAAGAAATACCTCTCCTATTATAAGTATTTGTGTATGGTCTAATTATTGTCATGTTCAGCTTTTGGGGTGCTTCTTGTCTGTTATTGTATAGTGGGAGAAACCGTCTCTGGTAAACTACTGCTTTTTTAAAATCCGATTGTCTTATTCCTCATATCTAATATTTAGTGGATGGGAACGAGATCACCACCTATTTTGGTCAGATAGAATAAATTCTTGCTTTTCCAAAACAGATTTTCCGTCTCGGAGGTTGAGCTTGCTGACTACCTAAAATATGTTACCAATGTCAAGGGCTTGCTGATGACCAAAAATATGTTATGAATCTCACTGAATATCTGCTGATGACCAAAAATATGTTATGAATCTCATTGAATATCTGTGTTGATTTTAGTGTGAAAGAATTATAATTATTGGGGTTCTATTTTTCTGTGTGCCAAAATTACCTTTTTAATGCTTTTAAGACCAGTTTCCATTTTTCTATGATGTAAACATCTGAGTTGCTCTCAACGCGACAGAATCAGAATTATCGGCGTCACTATTTCTGTGTGCTTCGATTACTTTGGTTGTTCCTTATTTTCTTTCTCAAGGCCAATTCTAATAGTAGTGTTGCAAACAATTTGAACTAGAACCAAACAACTGTTGGACCTGAACTTTATGTTCATTTGTGATTTTGGTAGTGTGTTCATTTGTAATTTTGGTAGTGTTGCCAATCCGCCCTATAAGGGTAAACTCAGGTCATGTGGCAAATTTCCATGGATCTGGATATTGAGACGTCGTCAACTGTGATTGCCTATCTGTTCGGCGCTGTGTAATTGTTTTTATGAACATCTCTTTTGCAAATAGCCAATGAACCACTACTATATTTATGTTCTGTCTCATCGCAGTCCTGGAGTCTTGCCTCCCATTAAATTTGTGAAGCCAATTAGCCTAAAGATGAAATTGCAATTTTCAAAATGTCTTCACTGTCTTGTGCTATTAAATAAGTAGTGAAATTTATGTTTGTTTCAGCCTTGCGAATCTTATGTTTTGGTTGCCAGGTTAAAGTAGAGCAGCTACGGTGAAGCATAGCATCCAGAATTAAGTTCCCTTTATTGTCGGCTGACTACTGCAGGTATTGTATAAGATAAGATATGATTTTTTTAATCTATTCTAATAATCAACATAAGAGCAGGCACCGAGTTATTGATAATATTTCGCTTCAGTTAATGATCCAATTTTCAAGAGAGTGGTTGTCTATTGATTTAGCTATCCACCAACTTGAATAACTATGGCCATATGTATCACTGTATGATGATGATTTTGCCCTTTGTACCTGATAGTGACTGCTTTCGGATTGTTTACAAATTTTAGTTGATATAGATGGATAAAAATTCTAATTCTAAACATTCATTGTTCAACAATGTAGGGTTGTTGCTAGCGTTGCAGGTATACTTGCGTTATAGACAAAGAACCAAACAACAGTGTGACAACCATGGTTGAAACTTACAACTGCTCTTCTTGACCTTATGAATGTTTGTCACTGGAGAGGGTTGCAAAGACGCTTACACACCATTCATCGGTGCAAATAAATTTCAGCAATGATGAACCAAATGAAACACGGCCCAGGTATGTTCTTGAGCTGGCTCAGGTTTAGAAACACGGCTTATTTGATAAAAGAACTTCAGCTATCATACCTACTTTGTGAAATAACTAAATTTGCTCACTATTTCTGTTGCCTATGAATCAATATTGAAATAGCTGGTCAGGTGTACTTTTTCAGGCACATTATTAAGATAGTACGTAGGAGACTACCAGTTCGTGCAAGTCTAATATTCTCTCATAGGGATACCGAGTGAAAATGCAAGTTATTAGTATAATTTATGTGGAGGCTTTCTATTTTGTTTTGCTCTCTGAATTAGTCCTCGCCTCATCGGCCAAGGTGTTTTACATCTATATCGTGGATGCCTTCGTAGAAGATATGGCATGAGATCAAATAATATCCCCTCAGATTGGTGTTCACCGCCCGGCAGTGAGAGAGATAGTCTGGAGGCGGAAGACCGGAGCGCCGACACGGGTTCGAGCGATGTGGGCTAATATCGAGTTTCTGAATATGAAGGTATATAATTGGTTTCTCCACTCCTGTTTCTATGCATTTTTCTTCATCCTCTAAATTGTTGTTCTAGAGTATTGCATCAACGTGGGAAAGAATCTTACCAAAAATTTATGTTGCGATCTCAGTGTATTCTAATCAGATCAGTTTTACTTCTGCTATGATCTTATTGTTTTGATGTGGCCAGTGCAGTGGTAAATTTTCCAACTACCGACTAATGCTTTTGAGGTTTAACTTTCTCTTTGTTCTTAGCAGATGTGCTGGGAAGTTCAATTTTACAGAAGTTAGACTAGAGGAGGTGATCTTTAGATTCCAAGAAACTGAGAAAGCAGGTGGGCGACTGTTATTTTTGTTGTTCCAAGAAACTAAGAATGAGCTTACCTAGTAATTTGACGGTGCTGCTCGCACTATTTCTACTTCACCTAGCGCCGTTTTGATCAATGTCAGTGTTTTTCAATCTATAGCTGTTACTTCTATCACTGGTGGAATGAGTACCTGATTTTTTGTTTCCACGGTCTCTGTCACAGGTGAGCCAAGTTGGGCATTTTCATGCTCTTTTGATCCCCCGAATCTAGGGGAAGATCAGGAGAGCTTCTTACTGGTCATGTATGTCGCAAGGGAGGCAGAGAATCCATTCTTCAGAGTTGGTTATAACAGTCTCGGTGCCTTTGCAACTATCAACCACCTCCACTTCCAAGTTAGTCATAGTCAAACCTTAGTGATGATGATCTCTATCTTATGCTCTCCTCCCACTAATTGTGCAATATCCAGTCGAAAAGGTGCAGACGAAACTCGCGGTCCTAAAGAGTTGTGTCAGCATTTGTCAGCTGGTGCATTACCCAGTAAGAGGATTTGCAATTGAAGACGACATCCGTTGTCAAGTGTAGTGCTGGTTCAATATTTCCAACATAGATTCTCACTTCGCATGGATGTTTCATGATAAAATGAATTTATATAGTTATTTTTTTAAGATGACATCCGTTGTCCTTGTTCTCCTTTGTGGTCAACCTGTAGCTGCGCCGGGGTGGGGAAGTCAGACTTTTTCCGGAAAGTAAGCACAAAGTCTTCTTCCTCCATGAAGTTATGGTTGGTGGTGCAATATAGTAATTTTCTTACATGTTTAATTCTCTTACCATTTATAAGTCCTTGAGGAAAACATATATGGCTTGTCTCCGGAGAAAGGGATATCAAACTAACACTAGATATTCTTATTTTGTGCAGCTAATCTTGGAGCACGGCTGGGAAACAAAGCTGCAAGGAGATATGATGATACATGAATTAGTTACCCAAAACATATTATATTAAGAAATAGGAAGTATTCATTGGTGTAGCCCTGAAATATCTTTTAATCCGTTGAGGTACAGTCAGCCAACAAATAATTCTTACCTTCGGTGTTATTTTGAGTTGACTGAACTTTCTTTTTCACGATAACATAATATGTGATGTCAAGATAGAATTTTATGAGAGTTATCCTGGTACTGGATAGATGTGTCATATATGGGTGCATATGGTTGCAACATGCCACGTGTTTGGTTCTTACCTATTAGATTTTGTTATATCAATAGTTTGATTTCTTCTCTAATATGGAGCATTTCATTTTGTCAACCCTTTCAGACTATTTGCACTAAGTTGTACTGCTTAAGTGCATGCCAATACTTGTGTTTGCACTTATCATGCCAGTACCATAGATTATGTCATAAACACAAAAATAAAATATAATGTCTACAACCTTATGGCTTAAATATACTCTTGCATTCCTTTCATTTCAAAATAACAAATTATAATTATCCATTCCTTTCATTTCAAAATAATAAATTATAATTATCCATTCCTTCCATTTCAAAATAATAAATTATAATTGCATGCATTGGATGACAGTAGGTTCTCTCATCTCTAATGAAAATGGCTATTCATGCTATTGTAGTTCAAGTTTCGAACTAAAAATATCTTTGTTGTTTTCAGCTAAAATTATCTAAGTTCACAAATTGTAAAACATTATGGCTAAAATATTGTCTCATTTTCGGCCTCGACGCCAGCGGCGCACCGGGTCATCTAGTTGTTCCTTATTTCTCATGATTCCAGTAAGCTAAGAATTTCACATGTTCCTTTTTTTAGTTAGGATGGTACTGAAGGAGATATGCCCTAGAGGCAAATAAGAAATAGGTTTTTTATTATCATATCTTAATTAGTTTATAATAGTTTCATATTATGCTATAACTGTGCTAAGTAGAAACATTGGTACATGTGTGGTATGAAACAACCAAGTCCCTAGTAGCCTCTATTTATACTAGTTTGTTCGTCACGAAGATGATCTGGGTTTCAAGATCATGGGCATTTATGCCGACTGACAACGAGATCATATCATTGGAAAATGACGTGGTTGGACATTCCTCGAAGGATTGCAACATGATCAAGTCATCTAGTTCATTGTTGCAACAGCTATACCTAGACTCCTCCTTAGACCGTGAGCTCATATTATTCACTGTTTCCCTAGGCTGCTTAGACTGTATCAACCGTCATCTGGTAATACGGTGGCCATAAAGTTGTATGTTGGGTATTCCGAAGGAACAGTAGATGACATGTGACTGCAAGACCGGGATTTTTTCACCCATATGACGGATAAAGATACATATGGCCGGCTTGGTGAGATTACATCCATATATATTGCAACATGTGACTAGGTCACGGAGATGTAATATCATGGTAACAAGAAAATATAACTTGTTGTGAATGAGATTGAACAAAGGTACGGGATACCGATGATCGGATCTCGGACGAGTTGTATCGAGAAACAAAAAGAAGAGGATGCTACATTTAGACGGTTCAAACAACATTGTTATCAGGAATGCATAGGGGTCACACGGATATCCCTGGTCCCTCTGTTGATCATTGATACAGATCATATCTAGAGCATTCCCGAGCCATGAGAGGATACACTTAGGGGTACGATGAGAGCGATCATTCGTAAAACGGAATCACGGTAGAGAAAGAGAGAAAGCCGGAATCGTTCCGTGGAGAGATCCGAAGTTGTTCGGAGAAAGAATAGAAGAAAAGACCGAAAAAGTGTTTTCAGATAAATGGGAATTTAAATATATATTTATTATATGTTAATTGTGAATTAATATATTATAAATAATATTTAGATTAAGATTTATAAAAGCAACTTTTATATTAGGCTAGATCCCGAGGGGAATAGTCTAGAAATAAAACCGCAGAAAATAAAAAGGAAAAAGAAAAAAAAAAAAAAAATGTTGTGGGCAGGCGCCCATAAAGCAGCATCTTGGCTGCAAGCATGTATGCTAATCGAATTGCCGTGGGGATGGTCAGATGGCCCACCCCGCCTCCTCCTCGCTGTGGCGGAGCATCCAGCCACCCGGGTCAAGGGTGGTCATTGGTCAGGCCATGGTGGGCACCACCCACCGGCGTTAGCAGCAGCCAATGGGTCATGGGCAGGTCGGCCCACCCGGCCGGCTGAGCCCCAGGCTGAGTTTTCCCTTTTCTTTTATTAGGTATTTACCTGTTTTGACTATTGGGTTGAGTAGATTCGGCCCAATCGGCCAGGACGAAAATATCTGATATTTCCTGTTTATTAATAGTCCCACATGGCTAACCCAATGGGGAGGGCACACCCCCTCCGCCTATATAAAGGGGTGCCCATGGGTGGGATTACACACATAATTGGAGAAGTCCTTTGGTTGACTTTCTCCTCCTCCCTCTCTCTCTATCCCTCATGACCATGGCCCAAGTCTAGGCTGTGCGATCGAGGCACACCCACAGTACGCTGTTGCGCTGCAGGGATTCCTTGCCGGATATCAAGTTCCGCACTCCCGGCGGGATCGGAGAGCCGGAGGTCTCATCGTGCACCGGATGTGTACGAAGACCGAGGCGCAACACTTGGGGCGCTAGAATATCGTGAGCCGGAGCTGCTGCACGATGAAGATGACGAAGGAGCAAGGGGTGACCTACGAGGAGCTTCGCGACCTTGAGGTCGGCTACGAGTACGACTACTTCAACCATGTTTCCCGCGGAACGTTAACCGCGTACGGTCTACAAGGGTATGTATTCTCTACGCTCCGGCCGTTACCGCATTACTACATAGATAGATCCTAGGCAGTTTCTGGGGTTTCAACGTAGGAAATTTTCATTTTCCGCACCGATCCCCAACAGTGGTATCAGAGCCGATCTATGCATAGGAGTGTTGTACGGCCAATACGCACAAGTATTATGCGGGCATTGATCCTTAGTTGTTACCCTCTAACGTGTACTTGTTTATATCGCGGTATTGTTTGATGAAGCGGCCTGGACCGACCTTACGCGTATTCGTACACGAGACTGGTTCCACGCTCAACATACGGCTTGTACCGTATAAGTGGCTAGCGGGTGTTTGTCTCTCATTCGATAGTTGATATAGAATTTACAACGGAGGGTCTCGAAAGGGGTGTAATAGAGACAACTGTCGGATCCATGTTGTGGTTGGAAAGTTCGTAGTTTAGAAACGGTTCTAGTGCGAAAGCCCTAACAACCACGTAAAACTTGCAGTAGATAAAGTAGAGGCGTCTAACTTTATTTTGCAGGGGGCATGTGATTATGATATGGCATTGGTTGTTACAAAGGTAAAATAGTTTACTTTTCTATTGCTAAGTAGTATAGTAATAGTCATTGTTCCGATGAACGACCTGGTGGAGGTGTCGTGGACTTGGCGTCAAACCAAGGGCAAGATGGAGATCATGCCGGAGCGCTCGATGGAGATCAAGGTGCAAGAAAGACCATATCATATCACATTATACATATGATGTTGATACCAGATTTTACATCTTATTGTGTGCTAGTATTTAGATACTCAACGGTAGCAAATAAGATAATCCCTATTTAATTCCAATGTTCCGTGTTCCCCTTGTGTGTGCACCACCAATTTAAGTTCTTCGGTATGAGGCGATCCAGGGTTACAGGCATGGGTGTCAGATATATCTACGTTCGCATACAGTGTGTGTAAGTCATGTTACACAACGAATACACACAAGTTAGATTTGGCGAGCCTAGCACGCTAGAGAAGCATGGCCTCGGAACACAAGAGATCAAAAGATCGAGCATGAGTCACATGGATGATGTGATTGGCATTATTGAATGTCTACCTTTGATAATGCACTTACGGTCGTGACGGTCGGGGGAGGTGCAGAGGATAGAGATCATGCGATCACTAAAATCGTCCAGGGGATGACCGTTTTAGTGGAGACCAATTATAAATTGATCTCTTATTATAAACTTAGTCTAGATGTCTATTTGCAAATATCTTAGTAGATCATGGCCTATCTCATTGAGGTCCTTTGCGACCATGGGAAAATATTGCTTAATATGGAACTTAGCAAAAGGGTCCAACTTTTTAGATTAATACCCACGCCTGAGGGATATCCTCGTAAAGGTGATCTTCTCTTCTTGATACAATAACCATTAGGAGATAATTCGATGACTCCAGATTGTTTGCAAAAACACTTAGCAATCTTGCATTAGAGTTGAGAACTCTTGGAAGGGCTTGATTGTAATGGAGGTCATGGATGAAAAGGTATATGTAAGATATACAAATTATAAATGTGGTTCTTGCAGAACTCATTGCAGGTTGCAAAGTATTTGATACTTGTCTCGTTTTATGAAAACAGGATGATCTGCTTGAGAATTGTTGGTATTGAGGCAACGTGACTTGATGACGGCAAGCAAAATAGTTGATGGCCGACATCACCTCTGTTGGAGATATGCCCAAGAGGCAATAATAAAAGTGGTTATTATTATATCTTTGTGTTTATGATGAATGTTTACATCCCATGCTATAATTGTATTATAAGGAAACACTGATACATGTGTGTTTTGTAAACATAAAAGAGTCCCTAGTAAGCCTCTTGTGGAACTAGCTTGTTGATTAAATGATGATCATGGTTTCCTAATCATGGACATTGAATGTCATTAATAACAAGGTTATATCATTAGGAAAATGATGTAATGGACACACACCCATAGTAAGCGTAGCATAAGATCAAGTCATTAAGTTCGTATTGCTGTAAGTTTTCAAATGCATAGTAACCTAATCCTTCGACCATGAGGTTATGTTAATCACCATCACCGGATGGGTACTTTGATGACATCAAACACCGCTTCGTAACTAGGTGGTTATAAAGGTGTCATTGGGTATTCTGAAAGTATGTGTTGAAGCACATGGACCAAGATTGGGATTTGTCCATCCATATGACGGATAGATATGCTCTGGGCCCTCTCGGTGGAATGTCATCTAGTTAGCTTGCAAGCATGTGACTAGGTCACAAGGGATGACATAACATGGAGCAGTAAAGAGTACTTATCAAGAATGAGGTAGAACTAGGTATGGAGATACAAGCGATCAAACCTCGGATAAGTAGAATATCGCGTGACAAAGGGAATTGGTTTCGTATGTTAATGGTTCTATCGATCACGAAGTCATCGTTGAGTATGTGGGAGCCGTTATGGATCTCCAGATCCCGCTAATGGTTATTGATCGGAGAGGTGTCTCCATCATGTCTGCATATTCACGAACCGTAGGGTGACACACTTAAGTTTCGAAGTTGTTTTAAGTAGATATGGAATATGCGTTGGAGACCGAATGTTGTTCGGAGTCTCGAATTGGATCCGGGACATCACGAGGAGATCCGGAATTGTCCGGAGAATAAGATTCATATATTGGGGATTATTTTCTAAGTTAGGAAATGTTCCGGAGTGTTTGTATGAAGATTCTAGAAGGTTTCGGAATGTTCTGGAAGGTTCTAGGAGATTTCTTGGAGTTTGCTTGAAAACCAAGAAAGGATCAAGGAGTCCTTGTGGGGTAATACAAGGAGTCGTGGGGGAGGAGGACTCCTCCCCCCTCCCAATCCGCCGGCCAAGGAGGGAGGGGAGTCCTACTAGGACTCCCCCTCCCATGGCGCCTCCCTCCTTTAAATAGAGGGGTGGGGGCGCCACCCTCTTGCCCCCTCCACATCAAACCCTAGCCGCCGCCTCTCTCCTCCTCCTTCCCTCTGCTCAGGCTTAGGCGAAGCCCTACAGAATTCTCTACTCCACCACCACCACCACACCGTTGTGCTGCTGGGATTCCGTGGAGAAGATCTACTACCTCCGCGTCATTGGAACAGGGAGAGGAATGTCCGCTTCGACTCAAGACGTGTGACCGATCAAGGAAGCACCGGACTACCGAAAGGATCGTCCACACGATCTTGAGATCGGCAAGTGATCGACTACATCAACCCCGAGATCTAATCTCGTAACGCTTTCGGTTCTACGAGGGTTAGTACAGATCTATCTCGTTGCACATGTCTAATAGATTAGATTTTGGCTTTTATCTAGATTAGATCTGGGTTTTGTTTGTTCTTGCGGTAGAAATTTTTTGTTTTCCATGCTACGAACCCATCAGTGGTATCAGAGCCTTGTCTATGTGTAGATCTGTTGCACGAGTAGAACACAATGGTTTTGTGGGCGTTGGTGCTCGTGCCGTCTTTTGCTTTGTGTACTTTGCATCTTGCGGTATGGTAGGATGAAGCGGCTCGGGCTAACCTTACATGTCATCGCACATGAGACTTGCTCCACGCTTGACGTGTAACTTGCTTTGCACAAGTGGCTTTGCGGGTGTCTGTCTCTCCCACCATAGTATAGATCCAATCTACACTTTGCACTCGATAGCACTTGTATCAACGTTGTGGTTCAGTTTCGTAGGTAAGATCCGTTCTTATTCGAAAGCCCCAAACCACGTAAAACATGCAAAGAAAATTAGAGGCGTCTAACTTGTTTTTGCAGGGGTTTTGTGATGTGATATGGCCATCATGTGATTGTGATTATATTTGATGTATGCAATGATCCTTGTTGTAATATGGCAACGGCAGAGCTAATGGTTGTCTTTAATTACATTAAGACCAAGGTGTCTATTCATCTTGTAATAGCTTTATTCCAAGTAGTTGTAATAGTTCTGGTGATGATGGACAACCATGAAGCGGCTAATTGACCTTGACGCAATGCTGGTGATGATGGAGATCATGTCCGTGCTTTGGAGATGGAGATCAAAGGCATAAGAAGAAAGGGCCATATCATATCACACTAATTATGAATTGCCTGTGATGTTAATCCTTTATGCATCTTGTATTGCTTAGATCGTGACGGTAGCATTATAAGATGATCCCTCTCACTAAATTTCAAGTAATAAAGTGTTCGTCCTTAGTTGGCACCGTTGCTAAGACTCGTCTCGAAGCATCTCGTGATGATCGGATGTGATAGATTCTACGTGTGCATACAACGGGTGCAAGCCAGATTTGCACATGCGGAAACTAAGGTTAATCTTGACGAGCCTAGCATGTACAGACATGGTCTCGGAACACGGAATACCGAAAGGTAGAGCATGAATCATATAAGTGATATGATGAACATGAAGATTGTTCACCGATGAAACTACATCTTCTCTCGTGAAGATCGGACTTGGTGTAGTGGACTTGGTTCGTGTAATCACTAAGACAATGTGAGGGATGTTGTTTTGAGTGGGAGTTCACCTAGTTAATTTAAGAATTAAAATTGAACTCAATTTATCATAAACTTAGTCTAAACTACTTGCAAATTTGTTGTAGATTATGGCGAACCTCTCCATCAATTTCAATGCGTTCCTAGAGAAAGAAAAGCTTAAGAACAATGGAAGCAACTTCACGGACTGGCTTCGTGGTCTGAAGATTGTCCTCAGGGCTGGTCAGATGACCTATGTGCTCGAAGCACCGCTAGGTGACCCACCTGCAGATGATGCCACCGATGACGTAAAGAATGTTTACGCCACTCGGAAAAATCATTACTCCACAGTTCAGTGTGCCATCCTGTACGGTTTACAAACGGAGCTCCAGAAGCGTTTTGAGCACCACGACCCGTTCGAGATCATTAAGGAGCTTAAGCTCAATTTTGAGACTCACGCGGCCATGGAGAGCTATGAGGCCTCCGAGAAGTTCTTTACCTGCAAGATGGAAGAGGGAAGCTCCGTTAGCGAGCACATGCTCACCATGTCTGGGCACGCAAACAAGCTCCAAGAGTTGGGGATAACGATTCCTAATGAGTTAGGGATTCACCGTGTCCTCCAATCACTGCCACCGAGTTATAAGAACTTTGTGATGAACTACAATATGCACTGCATGAACAAGACGTTTCCTGAACTATCGTCCATGCTGAAAACTGCTGAAGTGGAGATCAAGAAGGAGCACCAAGTGTTGATGGTCAATAAGACCACCAATTTCAAGAAACAGGGCAAGCCTAAGAAAAAGGACAACTTCAAGAAGGACGGCAAGAAAGCTGCCGCACCTTCTAAGAAGCCTAAGGCTGGTCCTAAGCCTGAAACTGAATGCTTCTACTGCAAGGGTGCTGGTCATCGAAGCGAATCGCCCCAAGTACCTGGCGGATCTGAAGAACGGCAACATCAAGAAGAAAGGTATATTCGATATACATGTTATTGATGTGTATCTTACGAGTAATCGTAGTAGTGCCTGGGTATTTGATACTGGTTCGGTTGCTCATATTTGTAACTCGAAATAGGAGCTGCAGAATAAACGAAGACTGGCAAGAGACGAGGTGACGATGCGCGTTGGAAATGGCTCCAAGGTTGATGTGATCGCTGTCGGCACGCTCCCTCTACATCTACCTTCGGGATTAGTTTTAAATTTAAATAATTGTTATTTGGTGCCTGCGTTAAGCATGAACATTATATCTGGATCTTGTTTATTGCGAGACGGTTACTCTTTTAAGTCTGAGAATAAAGGTTGTTCGATTTATATGAGTAATATCTTTTATGGTAATGCACCTGAGATGAATGGTTTATTATTATTGAATCTCGATAGTAGTGATACACATGTTCACAACATAGATGCTAAACGAATAAAATTGAATGATAATTCTAAATACACGTGGCACTATCGTCTTGGTCACATTGGAGTGAAGCGTATGAAGAAACTCCATTCTGATGGACTTCTGGAATCACTTGATTTTGAATCACTTGAAAGATGCGAATCATGTCTAATGGGAAAAATGACTAAGACTCCATTCTCTAGAATAATGGAGCGAGCTACAGACTTATTGAAAATAATACATACTGATGTGTGCGGTCCAATGAGTGTAGCATCGCGTGGTGGATATCGTTATGTTCTCACTTTCACGGATGACTTAAGTAGGTATGGGTATATCTACTTTATGAAACATAAGTCCGAAACTTTCGAGAAGTTTAAGGAATTTCAAAGTGAAGTGGAAAATCATCGTAACAAGAAGATTAAATTTCTGCTCGACATGGAGGTGAATATCTAAGTTACGAGTTTGGCATGCATTTAAAGAAATATGGAATACTTTCGCAGTTGACACCGTCGGGAACACCATAGCGTAATGGTGTGTCCGAACATCGTAATCGAACTCTCTTAGATATGGTTCGGTCTATGATGTCTCTTATAGATTTACCACTATCGTTTTGGGGCTATGCATTAGAGACAGCCGCATTCACTTTAAATAGGGCACCATCTAAATCCGTTAAAATGACATCGTATGAATTGTGGTTTGGTAAGAAACCTAAGTTGTCGTTCCTTAAAGTTTGGGGTTGCGAAGCGTATGTAAAGAAGTTATAGCCTCACAATCATCATCATCTCCGTCATCATCCCGCCAATCCCTTAAGACAGAAGTCTTACTAGAGGGTCGGCTGGAGCCAGAGTCTGGAATAGGCATGAAGTCCTCAGAGTCTGGCTCCTCCGGATCCGAGGTATCGCGGTCCTTGCCCCACTTGAGGGCCGGAGTCATGGTGTCCTCTATTGTTTGCTGAAGAAATTTCTGAAAATAATAAGGCAAAAAAAGTTAGATAGAGGATACAGGCCGACATAAAGTATAACTCGAAAAAAGGGTCGCATAAGAGACATACCGTGGGAATAGGCCTATCTCGGCTGAAGTGCTCTAGTCCCTACTCCCAATCCTCGGTCAAGGGCGTCTTGAAGATAGACTTAACCCGACGGAAGATCTGGGAGTCAGAGAGCTAGAATGATGAAACTCGGTTATGGTCGAGGTGACCGCTCATGTGGCAAAGTTTGTGGGTGCATCTCTACAGTGGGAAGATTCGGCTCCAGATGAAAGTGAGCATTAGATCCTCGCCGGTCATCCCCTCTACCTTCAGATCAATGATGCGCTTCTCTACCAGACCGACTAAGGTGCTGAACTTCTTGGGGATCCGCCCCCATCGATTCCTATCAGGGACGCCGACAGAAAAAGGAGGTAGCCGAATCTTGTCCTCCGAGGTATCGTTCTTTACATAAAAGAACATCTTGGCCCACCCTTTACAGGACTCCAAGCCGGTAACCTGGGGAAATACCTAGTCGCGCCGAGGCGAGATGGAAGCCGCCCCGCATTGGGTTAGAGATTGGCCGGCCGGGCGAAGTTCCTTATTCGAAACACCATTGGCCCGAAAACCGAAGAACTTGAACCAGATATGAATGGAGGGCCACAAGCCAAGATATCCCTCAACTCCGGAAACAAAGACAGAGAGAGGCGATGGTGTTTGCAGGAAGATGGTGGGGTTGAAGAACGAAGGTGGTGAGGAAATCATAGAAGAAATCGTTGATAGGAAGGCCAAAGCCGTGCTAGAAGTGGGAAAGGAAAACCACAAACTCACCGGGCTCGGGAGCGGGGACAAGTTCGTCGCCGGGGATACAACAGGTAACTCTGGCGGGGACGCGGCGGGTCCGGATGATCCAGTCAATATCATCTTGGCACACCCAAGAACCGGCCCAAGCACCACGCTCATGGGCGGCGCCGCCCTCCTCGTGCCCCTCGGTCACGGTGATGTCTTGAGGCATCTCTAGATCTTCTTCCTTAGAGGATAATCCGAAGCGGGGAAAAAGGGCCTTGACCGACGAGGTCCCGTAGCAGCAACAAGCAAGAGAGCTGCGGCGAGGCGAGCGAGGAACAGAGAGCGACAACGTCGGCACTATCGCTAAGCGGAAGCGGCGACGCTGTGGGGAAGAAGAAGAAGAAGTAGAGGCGAGCGGGAGAAAGTGGTTAAGGGAGACCCTCGCTCCCCTATTTAGCCACGCCCCTAGCGGGGGTAGTGGGATCACAGGGTATGGCGGGCCACATGGTGTGGCCGTGTATTTGCCGAATGAGCCAATCAGCAGCAAGCCACATAGGATGTTACACAACGCAGTGGATCGTGCGACGCGATGTGGCGCTGCGGTTATCGAAGAGGCACCCACGACGTGATGTGCACGCAGTAACACCTGATAGCGTACACAGTAACTAATGCGCAAGCCCTTAAAATGAGGCAAAGGTAACGATTACCTGCCATGTAGGATGCAAGAAAGTGTACATGAGAAGCAAAGCATCTAAGTGGGATAACCCGGATGCAAGAATATAACCTAGCCAACGAGGAGTACCTCAAAAAGAGCCAAGGAAGATCAAAGTAAATGCCAAGTCAGTAAAGTAAGGAACCGAGTTAAATACGGAGTGTGCCGACATACAGGTACCTCGGCGAGAAGATCAAAGAATCAAGTGGGTTGAACCTGATGTGGCCTTAACAGCTGAAGTTGCTAAGACCGCACCAGCTTCGGGGACTAATGTTGGGAGATGACCCCGAGTAGGGTATAAAGGCAATGTTAGACGAGGTACGACGAGATTAAAGCATGAGCTGACCGAGTTGCCTAAAGGCCAGCCAAGTTATGGCCGACTCAGCCGAGGTTGTCTTCACCCAACAAGACCTCGGCCGACATAAAACGTATGTCGGCACAACCACAATGTTACTTGTTTGCAGGTACCCTCAAGGCCGAGTTAACCAGGCAGTAGCCGGGTTACTACTTGGCTTACAGGAGAAGGAAGGTAACTTTCATGGTCAGCGCTTTTCTCTCTCCATTGTAGAGAGAGCATAGAAGACAGAGAGAAGGACCAGTAGCACGGGCCGACAAGGGTGACGTCGCCTGGCCGCTGCTAGTCAGGTGACACGGCGCCGCAGAGGCTTACGCCAGGGGTTCAGAGAGGCTTACGCCATGAGCTCTGGGCGGCTTACAGAGGGAAAATAGAGAGCATCGCTTTACTATTTTGGAAGGAGCATGTGCTAGAATATGCTCTCCACGTATGTCCTAAATATAACTTGGCCACCCCTTTATAAGGTGCGCCAGGACCTCTAGAGGGAGTGGATCATTTTTACTAAGGGAGAACCTTAGAGAGAGGTGGGAGCAGGGAATAACTTCATCTTCCTCCTTCCCACGAACAGCTCAAAGAGCATCTGTAAACACCATAGATCTTGAGAATACAAACCATCTGTGTGTGGAATCACCATATTATCCCTCCCTGGATACCTCTAGCACACTTTGGCCCATCTTTAGCCTATCCATGGCATCTGCCGTAACACCATCACGAAGAATACCCAAAACTAGGGTTACGAAGCGGCACCCAATCTGTCCCGCTTCGTAGGCAAAATAATTGTTAGTCTAGTTCAAATTTCTTCATCAAAATTTCTCTAGTTTGAACTAAAATTTTCTTTCGCGGGTTGCCTGTCTTTTGAGCGTTCAGTCCATCAACAGCAGAAAAAGACAGCAAATGAGAAACCTGAAATAGTGTTGTGAAGTCCAACATTTCTACATGGATCTGTTCCCACCATCCTAAAGCGAATCACCAAGTTTCAATCTATCAATCTCCACAAATTGCAAACACTGGAAGAACCTTTCTATCTGCACGCTGTACTTCACAGTTCTAACCAACTTCATCCCTCTTCTAAAAAATTATCACCTCAAACTCAACCGAAATTCACCGTCAAAATGGGCTCACGAAAAAAATCCAGCTGCTTGCAAAGACATGCATTATTACATGATTACCTTACGACCTACCCAACACAAAAAACACGCACAGTGCCCCTTGTAGACGTTTGATAATGCATCAAGATTAATTCAGCCTGACGGCTAAGAGAGACTCTGCCTAGAAGTTTCTTCCATGCAACTCAGGTTCCCACGACCACGAGATGTCCTGTTAGTAAAATAAGCCCAGCTAGAGCGAAAATGTTAAACTTCCGAAGGGACACTGATAGTTCATGTAGTTAAACAGGTAGAAACAGTTAACTAAGTGCTGGAGCCCACTCGCCGCACAGCGATCAAGAAAGACCACTACACGATCACGTTATCACAGAGAGAACGTGTCATTCCTTGTACAGAAGCCAATCTACCGCGGCTCTTTAAATCTCTACAGCAGGGGCACCAAAGAAGTGACACCATTTCTAGTTGCCATTTATGCACTAATTCATTCATCGCTTGAACTCTCCTTGGTAGCTTCAGCCACCGTGCTATCTTCAGGGGTCTCCTGCGGCCATCAGGAATGGAAAAGGTCAAGTGAAATATTACGGAATTATATAGTAGTAAGCATATGTGGTACACATTGGGGAATAAGACCATCATCAGAGCATGTAAAACTGCATCATACCAGTTACTTATTCACCAACTTATTTTCCAGGTACCAGTGTTAGCATACATGTGTAGCACACTCTCAATGATCCAGAAAAAGAAATAGGTGTGAGTCCTTCGTTTCATCGAAGCATAACTCATAGTTACTTATTTACCTACTTATTCTACATGTAGTACGATTAGCATGATCGAAAAGAACTACAGATGTTGTATCTACATCTCATGGATAATTGGATGGGGTGTTATTATGTCCCTCTTCAAGAAAAAAATGAAGTCTTTGTACTGAAGCTCCTCTAAACAGGGCAGTGCAGAAGAGATTTAATCGTTCATTCAAATCCTACACGTTTAGAAAACAAATCCAACCAGTAATATGCAGATATACATCTTTAAGATAGGATCGTGCTACATTAGGAGAAGATGCCATGCTAGATTTCCGAATTTGAATTTCAACATTCTCGAATTATTCAGGAATAAGAACAGTGATTGAGTTGTGGAATTCCAAAAGAGATACAAATCAATCATTGCAATCTGCTCTAGACACTAGAGGTGGAATAAACAAATACTCACATTCTTTTCCTCTTCAACACCGCTGCTTTCGTCCTGTTTTTCTGGATTACCATCCAACTGAAAAAATAGGGGAAGGCAAAGGTTAAGAAACATTGCCCATTTAATTAAATGCAAACAAAACCATTAATAGACACAAGCAATTTGACTATCATATGGTTGCAACTAGCTATATATACCCAGAAATTGTGACAATAACAACCATTATTAGAACAAAAGTAACTGGCTATCATAGGGTTGCAACAAGTTATACATCCGAAAATCATGTGAGAAGCCAGTTAATCTTGGAGCAGGTAAACTAAGAAAAAATATACTTACTTTCAGGTTGCCTAAGTCAGGTAGTGCACCCTCGCTTATGTTATCCTCCCCACTTCCTTTGCACCCATCATTTTCTGTAGCATCTTCAAGCTGAAAGAAGAATCATATGCAATTAAATATACAAAGGTATACAGAAATGATTTGCCATAAAAATTACACTATTATGAATATAGAAGGGCAATTACCCCCAAATTCTTCAAGCTAATTGAGACATCTTCCTGTTGCTTCTTAAGGGTGGTCCTCAGTTCTTGGAAATCCTAGAAATGGCAAAGAAGATAAAACAGTTTGCAGAAGGTACACAAATCAAATATGAACCTTTTACAGAATATTTAGACATGGCCTTACTGTTTTTAGCTGATCTATTTCACTATTGAGTGCAGTTTTGATATCAGATATTTCCTGCAAGACATATAGAATCATAATAAGCTGGTATACGAAAGCAAGGAGTGCACAGCAGCACGAGTGCCAGCTTATTTCTCAAGGTAGGTTGTGTTGTGAGGAACACATGTAGCGTCTTTCTGAAAAAGGGAATTGTCATCCTTCATTATCCGCTAGCATACTTTATGGTACTAACAGATATTTTCAAGATTTTATTCAATACTAGAAGAATCATCTAGAAAACCCAAAATGACAACAAAACAAACTGCCTTCTGAAAATAAAGTGGCAACACAATAATCCCAGCGATACAAGAAAGAATATATGTACAATTGACATATAGCATCAAGTGAAGTGCTCAAAAACTCACAGTTTTGTATTTCTTCACTTGGGTGTCCAAATTGTTTCTCCAACTCTGCAAATCCTGAATACAACAACAGGATAATTATAAGAACAATGCAGTTGCAGTCTACAGTCCAAAGTAAAACAGTGAAACATTGTGTAAAATTTTAACAAAAATGTAGACACACCATTATGCATTTGCAGGCTCTGCTACAAAGCATCACAATATTCATACTATTTCAAGATATAGGTATTACAAGTAAAGAACACAAATATGTAAATTATTTTCTATTCATGATGAGCCCACCTTTATTGAGGAGTGCCCTTCAAATGGAAAGATAAAACTTGTGCATACAAAATTACAAATAACTCATATTATTACACTAATGTGCAACAAATGGAGACTTCTACCGAAGCTCAACATTCATGAAATAAATAAATGAAGATGCATAAAAGAAGAATAAAGATAACCGCTTCCGCAATATTTCAGCATACCTCCTTCAGTCCTCGAAGTCTGCCCAAAAGCTCTGACTGCGATTCATTTAATTCCTGTTATTCAAAAAAAAAATACACTGTTGATTTCTTCAATTCTCTTAGGATACAAGGATTATGGATAAAAATTCAACCCAAAATGAAAACACTGAACCAAAGAGTAAGGGTAGATATAAGTGCTTGGTAACGATTTTCATACTGGACCATTTTGTGATCAGTATGCAGTTGGAAAAGTGCTGTGTACAATATATCAGGCATATAACTGTATGCCCACAAATCCTAAAATTGGAAGGTCAAAGATTAATAGTTCATTTCAGCTATGCTGCTCATAGACAGAAGAAGTTTATCACCATTCACCACACAGTAGTTCAGTGAACACATGATCTTCTGATCCCAATCACTGAAGTCTAAATTTTCTATATTCTAGAAGCATGATGTGTAATTTTGATGATGCAACCATAGTTGAGTTTGTACCAGCATATATAATTTGGGTTGTGCAACAATGAGGAGGACAGTATGGAAGGAATTCTCAAGTGCTGGGCTTTGGGAGAGTTCAGGAAAACATTTTATGAAGTAATGGAATAGCTAACTACGGTACGTCAATGATGACTTGTCAAACATGACCGCAAGACACAAATGCTTCAGTGTAAGGATGCTTGCTGGCACAAGCAGTTACAGTAATTATAATTACGACTGCAATACTTGATCTACTCATAGCTGGTAAACTGACCAGCAACACCTAATTACCACGCCTTCTAGTTGCATTTAGTACTCCCTCCTGTCCATATTAACGTTCTCAACTTTGTCTAGATACAAATGAATCTAGTCTAAATACTTAATTAGATACATCCGAATCTAGATAAAGTTGAGAACACTAATATGGACCGGAGGGAGTATTATTTTTCTCCTGGTTTTCATGCTCGCAATTGTCACAAATAAACCGTAAAGGGTTGTGATTGAGGAAATCTATAATTCGCCGTAGCCTTACATGCTAAAATAAGAAAAATTCAACAACAAAATTACTACTTCTTGGGGAGGGGATCCTCACCGAGATCTTCTCCCCCACCGGCAGCAACTCCTCACTCCTCTGCAAAACAAGGCAAACGATCAGAAACCAGGCGGCGGCAACTAAGATCGGAGGACAGGCTGGCCGATGCTCACCGCCGGAGACGGGGAGATCTCGTCGGCCGGCGCCTCCGCCGGCGGTGCAACCGCGGGCGACTGGGATGCTTCGGAGTCCGACATGGGATGTGAGGGTGGCTAGGGTTAGGGTTTCGTCGGGAGGGAGCGGGCGGCAGTAACGGTGCGCGTGAGAGAGAGATTTGAAATCGAAATCGAAATGGGGAAAATGGTGTGGAGATAGAGAGGGGAGGTAGGGGTGGGTCCAAAGCAAAGCTTTGGCAACCGGTGAACCGCTATATGTGTCCCGTGCGGGCCCGTCGGTTTTTTGAACGGTGGCTCAGTTTAAAATGCACAATTTGTAGAGCATAAAGCTCCCTTTTAGTTAAAAAATGCATTTTAATATACTCCCTCCGTCCCAAAATAAGTGATATGGATTTGTCTAGATTCGCATGTATCTAGAGATGTTTTAGTATATAGATACATTCGAATCTAGACAAATCCAAATCACTTATTTTAGAACGGAGGGAGTACGTATTAATAATTTATGAAAAAAAAATCATCTGTTACCTCCAACTGCTATATGTCCACAAAGTTGTTCCACGAAACCGACTATTGTTTTTATCGTTGTAAAAAAGACAAAAATTTGGTGTTAGAAAAAGCTCACATGAGACATTTTCTTTGTCTTTTCTACATAGGCTATAGAAAATATCGCTTTTCGTGAAACTTCACATGTGTACATAGAATGTCTAAGCATGGAATTTTTGTTTCTTTTTTTTTACAATTCAAAATATGTTTTTTGGGTAAAGGAAGCATATGCTCCTAGGATCAAAAGTGAATTTCTGCAATTTGTATAATTATTACTTTTAGCCCGGTAAGCTACATGAAATTTTAAGCGTAGGCGTCGCACTCATGTCCTCTCTTTGCATTGTAAATTTCCAATGCGTGTTTTCTTTATAGAGAGATCGCATGCATATGGAAGATCTTGAATTCTCTAGTGCTACCTAGAGAAGAATCTTGTTTTTATCCCATATTTTATAGAAAGAGTGGAAGGAAAATAGGATGATTTGGCCTTGTAGACCCTTCCCCCGCCCCCACAAACAATAACTTGGCATCGCTATGTTGATGCATTTTTTTGGGTTTGGAAGCACCTAATACATCTGCTACATGTTTGATACAACCAACTAGTACTTGCAGTAATAGTGTTCTAAGATATTTATTCTAGATTTAGAGTGGACCAGTTCATATAATATATGTATGTTTATGCGATATGCTTACTTTAATGATGAGCAAAGATCGCTGAATTAGTGTGCAATTGATATTGAAGTTATACTTTGTTTCAATATAGTTTTCAGATCAAGTTTTTAGACCATGGTAAGTGTGTCCTTATCCTAACGGAAACAACACTTGCATCTTTAGTAAACTAAAGAGCTAATTGATGAAGGCATTCTGGTGATTCTCAGGAGTTTGGACTTACATTCAATCCATTTACCATATCGATCCCAGCTGTTTGATTCCATCGGTGGTGGTCCAAACCCTACCATGAACATTCAATCCATTTTAGCTTTCTAAAGTCAATGCACATTCTATAACCAGTAACAATGCATTGGGCTAATAATTCATTATCATCATTTGCAACTACATTACTTTCTCCTTTCTTAGGAACACAATGAACAAGACTAACTCATTAGCTATCGGCTATAGTGTCGGGGATTCGATTTTCCGGTCGTAAATTTGTATGTAGGTGGGGGGCTTGTGACCATGATCTGATGGGGTAACAACCTCTGACACACAAGATTTATATAGGTTCATGTCCAGATGTTGTGTTTGCTGGTAAAACCCTACTTCATGTCTTCTTTATATTGATATGTATGTGAGGCATTGATGATTTGAGTAGGGTGTTGGCTTCTTGTGAGAATAGGGATGGCACCCGCAGCGTATAGGTGCGGGTGGAGACACCCCATACCCGTACCCGTTCTCCACGAGTCTACCCATCACCCGCACCCATACCCGTCAATGGGTGCAAGTTTTTCCCATACCCGTCACCCGACAAGGTTAGTGGATACCCGCGAGTTAAAATACTCGCATATACGTCACATCAAAATGAACAAAAAACTGTAGAAAACAACATTTAACAATATAATTTATAAGCATCAACACAAGTTCACAAGCTCACACAAGAAAAGAGGTAATTTAACAGTATATAAGACTACAAAATAAGTATCACAATAAAGTATGTTATGTCAATTAATCCTAGAGATACTAGGCTGGAGTTACGGGAATGGATATCATCAATAGAGAAAAAAATGATGTGTGTGATGAACAATCATTAATATACCCTGGTAATGGCAATACTAGGCGTAAAATATGTGTGTTGTTTTTGTCTATCGAGATTAATGGGACAAAATAGATTATCTAAATTAGATTTTTATATCAGATGGGTACACGGGTATGGGTTGTATGATCCCATACCCGTACCCGTCACACCCGATGGGTTTAGAATTTACCCATTTATATACCCATGGGTATTTTTCTGTCCCAAACCCTTAACCTAATAGGGTTTTTACCCGCCGGGTAAATGGGTGATGGGTACCCATTGCCACCCCTAGGTGAGAAGATGGTTGGGTCCATCCCTACTTGGCTAGGACGAATTGAGTGTATGTGTGGGGGCGTGTGAATATAGCACCCGGGCACTTTATGGTGTATGGTGAATGTGGAATCTTTCAGCCTCAGCGATGCACTCTCCTATGTTGTGAACTTTAAGAATGCATCTTCTTCCTTCTCCCTATCCGTTCCCTCCTCATGTCGGAGGCGGATGGTAGTTATACTACATGGACAAATCCTCCCCGGTGGTAGCAGAGGTGGTCACACCTCTCCGTTACATGAGACTTACATCTCATGTTGTTGGAAGCGTGTTTTCGCTCAGAAGAAAACAAACAACGGCATACATGTTCTGGTTTTGTCATGGATATGACATGTCGGATATCCTCACTAGGCTGATTAATGGAAGTAATGACAGGCCCATGGTCGCCCCTAGTGGGCTTACACGGGCGAACAAAGCCTGAGCCAGATAAGGCCTTATCCTTAGTCAGTGCAGGAGAGTCATGAAAGATACGGAGACTTATGAGCTTGGAGTATAAGCAAGAATATCATAGTCGGCATCTATTAGGACTCTAGCCCCTGTGTGGGTACATTAGATTGTAAACCCTAAGTCGACCATGATATAAGGCCAACTTTGAGTTAGAAACATTAGGCTCTTTTTAGCTTAGAATATCTCTATGAGATACCCCATAGGCTTGCGCACTAAATCGCACAAGTCCAGATCTCGCTAGCAATAGAACAGAGTTTAGTCGTTGGAACCATTGTAACTCAATATACAAAGCAATACAACAAAGTAGGAAGTGTGTCTTTACCTCCAAGAGTGAGGGGCTGAACCTGGGTAACTAGCATGTGCCAATCTCGTCCCTGATTCGCCTAATGTTGATGCGCTCCGCATCTCTGGTCCCTCTCACGATGGTACCTAATGTGGTATTCCCACGACATTTTTCACCCACTATGGGGCCCGTGGCTTAGGGTTTTACGGATCGGGTGAGATCCTAGATCAACTCGACTATCGCTGTTGGACGATTCATCCAGTTCGGAAGTCTCAACTTCGTTGACAAGATGACATGGACATCAGCGGCTCGGCAGGTGACTAATGGCACCGTCCTCCCGGTAGTCTCCATCGATATCTTCATCGTCTATGCCGGCTCAAATCCAGAGGGGAGTGTCGTCTCAAACACGGGCACCGTTCCCTTGTCGACGAGTCTGGTTACCTAAGTGAAACGAGCGTCGGCTACGCCAAATCAATCTATCTGTTGCTCGACGATGCGATCGGTGATGAATCTGAGGATGACTATGGTACCATATCCAGCGATGAGACCAACGAGGTCGACATCTTCATAGCTAGACCCGTGCCACCTAATGATCTACTCACAACTCCAGTGTCGGTGGATAACGCTGCAACTAGGGCGGTAGAGATCGACTCATACCGATCCACACTTGTTCAGCAAAGAGAGGCCCTTGAGGCTAATAGGCGGCGCCTCGCTCACGAAGAGGAGCTGCTGAAAAGTAGGCAGACTAAGATTTAGGTGGTCTCCGAATACACCCAGAAGACCTGGCGAGCTAGGCTGACAACATTGCAAGCTATGGCCTTGTTCAACACGCTCGGCGCAGATGCTCCGGTTATAGAGATGCCCGCGAGGGCTAGTGGGGCAGCAAGGTCAAGGGAGCCGGCTACTGGTGTAGCCAGTGCCTCGATGGCTAGCGTTAGAACAAATCTTCTACCGCCACTACATCCACATCCGGCTATAGATCTACTCTACCGGACTATCATTATCCAAAACCTATCAAGAACCTGATGGCCGCTAAATCTGCGGTCCATGGGATACAGATAACCGGTGAGGACGCTGAATCAGCCAAGATCCATTGAGCGTTGGAGTTGCTCGACATAGACGCCATGCAAGAGGAAGAAATCTCCCTATCGACTAGTGACATAGGTATGATTACTCGGATGCTTATGATTCGCTACCCTATACTGGGTAAAAGGCTTACGGCCCATGAAGATTTCAGATAAAGGCCCAAGGAAGCAACCGACAAAGACTTTGATTGTATTAGGAAAGAAACTATGAACCGACATTGTGTTGGTATTGTAATTACGCGTGTATGAAACCTATCTGCATACAGCTTTGAGACCCGACCTATTATATATAGGACGGGAGAAGCCCAAGCGAGGGTACCGAAAACTCCCAGACAACTTGTAATAGTGCGGTTTCCCAATATTCAAGCAACTTTGACTCCATTGTTTTCCTAACATCCGACGAAATCCCCAGCGTTCTCTTTTCCACGAAACCCTAAGTCCTTCACCATGGAAATTGGCGCCGTTTGTGGGAATCCTGAACGCTGGAACCATGGATTCAGCGGACCGCTCTCCACCAAGCATCAACCCGACAAAAGTAGTTCCACACCCGCCCACCCCTATATTGGTACCCGCTGATTTCAACGGCGGATCCAATCTAATCATCGGAAGCTTCCACTTCCAAGCAGAATACCCGCAAGAATCGTGCCCTTTGACCCTGATCACATCAGAACCGTCGGTGGAAAAACCTACTCCTATGGTGGTATCATCATCTTCCGTCGGGTCCTCCATGGACGCCACAACACAGATCGAAGCAGGCGAAGAAAGCAAGAAAATCGAGATGGATAAGGGGGACCGTGATGGTCTTTACGATAATCTCTCCTTCGGATCAGATCCATAACTAACCCCACTACACGAAGCAAGCCCGGCAAATTCAAAACCCGAAGAAAACAGCAAAAGCATCGACTTTGGAATTAGAATGGTAGAAATCCACCCAGAACAAAAACTGATGGAATTCACTGGTTCACCCGACAGTGTCTCCCTCGGTTCAGACGACGACGTCACCAGTCCATGTATCACTCAACACCAAGTATGCGTGATCATTGGGGACGCCACGACCCAGCAAGACTCCAACGATAACCCAATTTTTAACCCCGATGATATTCTTTCAAGCCACAATGCAGGAGATCACGGCTACGAAGGAAGCCAAGGAAACGAGGGAGACCCAAAACTTAACTGCGTAATCGAGAAGAAGAAGAACCACGTG
Organism: Avena insularis; assembly: GCA_023614405.1. NCBI lineage: Eukaryota > Viridiplantae > Streptophyta > Magnoliopsida > Poales > Poaceae > Avena > Avena insularis. The sequence goes on along the minus strand of CM042692.1, from coordinate 167,551,609 downwards.
GAGGCAAGAGGCAAACTCTCCAGCTACCAGCAGCGGCATGGCAAAAAGCAAGGGAAGCAATTTCGGGAGCAGTTCCGATGACAACGGACGCTTCACACGAGGATCTATTAGCATAACAATACCTGCTTCATCGCAAGAAGATAGACCTACTCAGGATGCAGAGACAACTCGACGAAAGAAAAAGAGTAGCCGATGAATCTAGCCTATGACAGGCGCAATTAAGCTCCACTCGAGGATCAAGGAGCATAACAGGAGGAGCGCCACCAAGGAGAGGAACATCTCGATTAGAGAATATCCTTGAAGCAGAGAGAGGCGGACTCATCCCTGAAGCAGAGAATATCCCCGAAGCAGGTAAAGAACATCTTGATATATCATTCATGTTGATCGATCAAGCAGGAAACATCAAGGAAAAAACGGCTCAGGCAGCCATCAAGCCGCGCAAACATATATGATCACAACTCAGCCCGCACCTGACGATCCTCGTGCGGCCCTCCACCGCTCCGCCCTGATGAATCTCGGCATGGTAGGAGCATCTCTCGTGCAAACATAACGAGGAACCACGCGACAGCTTGATAGATCCCCACGCTGTCACAGCAGTCCTCGGCAGGTGGGACACACCCGACGATCTCGATCACCATAATGGGTCCATTTTTCAGAGTTAGAGCCGCGAAACAATGCAAGAAACGACATCACTCAGTGAAGGATCGACCGGTCCATAGAAGAGCGTAGCACCCGAAGATATCATGATGGCGAAAGCGAGAAAGAGCAAGAACTATGTGGAGCCAGTTGCTTTACCCGACGGGTTCGCAAGACTCCGGTACCAAGAGACTTTAAATTACCTCAAGATTGTCAAAAGTACGATGGTCTCCAAGAACCCAAAGCTTGGCTAACAGATTATCTGGCAACCGTCAGGCTGCAAGGCGGATCCAAAGCTACAGCAATGCAAAGTTTGCAGCTACACCTAACCGGCGCGGCACGCTCCTAACTAAGACAACTACCCAAAGATTCTATGAGTAGTTGGAACGATCTTGAGGACAAGTTCATCAGGAATTTCTAGTCCACATTCAAGCGACCCGAGTCTTTGGAGCAATTGCGAGCCTGCAAGCAAAAGCCAGGAGAATCAATACAGGCCTTCGTCCAATGGTGGAACATCATAAAAAACTCAGCTGAAGCCATATCCGATGAGAGAGCAATCGACGCCTTCAACGATGGACTTCGTCAGCAGGAATTTATTGAAGAACTAGGACGAACCAAGCCAAAGACAATTTCACAGCTAATGGACATAGCCAATCGTTGGGCTGACAGAGAGGACATTGTGCACAACAAAATAGCCCGTTCACCCAAAGAAGATAGGGACAGGCGCAATAACGATCGATGACGACGAACCAACGATGGGTACAATACACCAAGTTACGTTGCGGCCAGTTTCTCTGGAGGGGACAACCGACGAAACGATGATTACAACAGCGGATACTGTAGTAACAGGGACAACATCGGTGGAGGCCAGTCGCAGCAATGATACCAGCCGACGAATCGAGACCCACCTATGTCAGCAAGACAAATGTTGGAAGGACCCTGCAATATGCACTACTACGTCGACTCGACAGGGAAAAGGTGGTCAAATCACCTCCTAAAGGACTGCCGAACTTTCTTGAAAATGCAAGAGCTATGCAACACAAGGGCAACCGAGGCAGCAAATCGAGGTTACGCTACCGCGCCTAGCGCTTTGGCTATCGGCGCGCCACCGCCACCACAGGGGCACCCACCAGTAGGATAGCCACAAAACACAACACATCAAGACGACGAGTACACCAGGTCAAAAGGAGCAATGTCAATGATCCAGAAGGGACCACCCTCCAACAGAACACAGAAGTTGATCACTAGGCAAGTAAACATGGCAGTAACAAAGCCACCTCCTACACCAGACTATCTGCATTGGTCAGAACAAGAAATTACCTTCAGCAGAGCTGATCATCCACTATGGCTTCCTCGACCAGGCCAGTCAGCGCTAATAGTAGAAGCACAAATCGGCGGGTTCGGCATGAGCAAAGTTTTCTTGGATGTAGGGAGTAGCATCAGACTGATCTACGCCAAAACTTTACGGGCTATGAATTGGTCCATGACAAATCTAATATCTACAGACACAAACTTCCACGGGATAGTTCACGGAAAAACCGAAGTTCCATTGGGCAAAGTCCACCTCGACGTAGTCTTCGGATCAAAAAATAACTTCAGATGCGAGAAGCTAGAGTTTGAAGTCATGGACTGGCCATCTCAGTATCACGCGATCCTGGGACGACCAGCTTTGGCTAGGTTCATGGCAATACCTCACTACGCATATCTGGTGCTAAAATGTCACTTCAACGGGTCATAACAAGAAAAGGAAGCTTGACGCTTTCGCGCAGATTTGCGATCGGGAATTCAACAAAATATCAGAATCTTTCGGGGTGGAGACAGAACTTGGACAACTGAAAATAGCGGATGAGGAGTCACTACACGAAGGGCACACCCACAAAAAGCAAACATCGGAAGAGCAAGCGCACAACAGTCTCGTACAAGCAACCTATGCGGCCTCCAATATAGGTCCCGCATAGGACGACCCACTCGTTGACAAGAGGAGAGCATCACAACACGGAGCATGATGAAGAGCCCCAAGAATAGAAGCCGAAGTTCCTAAAGAAAATCTTCATTTAGACACACTTTATATTCAATAAAGTCCAACGGCCAGGCGATCACACCCTCACAATGTATTTCCATCTATGCTTATCAATGAATAAAGAAAGTATCTCACGAGATACAAATTTCTATGGCAAGCGAACAATAGTTCATCAGGTCCTCAACAAGAAGAATACAACATACAGTCAAAATATCATATAAAACATACGACCTTTTTGATAAATATAAGAAAGATCTATACAATATTTCTTCTATGAAGTACAAGGCTGCACAAGCAGGCAGTCAGATAGCAAAATTAACAAAAACTCTTCATCTGCCTCTAAACATCTTCGAACAATCCTAATGGCGGGTCTCCGAGCAGCGGCGTAATTAGGCGTCATATAAACAAGGTCACCATCAGAAGGGGGAGGTAGACCCGAAGATACAACATCCAGGTCTAGCATTGGATGATGGGCATGTACCCAAGAGAGCGCGAGCTTGGCACCCGCCATAATTTGAAGCTTCACGTAATGATGAATCCTTTCACCTTGTCGAAACTCCGCAATCAAATCCGCCAAGGTCTGAGGCTCAGGGTCCCGAGGAAACATGGCATTGTAAACAATATTCAGGGATCTACTGCAGCACTCGACAAACTGCTCCAACTCTGACAAGCGGTCTTGAAGCAACGCCACAGTATAAGTACGACGATGATCGATCCAAAAATCTGTTTCAGAACTTTGAGAGGCAGACACAAGAGCTTGCATTCGGTTGCGCAGACGTTGGGTTTCCTCCCTCTCGCACAATCGAATGCCTACAAATCAGGGAGAAAACATTGATTTCCATAAGCGGAAAAAGCAATCAAGAAAGAGGAAAACTTACATGACTTCTCACTTGCCCTAGAAATTTCCTCCAAGAAAAAAGCTTCGCGGTTGAGAGCCTGGCATGTCTTAGATTGGGCAACATCCACCATCGAATGAACAACCCGAAGTTTTCCTTCAAGTTTTTTTCACCTGATCAATCTTTTCAGCATACAACAGCGGATCCACCATACGCACAATGGCAGTATTGACTGCGCCCACTACAGATGAGGACATAATTGCATCTGACAATTGCACGGACCCAGAAGGAGCCGAAGATTCGTTCATAATCTGACAAGACACGAAAGATATGAAACATTCAGCGCACAAAAGCAAACTCATACATTCAAACAGTTGCTTTCTTGTAAAAAGGAAGCAAAAGGAAGCTGGATAAGTTAAAAGGTTCATTACAGGGACGACAAGGGAGATACAATAAAACTATAAAACACAGCCTATGAAGCCGTGTCCTTCAAAGATGGAGTAGCACTAACTGAAGGAGCACTAGTTACAGGAGCAGTAGGAGCAGCCAAAGAAGGGGCGCTTGTCGTAGAAGGGGCAACCCGTTTCTCCGAGCCTGAGCCCAGGCCTAAAAGCAGCTGAGAAAACTTTCTGGCTCTCTTAACATAAGGCTTCATGTCAATTGCTTGGCCATTGGGGGTGACTGGGACAGAGGAGCTAACCTTCTCCCAGTCGACCTTCTCGCTGTGCGCCATCGCCAGTCCCATTGAAGTTTTGGCACCACTCTTCGACTACGTCAAGCTATAACCAACAAGGGGGCTGGGATCAGCACCGAAGATGGTGACAAGATCATTCAAGCTGTTCGGCACCTCCTTGGTTGGAAATATTTTGGCGTGAAGACTTTTGAAGGCATGGCGGGAGCGGACAAGAAGGTTGCGCCCACGAACGCTGTTGGCCTCCAAGGTGCTAACAACATCTGACAAAGGATCAGCCTTCTTGTCTTCATGCAGCGTAAGGTGATACGTCCATTTTGCATCACTATTTTATATCATAATTTACTGTTATTCATTGATATATTTCATATTAAGAGATGATACTTATGTTATTTCATCTATTTTTGCATGATTGATGACTTTTGGAGGATGAACCACCGGAGTCAGGATTCTGATGGAAAAAGCGCTGTCCAGATGCAATATTTGCGAAGATAAAAAAATCCCAGAAAATATACAGAAAATTCTATTTTTCCAGAAGATGAAGAATGCCAGAAGGGGAGGTGGAGATGGGCCACAAGGGGCCCACACCACCCCCTGGTGCGCCCCCCCTGGGCCACACCACCAGGTGGTGTGGCCACCCTGGCCCACCTCCGGCATCGCCCTTCCGCGTATATATTCCCCTCAGAAACCTAAAGTTCAGGGAGGGACCAAAGAAAGATTCTGCCACCTCTACGGGGCGGAAACTACAGAGAGAGAAAGAGCTCTCCAGCAGGTAGAGATCTGCCGGGGAAATTCCTTCCCGGAGAGGGGTGATCGTCGCCATCAACACCGTCATCAAGCTAGACTTCATCGATATCATCATCATCATCTCCACCAGCACCATCACCACCACTCCATACCGCTGTAACAATTGGGTTGAATCTTGCATAGTTCTTAGGGTAAACTTTCCCGGTGTTGATTACTTGTTGTAGTTAATGCTATTGAGTGGAACCATTGAATTATTGTTCAGATTGTTACTTATCATTATTTCATCTTTGATCTTGATCCATATGATGTCTCGTGAGTAGTTCGTTTAGTTCTTGAGGACATGGGAGAAGTCATGTTGTTAGTAGTGGAATTGTGTTGAGAAAGATTTAATGGTTTGATATTTAAGTTGTGGTGCTATTGTTCTAGTGGTGTCATGTGAACGTCGACTATATGATACTTCACCTTTATGGGCCTAGGGGAATGCATTGTGTATTCGGCTACTAATCACGGGGTTGCCGGAGTGATAGAAACCTAAACCCCCATTAGGAAACCTTTGCATAAGGGAGTGTAGGATCTCAGAGTTTAAGGCTGTGGTTAGGTTTTTATCTTAATTATTTTCTTGTAGATGCGGATGCTTGCAAGGGGTATAATCACAAGTATGTATTATTCCTAGTAAGGCCAGTACATTAGCATAGGTTCACCCACACAACACTTATCCAACTAGAGAAGATTAATCAACTATATGAAGCGAAAGCACTTGACAATATTCCCATGTGTCCTCGAGAACATTTGGTCATCTTAAGTAATACAACCGGCTTGTACTTTGCTAAAGAAAGGATTGGGCTAGTTGCTGCAATTATTATTATTGTCTTTTATTTACTCGCACTTTATTTATCTGCATTATCAAAAAAAACCTAAAAATCTGTTTGCTAAGTATTTACAGAGAATTCCTGATCCAAACCACTTGTCAACACCTTCTGCTCCTCGTTGGGTTCGACACTCTTATTTATCGAAAGTACTACGATACACCCCCTATACTTGTGGGTCATCAAGACTATTTTCTAGCGTTGTTGCCGGGGAGTGAAGCGCTATTGAAGAGTGGAACTGGTAAAGGAAAGTTCTATTGTGAGTACTATTTATTTCTGTTTGTTACTTTATTTCAATATGGATGATTCACTTAGTTTCTTATTTCAGAATTCTACTACCACTTCTAAGGTAGTAGATGAACCACCACCTGCTAAAATTGATCCTTTTAAAATACCTACAAAAATTGTTGATCGTGTTATGGATAACTACTATTTTGGAGATGGAACTGTCCATCCCGGTGATCATTTGCTTTTTATACATGAATTATGCAGATTGTTCAAGTGTGCAGGTATTACAAACGATCAAGTTAAGAAAAAGTTATTCTCTGTATCATTGAAAGGCAGAGCTGAGGAATGGTATAAGCTGCTAAAGAATGGCCAATCTCTTGAATGGGAGGAAATTGTACATCTCTTTTATTCCAAATTTTATCCTCATAGTGAATTTCATAAAGATCGAAATCAAATATATAACTTTTGGCCTCATGATGGAGAGAGTACCGCCCAAGCTTGGGGGAGATTGAAGTTACTAATGCTCAAATGTCCTATTCATGAGATCCCTAATAATATTATTATCAATAACTTTTATGCAAGGCTTTCTCTTCATGATAAGGATTTATTGGATGCTTCTTGTGCTGGATCATTTACATATGAAAGAAGAAGCTAAATGGGATCTTCTAGATCGTATTCAAGACAATGCTGAAGCATGGGAGAATGATAATGGAAGAAAGTCAGGTATAAATTATGATTATGAATGCATTAAATCTTTTATGGGAACTGATGACTTTCATAATATTAGTGTTGCTTATGATCTTGATTCTCAAAGTATTGCAAATTGTTTTAAGGCCTTTGCCTCTTATATTGAAATTCGTAAAAAGAAATGGAACAAGTATCATGAGCCATATAAAGATAGTGTTAATTGTGTTCCTGCTAGAAATACTGAAGTTTATACTGCTGATCGTATTTTACCTGAACCTTACATCAAGAAAATACATTTCCCTGTTAAGGTAAAGGAACATTCTATGATAGCTAGTATGGTTAACAAAAGTACAAAGAAAGTTGTAGAACCTGATGAACAAATAGATGTTGAACCTGCAGTAGCAAATGTGAAAGACCTTGTCACTAAAAATGTAGAAGATGGACATATTATCCTTTGTAAGGATACTTCTAATATTGTTTCGCATCCTAGTAGAACTAGGAAAGCTAGTGTCCACGTGTTTTCTATCATAATAAGTGATCATTGCTACTATGGTTCATGTGATAGTTATATCGTTAAATTTATTCATGATACTGAAAGTTATTATGAGAGAGGGAAAATTGTTTTTATGCATCTCAATAATATTAAGTTTCCTTGCTTTATACTAAAAGTCTTTATGTTGCACTTGTTTTGCCTTCCTATGCTAGTAGCCTCTTGTTTCAATAATTTATTTTCTTACAAAATTCCCTTGCATAGGAAGTGGGTTAGACTTAAATATGTGTATATTTGCTTCTTGATGCTCTCTTTTACTTCAATTCATATTCTTATGTGAGCATCATTGAAATTATCATGCCTATCTTAATGTCTATAAAGAAAGAGCTTTTTGGGAGATAACCCATTATATTTTTTGCTTTCAGTTTATTTTTGTTTATTTGAGTCTTGGAAGTTATTGCTTCTGTAATAACCTCTCCTTATCCTTTTTGTTTGGTTTTTGTGTCCAGATTAGCCTCTAATAAGAGAGAAGTAAGACTTGGGGAAGTTGCTGTCCCGAAACAGATTTTTGTGCTTCACTATAAAAAATCGTGAAAAATCCCAGAACATCATACTGATCTGTAATTTTTTGTGTGCATGTCCCGGGTTATTATGTAACTTTTGTTAGTTTTGCACTTTTTGATTTGATAAACAGAAGATTTTCAAAAAAATTGATCTTTACCTGTTGGTCTGTTTTGACAGATTTCTGCCATTTTTTTGCATTTGCCTCTTAAATCAATTTCCCTTTTGAATTCTTTTGGGTTTTTGTAAGGAGTTGCTACAGTAGCTTATGTTTTGATGGACTTCAGTTGAAATTGAACCCAAAGGTTTATTATCTTGCATGCACTAATGTTGCTAATGAAGATTGTGTGAAGTTTTGTATGAAAGAAATTTTCAAGTGTTAGGAGAGAATGATGTAATGAGATGAAGAATGGTCAAAAGACTCAAACATTATATTTTTGAAGATTCTTACAATGAAGATATTGATATTATTCAAGTGGTGACTCCGAAAGAATTTATTAAAGACCAAATTCAGAAACCTGCAGAGTCCGTTCTCGAATAGGTAATAGTTCTGGTAAGAAAAGGTCCGCGAGAAACTTTTCAATTTATATTTTTACAGTTTTTATCTAACATGGAAGATAATGAGTTGAACAAGGGACAAAAATGGAGCCCGGGGGATCACACCACCCCTTGGAGCAGGCCCACCTAGCCGCGCCACTAGGGGGTGTTGCCACCCCGGAGCCCGTCTCCGACCTATTTTCTCCCAATACCTTCCTTTTATTGTTAAACTTTGTAATATATAATCCCCCGGATCCCCCGAGATCCGTATATCGTGTTCTCGTTGTGTTTTGATCTATTTCTATCAGGAACTATTCTCAAGTTTAGAAGCATGATGGTCTCCACCAACATAAGGGCAAGAAGCTTGTGGAAGATGATCTCCAAGACTCCAAGCAGGAGGAGGAGATCAAGGGTGAAGTTGAAGAGAGAGTGAAGGAAGACCAGCATCTGTGCACCAGCACCACCATTGCAAGCATTGGAGTGGTGGCAAATCCTGTCAAGCTCAAAAGGACTGCACGGATGTCCATTGGAGGGAAGGTTCCACGCCTTTGCTTGGCTTCGCGATCACTTCCTCCACGCATCAAGAATCCCTTCCATACCCTTATACATGAGCAGCAATTCCAAAAGATGCCTAAGGAAAAATTACTCTCCAATTGGGATATGCCTCGTTCTAACCATGCAGGAAAAGAACACTCTAAGGAGGAAGAGTGGGGAAAGAATCACAAGGGCTGGGATTCACAGTCCGACATGATCATGAACCACATTGAGCATAATTCGGAGTTGATTCGTGCTCTCACCTTCGAGATTGAGGATTTGAAGAAATTAATTGAAAAGCTTATCGAGAGAACACCACCACCTCCGAAGGAGTAATTCGTCATCAGGTTTTGGCATCCCCTTGGTTTGTTCCAAGCTTGGGGGAGTGCCGCGGTATCACATCATTATCTTTCATCTTTTTACCCTTTTAGTAGAGTCATATCATGAATAGAGAAGTTATCATATAAGATGGTTTGCATTGTGGAAGTATCTCTCCTCTAGTTAGTTATCTATGTATCCCTTGGTGTGAGTTGCCGTTATAGAATATTAATGAGAAGTTATATCATTTACTTTTTGCACATGTTATTTTAGTTTGCAATTTCTGTTATATGATTGATCTTGTTGTTAGTATTGGTATCACTTTGGGATCATTAAGTAAATTTAGTTGCTTTTGGCAAACCTAGCTCTGGTCAGTAGCAACACTATTTGAGGATTGAATGGAAAAGAGAAAAGTACTTTTAGAAATATAATTTCATTATCTTTCTTTCTTGATTGGCTCATAATCTTAGTATTCTCTAGTTAAGATATTTTGTGTTTCCAAGGAAGATTGCATGATTATTTCTATCACTTGTATGTTTGTTTGTTTGTTTGTTTGTTTGTTTGTTTGTTTCCTTCAACTCTTATGCTTGCTACCCAGCCTTTGCTAGCCCAAAAACATGTATTGAGAGGGAATGCTTCTCGTGCATCCAATCCTTGAACTAAAACCTATGCCATTTATGTCCACCATATCTACCTATTAGCATTTTTGCTATTTCAAGTAAATTCTCGAGTTTTATCTATCTTCCAAATTAAAGTTGTTATGTGAAAATTAGTGATTAAAGCTCTCACAAACTTTATGGCACACTTTATTTTCTTGCACTTAATAAATTTGAACCATTGTGACTATCTTGTGAAGCTTGTATGCTTGCAAATTATAAGTTGGGAGTTAGCAAAATCATGTTATCATGGGGTCCGCTTTCGACATTGCACTTATTATTTAGTTGATATCATGTTCTTTTGTTTATGGATGCCGGCGGTGTGAAATAAAAGGGGAGCTTGTAAGCTCATGGAGTTTGTATATGTGTTAGAGAAACACCTAGGCGGCTAGCCTAAGCCATGCCTAATCATGGTGGAAGCTTACATCATAACGATAGTGGCATTCTATGAAGCATCCTCAATAAAAACCTATGCAAATAGCAAATAAAAAGATCGCTGAGATGCTCACTGTCTATTGCCTTGTCATTTTGATATGGGATAGCTCTTGTGTCATGGGGCAAGGGGTACCCCGTTGGCGGTTCTCTATGATACACATACACTTACAATGATAAGAACTTACCGGAGACCAAAGTTGAGTAGCATGAGGTCTGGTACTTGTACTCAAGGGGCATGAGATTTTCAACTTATAATTTGTCAAGCATATAACTCATATTTTCCCTCACATTAAATTTAATCACTTCAAGATGCCCATGATAGGGGCAATGAGAGCTCAAAGCTAGTAAGTACCGTGATTTTTGGAGGCTCTTTATGAAACTTGAAATCCCTGCTTCCCTCTGTGAAGGGCCTATCTTTTACTTTTTAGTTGAGTCAGTAAACCTATTCCTTTCTATCTCAAGCAAGCATTTGAGTTGTTGTGATTCAATCATGCATATGATGATTTATTCAATCATGTTTCTTATGTTCCTTGTTTTGCACACTGCTCTTATCTAAGTGAATATTACTTTTAAAGCTATCATTGAAAACCCCATTATGTTTGACTCCTGCAATTTGTTAACCGTTGTCTGACCAAGAACAAAGTTAGCCATTACCAATTATGATTTACTTTGTGTATCTTTATTGTGTTTCCCTTACTCATTGCAAGTTAAGTTATATAATAGTGAGTTGTTTTCTATTATGATTTGTGTATTGATGAATGTGATGCTTCTTGTCCATATTATCTTTATCGACACTTCACTCCATAAACCTATGGTCATGTTTATTGAGCTCAGTTTTCGCTTGGGGACAAGCGAGGTCTAAGCTTGGGGGAGTTGATACGTCCATTTTGCATCACTATTTTATATTATAATTTACCGTTATTCATTGATATATTTCATATTAAGAGATGATACTTATGTTATTTCATCTATTTTTGCATGATTGATGGAGGATGAACCACCGAAGTCAGGATTCTGATGGAAAAAGCACTGTCCAGATGCAATATTTGTGAAGATCAGAAAATCCCAGAAAATATATGGAAAATCCTATTTTTCCAGAATATGAAGAATGCTAGAAGGGTAGGTGGAGATGGGCCACAGGGGGCCCACACCACCTGTTGGCGCGCCCCCTGGGCCACGCCACCAGGTGGTGTGGCCTCCCTGGCCCATCTCCGGCATCGCCTTTCCGCGTATATATTCCCCTCGGAAACCTAAAGTTCGGGGAGGGACCACAGAAAGATTCCGCCGCCTTTACGGGGCAGAAACTACAGAGAGAGAAAGAGCTCTCTGGCAGGTAGAGATCTGCCGGGGAAATTCCTTCGCGGAGAGGGGAGATCGTTGCCATCAACACCGTCATCAAGCTAGACTTCATCGGGATCATCATCATCTCCACCATCATCTCCACCAGCACCATGATACGTTGCAAACGTATCTATAATTTTAATGTTCCATGCTTGTTTTATGTCTACTTTCTTATGATTTATCCATACTTTGGAGTGTTTTTATACACTTTATTGGACTAACCTATTAACAAGATGCCATAGTGCCAGCTGCCTGTTTTCTGCTGTTTTTGGCTTCAGGAAAGTCAGAAAATGAATATTCTCGAAATTGGACGGGACAAAAGCCAAAGTCAATATTTCACCGAGGGGGACACGGAGCCAGAAGATGAGATGGAGAGGGTCCAGAGGCCGGCCACACCACCTGGCCAGGCAGTTCGGCCCGCCAGGGTGGTGTGCCGCCTAGGCATCCTCGGCCTCCCCTTTCGCCTATAAGATGCCTCCAATAAAGAAACCCTAAGTACCTGGTCAAAATTCCACAAAAGAGTCTGTAGCCACCGTCATCTCCATCCCTAGATCGGGAGGGATCTGAAGCTCTTCCCGGCACCCTGCCGGAGGGGATAATTCACCCTAGAGGCCTTCTTCATCACCATGCAAGCCTCCGATATGATGTGTGAGTAGTTCATCCTTGGACTACGGGTCCATGTAGTAGCTAGATGGTTGGTTCTTCTCCTTTGTGCTATCATGTCTAGATCTTGTGAGCTCCGTTCATGATCAAGATCATCTATTTGTAATCATACATGTTGTGTTTGCGGGGATCCAATGGATATTGAGATGCTATTTCAGATTGACTATTGATTCTATCATGTCTTTGTTATTTGTGATCTTGCATGCTCTTCGTTGTTAGTAGATATCTTGGTCGAGTAGATGCTAGCAACTCCAAGAGGGAGTATTTATGCTCGATAGTGGGTTCATGCCTCTAGTAATCTAGGGAAGTGACAGAAATCTCTAAGGTACTAGATGTGCTATTGCTAATAGGGAGAAAACAACAATACTTTGTTCATAGAACAATCATATTGTTTACTTTACACGCAATGTTTAATGCAATTATCTGTTGCTTGCAACTTAATACTGGAGGGGTTTGGATTGATAACTTGAAGATGGATTATTAGTCATAGACGCAGTTGGATTACGGTCTATGTATAATGTTGTAATGCCCAATCAAATCTCATAGGAGTCAAGATGATTAGTATATGCATGTATGCTTTCTCGATGTTTGTCAATTGCCCCGCTGTAATTTGTTCACCCAACATGTCATTTATCTTAAGGAGAACCACCACTAGTGAACTATGGACCCTGGTCCTTTCTTTTACCATCAATCTACAACTGTTTCATCGCTTCGCTTACTTTCTGCAAGCTTTTACTATCTTCCACACAATACGTTTAATCCTTTGTTTTCAGCAAAACCGGTGAGATTGACAACCTCACTATAAGTTGGGGGCAAAGTTTTGTGGCTGTGTTGTGCAAGATTCCAAGTTGGAAACAACACCTTGGAGGTGTTTCCTTGCTCCTACTGGTCCGATAACCTTGGTTTCATAACTGAGGGAAAACTTGCTGCTGTGCTCATCATACCTTCCTCTTGGGGTTCCCCAACGATCTCGATATATTTTGGGCCATCAAGCACTTTTTCTGGTGCCATTGTCAGGGAGTCAAGGACATCTTCACAAGGGGAGTCCCTCATAACTAATCTCTTTACTTTGTTATTTTTGTTTTGCTTAGTTTATTTTTGCTTTGTTTGCTTGTTTCTTTATCAAAAACACACAATAGTTAGTTGTACTAAGTTTGCTTTTTTATTAAAAACACAACAAATTAAGTCTTTCTATAGTTGCTACCTCTTTCTTAGCTCACCATGTTGATCCCTAAGTTCACCCGGAAAGACCTTTCAATAGGTAGTGGCTCTATAATTGGAAAAGATAATATTGAAGAATTATTTAATCATGTTAGTAAGCATGAGGATAGTGAGGATAGATCCCTTGCAGAACTTGCTCCAAACTATGAAATTGCTGCAGCTTCTTTAGTTCACATGTTGGAAGCTAGGTTTGTTAACCTTAACCCCTTAATGCAAGTAATGTTTCTTAAACTTAAAGAAATTGAGGACCCTGAAAAGAGAGATTTTATTCTGGAAATCTTGCTTAAAGAATTCTATGATGTTGCTAAATATGTTATTGGTACAAGAGAAAAGATGAACAAAACCGAACCTAATGGGGAGGAAATTAATATACCAATACCTTTCAAACTTGTAGCAATGCATAAAGCCATAAAAAAGAATCTTGATTGGATTGTTCCTGAAAACCCGTTTGATGAAAGTAGTAAACCCAAAAGCATTGAGAGAGGATCCTCTAGAACTTATTTGGATGAGATACTTTGCCTTGTTAAAGATATTTCTGGTATTAATCTTAATGCTTCTTCATTTGAGAACACTTGATGCTTTTCTTGCTTCTTATGCCTAACTTAAAGGCATTAAAGAAAAGTACTTATTGGGAGATAACCCAAAAGTTTTAGATGAGTCTTGGAAGTTATTACCTCTTTAATAACCGCTCCTTATCCTTTTTATTTGCTTTTTGTGCCAAGAGTAACCTCTAATGAGAGAGAAGTAATGCTTGGGAAAGTTGCTGTCCTGAAACAAATTTTTGTGCTTCGCTGTAAAAATTCGTGTAAAATCTCTGTATGTCTTTTTGAGGCGTGAATTTTTGTGCTTCTGCCTCGGGTTGTTATATAACTTTCATTAGTTCAACACTTTTCGATTTGAGCAATAGAAGGTCTTCGAAAAAATTGGTTTTTACCTACTGGTCTGTTTTGACAGATTTCTGCCATTATTTGCATTTGCTTCTTGTTGGTTCCTTTTTGGGTTCTTGATACGTCCATTTTGCATCACTATTCTATATCATAATTTACTGTTATTTATTGATATATTTCATATTAAGAGATTATACTTGTGTTATTTCATCTGTTTTTGCATGGTTGATGACTTTTGGAGTATGGACCACTGCAGTCAGGATTCTGATGGAAAAGGTGTTGTTTGGAGGCAAAATTCGCGAAGATCAGAAAATCCAGGAAAATACACAGAAAATCCTATTTTTCCAGAAGACGAAGGAAGCCAGAAGGGGAAGTGGAGATGGGCCATGGCCACACCAAAGTTACGCCACCAGGCGGTGTGGCCGCCCTAGTCCACTCCAGCCTCTCCCCTCTGGCATATATTATCCTCCCGAAACCCTAAGACTCGGAGAGCGACAATAGAAAGATTCTGCTGCCTCCGCCGGGTGGAAAACACCGAGAGAGAAAGATATCTCCGATAAACAGAATTCTGCCGGGGGAATTCCTTCCCGGAGAGGGGAGATCGTCGCCATCAACACCACCATCAAGCTGGACTTCATAGGGATCATCATCATCATCACCACCACCATCATCTCCACCAGCACCATCATCACCACCTCATACTGCTGTAACAATTGGGTTGAATCTTGCATAGTTCTTAGGGGAAACTTTCCCGGTGTTGATTACTCCTTATAGTTGATGCTATTGAGTGAACCATTGAATTATTGTTTATGTTCAGATTGTTACATATCATTATATCATCTCTGATCTTGATCCATATGATGTCTTGTGAGTAGTTCGTTTTGTTCTTGAGGACATGGGAGAAGTCATGTTGTTAGTAGTGGAATTGTGTTGAGAAAGATTCAATAGTTTGATATTTAAGTTGTGGTGTACTTCTTCTAGTGGTGTCATGTGAACATCGACTACATGACACTTCACCTATATGGGCCTAGGGGAATGCATTGGGTATTTGGCTACTAATCGTATGGGTTATCGAAGTGACAGAAACTTGAACCCCATTAGGAAACCATTGCACAAGGGACGTCAGGGTCTTAGAGTTCAAAGTTGTGGTTAGGTTTCTACCTTAATTACTTTCTTGTAATTGCGGATGCTTGCAAGGGGTATAATCACAAGTATGTATTTGTCCTAGGAAGGTCGGTACATTAGCACAGGTTCACCCACACAACACTTAGCAAACTAAAGAAGATTAATCAACTATATGAAGCGAAAGCACTTGACGATATTCCCATGTGTCCTCGAGAACATTTGGTCATCTTAAGTAATACAACCGGCTTGTCCTTTGCTAAAGAAAGGAATGGGCCACTTGCTGCATTTATTCTTATTGTCTTTTACTTACTCGTACTTTATTTACCTGCATTATCAAAACCCCCTAAAATTCCGTTTGCTAAGTATTTACAGAGAATTCCTGCTCCTAGTCACTTGCCAACACCTTCTGCTCCTCGTTGGGTTCGACACTCTTACATATCGAAAATACTGCGATACACCCCCTATACTTGTGGGTCATCAAGACTATTTTCTGGCACCGTTGCCAGGGGGTGAAGCTCTATTGGAGAGTGGAACTGGTAAAGGAAACTTCTACTATGAGTATTTTTTACTTCTGTTAGTCGCTTTATTTTCAATATGGATAATTCACTGAGTTTCTTATTTCGTAATGCTACTACCACTGCTAAGGTAGTAGATGAACCACCACCTGCTGAGAATCATACTTTTAAAATACCTACAAGAATTATTGATCGTGTTATGGATAACTATTATGTTGGAGATGGAACTATCCATCCCGGTGATCACTTGCTCTTTATACACGAATTATGCGGGTTGTTCAAGTGTGCAGGTATTAATGTAGATCAAGTTAAGAAGAAGTTATTATAATTATCATTGAAAGGAAGAGCTGAAGAATGGTATAAGCTGCTGAAGAATGGTCAAGCTCTTGAATGGGAGGAAATAGTACCTCTCTTTTATTCAAAGTTTTATCCTCCTAGTGAGATTCATAAAGATCGGAATCAAATATACAACTTTTGGCCTCTTGATGGAGAGAGTACAACTCAAGCTTGGGGGAGTTTGAAGTTACTAATGCTCAAATGTCCCATTCATGAGCTCCCCAACAATATTATTATCAATAAATTTTATGCAAGGCTTTCTTTTCATGATAAGGATTTATTGGATGCTTCTTGTGCTGGATCATATACACGCATGGAAGAAGAAGCTAAATGGGATGTTCTAGACCGTATTCAAGACAATGCTGAAGCATGGGAGAATGACAAAGGAAGAAAGTCAGGTATAAATTATGATTATGAATGCATTGAATCTTTTATGGGAACTAATGACTTTCAAAATATTAGTAATGCTTATGGTCTTGATTCTCAAGTTATTACAAATTTTTTTAAGGCTTTTGCTTCTTATATTGAAATTCCAAAAAAGGGATGGAACAAGTATCATGCATCATATAAAGATATTGTTGACTGTGTTCCTATTGGGAGTACTGAATTTTGCACTATTGATCACATCCTACCTGAACTTTATATCGAGAAAATACCCTTCCCGGATAAGGTAAAGGAGCATCCTATGATAACTAGTGTAATTAATAAAAGTGCAAAGCGAACTATAAAACCTGATGAACAAATAAATATTGAACCTGTTGTAGCAATTGTGAAAGACCTTCTCACTAAAAGTGTAGAAGATGGACACATAGTCTTTTGTGAGGATGGTTCTAATATTGTCTCACATCCTAATAGAACTAAAAAGGCTAGTGTCCATGTGCTTTCTGTTAGAATTGGTGATCATTGCTATTATGGTTCATGTGATATTGGTGCAAGTTCAAGTGCTATTCCTTATGAGCTTTACAAAGAAATTATGCATGAAATCAGTCCCTGCGAACTGGAAGAGATTGATGTGGTTATTCACCTTGCTAATAGAGAGACCATCTCTCCAATTGGTATTGTACAGGACGTAGAGGTTCTTTGTGGTAAGATTAAATATCCTACTGATTTTCTAGTACTTGGTTCAGCTGCTAGTAAAACCTATCCCATCATCTTTGGTAGACCTTTCTTGAGTACTTGTGGAGCTATTATAGACTGCAAAAGGGAGAAAATCTTGACTAAATTTGATGGGGAATCTTATGAGTTTATTTTTTCGAAATTTACTAAAGAACCTTGTGAAAATGAAACCCATAATGAGGATTTTAGAGTTGAACAACTTGCTTCTATTTCTCTTGCTCCTGACAATGCTTTGCAGCAATTTATGGAAGACCACGAAAGTGAAATATTCATGGAAGAAAGAAATGAGATTGACGAGATTCTCCGTCGTCACCCTAAGATGCTTAAGCATAACTTGCCTGTGGAAGATTTCGGTACCACGTTGCCACCTAAAAAGGATCCAGTCTTCGATCTAAAACCTTTACCTGACGATCTTAAGTATGCTTACATTGATGATAATAAAATATATCATGTTATTATTAGCTCTAAACTTTCAGGGAAGTAAGAGGAAAGATTATTGGAGGTATTGAAGAAACACCGAGGGGCTATGGGCTATACTCTGGATGATTTAAAAGGGATTTCTCCTACTATATGCCAGCATGCTATCAATATAGAACCAGATGCAAAGCCAGTGGTAGAGCACCAACGTCGTTTAAATCCTAAGATGAAGGAAGTGGTAAGAAACAAGGTATTGAAACTCCTTGATGCTGGTATTATTTACCCTATTGCTGATAGTGAATGGGTTAGTCCTGTTCATTGTGTCCCTAAAAAGGGGAATTACCGTTGTTCCTAATGATAATGATGAGCTTATTCCCCAAAGAATAGTAGTAGGTTATAGGATGTGCATTGATTTCAGGAAAGTTAACAAATTACTAAGAAAGATCATTACCCACTTCCTTTTATTGATCAAATGTTAGAAAGGTTGTCTAAAAAGAACCATTTTTGTTTTCTTGATGGATATTCAGGTTTCTCCCAAATTGCTGTTAAACAAGAAGATCAAGAAAAAACTACTTTTACATGCCCTTACGGAACCTATGCTTATAGACGTATGCCTTTTGGTTTATGTAATGCTCCTGCTACTTTTCAAATATGCATGTCTGCTATCTTTCATGGTTTTTTGGAGGAAATTGTGGAAGTGTTCATGGATGATTTCTCCATCTATGGAACTTCTTTTGATAATTGTCTGCACAACCTCAATAAAGTTTTGCAGAGATGTGAAGAAACTAATCTTGTCCTTAATTGGGAGAAATGCCACTTCATGGTGAATGAAGGTATTGTACTTGGACATAAGGTTTCTGAAAGAGGCATAGAAGTTGATAGAGCTAAAGTTAAGGCAATTAAGAAAATGCCCTATCCAAGAGACATCAAAGGTATTTGTAGTATCCTTGGTCATGCTGGTTTCTATAGAAGGTTTATTAAAGATTTCTCTAAGATATCAAAACCCCTCACTAATCTTCTTCAAAAATATGTACCCCTTGTCTTTGATGATGATTGTAAGGAAGCTTTTGAAACTCTAAAGAAGGCTTTAACTACAGCTCCTATCGTTCAACCACCTGATTGGAGCTTACCTTTTGAAATAATGTGTGATGCTAGTGATTTTGTTGTAGGTGCTGTCCTTGGGCAACGAATTGATAAAAAGTTAAATGTTATCCATTATGCTAGTAAGACTCTTGATGCTGCTCAAAGGAATTATGCTACTACTGAAAAAGAATTCCTAGCCGTCGTCTTTGCTTGTGACAAGTTTAGACCTTATATTGTAGACTCAAAAGTTACCATTCATACTGATCATGCTGCTATTAAGTACCTTATGGCGAAGAAAGATGCTAAGCCTAGGCTTATTAAATGGGTGCTACTCTTACAGGAGTTTGACCTACATATTGTAGATAGGAAAGGTGCTGAAAATCCTGTAGCTGATAATTTATCTCGATTGGAAAACATCTCTTTTGATCCTATGCCTGTTAATGATAGTTTCCCAAATGAACAGTTGGGCTGCGATGAGGGGTAAGCTCGTGAGGGAGCCCTTGGTATGCTGATTATGCTAACTTTATTGTCTCCAAGTATTTGCCTCCAACTTTCACAGCTCAGCAAAGAAGGAAGTTCTTTTACGATTTGAGGCATTATTTTTGGGATGACCCACATTTATATAAAGAAGGAGTGGATGGTATTATGCGAAGATGTGTTCCAGAATATGAGCAAAAGGAGATATTGCGGAAATGTCATGGTAGTGCCTATGGAGGACATCATGCAGGAGATAGAACTGCGCAAAAGGTGCTACAATCAGGTTTCTACTAGCCTACCCTTTTTAAAGATGCAAGAAAATTTGTTTTATCTTGTGATGAGTGTCAGCGTGTTCGTAATATTTCTAGACACAATGAAATGCCTATGAACTACTCTCTAGTTATTGAACCCTTTGATTGTTGGGGATTTGACTTTATGGGTCCTTTCCCCCTCCCCTCAAAAGGTTATACTCATATTCTTGTTGCCGTTGATTATGTCACTAAGTGGGTAGAAGCCATACCTACGAAGAGTGTTGATGGGGAGACCTCTCTAAAAATGCTTAAGGATGTTATCTTTCCTAGGTTTGGAGTGCCTAGGTATCTTATGACTGATGGAGGTTCTCATTTCATTCATGGTGGTTTTAGAAAGACCCTTGATAAATATGATGTTAATCATAGAATTGCTTCAGCTTATCATCCCCAAACTAGTGGACAAGTAGAGTTATCAAATAGAGAAATTAAATCCATCTTGCAAAAGACTGTTAATAGATCTAGAAAAAATGGGCTAAAAAGTTGAACGAAGCTTTATGGGCTTATAGGACTGCCTATAAAAACCCTATGGGGATGTCTCCTTATAAAATGGTTTATGGGAAAGCTTGTCACCTACCTTTAGAATTAAAACACAAAGCTTATTAGGCAGTTAAAGAACTTAATAGAGATTGTAAGCTTGCTGGTGAAAAAAGATTATTTGACTTAAGTTTGTTGGATGAATGGAGGAGTGAAGCATATGAGAATGCTAGACTCTTTAAGGAAAAAGTTAAAAGATGGCATGACAAGCGAATACTTAAGAGAGAATTTCATGTCGGTGAGAAAGTTATATTGTATAGGTCTCATCTCAGATTTTTTGCAGGGAAACTACTGTAAAAATGGGAAGGACCTTTTGTTATTGAAGAAGTGTACCATTCAGGAGCAATAAAAATTTCTTCTTTAGAAGATAACACTACACAAGTGGTGAATGGGAAACGACTCAAGCACTATATTTCTGGAGATTCTTATAATGAAGATGTTGATGCTTTTCAAGTTATAACTCCGAAAAAATTTATCAAAGACAAAATTCAGAGACCTGTAGAGTCTGTTTTCGAATAGGTAACAGTTCTGGTAAGAAAAGCTCCGCGAAAATTCTACCCAGTTATATTTTTGCAGTTTTTATCCAACAAGGAAAGCTATGAAGCGAAAGAGAGACAGAAACGGATCTAGGGTGGCTCACAGCACCCCCTGGCGCGCCCCCTAGTCGCGCCAGCAGGTGGTGTGGCCACCTCGGACTCCGTCTCCGACCCGTTTTCTCCCAGTACCTTCCTTTTGTTGTAAAACTTCATAATATATAATACCCCAGATCCCCCGAGGTTTGTATATCTTGTTCTTGTTGTGTTTTCGTTTCGACCTATTTCTGCCAGGAACTATTCTTGAAAGTTAGAAGCACGATGGTGTCCACCAAGGATAAAGGAAAGGAGCCTATGTAGGAAGATCCCCAAGACCCCGGGAAGGAGGAGGAGGTCAAGAGTGAAGATGAAGAGGAGGCAAAGAAAAGCCAACACCCGCACACTAGCACTACCATTGCAAGCATTGGAGTGTTGGCAAGATCTGCCAGGGTCAGAAGGACTGCACGGATGTCAACTGGAGGGAAACCTCCACATCACTGTTTGGCTCCATGGTCACTTCCTCCACGCACCAAGAATCCTTTCCATACCCTTATCCATGAGCATCAATACCAAAATATGCCCAAGGAGGAACTACCCTCCAATTGGGATTTGCCTCGTTCTAGCCATGCAGGAAAAGAAGACTTCAAGGAGGAAGAGTGGGGAAAGAATCACAAGAGCTGGAATTCTCAACCTGACATGATCATGAGCCGCATTGAGAAAAACTCACAGTTGATTCGTAATCTCACCTTCGAGATTGAGGACTTGGGGAAACTAATCAAAGAGCTCATCGAGAGAATACCACCACCACTGAAGGAGTAATTCGTCCTCAGGTTTTGGAATCCCCTTGGTTTGTTCCAAGATCGGGGGAGTGTCGCGGTATCACAACACTATCTTCTATCTATTTACCTTTTTAGTAGAGTCATATCATGAATAGAGAAGTTATCATGTAGGATGGTTTGCATTATGGAAGTGTC
Organism: Avena insularis; assembly: GCA_023614405.1. Lineage (NCBI taxonomy): Eukaryota > Viridiplantae > Streptophyta > Magnoliopsida > Poales > Poaceae > Avena > Avena insularis. The sequence continues at coordinate 167,529,795 of CM042692.1, read as the reverse complement.
CCCCCTCTCGTTAGATATCTATGTATCCCTTGGTGTGAGTAGCCATTATGGAATATTAATGAGAAGTTCTATCATTTATTCTTTTGCATATCCTATATTAGTTTTCAATTCATGGTTATATAATTGATCTTGTCGTTAGTATTGGTATCACTTTGGGATCACTGAGTTAATTTAGTTGGTTTTGGCAAACCTGGCTCGATCAGTAGCAACACTATTTTGAGAATTGAATGAAAAAGATAAAAGTACTCTTAAAAGAAATATAATTTCATCATCTTTCTTTCTTGATTTGCTCATAAGTTTAGTATTCTCTAGTAAATATATTTTGTTCTTCCAAGGAAGATTGCATGTTTGTTTTTATCACTTGTATGTTTGTTTGTTTCCTTCAACTCTTGTGCTTGCTCCCTAGCCTTGCTAGCCAAAAACCTGTACTGAGAGGGAATGCTTCTCGTGCATCCATTCCTTAAACCAAAACCTATGCCATCTATGTCCACCATACCTACCTATTAGCACTATTGCTATTCCAAGTAAATTCTTATTTTTATCTACCTTCTGAATTAAACTTGTTATGAGAAAATTAGTGGTTAAAGATCTCATGAACTTGATGGCACACTTTTACTTTCTTGTAATTAATAAATCTGAACCATTGTGCCCATCTTTGTTGCGTATATGCTTGCGCTTTATAAGTTGAAGTTAGCAGAACCATGTATCATGGGGAACGCTTTCAACATTGCATTGGTACTTTGTACCTCGTTGATTTCATGATTCTTTTGCTTATGGATCCCGATGGTGTGAAATAAAAGGGGAACTTGTAAGATCATGGAGTTTATATATGTGTTAGAGAAATGCCTGGGCCGCTAGCCTAAGCCATGCCTAATCATGGTGGAAACTTACAGCATAACCATAATGAGCACTCTATGAAGCATCCTCAATAAGAACCTATGCAAATAGCAAATAAAAAGATCGCTAAGATGCTCATTGTCTGCTTGCCTTGTCATTGTGATTATGGGATAGCTCCTGTATCATGTGCAAGGGGTACCCCGTTGGCGGTGCTCTATGATACATATGTATATACAATGACAAGAGCTTACTTGTGACTGAAGTTGAGTAGCATGAGGTTCGGTACTCGTAAGTAAGGGGCATGAGATTTCAACTTATAACTTGTCAAGCATATCCTCTTAGTTGTGTCACTTTAACCTTAATCACCTAAAGATGCCTATGATAGGGGCAATGAGAGCTGAAAGCTAGTAAGTACCATAATTTTTGGAAGCTCTTTATGAAACTTGAAATCCCTGCTTCCCTCTGCGAAGGGCCTTTCTTTTACTTTTTAGTTGAGTCAGTAAACCTATTCCCTTCTACCTCAGCAAGTATTTTGAGTTGTTGTGTTTCGTTCATTCATATGATGATTTATTCAATCATGTTTCTTATGTTCCTTGTTTTGCACATTGCTCTTATCTTGGTGTTTACTACTTTGAAAGCTATCATTGAAAATCATTTATTTGTGAACTCCAACAAATTGTCAACTATTCTTCGACCAAGAGCTAAGTTTGCCATTACCAATTATGATTTACTTTATGTATCTTTATTGTGTTTCCTTTACTTATTGCAAGCTAAAGTTATATAATAGTGAGTTGTCTTCTATTATGACTTATGTATTGATGAATGTGATGCTTCTTGTCCGTATTCTTTTATCGACTCTTCACTCCATAAACCTGAGGTCATGTTTATTGAGTTCAGTTTTGCTTGGGGACAAGCAAAGTCTAAGCTTGGGGGGAGTTGATACGTCCATTTTGCATCACTATTCTATATCATAATTTACTATTATTCATTGATATATTTCATATTAAGAGATGATACTTATGTTATTTCATCTGTTTTTGCATGGTTGATGACTTTTGGAGCATGGACCGCTGCAGTTAGGATTCTGATGGAAAAGGTGCTGTTTGGAGGCAAAATTCGCGGAGATCAGAAAATTCGGGAAAATACATGGAAAATCCTATTTTTCCAGAAGACGAAGGAAGCCATAAGGGGAAGTGGAGATGGGCCACAGGGGGCCCACACCACCCCTGGCACGGGCCACCCCAGGCCGCGCCACCAGGCGGTGTGGCCGCCCTGGTCCACTCCAGCCTCTCCCCTCTGGCATATATTATCCTCCCGAAACCCTAAGACTTGGGGAGCAACCACAGAAAGATTTCGCTGCCTCTGCAGGGTGGAAAACACCGAGAGAGAAAGATCTCTCCGACAGACAGAATTCTGCCGAGGTAATTCCTTCCTGGAGAGGGGAGATCATCGCCATCAACACCACCATCAAGCTGGACTTCATCGGGATCATCATCATCATCACCACCTCATACCGCTGTAACAATTGGGTTGAATCTTGCATAGTTCTTAGGGGAAACTTTCCCAGTGTTGATTACTCCTTGTAGTTGATGCTATTGAGTGAACCATTGAATTATTGTTTATGTTCAGATTGTTACATATCACTATATCATCTCTGATCTTGATCCATATGATGTCTTGTGAGTAGTTCGTTTTGTTCTTGAGGACATGGGAGAAGTCATGTTGTTAGTAGTGGAATTGTGTTGAGAAAGATTCAATAGTTTGATATTTAAGTTGTGGTGTACTTATTCTAGTGGTGTCATGTGAACATCGACTACATGACACTTCACCTATATGGGCCTAGGGGAATGCATTGTGTATTTGGCTACTAATCGTAGGGGTTGCTGGAGTGACAGAAACCTGAACCCCCGTTAGGAAACCATTGCACAAGGGACGTCAGGGTCTTAGAGTTTAAAGCTGTGGTTAGGTTTCTTAATTACTTTCTTGTACTTGCGGATGCTTGCCAGGGGTATAATCACAAGTATGTATTAGTCCTAGGAAGGTCGGTACATTAGCATAGGTTCACCCACACAACACTTAGCAAACTAAAGAAGATTAATCAACTATATGAAGCGAAAGCACTTGACGATATTCCCATGTGTCCTCGAGAACGTTTGGTCATCTTAAGTAATACAACCGGCTTGTCCTTTGCTAAAGAAAGGATTGGGCCACTTGCTGCATTTATTCTTATTGTCTTTTATTTACTCATACTTTATTTACCTGCATTATCAAAACCCCCTAAAAATCTGTTTGCTAAGTATTTACAGAGAATTCCTGCTCCTAGTCACTCGCCAGCACCTTCTGCTCCTCGTTGGGTTCGACACTCTTACTTATCGAATATACTGCGATACACCCCCTATACTTGTGTGTCATCAATTCTCTTTGGGGAATTGAGCTTTTCAAGGGAAGTGCTACAGTAGCTTGTGTTTTAATGGAAGTTTTATTGGTGTTGAAACTGAACCCAAAGACTTATTATCTTGAGTGCACTAATGTTGCTAATAAAGATTGTGTGAAGTTTTGTATGAAGGAAGAATTTCAGGTGTATGGAGAGAATGATGTAATGAGATGAAGAATGGACTAAAGCTCAAGCTTGGGGATGCCACGCGTGTCACCCAAGAAATATCCAAGAAGTACAAGCGTCAAAGCTTAGGGATGCCCAAGGCATCCCCTTCTTCATCAATAAAAATCTCAGGTTTCTTCCAAACACTTCATTTTTATTGTTTCGTGCACAGTTGTGTTGTTCTTGGAGCGTCTTTGTTTTTGTTTTTGGTTTTCGTTTGCTTGGTTTTATTAGTTTGCTTGAATAAATTGGTTGGACCCCCTCTTTCATACATTAGTTTTCAAATAGTTTGGTTTGGTTTGGAAAAGAGTCGGAAAATTCATGCTTAAGTGGTAAAGATAGCTTGTTTTTGACGCTGGCCTATGCTTTGTCATGTTATGCTTGATATTGTTTTGGATTTATGCTTAGTGATCTTTGCTGTACCATGGCATGTTATAATCAATTGAGATTGCTTAATGTGCCTTGAAAGAATCATGCGTTGTTTTAGCATATTAAAGCATAGTATTGTGGTATTATCCTTTGATGCTTTATTTGGGTTGACTTGGCGCATGATCACACCATGCAAGACTATACCAAGTCACCATAGCCTCTATGATCCTTTAGTTTTCAACTTGTAATATCACTTTACGCTTTAATTAATAATGTTTTTTTGCTTTGCATGATTATGGCCATTATTGCTCTCTTAGTTGGTCGCTCCCAGTCTTTTGCTAGCCTCCATAACCAAGTATGAGTTCCACTCATGCATCCAACTCCAAATAAAACCAAGTTATTCCAAAGAGTCCACCATACCTACCTATTAGCATTTGCTATTCCAAGTATATTCATGTTTTTGTTTACCTTCCGAATTAAACTTGTTATGAGAAAACTAGTGATTAAAGCTCTCACGAACTTGATGGCACACTTTACTTTTCTTGCCCTAATAAACTTGAACCATTGTGTCGTCTATGTTGTATATGCTTGCACTTATATGTTGGGGATTAGCAGAACCATGCTATCATGGGGAACGCTTTCAAAATTGCACTTGTACATTGTACCTAGTTGATATCATGCTCTTTTGTCTATGGATGTCGTCGGTGTGAAATGAAAGGGGAGCTTGTAAGTCCATGGAGTTATGTATGTGTGTTAGAGAAACGCCTGGGCCGCCGGTCTAATCCATGCTCATGGTGGAAATCTGCAGCGTAACCATAATGAGCAATCTATGAAGCATTCTTCTTATAAAAAAAGATAGAGATTGAGAAAAAAGAGAAAAAGAAAAAAAAGAAAAAAAGAGATATGAGAAAAGAGGAAAGAGAGAAAAAAGCACCATTTTCCCATGGTAAATAAGAAGATTGCTGAGATGCTCGTTGTCTGCTTTCCTTGTCATTTTGATATGGGGATTCTTCCGTATCATCGGGCAAGGGTACCTGATTGCGTTCTCTATGATACGCATGTACTTACTATGACAAGAAGTTACCGGTAACTAAACTTGAGTAGCATGAGGAGCGACCCTCGTATTCAAGGGACATGAGATTTCCAACTTATACTTTGTCAAGCATATACTCCATAGTCTATTCACTTTAACCTTAATCACTTCAAGATGCTTACGATAGGGCCAATGCGAGCTGAAAGCTAACAAGTACCATAATTTTTGGAAGCTCTTTATGAAACTTGAATCCCTACTTCCTTCTATGAAGGCCTTTCTTTTACTTTTATGTTGAGTCTCCACCTTCTATCTTTATGCACCTATTTTGAGAGCATAGTGGCCATTCTTAGTTTAATGTGCATTGTCCCAAGACTTGTTGATTGATGCATAACTTTGATATTGCTTGTTCTTAAACTATTTGTATCTAGTCACCCTTATGAACTTTGAAGGTGTCCTATGCATTTATGTTTTGCTACACTATGAGGGACAAGCTGAATACCATTCTCATTATGTTTTATATATGTGAAACAAACAAACCTATTTCAAAGCATTGTTATTCATGAATCTTTTGTTTGTGCCTTTTCATGTTACAACATAGTTGCTATGTCTTATTGTTAGAACTATATCTTTCATGCTATGTTAAAGTACTATGATCCCAGCTATCAATGTTCTAAAAATACTTTGATCAAGTTTATGATGGTGCATGTCACCTCAAAAATTATTCTTTCTTTTTATCACTTACCTACTCGAGGACAAGCAGGAGTTAAGCTTGGGGATGTTGATACGTTGCAAACATATCTAGAATCTTTGATGTTCCATGCTTGTTTTATATCTACTTTCTTATGTTTTGTCCACACGTTGGAGTATTTTTATACACTTTCTTGGACTAACCTATTAACAATATGCCACAGTGCGAGCTGTCTGTTTTCTGCTGTTTTTGGTCCCAGGAAAGTCAGAAAATGAATATTATCGGAATTGGACGGGACAAAAGCCAAAGTCAATATTTCACCGAGGGGGACACGGAGCCAGAAGATGAGACAGAGAGGGGCTAAAGGCCCACGCCAGGGGGTGGTTTGGCCGCCTAGGGAATCTCCTCGGCCTCCCCTTTCGCCTATAAGATGCCTCCGATACAGAAAACCTAAGTACCCGATCAAAATTCCATGAAAGAGTCTATAGCCGTCGTCATCTCCATCCCTAGATCGGGAGGGATCTGAAGCTCTTCCCGACACCCTGCCAGAGGGGATAATTCACCCTGGAGGCCTTCTTCATCACCATGCAAGCCTCCGGTGTGATGCGTGAGTAGTTCATCCTTGGACTACGGGTCCACGTAGTAGCTAGATGGTTGGTTCTTCTCCTTTGTGCTACCATGTCTAGATCTTGTGAGCTCCGTTCATGATCAAGATCATCTACTTGTAATCATACATGTTGTGTTTGCGGGGATCCGATGGATATTGAGATGCTATTTCAGATTGATTATTGATTCTATCATGTCTTTGTTATTTGTGATCTTGCATGCTCTCTGTTGTTAGTAGATATCTTGGCCGAGTAGATGCTAGCAACTCCAAGAGGAAGTATTTATGCTCAATAGTGGGTTCACGCCTCTAGTAATCTGGGGAAGTGACAGAAATCTCTAAGGTTCTAGATGTGCTGTTGCTACTAGGGAGAAAACAACAATACTTTGTTCATAGAACAATCATATTGTTTACTTTACACACAATGCGTAATGCAATAATATGTTGCTTGCAACTTAATACTGGAGGGGGTTCGGATTGATAACCTGACGGTGGATTATTAGTCATAGATGCAGTTGGATTACGGTCTATGTATAATGTTGTAATGCCCAATCAAATCTCATAGGAGTCAAGATGATTAGTATATGCATATATGCTTTCTCGATGTTTGTCAATTGCCCCGCTATAATTTGTTCACCCAACATGTCATCTGTCTTAAGGAGAACCACCACTAGTGAACTATGGACCCCGGTCCTTTCTTTTACCATCAATCTACAAGCATCGCTTTCTGTTTACTTTCTGCAAGCTTTTACTATCTTCCACACAATATGTTTAATCCTTTGTTTTCAGCAAAACCGGTGAGATTGACAACCTCACTGTAAGTTGGGGGCAAAGTTTTGTGGTTGTGTTGTGAAGGATTCCAAGTTGGAAACAACACCTTGGAGGTGTTTCCTTACTCCTACTAGTTCGATAACCTTGGTTTCATAACTGAGGTAAAACTTGCTGCTGTGCTCATCATACCTTCCTCTTGGGTTCCCCAACCAGCTCGATATATTTTGGGCCATCACACCATCACCACCACTCTGTACCACTATAACAATTGGGTTGAATCTTGCATACTTCTTAGGGGAAACTTTCCCGGTGTTGATTACTTGTTGTAGTTGACACTATTGAGTGGAACCATTGAATTATTGTTCATGTTTAGATTGTTACTTATCATTATTTCATCTCTTATCTTGATCCATATGATGTCTCGTGAGTAGTTCATTTAGTTCTTGAGGACATGGGAGAAGTCATGTTGTTAGTAGTGGGATTGTGTTGAGAAAGATTTAATGGTTTGATATTTAAGTTGTGGTGCTATTCTTCTAGTGGTGTCATGTGAACATCGACTACATGATACTTCACCTTTATGGTCCTAGGGGAATGCATTGTGTATTTGGCTACTAATCGTGGGGTTGCCGGAGTGACAAAAAAACCTAAACCCCTGTTAGGAAACCTTTGCATAAGGGAGTGTAGGATCTCAGAGTTCAAAGTTGTGGTTAGGTTTCTACCTTAATTACTTTCTTGTAATTGCGGATGCTTGCAAGGGGTATAATCACAAGTATGTATTAGTCCTAGTAAGATCAGTACATTAGCATAGGTTCACCCACACAACACTTATCCAACCAGAGAAGATTAATGAACTATATGAAGCAAAAGCACTTGACAATATTCCCATGTGTCCTCGAGAACGTTTGGTCATCTTAAGTAATACAACCGGCTTGTCCCTTGCTAAAGAAAGGATTGGGCCACTTGCTGCAATTATTATTATTGTCTTTTATTTACTCGCACTTTATTTATCTGCATTATCAAAATAAACCTAAAAATCCGTTTGCTAAGTATTTACAGAGAATTCCTGATCCAAACCACTTGTCAACACCTTCTGCTCCTTGTTGGGTTCGACACTCTTATTTATCGAAAGTACTATGATACACTCCTTATACTTGTGGGTCATCATCAGGTCCTGGCCAGTCAATTCTGAAAATAAAAGAAGAGGGAAAGTATTGATGACCAATGGAAAGAAATGAAATAAAGCCATGGAAGACAAAAAACTTACGGGTCAAAGAGGCATTAAGGGCCTCCAGGCGCCGCCAAAGACTTTAATCTCGAATAGTGGCTTGCTTGGCTAGTTCTTCGACATCAATCTTCACTTTATGCTTAGAATCCTCCAAAGCCTCCTCAGCAACTCGCAGTTTGGCCTCCAAACCATCGGCACGCTTCATCGCCTCGTCCTGAATAATTCCGAATTCCTTGGCAGCAGCTGCACAAGTAAATCATGAAAATGGAGAAGAGAAACACACAAAGAATTCTCGAAGATGAACAAGACATAACCTTCAGTTCTTCGGCTTCATCATGGATTTTTATAAAGCGAGAGGCCATATCGACCATCTCGCACATCAAAGGCTGAAGAACATTGCAGCAAAGGATATCAGGAATAATAAAAGAAGCTACGGGCAGAAAAATTCTGAAGTATAGAGTAACTTACATCTTTCATATCCACAGCAACATGATTTTCAGATATCGCCACACCTTTACTATTAGTTTTCTTCCTTTTTTGCGACGACGGCCTTGATGAAGTGGCAATGTCCTTTTGGATAATTTTCTCCACAGAAGACACAAATTTTTATTTCGGCTCCGTCGATGATGGAGGAGATTTCTTGGTAGAGCAGGCAACAGATGTACGAAGAGGAAATGCGGGAGGATCTTCATCATCATCATTGCAAGAGAAAAAACAAAATAATTAGGAAAGGCATCGGCAACAGAACTACCTGATAAAGCAGTAAAGAAGCAGTCAAACACTTACGAAGATACATCCTATGCAAAGCGGAAGAAGTTCATCTGGGTAGGAGCAGCCGAGACTGGAGCATCATCAAAGGGTTTGGAAGCAGTTGAGTCATCCGATTCTTCGACCCTTTCTACAGCATAGGCGCGCTTCCTCTTATCACCAGCACACTCCATGTGAAAATCTCCGGAGCGAGCCAACGGAAGAGATTGCGTCTTCTATGAAGAATCAAAAGCAGAAAAATCCATTTCCTCATCTGCAGCAGTCCCAGTCACAGGAAGGTCGTCGGATGCGGAAGGATGGACAGGGGGCTCACAGCTTCCAGGGAGAGGAGGAAGTGAGCTCAAGTGATCAAAATCCTACACAAGGAGAAGACATGGAAAAAGTGCTAGTCATTGATAGAGTAAAAATTCATCTGCAAATACAAGTAAGGAAAGATGAATGCAAAGGAAATTCACCTCGGGAAGCCAGTTTTTCTTGCCATAGGGCTCCACAAAATAGTTGGCTGGAACCGGGCTTTTCTTGGTAAGAGTAGTGAAGTTTCGAACCCTCTTTTCATATACCTTGATGGTAAGGTCTTCCAAGGAAACCCTCATCGGGTCCTTCTTCCCAGTATACGCCCACATGCCAGAAATCCGGGCTTGAAGCGGTTGGACGCGGATCCGCAAAAAAAGCCAGGATCTAGAGACCCGACAATTTCTTGCCAACTTCGTGCCGCAGTTTCAAAATACGATCAATATAGGGCTGGATTTCAACCATTTCTTCGGCAGAAGGACGTTGATCCGAGGAGTCAAGTTTTCGGCAAGATTTCTTAGGATCAAAGGGGGCTAAACCGAACGACTGGCCTTCAAATGGTTGATCTTTGATATAAAACCACTTGGATTTCTAGCCTTGGACAAAATCAGTGATCTTAAAGTCAAAATAATCTACGTCGGAGCGGACAGAAAAAATGGCGCCACCAACGTCATGGACAATGGTGTTAGTGGCGTTACTATGAACATAGAAGAAATACTTCCATAAGCCCCAATGGGGGCGAATCTCGAGAAAGCACTCACAAAGAGTGACAAACAAGCGACATGGAGGATAGAGTTAGGCGTGAGCTGATATAGCTGCACGCCATAGACAAACAGAAGACCACAAAGGAATTCATGGACAGGAAGAGAAAGGCCGCAGAGAAGAAAAGAGAGAAACATTACCGTCCAACCAGGCTCGGGGATGGGAGCAGCTTCGTCTCCAGGGAGGTTGAAGGAACCCTCCACCAGATGGCTGGAGTTCCGTGCCTCATGGAGGTCCTGCACCGTGCACTTGGAAGGAGCCCATCCGACAACCCTCTTCCTGGTGGCCTTCGCGGCAGCAGTGGAAGTCCTGGCTTCACTTTTGCCCATGGCGGCGAAAGAGGAACACGAGCATAGATCTGGAGTTCGCAAGGGGGCAAGAGCGCAAGGAAGAAGATGGAGAAGAGGTAGGTAAGGTAAAACAGTAAAACAAATCTCCTTCCCCTTATAAAGAGCAAAGGTGTGAGGTCTAAACCATTCGATGCAAAATCGAACCGACAGAAGATTGCACGATGGTGACACGCGTTACAAGGATTCCGTAAAGGAAAAATCTAAAGAAGTTATGGCCACGGTAAAAACATGAGGACAATGCATGACGCCTCGATTTTCACGCGGAGAGGGGACGTGCAGTCAAAAAACATCGCTGAATACACTATCATGCGTCATCATTACTGCTGCATGGCCCCACGTTCAAAACATCCTGTCAAGACGTATCTTCTGAAAATCAATAGCATAAAATACGTCATTTACTGACGTCACAGCAGAAATATTGCAAAAATTGCGGCTCTCTATAAGAGATATGACCTGAAGAAATTAAAATTGAAGTCGAAGCAAATTCCTCCAGGAGAAGATTTGAGACTACAATCGAATATCACTACAAGAAAAGTTGGCTTTTACAACGAATGATTTTCATGGTTGAAGGCCCGTTTTTCATGGCCAAAGAGTCTTCCGCGATGGATGACCTTCGTGGTAAAAGCCCCGTCACAAATGAATTAACCATGGTTTTTTCTGACTGTGGCGGATCGCACCCTTCAACCACGAAAACTTGTTCCGTCGTAGATCTGTTCGCCAGCCGTGCTGACTACTGACATCATGCGAACTGCCAGGTGGTAGCCACCGTTAACGGCTGGTTACTACCGTTAACGGCCATAGAAACCATGGCAGAAGCCATGCCCAGCCAAGGCCTACTAAATACTAACTAGGCCCGTCCATAAGGGGAGCCCAATAAGAAGATGGCCCGTTACTGCTTTGTCCTGTACTGTTTGAAATGGGCCCAAAAATGCAGCCAGTAGCGACCCGTGAACTTTTAGGCCTGATTTAATTTCGGCCTATAGAAGGCCCATGTTGGTCCAACACTGTCCGGCCCATTAGCAGCCTGTGCCAAGTCACTCCTGTAAACATAAGGCATGCGGTCAGCCCATCACTGTTATCGCAGCCCATCGTCGAGCCTACTGACGGCCCTTGTCTGAGATGGTCAGTTACTGTTCTGGCCTTTTACTGTTCTGGTCTTTAGCTGTTCAGGCACACAAAAGGCCCTTTACTGTTCTAGCCTGGTAAATTTCTCGGCCTGTTACTACCGTCGTACGGGAATTTCTCGGCCCATACTGTTCAGGCTAGTCACTATTCTGGCCTTTTACTATTGTGGCCCGCTACTATTTTGGCCAGCTACTGTTTTGGTCCGCTATTGTTTTGGCCTATTATTACGTAATTTTTGCGTTTCTTGCTATTCTTGTAATGGGTTATTTACATTCTAGTCACATGTTATCTGTTACGACATATTCTTTATTATGCATTACGGCCCGTTAGGCCTGTTACATTTATGGGTTGTTACTGTTATGGCCTGTTACCACATGCGCATTGGCCCGTTACGTTTACAGCCTTTTACAGTTTCATCATTTCTGAAGCTCATGCCAATATCATAAAACTTGTATAATAATCTAGAATTTTTTACTGTTCGTCGTCAGCCGAATACAACACGATACTGTTCTCTAATCGACCTGCCTGGCGTAGTTACTGTAACGACTACCAGAATGTGTGGACGACGTCAACTAAATGCCTACATGGCCTACGCGAGTTATCTAGATATTACATCAGCTACAAACTTCTTAAAATTATTACATATTATCAACTCAGGGGAAAGAAAAATCGGCATTTCAGTTGACAATCAAGTTGATAGCAGAGTCCTCAATTTTATTTCTCAATTGATCACCTGCATCTTCCATTGAGTGTGACAACTACATGATCTTGCAGCCCCCTCTTTGGTGGAGCTAGCAATAATTGCAGTCTGAAACTAAGTAATAACAAGTTAATACATCAAACAAGAGAAACTACTCATTTAACTGATATGATAGGAGCTATGAACTGGAGTTTATAACTGGTCAATGGTTCAATTATTGACCAACACGTTAAACAAACATGACAAGCAAGCACACATTAAACATGTGTGACTACCGTGAAACGAGCAATCAAAAAATGTGTGTGTGTGGCTTAGAATTTCAGCAAATATAATCTAGCCAGGTCATTTTAAACAAATATATATGGAAGTAGTTCCATACCCTAAAATGCAAGAGACGTTGGGTGACTCAGAATTTTGCGATGAGCCACAAAATGGCATGCAGTTACTACCATAGCGAAGAATGAACCAGATAGAAATTATAACCGCATCATACGAGACCTGTAGAGCAGGAATGCAAACCAGGAATGAACTATATATTATAGAGGATAGTTATGTCGTGACTTAGGACGAACCAGACCTAGAATCAGATGTGAGATATAATGGCGTCGCTTGTGAACCTATAGAACAGGACAAACAACCATTAGACAAGTGTGCCTAGAATGAAATGAGCAATCAAACAAAGTGTTTCTTAGAATTTTAGCAAATATATATGGAAGCAGTGGCATCTCCTGGAATGCATAGAGTCGTTGGGTGACTCAGAATTTGCGGTGAGCTACACAATGGCATGTAGTTAATGTCATAGCTAAAAATCAACCAGATAGAAATTATAATGGCATCATAAGAGAAATTCTAGACCAGGAATGCGGACCACGAGTGAACTACATAGTAGAGTACAGTTATGTCGTTGCTCAACCAGCACCAGATAAGGAAGTAATGGCATCCCTTGTGAACCTATAGAATAGGCTATGCAAACAAACATATTCATTGTTCCATTTTGAGCTCTATGCAAGAAAAAGGAAATAGTTAGTGATGCAGCTTTTGAAGAACCAGATGGCATTATGGCAACAACAAAATTATAATCGAATTAGTATGAAGAGTTTAAACGGCTACTACAGGATAGTATAATGATGCCAAGGAGGACATAATAGCCGGAACTGATCTCAGGACGAACCAGATAGATTCAACAACTGTAGAGCAGGGAATCCATACTAACATTTTCCACTGACTATAGATTTTGCAAGAATTACATGGTAGCAGGCAATTACTAGTGTATGGAGTAGCTAAGAACATGTGCATGACAAAATAACAGACATGTGCATGACTTGAAATTTGTAGAGCAGCGAATGCAAACCAACATGTCTAATGACCTTGCATGTACTAGCACGAAGAACATGCGTGCCTAGTGACTTGTATAAACTAGCAAGATTACAAAAATGCAGTTTACTGTGACAGGCTTGAACCTGCTATACTGCTGACAAAACAAAAACGGGTTGGAGATTTGGTTAACCTTGGTCGGAGAGGAGTCTAAGCATCATCGGTACCGTGCGAGTCACGTCCAGGTCACCGAGGGTGCTGTGGTTGCAGTGGCTGTTGGCGTCGGCGAAGAAGATCTTGGACGGTCGATGCCGGCTTGAAAGCGGTGGACGAGGGTGTCGCTGAGGTAGATCCGGTGCAGTGAACGGCGACGACCGTGCAGCTGGTCTGGAGTGGTGGACATGGAACTCTTTGAACTAGATCACGCCTGGTGGACATCGGTGAAGTGGATCCGGTATGGTTGGGTAGCTTTCGGCGGCAAGGAAGCAGAGCTTGGGCGGTCGATGACGCCATCAGCATGGTGAACGACACCGCAACTCCTAGATCTGGTGGGTGGGCATTGGTGAAGCGGCTACGCGGCGGTGCACGACACCGCAACTCAAGCCGGTGCGCGCGATGGTCGTGGAGGGGACAGAGGATCTTGGGATTTTTGGGAGGGCCGGCAGGAAAAACTGGGGGAATCGGGACCATAGAGGTGAGCAGAAAAAATAATTACGATCGTGCCCCCGAGCTACCGACTTTAGCATGCCCATTTGTGGTCTGAACAATGGGTAGATTTGGAATTTTAAATTCTAAAGTTTTTGAAACGGAAGGGCGTGGAATGCTTCAAGGTCGGTGTATGGTTTTGCCGCTCGATTGAGAATTTGAATTTTGGCTTGCGCCCATCTAATAATAATAATAGAAAAATGGTACTCCCTCGATCGGTGGGATATTTTGGCTCAAAGTTTTTGAAACGGTGGGGCGGGAAATGCTTGGTAGGTGGGTGATTTTGCCGCTCGATTGATATTTTGAATTTGGCTAGCCTCCATCTACTAATAGAAAAAAGGTAGTAGACCGTACGCTATCTGTCCAGGAATTCAAGGCCGAGAGTCACATCAACTGATCATCCATAAACATTTTTTTGCACAGAAACTTGGATACCTTCCATTCACACAACATAGGCGGTAAATTTTGCTGCTTGACTCAGATTTTAAATTTGGCTAGGGTCCATGTAATAATATAAAAATGGTACTACCTCGATGGGTGATTTTGCCTGAAAATGTTTGAAACAGAGGGGGTGCGAAATGTTTCGGGATCGGTGGGTTATTTTCCCGCTCGATTACGATT